>CM040990.1:16826622-16864683 GCA_022985145.1 Pangasius djambal
TGAGCCCCTGAAAATGGAAGTACTTTGCTGAAAATGGCTGTAATTCCTAAATGGTAAATGCCATATTTTTGTGGAACCTCTTAAAATAAAGCTGAAAGTCTACACTTAGATCACATCTTGATTGTATTGTATTGAATGATTCTTGGTTTTAAGGTCTAGCTAGTGCGATGCATCAAGTTCGTCCTCGCTATGAAACAGACCGGCCAGCCTACACTCAATCAGATTTTGATGAGGAGTTTAACAGGAAGAGGAGGAACTATCCTTTGGGGGACAAAGTGAGGAGAGTGTTCAGGTATGTGACCACAGCAGAGTGATTTGTGGAGGTTAAATTTGGCTCTGATAATATCAGTAGTTGCAATATGCTCAATTAACTGCAATTTTATACATTTTAATGTGTACGTAATTGATGCAGATGCTCGAGTGGGCGACTGAAAGGTCTTCTCTTCAGACATCTGCCAGTGCTCAGCTGGCTTCCCAAATACAATTTCAGAGAGAACCTTGTGTGTGATGTCATCAGCGGAGTCAGCGCAGGCACGATTCAGGTTCCACAGGGTCTGTGTTATTTACATATGTTAGGGAATTTTTTTATTTATTTGCCATATGGAGCTGGTACATTAAAATATTTACTCTATCAGATCAGACTGGAAGATGAGAGTAGAAAACTGCTAAAAAATATTAAAAATATTGTATTTTTTCCCCCATAAAGTTTATACACCATATGGCCAATAGTATGTGGACACCTGACCATCACACCTATATGTACTTTTTGAACAACCTATTTCAGATTTAGTTCGCTCTTTGCTGTTATAATAACCTCCAATCTTCTGGGAAGGCTTTCCACTAGATTTTGGAGCATGGCTGTGGGGATTTGTACTCATTCAGCCACAAGATCATTAGTGAGGTCTGGCACTGATGTCAGGCGAGGAGGCAAGGTGTTCAGTGGGGTTGAGTTCAGAGCTTTTGTGTAGACCACTCGAGTTCAACCACTCCATTCTTGGAAAATCATGTCTTCATGGACCTCGCCTTGTGCACAGGAGCACTGTCATGCTGGAACATGTTTGGGCCTCTTGGTTCCAGTGAAGGGAAATTTTAATGCTTTACAGCATAAAAAGACATGCTATACAATTATATGCTTCCAACTTTGTGGCAACAGTTTGAGGGAAGGCCCATATATGGGTGTGATGGGCAGGTGTCCACAAACATTTGGCCATATACTGTATTACTGATTAGGTTGATTCTGTCCTGTCCTTTTTATTTAGGCATGGCCTTTGCTCTTTTGGCCAGCCTACCTCCAGTCAATGGACTTTATTCGTCTTTCTTTCCTCTTATTCCATACTTCTTCATGGGCACAGCCCACCAGATGGTGCCAGGTATGTTTTGATTTTGTATTAGAAGGTTCTGGCATTTTTGTCAAAATTAGTTAGGCCTTACAACTGGAAAATACATTTTTTAGTTGGTGCTATTCTTTTTGTTATACAATCCTTTTGGTTTAATATCTAGAAAAACCACAAGTTCTGTTTTAACTAATTATAACCTTGCTGGGGCTGGGATTTTGGGCAGCTTCTGTTTTATGCAAGACGTCCTCAATGAAAAATGGCTGTAGAAGTCACTGAAGAGTAGGGAGGAGTTGGGGTTATGGTGGACAGGGATGCCGGAAGGCATTTTACATTAGAGGTGCTGGAATTTTAAGATGTATATATGTGAACATTTTTTCTTTAACAGAGAATGTGTGTTGATTACAATGCATGTCAACTACAAATGCCAATACTGCAGCACCCTCAGCACCCCTACTTCCTGCGTACATGGGATCATGGTTTATTGTGTGGAGATGACTGCCAATGAATATGTTGTTATTCTTTTTTCCCACAGGTACTTTTGCTGTGCTGAGTATCATGGTTGGTATAGTGTGTCTGCAGCTGGCACCTGAATCAGATTACAGCTACTTTAACACCACTCTCAATGCCACTGTAGTATATGAGCAGAAGATGAATGAGGCCCGACTGGCTATATCAGGCACTTTGGCTTGTCTGACTGCCATCATACAGGTGATTGATAAGAAATTTAGCTAGTGTTCATCACTGTATTGAACACCCTGAATTCTTTAATTTATTTAAGTTAGATAAAGAATAAAACCTGACAGGGTGTGCTGTTATTGGAAATTATTCAACAATGGGGTGATTTGATGGTTGATAAATGTCCCAAAGTGTTCTATTCCTATAATTTATATCACAGCAGTTTTATTTATTAAAGAACATTTTTTTCAATTTATCAATTTATAGTAACATGGTGTGGAACATTAAACAACCTATTTGTCAGAGCTGCTGTTACTTAAAATTAATTAACACCTTCTAACCAATCAAATTTGAGAACTCAACGTTGCTGTGGTATTAATTTGAATAACAGCCAGCAATAATGGCTTGAATTTGTTAACAGATTGGTCTAGGCATGATGCAGTTTGGATTTGTGGCCATATACCTCTCTGAGTCATTTGTTAGGGGGTTTATGACAGCTGCAGGTCTGCAGATCCTCATATCTGTGCTTAAGTACATCTTTGGCATCACTGTACCACCATACAGTGGTCCTCTGGCTATAATTTATGTAAGTATCATTCAAGATTACAGTTACAAATATTAATCCCGAATCAGCTCATCATAATGCAGTCTTCTATCTCTTTTTTCAAGCTCATAAACATGAACATTTGTACTTTTCAGATTTTCTAAATGTTTCTTATTTTGGTATGATGTTTTTTCATAGTGTTTTCTGTATTTCAGACCCTCATAGACATATGCAAAGGCCTGCCCAACACCAATATAGCTTCTCTGGTGTTTGCCCTTGTCAGCAGTGTGGTGCTGATCATAGTAAAAGAACTGAGCACTCGCTACCGTCATAAAATCCCCTACCCTATTCCTATAGAGATAATTGTTGTAAGTGAATAGAGAAATGGAAATATGATCATGTTGTTGTATTTATATTTTAGAGGAGAAAAGAGTAGACCAAATAATGATAAAGTATAGGGAGTTTTTTTCTAGTAGCAATACTGACAATATATGTCTTGCTGTTTCTCAGGTAGTGGTGGCCACTGCCATCTCTGGGCCTTTGCATCTGCCTGAGAAGTACCACATGGACATAGTAGGAGAAATCCCTTTGGGGTGAGAGATATATCAACTGGATTGCAGCTTTACTTTTCCTATTGTAAAACTTTGCTTGTGTGTGCTAAGTCATGCTAAGTGTCTTCTTTTAGGTTTCCTGCCCCGATCCTGCCTAGAGTGTTGGAGTGGGGGGAAATGTTAAGTACAGCTTTCTCACTGGCCATTGTGGGATATGTCATCAATTTGGCCATGGGCCGGACACTGGCCACCAAACATGGTTATGATGTGGATCCCAATCAGGTACACTTGTGGAGAAGATTTTGCCCAGAATATGACCGCAACCTGTTAAGACTTTCGTAGGTGACTGCTTTCAATGTGTAGTAGCAATGAGTCAAAACAACCAAACTCGTAATCATGAATAAATTTCACTGGTGAAGCCAATTGATCCAGTTACCTTCACTTACTAGACAAATATGACAGATCATTAGACTTTTGTTAAATCAGTTGATAACAGTTTGTTATATTTCCTGCTTGGTAGGAAATGCTAGCTTTGGGCTTCAGTAATCTCCTGGGTGGTTTCTTTAAGATTCATGTGATCTGCTGTGCTCTGTCTGTCACACTAGCTGTGGACAGTGCAGGAGGTTCCTCACAGGTAAATGACATTTTGGTGGCTCTTCTATAGTTGATAATCCTTAAAACTAGACTGACATGTCATTCAGTCATATGACACCTAGGCTCTGTAATTGCCATTACAGAATCTGTTCTTAAGTCCTATTTTAAAAATACAGTTTTTACATCTTAGATTTCTTTCCCTTAATTTAACTTGATTGTGTAATAATAATAATAATAATAATAATTATTATTATTATTATTATTATTACCAACTTTATTTATTTATTTGTTTACAAAGTTTTGTAATCCTATTTTTTTGTTAGGATTCTTCTTCTTCTTCTCTAAAACAAATTGGGTAGCACCATAATTCATAAAAACACAAAACTTAGTCACACACTACTCAGGGAATTAAAGGGACCAACACTGACCTGATGTTGGCACTATAGTGCAAACATTTACGTTTTGTCCTATATCATGAGAACTGTAAGTCATACAATCACAATTATTTTTTTCCTCTTATTCCTTGGCTTCTGCTAAATTCAGCTTGACCTCTAAGATCGGCCATGATGGATTATTTGCTAATTTGCATAATATGAAAAACCTACTTATGCAAACTAATCCTAGGATTTTTTTTTTACTTATTTTCACAAACCTGGTGTCAAACTATTCAGAGGTTATTCAGAGTTATTCAGGAATTATCTAAACATTTTGACATTTGTAAACAATGTGGCCACTAAATATCAATCAATTATATTGAGGCGGATATGGTATGATGCATCTTTGTGCTAATCTGTATGTGGCTTTTTGAGAATGACCTAATTATTTACACATGGCTGTCATCAGCCAATCAGATTTCAGCAAGCATTTGACACGAAACTTCGAGTATGGTGCACTACTATAATAATAATAATAATAATAATAATAATAATAATAATAATAATAATAATAACGCATTTTGTTGAATGGCACCTTTCAAAACACCCAAGGTCACTTCACAAGCAGGCAAAAATAAAAATACAAATACAAATCACTACACAAGACAAAGGCACACAACAAACACTCAGCATATACAAATAAAATACAGTAAAGACTCAGTAAAACATATAAAAAAGCCTGAATAAAAAGATATGTCTTAAGACGCTTTTTAAAAGTCCGCAGGCAATTGCTGTTACGAATATCAAGGGGAATGGAGTTCCATAGGCGAGGGGCAGCATAGCTAAAAGATCTGGCACCCATAGTAGTTAGTCAAACCCGAGAGAAATTGAGGATGAGGATCTGAGAGCACGTGGAGAGGTGTAAACATGAAGAAGTTGAGTAAGGTATTGGGGTGCAAGATTATGAAGTGCCTTGTAAGTAAGTAGCAGGATCTTGTATTCAACTCGATACCTTACTGGAAGCCAATGGAACTGCTGAAGAACTGGAGAAATGGGCTCAGTAGAAGGTGATCTAGAAAGAACACGTGCTGCAGAATTCTGAACCAACTGAAGCTTATATAGCAATTTAGATGAAACACCAGTGAGAAGGGCATTGCAATAGTCTATACTTGATATGACTAGTGCATGAACAAGAACTGCTGCATTATTGATTGAGAGAAAAGAACGGAGACGGTTAATATTATGCAGGTGGAAATTGAGTTTCAAAAGATAGTGTACTATCCAAGATAACACCCAAACTTTTAACCTGTGAAGAAGGACAGATTGCATTATTATCAATATACAGGGAAAAACAATTAGATTTAGACAAAACAGATCTAGTGCCAACAAGTAGGGCCTCAGTTTTGTTGCCATTGAGCTTCAGGAAGTTAAAAGAACCAGTGGGTTTGGCAGACAGGTAAAGTTGGGTGTCATATATAAATAATGAACAGAAGTGGGCCCAAAACAGAACCCTGGGGAACACCAGTGGTGACTGTAGATGTTCTTGATCTGAAACTTTTTAATTGAATACGCTGAGTGCGACCAGAAAGATATGACCTAAACCAAGACAGAGGAGTGCCAGTAATCCCAATAAAAACTAACCTGCCGAGGAGTATCTTATGTGAGACAGTATCAAAGGCCGCGCTCAAATCAAGAAGAACAAGCATGGTTAATAGCCCAGAATCAGCTGCCAGTAACAGATCATTAGTTATTCTAACAAGAGCAGTCTCAGTGCTGTGGTGGGGACGAAAACCAGATTGAAATTGTTCAAACAAATTATTATTGGAGAGATGTTCATGAATTTGAACTGCAATACACTTTTCCACGATCTTAGAGATAAACGGTAAATTTGAAGTCGGACAAAAATTATCAAAGTTAAATGGATCAGCCCCTGGTTTCTTAAATATGGGAGTAATAATAGCAGATTTAAGAGATGGAGGTACAGAACCAGAAACAAGCGAGGCGTGAACAATTTTAGTAATCAATGGCACCAGGGCTGGTAAACAAGCTTTCACTAAAGGAGCTGGTAAAGGGTCTAGCTGACAAGTTGAATATTTAGATTTACTTATCAGACTCAATATCTCTAAAGTAGTTGATAATGTAAAAGTAGAAAAAGCAGAGTGAGGAGGTGCATGAGAGATAGATTGACAGAAGCCATGATGAAAAATACTAATAAGTAATTGCTGATGAACATTTTTAACCTTAGACTCAAAAAAAGTCATAAAACGATCACATAAGTCAGTGGAATACATATCAGATGGCACAAAATCAGGAGATCCCAAAATGTTGTTAACCACCGAGAAAAGAAACCTGGAGTTCC
This sequence comes from Pangasius djambal, assembly GCA_022985145.1. Classification (NCBI taxonomy): domain Eukaryota; kingdom Metazoa; phylum Chordata; class Actinopteri; order Siluriformes; family Pangasiidae; genus Pangasius; species Pangasius djambal. The sequence goes on from CM040990.1 coordinate 16,833,057, forward strand.
CATTGCTGACTCCAATTATGTTGGAATAATGATCAGATTTAGTTTTGGACAGTGCATTTTTGTAGTATTGAATATGTTCAGCATACATTTCTTTATGAACAGTAAGGCCAGACCTGACCTTCAAACTTCAAAATCTAATCTACGGCCTTTAGTTTTAAGTTTACGCAATTCAGGTGTAAACCAAGGAGCTGTATGTACATATGAAACAGTTCGAGTTTTCACAGGTGCAAGATCATCTAAAATCATGCGTAGTCCATCATCGTAATATGAAACCAGTTCATCAACAGTAGAGAAATCAGATTTGCTGGAAAAGATGGCAAGTTCATCAGCAAGAGTCGACACATCAGTGTTCTTAATGTGATCGGGCGACAAGGGTTTACCTTAAAAACTGCCAGTTGGGCACAAAAAGACACCAGCAGATAATCCGAATTTGTGCTCTGCATTTAACCCATCCAAGTGCACACACACACACACCATGAACAGCCTTTTTTGCTGCAGCACCCAGGGGATCGGTGCCTTGCTCAAGGGACTCACCTCAGTCGTGGTATTGAGGGTGGAAGAGAGCACTGGTCATTCACTGCCCCCACCTACAATCCCTGCCAGCCCAAGACTCAAACCCGCAACCTTCAGGTTCACCTTTGGGTTGTAAGTCCAACTCTCTAACCATTAGGCCACAACTGATATGGACAGATCAGAAACAGTACAATTATAAGGTGTTATACCAGAACAGCAAACAAGACAGCAAAATAGCAACTATCTGGTGCAATCTCACACAGTTTACCCACTGGGGGTGGTGGTGGTGGTAGGGTGCTATTCATTTTTTTGCTTACAAAAACAAGCACAGCTCCTGGAAAATATTGCAGTGTACCATGCTGATTCCTTGGCTCAACCCATATAAATTTGAATCATGTAGGCCCACCTACTCCAATTTACAATTATTTGCATAATATGCCAAACCAACTTTTGCGAACTACTCGATACTTTGAAGTGTGAAGCTTCAAAAACGTAAAAAACTTCAAAAACTTAAAATGCATGTATGACAAAGGATTCATCATGAGGTGATATGCTTGTAGCATAACCACTGAAAAGGGGCAGAGTTAAGTTTAAATATTGATTTCTCAGAAACCAAAAGTCCAGTTGTGCTGAAATTTGGCATGCTGCATCAATGTGCTAATCTGTATCTGGATTTTTAACCACAACTGAATTGCTTCAAAAGCATGGTCGCCTTCAGCCAATCAGATTTCAGCAGGCATTTCACACAACTAGCATGGAACTATTGTCACAAAACTTCAGAAGTATTCATGTATGGTCTCTTTATTGTTCTATTTACATTGGCAAGGACTGGACACTTGGGGGTGTTGTTTGCTATGACTGCTTGGACCCTGCAGATTGCTGCTTCCAGCTGTACACTATTTTATTTATGTTTTTCTGACACACTCAAGTTAAATTAAGTGGAAAAGAAATCTAAGATGTAAAAACAGTATTTTATGAAATAGGACTGAAAAGAAATTATTATTATTATTATTATTATTATTATTATTATTATTATTATTATTATTATTATAACTACTGTCATGTTGTTGATTCTCAGTTTGCCAGTCTGTGTGTTATGATAGTTGTCATGGTCACCATGCTGGCTCTGGGAGCTTTTCTCAAACCACTCCCCAAGGTAAGAAAAATCAGACCACATTATGTTATCTCCTCCTTTTATATAAGATAATATAATTTCCACATTTATTTTTCTCATTACAGTAGTTCTAAGTAATAATTGTGTTTTTGTTTGTAGCTGTGTCTGTATTAATCTTTTTGTCTGTAGTCAGTGTTAGGAGCTCTCATAGCTGTTAATCTGAAGAACACACTACTGCAAATCTCGGATCCATACTATCTCTGGAAGAAGAGCAAACTAGACTGTGTGAGTTATGCTATATTTAACATAGCTCATAGGGAGGGACCGAGTATGCGACCCTGAGTAACACCAGAACATACAGGGTACCATTTTAGTGATAAATTTATACTAGCTTACGGCTAGTATAAATGGTTGCAATTAGATTGTGATTATGATTGCAATCAGAGTATAATTTTCTTTTTGAGCTTCATCCATCTATAGGCAGTCACATGCTTATTTTAATTTTCACTACAGTGTGTATGGGTTGTTTCTTTCCTGGCAACCTTCTTCCTGAGTCTGCCTTATGGTGTTGCTATTGGGGTAGGCTTCTCCATTCTGGTAGTCATTTTCCAGACTCAATTGTAAGTGAACCCTGAAAGGAATGCCTTTACTACACTCACATGGTATGCTTTTCATACATATGATGTTGTTATATATGACGTTGTTTTTGGTAACTGTGTTACCTATAGTCGTAATGGCTCAGAAGTGGCTCAGATCTTGGAATCAGACTTGTACAAGAACCCTAAAGTCTACAATAAGGTAAAGTATCAGAGTTTGCTATTCAGTATCTGCTGGATCTTCCACTGTTTTCAATATTAGTGAAATAATGGTACAATAATGGTGAAAGTGTCTTGTACTTTTATTTAGGTGAAAGCCATTGAAGGTGTGAAAATAGTGAGTTACTGCTCACCTCTTTACTTTGCCAATGCAGAGATATTTCGCCGAAAGGTTATCAAAAAAGTATGTTGTTCACAGTGAATGTGTAGATTCATGTGTAGATCTCTACAAATCTTTATTCTCATATCATCAGATGAATGATGTAAAAGTTAGTCAATGTCTCCATTTGTTGGTGGGTGGCAGACTGGGCTTGATCCAGGAAAGGTGCTTCTGGCCAGGAAGAAGTTTCTGAAAAAACAGCAGGAGAAAGAAAAACAAGAAAAAAAAGCCAAGCAGAATCAGGAGAAGGCAGCTGCCAGAAAGAGGAAAGTGAGCTCACTAGTTACCATGAAGATGCAGGTATATTTTTTGTATGTACTAATACAGATGCTGGAAAATGTCACCTAGAATATTTTTAAATGTAGTTGTTCAAAGTTATATATGCAGACATCAAGTTCTAGTGTAGTTTTAAATTGCTTAATGCTGCATATACTCAAATTGTTATATCTTAAAAATTCTAGATTGTAATATCTCACTTAAAATTTCAGGTAAAATGTCATTATGTGCTGCCCATTCCACTTTCAGACTGTTTCACAAATTGATCTGCAGAGTGACTTTTACACCATTGGCGTAGGCATCGATAATATGCCCACGAGTTACATCAATCCATACTGTGATATCATGAACCCCACTGACCAGCTTCCAGAGCCCGAGGCTGCCAGCTCCCCTCCTGTTACGATGGAGATGCAACCTGTCCCTTTTCATACACTTATCTTGGACCTGGGGGGAGTCTGTTTCATCGACCTGATGGGCATTAAAGTTCTTACCAAGGTCAATAAGCAAGGAATAAAACATGACAGGATGTGCTGTTATAGGAAAATAATGAATGGCTGGGTTACCCGAAGTTAATTATTTTCCAATAACACCTCAAAAGTGTTGTTTCACTCTTCTTATAGCACAACAATTTGCCAAGGCTAGTATTTTTTTATTTATTAAAGAACAGCACATTTTTCAGTTTAAAATATGTTTTAAAAGTTTAGTTATGTTCTGTTTTGTGGATCGCTAACAATTTAGTCATTCTCACATACATTATAGAAGCTATAAACAGTCATTCCCTCAGCAGCCTCTCTGTTTCTCTCTCTTGAAGTTAAAAAACACAGTTTCTCATGTTAGAGAGAAACCAGATAGTCCTTTGTCCTGAGGACTTTCTAACTGACTTTTGCACAGTACTGTAGATATAGTGTTATATAGTGTCTTTTAACTTTATCTATTAATATAAATGTGATTACTTAATTTTCACTAAAATATTCTATGTTCTTAATGTAATTTATGATTATTTTCTTGCAGATGAGCAACACTTATAGTATGCTGGGGATTAGCCTATTCCTGGCAAATGTGCAAGGTGAATTTTTTTTTTAATCACCCAGAAAATCTGCCCTGTGTAAAGTGGTTAGAGGCAGGGGTTCTACAGTGTAAAGTACTTGGATCATGTACAGCTCTTGGTTCATGTCTTTGTCCTAGACTTTTCTTCTAGCTTTGCTTTGGATCTGTTGAAAGCATGCTGCATTCATCGATGTTGATATAAAAATGCAGCTGACCTCTTGCTCCGGCTGACATTTTAAAGAAATGCTTCATTCTGTCCTCCTTGGAGACAGCGGTGTTTTAGAAGTTACTAAGAAAATACACCACCTTTCATGAAAATATAGATTACAAAAGTACCATTCAATCTATGGTGTTAGATAAAAATGGATACAAACATATGGTATGTCTATGTAGTAGTAAATTGTAAAGTTTAAAATGTCTACAAAAGAATTTGGCAGTGTTTACAGTGGTGTCCAAAAGTTTGATACCATACTGAAAATCTGGAATTTTTTTTTTCTTTAAAAATTGGAAATAAACAGAAGGTTCTGGAATTTTGAATTATTTAAAACAGAGGAAGTAAATGTTCGATATCTTGAATATTTAATATTCAAGATTCTGCACTATTTCTAGGTGCCTATTTAAATGTAAGCAAATTTGTGATATTGACCATGTTAACTGCTTTGCACAAAAGGCCAAGTTTTCCTTGAGTCTTATCCATTCCATTAAAGCATGTGTTCAGAAGACACTCCAAAGGATTTGATATAATATAAATCATCAGGTTTTACAAACTATTGGAGTCCATGCTAGCTCGAGTGCACGCCATCATTATAGCAAAAGGGGAAAATAAAGAGTACTAAGAAACTCTGAAATTCATGTAAATATTTCAAGGATTCTACTTTATCACTCGGGTTGTTCCTGATAATTAAATTTATAATGAAATTTTTGTATGAAATTAGAAAAGAATGCAAACTAGAAACATTTTCAATAGTGGTCTTAGACTTTTGGACCCTACTGCATGTTGCAGCTGTATATGACGAGCTTAAAGACCAGCGTCCCTTCACTTGAACCATTGTTCATTTACATCCACTAAGACATCGTTGTGTTTTTTAGATAACACAACTACATTAAACATGCAATCTTTCTAATCTTTCAGTCTTTTTTGTGATGGTGGTAAGCTGCAATATATGTTTGTGTGATATATTTAGAGACAAATCCACCTAGTGATTACTTAGGTATTAGGTAATTAGGTATAAGTTCATGGGTACTGTATAATTAACATTGACATTAGCTCCCTCTCTCTCTCTCTCTCTCTCTCTCTCTCTCTCTCTGTGTGTGTGTGTGTGTTTTAGCTCAGGTATTTGAGGAGCTGGAGGCTGGAGGAGTGTTTGAGGAGAGCAGTATTACTCCTAGTCACATGTTCTTGTCAGTCCATGACGCAGTCCTGTTTGCCCAGTGCAAGTCACTGACTGCCGGAACTATGGCAGAGGTAAATCTCAAAAGCAAGTACAAGGACAAGGAAATTTGCTTTTCGCTCGGGTGATATTTAGTATATCTTATCACAGCGAGTGATACTTACACTCTATAGACTTGTTAAAGTTTGGCCAAAGACAAATGAAAGAATTTCATTCACGTCAGCCTTATTTAAGTGTTGTATTATGATTTTCCAGTGGTTTCAGCCTGCCTTTACTGTGCATACATGTGTGTTTTATAAGCAGGAAGACAGGGAAAGGATAAAACTGTCATTTGATATAGAAGAAGAGGAACAGGATCTGGAACAGGTAAAGGAAAGACCTAATATTAACATGTTGGAAAGATATTTCCTGACCTTAATATTATAAGGTTGTATCTCATGATCTGTGTGAGTGAATGAGTTTTATTGCAGTGAATGTTTGTTGCTGATGATTTTCAAGATGTCATTGTTATATATTTCCCACAGGAACTTTTCTGACAGCTCAGTGTACCTGTTGTTCATCTATTCACCAGTAGAGGGAAGAAATCCATAAACTGAAGACAATATCTGCAGTATACTGTATATGACTGTGCTTTCTGAAAAGATTGTAATTTGGTAAAAATCCATACAAAAACATTTTTATAATATACTTTTGTTATATACACACAGCCTAATTATTTACACTTTTAAGACTAATCATTCAACGTTTTAGACTAAGGGCCATTTATAAGTGTCAAGATTGTTAGTTTTAGATAAAGCAGTGTTATTATTAATACTTGAAAAAGGGATCATAGTTTTGCTTTTGATGAACAATGAAGGGCTACACACCGTTTCAGGAGATGGTAGTGTGCACTTGGTGTTAGTTAACACTTGGGAATAATTCACCAGAGAGTAAAAGAGAAATTAGGGAAAGCTCCTAAGCTGCTTAATTGTCACGCTGCACGGCTAAGACTTCCAAATCTGTCAATGCATTGTGTCGTGTCTATATTTGGATGTAATGAAAATGTAAACTGCTGTTATACAACATAGATGTAAGTAATTATAATGTTATTATATATTTTTTTGTTTATTGTATACTGCTGTGTATCTTTCTGATTACATTTCTTGCAATAATAATATTGGCTCTGTTATGATGTGGAAGGCATTTTGCTGTCATGATTTGTATCCACTTGTTCCCTTAGAACACAGTTTCCATCCCCTAAACCTGGACTACCCCTTTTCCTGCACATTTTAATGTTTTCTCCCAACATACCCACTTTAACTCAGGAGAGTGCAGTTAATTAGCTTATTAGCTGAATCATGTGCTTTGGGAAGAGGGAAAACACTAAAAAGTGCAGGACAGGATAGCCTCAGATCTCAACACAATTGAACACCTGGAGTATGGTAGTTTCTGGACTAATGGCATTCAGTTAGATAGCACTCTCCACAATCATCATTGAATGCAGAATGTGTGTATGTGTAGAATTTATGCCAAGGCACATTGAATCTGTACAGGTGACTTGTGGTCACCCAACACCTTAATAAGGCACTTTATATTGTTTTTATATTAATTTGTCACCCATCAGTATACTTTAAAAGCCTTGGTGAGTAATGTCTCCCTCTAGTGTTACTTTGTCTATGACACACTATGACAGTCAGTGTTAATAAGACAGTGTTAATAAGACCTTGTATTAATGCCTTCTAAATATGTAGTGGAAATTTCAAAAAATAAACATAATGACACCTTTTTATAAGGGGACACTGACAGATTATCAGCACTACTGATTGGTTTCATTTAAATGAACGAAATATATCTGATATTTAGGGAACATTTATGATTACATACTTATTCTGACATTGAGGAGGGCTTCTAGTACATTTACTATCATTATCATTAAACTCGTCTGTGTGGTCTTTCTCTTTCCACTCTGATTAGCTACAAAATTTTGCTTGTCATCTGTAAATGTCATCTGTCTGAAAAGTATTGCCTTAAATGGCATACACAGCCATTTCTTATGAGACTTCTTACAGATAAATACATGACTTTGGAAGCAGATACTCCACCATGCTGCGCAAGCATTTGACTGGATTTCTTTCTGGCCCTTAAGAGTTTTTTTCTGCATTTTCTGCAGTTTGACCAGTTTCTTGAAATTTTGTTATGCCTGTTGTTATTATTATTATTATTATTATTATTATTATTATTATTATTATTATTTTATTGAGATGATGCATTGGTTACCCCTAATAGTTCGAGCTATTGATACATATTCGATTTTAGCCCTCCCATCTAATATCATCACCAACCGCTGCTGCACCTGTTCAACATTAAAATCTTGAAAGTTCAGTGTGGTGGGCTATTAATTTCTGTGCTCATGTTATTGATATAAAATTAAGGTGTCTGTGTGTTAGCTCTCTTTCATTTTTTAACCTGTTGTTAAGGTGCCCCAGAATTTGTAATGAATAGGGATGTCATTGATACCATTTTTTTTCCCAGACCAAGTATGAGTACATGTTTTTAGTACCTGCTGACACTAATACTGAACCTGAAATGAAATGAGTAACCTACATAAGTGCCTTTACATTCATTACTCACCCGGTGGGGATCTGCCAGCTGTTATTACAAAACTAACTATCTAACTATAAACAGAACCTAAAACATAACATGAACTAGTGTGTATTTGTGTTTATTTTGTTTCCTCAAGTTGGTGTAAAATGAATATCATATTGCACACTTTGACATGCAGCAACATGTGCACAGTGCACCGTGTATAGAGAGTGTGGTTTTGTGATTTCAGTGGGTTTTATGGGGTTTGCGCTTGACTCACACATGAGAGAGAGAAAAAAACAAGGGCAGTGTTTTGGTTGGGGTGAATTGAAATGCTTTTTAAAATGGAACAGAATGAGATCTTAAGGTAAACGTAATGGTATTCGGCCAGTATGGGTACATCCCTAGTAATGAATATAACTTTTTGGAAAAATGTAGAATAAAATCATATACACTGTGTAAATGGTAAGTGGCAAACAACATGGATGTCCTAAAACTTTTGCCCAGTACTCTACCACATGTAAGCGTAACAAACAAGGCCACCTTTATAATGCACTGTAAAATCTTCATGATTTAGTACTTATGCTAGGTAAAGTTATTTAAATAATATATGGTTATCAGGCTAATGCCTTACTGCATTTCATTACTATGTTGACTAGACTTTATTTCATAAATTAATTCATAAATATGTGATTAATACACATGATTTGACAAATTCAATAATAGGGCAGTGGTTTGTCAGAAGAGGTTATACTCAAAACAGGAAGTATGTTTGGCGTATCATATATCAGATAGGCATGTCTATGTGTTTGTACAGGATGTGGTGTGTGTAGTGCTACTTTATCAGCAGGCTTGCTCTGCAGCTTTGGCCAGTAGCGTTGAGTATCCAAAGCAAAGACAAACAATGCAGCTCACTGTAGGTAAGTATACTGTGCTCTCTCTGTCTCTCTCTCTCTCTCTCTCTCTCTCTGTGTGTGTGTGTAAATTTTGTTTAAGCCCACTGTACAGCTTTATTTATTATAAAAAGTTTAATAAACCTTTGTGCAATTACTTTGTGGTAGATTAGATGCTGATATATTAGACTGATATATAGACTTTAATGCATTATATATTCAGTTGTATTGCATAACAGCCATTGCAAAATAGCTACAAAATACCTTTTTTAAAAAATTTTATTTAAAATAAACAACCTGAGACAAGTTCTGCAGTAAACAAAATTCTTTCCTTTCTTTTCTTCCACTTTAGTGTTTGCCTGTCTGGTGATATCAGCAGGTGAGTCTTACCACCAATTGTCACCATTTGTATTGCACTCTAAAAACATTTTTATCATACTGATGACACACTAGGGGTGGCATGTTGCTGCTTCACCATGTCCTGGTTCAATGCTGAGCTTGGGTTATAGTCAGTGGAGAGTTCTGCCTGTGATCAAGTGTGTTCTGCCAGCTCCTAAAAACATGCCAGTAGGTGGACTGGTGATGCTAAATTGCCCCTAGGTGTGAATGAGTGTGTTAATGTGTGTGCCCAGCGGTGAACTGCTATCCCATGTAAGGTGCATTCTTTACTCATGCCCAGTGTTCCTGACCAGGATAAAGCAGTTACTGAAGATGAATGAATGAATGATAGCATATTGGGTGCATAGGTGAAGTGTGATAGAAACACTCTATGGCCTTTTACTTGAAAAACAAAGGAGTAAGAGGTTATCTAAGAGGTACTGACATAAGGTCCTACACATAAGATCAGAGACACATAAGTCAAAGTCACACACCTAAGTCATGAAGTAGGTTCAAGGTTCAAGGTTTTTTATTTGTCACATACATATTACATACATGTGATGTAATGTAGTGAAATGTTTTTCCTTAGTTTCTCGTTCCACAGTACAACAATGAACACAACCACAATGAACTAGATATACACACACATAATAAAAACAGAATATAATAAAATATAGTAGACTATATAATAAAATCTAGTAGACTATGTAATAAAAATTTAGCAGTCTATGAATATATAAATAGAATATGTTAAAAAAGTACATTCAGTGAGTATTTCCATTAATTCAAACTTAGTACAGACTTTTTAATATTTACTGTGTATGTTTTGGATGTTTCTGTTTTTTTCCCGTAAGCTTCTGCTGTTCAGAGTGACTCCACAGTGGCCTGTTATATGGATGCATCCATGCAACACATGTTTTTCACTGTTGATCCTTTCTTGTGCACTCATATTATATACTCCACTGCTTATATTGGTGACGACTTAAGTTTAAAAACTTTGTCACTGGATGTGGACCCTTTTAGCTCCGTGCTGAAAATGCTGAAAGACAGGTCAGTACAGTGAAATAGGCAGGCTACTTTTAATTATTTGTGTTTTTTTTGCAAATCATAATATAATAAATTGAATACTACACATCTTTACTCAGGAATCCAGCTCTAAAGATGTTGCTTGGTGTTGGGGTGAAGCAGACAAGGTATTCAGTTAATGAAATTGCTTTCTTGTTATATTCTGAAAAATTCTTTACATAGCAGCAATTGCTTGTGTGTAGGTTGGAGGTGTTGTCCCAGCAGCAGATAACTCTGGATAACTTTATTAACTCAACACTGAAATATGTGAAGAAGAACAATTATGATGGAGTGGAGTTGACATGGTTGGAGAACGACACAGATGAAACTCTCAGGAACACAGAAACCCTCACAAGTTTCATCAAGGTAATAAACAATATTTTTGGATGCTGTTATATCATCTGAGTTGTAAAGCTGTACAAGGTTCTCACTTGTAAAAGCTAAAACAACTATATTTCTGAACATTATACTTTTGTAAATATTTAAATTATATGGCCAACAGTTTGTGGAAACCTGATCACATCCATATGCACCTTTTGAACATCCCATTCTAGATTTAGTCTCCGCTTTGCTTTTATAAAAACCTCAACTCTTCTGCAAAGGCTTTCTACTAGATTTTGGAAGGTGACCATGGGGATTTGTGCTCATTCAGCCACAAGATCATTAGTGAGGTCAGGCACTGATGTCAGGCAAGAAGGCCTGGGGTGCAGTCTGCGTTCCAGTTCATCCCAAAGGTGTTTAGTGGGGTTGAGGTCAGGGCTATGTGCAGGCCACTTGAGTTCTTCCACTCCAACCTTGGCAAACCATGTCTTCATGGACCTCTCTTTGTGCACAGGGGAAAATTATCATGCTAGAACAAGTCTGTGCTAGGCCTCTTAGTTCCAATGAAAGGAAGGTGTAATGCTACAGCATATAAAGACATCCTATACAATCGTGTGCTTCCAACTTTGTAGCAACAGTTTGGGGAAGGCCCACATATGAGTGTGATGGTCAGGTGTCCACAAACTTTTGGCCATAGTGTATTAAATTGTTTCATGCAGGAACTAAGAAGATGGATTGACCAAGCTGCTAACAAGTCATTGCTTGTTTCTGTGTCTCTTCTGGACCATAGTAACCACATCAGTACTCGTATTGACAAGAAAACTTTGTCACAGTGAGTGCAATACATTCTGAAAAGACGCCACAGTACATCTTAAACTTTAATTGTTTTAAGTCCTCATGAAACTGCTTAGATGTTGATTTCTGATATAAGTTAGAATTACTCAACTGAGGACTTGTCATTTTTTGACTGTTTACTGGCCTTAAAAGTAAACCAAAGGTTTTCAATCAGATGTACTTTATATGCATAATACATAATCTTTCCTTCTTTCTTTCTTTCTTTCTTTCTTTCTATTGTAAAGGTATGTTGACTTCATCTGCCTACTGCCATTGAGCCCTAATAATGTAGAAATTGTAAGTTCTTCAGATGTTTTCATTTGAAAACTCCTTCAGTAAAAATATAGTTTTGTATTTAAATAAATTATTAATTTTATGTCAGCATATATTTATTACACATTTTATATTTAATGTGATCGGTTATTTATACAACACTCTCTTCCCTCACAGGACAACACAGTCAAATATTGGCAGGACCAAGTTGACCCCGAGAAGCTTATCCTGGCCTTGCTTGCAATTGTACAACAGCCTCGAAAAAGCAGTAGCCAGTCCAGGATTGTGGGCATAAATCCAGAGAGGAATGTGGAACAAATGAATGGCCCTGGGTTGATTATAGCCAAACAGGTAATCTTGACAGATTGATTGTTTTCTTAGGAATGATTTAGACAAGGTTATTTAAAAAATGTGAATTTTGGTCTACTTAATAATTGAGAATTTTTTATATTTCCCATTAGGTCTGCCAGGCCATTAAGAGTGGACAAAAGGAATTAAAGACTTTAACAAAACTTGAGAGCATTCAACGCCATGGAGAAGATGTGAGGACACTTTGTATTTTCAATACGACTAATCCTGGCTTTATTAACAATGGCTGTGAATGTAGAATCAGCAAAGTTTAGAGAACATAGTTCTGTTTCAGATATAGCTGTGGAAGAAAGAGAGTTTCATAGAATTCAGACAGTAGAATTCTGTATGGACAACCATTCAGAATAAAAAAACCCTGAATGCAAATAAAATACATCACTAATTATGGACTTTTTGTTACAAATTACAATGCAATGAATGTTCAGCTGACTAACACCATAATTACACATTCACAGGTGTCATGGCTACTACAGAAAGGGCTTGGTGGTGTTGGGGTTGTCATGTTAGACATTGACAACTTTCTCAACTCTATTTGTCTCAACTGCACCCAAAATGAAAAGGCGATTCTTGAAGTAAATGTGATTACTGGACATCACCACAGGCATGGTCGCCACAGGCATAGTCATCACGGGCATGGTCACCACGGGCATCGTCATCACGGGCATGGTCGCCACAGGCATAGTCATCACGGGCATGGTCACCATGGGCATAGCCATCACGGGCATGGTCACCATGGGCATAGTCATCACGGGCATGGTCACCATGGGCATCGTCATCACGAGCATGGTCACCATGGGCATCGTCATCACGAGCATGGTCACCATGGGCATCATCATCACGGACACCATCGTCATTGACACCATCACCACGGACATGGACACCATGGGCATGGCCACCATAGTAACAGTCACCATGTTAACAGTCATCATGGTTAGAAAGAGCGTTTGCATCATGGTCATCATTAATCAGTCAAATTGAAGTTTAAAGGCAAGAGAGCCTAATAATCATGTCTACACAAGTAGTGTTGAGTAACGTGGCGCCACTTATATTAATCAAATATCGCTTAATATGTTGCTTAAAATAGCATTAAGGCATTGAGACAGTGATACATATACATATATGTATATATGTATATATATATATATATATATATATATATATATATATATATATATATATTTTGCTTACACATTAGTTTTGATATCTATTCATGCTTTTGCACAATTAATGTTCCAGTCTTGTGTGGAAAATGTTATTAGTTTGAATATTGGTTAATTAGTGTTATGAAATAAATATTCCAACTCACTGCTTTCAGTCTGCATATATTTATGCTTTTTTTTTTTTAAAGTTAGTTATAATTTTAAAACAATGTCTTTGTGGACACTGTATTTGTGTGTGTGTATGTGTGCATGGGCAGCATGTGGACCTAACACCTGAGCCCATGTTCCCCTGACAAATCAAAAGGAAACTAATTATGGTACACCAATTATGATTTATCATAAAAATCCCATTTAAACAGCAGTGGAAGGAGCACTTCACACACCACTTCCTTAGAGCAGTATGTGTACAGGGGAGCAGCAGGTGCAATTTGGCTTTTACCTGTGATATTCCTAATGCATGAACAGATTTACTCGAAGTATTATGTAGTCATCTTAGGATATTACACACACACACACACACACACACACACACACACACACACACACACACACACACACTCACACACACACACAGATGTATGCACATACCCCTAGTCTGGCTGCCTGTGGCTGTTGAACAAATTGGCATAGTGAGTGATTAGAGGGATTGCACAGTCTTTGGCTCTAATTGGGAGCAGTGGGGTATGCAGTAAAAATTACACACTATTTTCCTCCTCTGTATGACACACGTCATCTTAGCAGCTGTATCAGCTGCTTGAATCTTAATGTGTTTGGAGGATGTTTATGTGCATTTGGCATTAAAACAGGGTTGTCCTCTATCTGTACAAACATCAATAATTTCATTACGATTATGGATAAATTGATGTGCATATATAGTCTCTTTGCATTTTGTGGAAATCAGACACAGTTTCTTATAAAATGGTGCTCTGCAACAATGTTATAAATCAATCCATCTGGGTTGTCTGTGGCTTTGTTAGGTTATTAGAGGAGCTTGATCAGTCAAGAGTTATTTTGCTGGTTTTGTTGAGAGATACCTTTTCATTAAAATGTAAATTGCAATTGTCAGCAATTAAACATCCAATCAGAAAAAAACATGACTGTTTGACAGTGACCAACTAGCACAATTAATCTTAAAGGTTTGCTGCTTACACAATCTATTGTGTTTCACATAATGAACAACTTTACATAAAGAATCAACCATAAATCTCAGTCTTGCTGCCTCAGCAGAGTGTATTGCCTTGTTCACAGACTGAGATCACAGCCAGTCACTCCTGGCTAATATTAATTAATGTTGTCCATTGTCTAGGTCTGGTGGTCCAATGGCAATTAAATGTTCCAAGATGGCAATTAATTTAAGCGTAAAATTGCAGAGGAAGCTTCTGGTGCAGATGGTTAATTAGGTAATGTCCAATTAGCGTATTGGGCCATTTTTCATGTAATGTACAATTAAAATCGATTTCCTTTTTCTGCCAAATAAAGAAATTAGGTAGGTAGTTGGCTAAATGTTGTGTTTTATATTCCTAGGCCAAGGAGTTCTTTGCAAAATTTTGCAAGATTTTTTGGGGAATAACAATCTCTGTGGCTCCTCCTCATTATACATTATACATTATATATTGTATATGGTTTGCCAAATTTGGAGTGGGAGAACTCCATTGGCCTGAATAGAGCCCTGACCTCGACCTCACTGAACACCTTTGGGATGATTTGGAACGCTGGTTGTGCCCCAGGCCGCCTCCCTCACATCAGTGCCTGACCTCACTTATGCTCTTGTGGTTGAATGCGCACAAATCCCCACAACCATGCTCCAAAATCTAGTGGAAAGCCTTCCCAGAAGAGTGGAGGTTATAGCAGCAAAATGAGGACGAAATCTAGAATGGGCTGTTCAGCAAGCACATATGAGTGTTATGGTCAGATGTCCATAAACATTTGGCCATATATTGTATTGTACTTTCCACTTTCCCATGTCTTCTGAGTCCTGACGCTGTTACCTTACTGTTTTCAACATCCGATTTCTTTGTCTTGTGATGAATCCTTGGTTTGTTAGATGATCAATTAGAGGGCCTATAGAGTCAACATAACCTTAGACAAAATTGTAATCTATTTCATTTTCAAAAGGATAGTGAACAAATTCATTTGTAAGTCTCGTCTAATTTAAGGAAATTTTACTGACACCACCAAAACATTCTTAGTTGTGAATGAGTATACAATATTCATCCGTAGTTTTGGTAGCCAGTATTATTTGCATGCACCTCTGCAGTTTTTTTCCTTCATATTAAAATTCCTTAAAATTTTGATAATAATAATAATAATAATAATAATAATAATAATAATAATAATAATAATAATAATAATAACATAATAATAAAAAAAAAAGATCATACTTTATGCATCCCTTCCAAAAATATAGTCAGCTTATTTACATGATGGCTAATCAGTAACTTAAACATATCATACTAATGTGTTCAAGCATCATGTATATGGCAAAGAAGGCAGCTGACTTTGTTTTCATTTCATAAAGAAATTTCTGACACTTGTTTGCCTGTGGCTAACAAAATAAAATGCTGTGCTGTATGTGTCCTTTTGGATTTCTTAAGAACATGCAGAGCAGATTGCGACGTTAGGAGGAAACAGTAAGTTATGTGGCTGCGTTATGGAGTAATTTCAATATTATGTCAAAATTAATCAAAATTAATATCAAATAATATCAATTCAAAATTATATCAATAATGTTATATTCACTTTATGTTTAAAGGGCATACTGTACTTTTGTAAGACCCATTGTTCTGAGCAAATTGTTTGTTGTGAGGTTGAACTGTGCAGTTTGTCCCCTCTAATCCTCCGATGGCATCCCTGAAATATTATGGTTGCAATTTCTTGCTGTAAAGGTATCTACATTTATTACCCCCCAGGCCTATGATGGCACTCAACACGTAAAGCATTTGGACCACTGTTGTGTCTATATGCTCTGGGACCTTTTCCCTCCATGTCCACCTGCTGGATCACCTCTCCCTTGGTGTTCTGGTACCTCACGTTTCACAAAGTTAGCACTAAGTATTAGGCTAACAAAAGGTGAGCATAATACTCAGTGTAGGCTGCTAGAGGGGCATACTACACACAATCTCACATAAGCTACTAATCTAAACCATAAGTGATGTTTTACATAAAATGTCAGTGCTGTGTGCAAAGGACTTTAACAAGTATCAGGTGCTAGCACCCAGCTACAGGCAATAAAATGATCAAAATAGCTGGCACAGCAGCTCAGTGATAGCAGCCTGTTAATAATTAATATTAATATCATACAGTCAAGGTATTGATCAGTTAAGCAATTTTCTGTTACTTTCAGCAAAAATTTTAAATAGCAGCAATCATGTCTGTATACATTGTTCCACCATCAGTCTACTCAGCATAACTTTATTAACTCTACACTGAAATATGTATGTGTACAATAAGAGACTGAATTAAACATGAATGAGCACCACAGTCCATGATAGTCCACACTTTACAACCTTTTTTTTATATAGCACTGTCATTTACTTGTCATTCATTTAGGAGAACATTTCCTTTTTAATGTTCTGCTTCTATGCTACAATCATATCTTCCTGGCATCATACATATTTTCATCCTTTCAACACAAACATAGGTATGTTCACATACATTCTGCAATACTTTCTGTGTTGTGTGTAAGTTAACAGTATACCACATAAAATAAATGTAGTGTCTAATTAAAATTATAGTGGTAGCTTATTTTAACTGAGTAACAACTACTCATTTTAAATAGTCATGGTGAAACAAACATCACATTTAGAGAACTGCAAATTGTTCCTATGTTAACTGTGTGTCAGTTGGTCAGACCTTGAGGCCTGGTCCCAGAAAGTGTCTGTGTAAAGATCATATTTTTGCTGAAGCTTGACTGAAGTAGGACACCTACTGTGCTAGTCCCATCACTGCTAACTAGTTAGCAAGCTTATTTTTGTTCTTTTTTTTATTATTATGTTAATGATAGGTGTTTCAGTTTTGGTCAGATGAAGAAATAGAAATGTGAATTAGCCTGAGGTTATCTAACAAAGACCTGCTCACTTTTGGAATGTGGAATACTTCAATACTGCAAAGTGCAAGGGAATTAATCTACAGGGTGTCCCAAAAGTCTCCATACATAGGGGACTATGTTTGTGGATGTCCACTTCTTGGTTGGTGTGCAACACTTCCATTCTTTTTGAATTTGTTGACAAATTCAACAGTGTCATCACTGTTTGGCAACAGTGTCATGTGTGATGTGCTTGCGATGTTTCCTGTTAAAGTCCAACCATGCAACCATGCGGCAGCCTCCCGATCCAGCTGAGATTGATTTCAATATGTTCTTCTATTGTCAAAGGCATTCTTAAAGGCTATCTAAAAAAATAATATAAACTAATTATGAAAAATCTGGAAGACATTTTGCTAAAAAGTGTTAATTTCCCCTATGTATGGAGACTTTTAGGACACCCTGTAAATTCACCTCCCACTATATCCTCTGCAATTAGTCATAAAAACAAAAAACAAAAAAACCCTGGGTTTGGATCTTCAACAAGGATGATTTGGTCTTTGCAGACAATGCTGAGCTTCAGACCATGAACTCTTGGCCTTCATTTGGCCTTCATTTGCAATTATTATTCCTCACATAACTATTATTGCAACAATACATATTATTTTAAGCATCTAATTTAAATTGCAGTTTTATTAAATGCTTAATATGCACTAAACTGCATATTCAAAGTTTTAAATTAAATGAATTGACTTGAGTGTAATAGGATAATGATAACAGTAAGAAAGACCAGTAAGAAAGAACTCTTTTACCATTTTGCAGTAGATCTGCTTGGTTTTAATCCAATTAAAATGATTGGCAGGATTTATCCAATGAGTTAGGTCCAGTAGATCAAATTCTCTAATTGTTACATACAGTATAACAGTAGAAAAGTACAAAACTGCACAATGGCTCCCATGGGATCTTATTCTAAACTAAATGAAGAGGTCAGTGCTCACTGTGCCACTTCAATACATTAATGAAATAACACACTTATACAATATGTACTGCAAGGCTGAACCCACTGGGGTTCCGTGCAACAGCGCATTCTCATTGTCGGTCCCAAGTCCGGATAAAATTGGCGAAAAAGAAAAAAAACTGTGCCAAATCAAATACATAGACCAATGATCCGCTGCATGGAGCGGCATGGAGTGGAAAACTTGCCTGATGATTGTGCATCTTATGTGTGCGTGTCACTCAAGACTTGGACCTCCTCTGGAAGTGCCAATTAGATGAACAGATACCCACTGCTCATCCATATTGATGTGTAATAACTTTTTCTTGAAAGCTCAGGAGCAGTCAGGAGGAGGTGAACGATTCTTTTTGTCACCTACCTTGTTCTTTGTCCCAACCTTGTCACTATTATTTAAAACAATGGGCATTTATCAAGCCGGACATGAACAAATTCCTACATACATTGTTCACAAGAGAATTTACACCAGAAATTTGGTATTCATGAAAATCCAGATTAAAAATCCATTAAATTAGGACAAAAGCAATGGTGCCCTATAGAAGGAGCAAGAGTTTGTCTGTGGTAGTGGTTAGGCCACAGCACTCTCAGTGCTGCACTCTCAGTGCTGCACTCCGGGTTTGATTCCCCGGCCAGGGACCCAACCCCAGCCACTGGGGTTCCGTTAATAGCGCATTCTCAGTGTCGGTCCCAAGTCCAGATAAAATTGGGGTGGGTTGCATTAGCAATGGGGGAAAAAAAAAGCAACTGTGCCAAATCAAATACATGGACCAATGATCCGCTGTGGTGACCCCCAATGTAGCTGGGGGATTTTATGATTTTATTATTTTGGGGGATTATTGCACTAATATGAAAAGAAATGTTTTTGTCTCCTAGGATGTGATTTTAGATGTGTGAGTGTGCAAATGTATATATAATAAAACATTTAACTTTTGCTCAATATGCTTCTATGGTAGGATGCCATTGAGTGTCAGGCTGGGTAGCTCTTTTTTCATTTCCATCTCTGTCACTTGTATATAAAATATGTATATTGTATATACATATCTTTCATCCACAAAGATCCATATGGTGCTTGTTGTCTGCTTCATTAAGCAGCACAGATGATTATCCATGCATCATAGCCTCCTGTATGACTTATGCATTCAACACAGAGCTTAAGAGTGTGAATGTATCAGGGTATTTGCTTTTAGCATTTTTCCCCTTTTTTGAGCAGATTTAATTTCCTCACTGATTTGAGGAGTCTGTTTAGGCTATGTTAATGCTTTTATGTTTACACATTTGTATGTGTGTATTTACTCCAGTGCTTTCATATTCTACATCAGGATATTTCTCATTTTTTTCAAAACCTATAAATACAATATCAATATCAATATCTGAATAATATTATCAGATTTTATATTTAATATTATATTTATGTAAATTAAATTGTGTGTATATTATAGCAACTTGTTACATGTTTGTTTTTAATTATCCTAAACCAGAGCCCTTTTATTTGCCATCATATTCTTCTCATTCATTTTCAGTATTCAGCTGCCACCACAAGATGGCACTGTGGCTTTATCAGTGAATCTAATTTTGTTTACTGGATGCTTTGATGAATTGTCCCTTTTACTCTAACAAAAACACTAGACAGAAAGAAAATGAAAGAGAAACAGTTTAGGTTGACATAGAGGCAATTGAAACAGTATGGTTTTAAAACCTCAGATGTGGTCTGGCTAATCCGTAATCCAAGTAGATTAAGTAAACTAGGATAATACTTTGATAAAATGTGTTTTGTGTGATTTATGTCTATGTGAGCCTTAGAGGCCTCCAGACTCAAAGGAGAGATAATCGAGAAAGAAGAATATATAGCCATCAAGCCACCCTCTGAAGGCCCATCATTCTTATGCACATCAAGAATGCTACTTCCTCTACTTGGCATCCAGTCGATCTGGGCCTGCTTCACCCGTTCCAAAGTTTCCTGATGGACAGAGAAATTGAGAAGAGAATGATGGTAGGTCTGGTAAGTTAACGAATGCTTGTGTTGTAATCCAAGCCTGTTAAACAAGCACTAGGAGGCAGCGGCATGGAGTGGAAAACTTGCCTGATGATTGTGCATCTGATGTGTGCGTGTCACTCAAGACTTGGACCTCCTCTGGAAGTGCCAATTAGATGAACAGATACCCACTGCTCATCCATATTGTGTGTAATAACTTTATTCTTGAAAGCTCAGGAGCAGTCAGGAGGAGGTGAACACTTCTTTTTGTCACCTATCTTGTTCTTTGTCCCAACCTTGTCACTATTATTTAAAACAATGGGCATTTATCAAGCCGGAAGTGAACAAATTTCTACATACATTGTTCACAAGAAAATTTACACCAGAAATTTGGTATTCATGAAAATCCAGATTAAAAATCCATTAAATTAGGACAAAAGCAATGGTGCCCTATAGAAGGAGGAAGAGTTTGTCTGTGGTAGCTGAACTGCATTACTGGAAGATTTAGCTCACACTGTGCTGTGGTGTCATGTTCAGCTCTCTGTGAGAAGTGTCATTAATTGAAATTCAGCTGTGCCATGAATGTCCTTGGTAGTTTACAGGTGATAAGCATTTATCAACATGTGTGTGTGTGTGTGTACAAAGAAAATAAGTATTACTGACACTTTTGTAAACCTGGCAGGAATGCTTAGTTCAGTTTGGTTTATGGAAACATTTACACACAAATTTACTAAAAATGATTCCCAGTTCACTCATACACACACCATGAGAGGTAGCACTGCAGACACACATACTGTATATGGCAGTGTGTGAAATGTCTAGTGTATAAAAAAAATCAAATCTTCAGTTTCACTAATTAGTCTGAAGGCATGGACAGTCCCCTGGTAATATGCAGATAAGAGACTGTCTGTTAAACTGACATCCACCTGTTTCTGTTGTGTGGATGACATAAATCCAGAACCCAGAGGAAACACACAGGAAGCACATAAAAACTCAGCTCAGACAGTAACCTGGGTTCAGGAACAAACTGGGCCAAAACAACCTGCTGTGCCACCATGCTGCCTAGAATATCATAACACAAACTGAACGGTGTTGTTGCCATATCGTTAGCACACCTGAAAGATGTAATGCTCCCCCACCTCCTAAAGCCCCATTTACCCCTTCTGGAAAAAGTGTTTAAGACTATGCAGTTTTATATCATTCCTATACATTATATTATAGCATTCCTGAGTTACAAAAATCCCAAATTATTTTTCAGTTCATGACACTGGCACATATACTGTACAGTATAATAATGTGAACAGAAGAAAATTAGGCAGTATGAAATGTTATGTAGCCAGCATGTTTTTCTTTGTGATCATAGTATATTATCCCTCCTAGATTTAAATCCACTAATTTAGTAAACCAACTGTAAATCAGGGAGTTGTAGTAGTCTGTATTCTCTGCATGTGGTGATTAGGCTAAATTCCAAGCAGCAGGTCTCACTGGCAGTGTCCTCCAAGTGACAGGACAAACATATTCCAATCCATGCCCTCTTGGCCTACCGGTCTTCTGAATGTTCAGTTCCACCCTCCACCACACTGTAATTTGTTTAGATGTTGATTTATGAACTAATTGCCTCTAATTGCTGCTTAGCACCATTATTAATCTGTTCTGCCTGGTTCAGGAGCACATTAGGCTAGATTTGTATAATGAAGTAATTAGTTCAATTATAGAAGAAATAGAAAGCAGAGAGAGACAGCAAAAGAGAAAGGGAAAGACACACAGAAAGAATATTTACATTATCTGTGGAAATTTGGACTATTTAAAGAATTTAGCACATTTAGTTTGCTGATCCTACACATTATGTTAATTTGATAATAAAGAGCTATCCTCAGCATAGTCTGTCCTCAGCAAGCTCTTCTCTTTCTGACCAGTCTTTTGTGTCACTTTCTGAGTGCTATTGTGCAGGTCGCATTGTCTGTTGTCATTGTTATTAGCCCAGTGGATTGCTTCAGGGGTTATGGGCACACTCAGGGGACAACAAGCTAGGCTGGATAATTAGTTTTTCCTCCACACCAGACGGGCACACCAAAAACGGGTAGTGGCAACATGCAGCTTGTTTCCATCCAGAAGTGCTGCATTCTTACAGAGCTGTCCTGAAGATTGGCAAGAGATACCCAGCACTGTGACATTTCTTATGTATAATATTGATGAAAAGTATTGGCCAGTATTGCAGTGATAAATAACTTTAGCTGTATTAGACCACAAATCTTCCCAACTGAGTTAATGCTGCCAAATACTGCAAAACTGGATTGTATTTTATGTTTCTGATTTTTATTTTATTTAAAATATGTTTTATGTGCAACTCTAACTTAATTTAAAACACAGATTCCACATAGCAGAATTTTACAGTTTACATTCAGAATAATGGCTACTCATGATACAGAGTATTCCCATGGGTGAGAGAGTGGTGATAGGAGCACATTTTAATGGAGGTGATGGGCAAGTTTGGAGTTAAGGAAAGGAACCTTGAAGGACAGATGGTAGTGGACTTTGCTAAGAGGATGGACATGGCTGTGGTTAACACTTATTGTCAGAAGAGGGAGGAGCATAGAGTAACTTACAAGAGTGGAGGTAGGAGCACACACGTAGACTACATCCTATGTAGAAGAGGCAATCTGAAAGAGATTAGTGACTGTAAAGTGGTAGTGGGAGAGAGTGTAGCCAGATAGCATAGGATGGTGGTGTGTAGGATGACTTTGATGGACTGTAAGAAGAAGAGATCAAAGACAGAGATAGAGAAGAAAACCAAGTGGTGGAAGCTGAAAAAGGAGGAATGTTGTGAGGACTTTAGACAGAAGTTGAGGCAGGCTCTGCGTGGTCAGGTAGTGCTGCCAGATGACCGGGAAACTACAGCAGAAGTGATCAGGGTGACAGGAAGAAAGGTGCTGGGTGTGTCATCTGGAAGGAGGAAAGAAGATAAGGAGACTTGGTGGTGGAATGAGGAAGTTCAGGATAGTATCCAGAGGAAGAGGTTAGCCAAGAAGAAGTGGGGCATGGACAGGACTGAAGAGAGTAGACAGGAATACAAGGAGTTACAGCGCAGAGTGAAGAGGGAGGTGTCTAAGGCCAAGCAGGAGGCATATGACGAGTTGTACACTAGGTTAGACACTAGAGAAGGACAGAAGGACTTGTACAAGTTAGCTAGGCAGAGGGATCGAGATGGGAAGGATGTGCAGCAAGTTAGAGTTATTAAGGATAGAAATGGAAGGGTGCTCACAAGTGAGGAGGAGATGTACAGAGGAGATGGAAGGAGTACTTTGAAGAGCTGGTGAATGAGGAAAATGAGAGGGAAAAAACAGTAGAAGGGGTGACCTCTGTGGAACAGAAAGTAGATAAGATTAGAAAGGATGAAGTCAGGAAGGCTTTGAAGAGGATGAAAAGTGGAAAGGCAGTTGGTCCTGATGACATCCCGGTGGAGGTCTGGAAGTGTCTAGGAGAGGCAGCAGTGGAATTTTTAACTAGTTTGTTTAACAGGGTTGTAGAGAGTGAGAAGATGCCTGAGGAATGGAGAAGTAGTGTATTAGTGCCAATCTTTAAGAATAAGGGTGACGTGCAGAGTTGCAGCAACTATAGGGGGATAAACTTGATGAGCCATACAATGAAGCTATGGGAAAGAGTAGTGGAAGCTAGGTTAAGGAAGGTAGTGGAAATTTGTGAGCAGCAGTATGGCTTCATGCCCAGAAAGAGATGCAATTTTTGCTCTGAGAATTTTGATGGAGAAGTATAGGGATGGTCAGAGGGAGTTGCCCTGTGTGTTTGTAGACTTGGAGAAAGCGTATGACAGGGTGCCAAGAGAAGAGCTGTGGTACTGTATGAGGAAGTCAGGAGTAGCAGAGAAGTATGTCAGAGTGGTGCAGGACATGTATGAGAGGAGCAGAACAGTGGTGAGGTGTGCTGTAGGTCAGACAGAGGAGTTCAACGTGGAGGTGGGACTGCATCAGGGATCGGCTCTGAGCCCCTTCCTGTTTGCTACGGTGATGGACCAGTTGTCAGAGGAGGTCAGACAGGAGTCTCTTTGCACAATGATGTTTGTGGATGAAATTGTGATCTGTAGTGAGAGCAGGGAGCAGGTGGAGGAAAACCTGGAGAGGTGGAGGTTTGCGCTGGAGAGAATGAAATTCAGTCGTAGTAAGACTGAGTACATGTGTGTGAATGAAAGGGAGGGAAGTGGAACAGTAAGATTACAGGGTGAAGAGATGAAGAAGGTACAGGAGTTTAAGTACTTGGGGTCAACAGTCCAGAGTAATGGAGAGTGTGGGAAAGAGGTAAAGAAGCGAGTGCAGGCAGGTTGGAATGGGTGGAGAAAGGTGTTGGGAGTTCTGTGTGATAGAAAAATATCAGCGAGAATCAAGGGGAAGGTATACAGGACAGTGGTGAGACCGGCCATGCTGTATGGTTTAGAGACAATGTCACTGAGGAAGAGACAGGAGTCAGAGCTAGAGGTAGCAGAGCTGAAGATGTTGAGTTTCTCTTTGGGAGTGACAAGGTTGGACAGGATTAGGAACGAGTACATCAGGGGAACAGCTCATGTTGGATGTTTGGGGGACAAAGTTAGGGAGGCCAGATTAAGATGGTTTGGACATGTTCAGAGGAGGGAGAGTGAGTATATTGATAGGAGAATGTTGGACATGGAGCTGCCAGGCAGCATGCAAAGAGGAAGGCCAAAGAGGAGGTATATGGAGCTAATAAATGAGGATATGAAGCTAGTGGGCGCAAGTGTTGAGGATGCAGAAGATAGGGATAGGTGGAGATGATTTGCTGTGGCGACCCCTGAAGGGAAAAGCCGAAAGAAGAAGAAGAAGAAGAAGAAGACATTCAGAATAGTGGCTGATACAGAGTAAGTATGTTATGACCATTTTAGCCTTCTATGTCTTGTTGCCCTGAGACTCTACAGGAAAACATATACAAAATATAATGGTAAAATCAATTAAAGCACAACATTGTTTATGATTAATTTGAAGGAAATATTGTCACAAGAAAGCATCTTGTAGCTTCTGCTTTTTCAGTTCTCTGGTTTCAGTGGAATCTTCTCTAAATCTAGCACAACATCAAGGTGAAAGGAACAATGGTGTATGTGATGGTGGTGGTGCTGGGACTATTATTAGATTAGGATTGACCAGAGAGGTCACATAGTCATAGACGTAAGATAAAGAGCAATAAAGGTATGCCTAAGAGCAGTGCACCACCAATTCCAAGTATAAGACCATGGAACAGAGGCCATGCACAATCCAGCATATGGCGCTGATAGGGTGGCATTGGTCGCCGCTCCACCACCAGGTCCAAATCCTTCCAGGACAAGCTCCTCACTGTATAACAGCAATAACAACAAAAACAACACAAATTACACAAAGAAATGGGAGAATGACTGTTTACAACTCTTATTAGTGATAACAGGAATGAACTTGTTTTGCAGATGTTCCACAACAGGTTTTACAGGATTTTACAATGGCTTCGAACGTTGCTCAGCCAATCAGGTTTTAGAACCCAAACTATCGTTTTTATTAGAAGAATAAAACACTTCGTGACATGTTATTGGACAAAAATCAACAATGGGGTGGTATGATGGTATGTTACCACTCTGAAGTTGATTTTATTTTTTTTTTATGATGTGAAAAGTCTAAAGGTCCTTCTTTGAGATATGTGTCTTTGTGGATTCAGATTAGTAACTGTACTGTATTGCCTTGCACTGTCTGGTGGAAAAGTACTAACAAGCAGCCTATTTGTTACTTACTGATCACATGCTTAAATTCAAGGACATTCTGAATAACAGACAATATTAATAATATCAATTAATTCCTTTCCTGCCTACATAATTCTAATGATATCATATGACTGTAATTTTTTCTTAAATGACAATTTCCTTACACATCTTGTTTTATCAATACTTACTGTACATGTTCACTGAAACCAAAAGGAGACCTGTATTACAACTGTACCAGCAAAGTGGCAGAATTGTACCATTGCATGGGTCCACTCAAAAACACTATAAACTGTAAATGTGAGGGTAGCTTGAAAAATGTTAAGTAATTACAATAGATGGGTAGTGTGATGGCACAGCCAGTTCTAGGGTCCTGGATTCGATCCAGAGCTTGAGTGATTGTGTAGTGTTTCACATGTTCTCCCTGTGTCTGCATGGGTTTCCGCCAGGTTCTCCGGTTTCTGGTGGGAACCCACTAAAATCATGGCAGTAGGTGAACTGGCTAAGATAAATTGCCCATAGGTATGAATGTGTTTGAATTGTGCCCTGCAATGGACTAGCATCAGGGTATATTCCTGCCTCATCCCCAGTGTTCCTGGGATAGGCTCTGGATCATCTGTGATCCTGACAAAGATAAAGCGGTTATTGACATGGAGTGAGAAAATTACAATAGATCATTAGATGTCCATTATGGACATACAGAAATGCACAAACAGAACAATAACCTATTTAAATATGTATTGTAATTGACTGATGATGCAGAGCTCATTAGATAATGACATTATTTATTTTGGTTGTGTTTTCATTTTTTCCCATTTCATTTGTTTGTTACATCATAGTGCACATGATTACTATAGTTACTATGGTTTAATCTTAATTCTGCGAATAAAAAAATGTCTACATGAGCTCTGATAATGTCTATATGAGCTCTGCATCAATTGCAATTCATCCTTATGAGGGCAGAAATTAGTGGGTGCATGTCTTTTCTATCTCAGTGCTGCCAACTTTTGCTACTCTTAACAGTCTAAGATACTTCTGAAGCAAGATGCAGTACAATTACAACAGGAGTTGAATGTTGTACTGCAGGTTGCTCCTTGCAAACAGAAATAGCATGCACAAACTCTGAAAACTATGCTGATATTAGTGTTGAGATAAGTGTAAGGAAAAAATAATATTAATTTAAGTATTTTACTTTACTTTTAATTACTGTCATTCAACGGAGTCAGAGGCAGATGCAAGTGCAGTTTAGCATTTTTATTAAAAAACACTGTGAAACAGATCCAAAGTGTGAGGCAAAAAAAAAACAAACATAAACGAGAACAGGCAGAAAATCAGGCGATCAGCAACAGTACAATGTGGGAAAATACAAAAAATCCAAAAACAAAGCAACAAGGTGAGCAACAGGCTCACAGCAAACAACTCTTGATTATCAATGCCACAGTTTTGTTCTGCTGGGGAAAACTTCTTAGAGTAGGAAGCCACAGGGTGGAGTTTAGGTTTATCTCCAAACCTTTGGGAAAGGACTGCTCCCACTCCAGATTCAGAGGTGTCTATTTCAACTACGAATGGCTTGGGTTCTGGGTGCTTCAAAATGGGAGCTGTGGTGAATGCTGTCTTGAGCTTCTTCTTTCGCTTGTGATGAAGGTCTCATCGGCTGCTGTGTTCCATGCCAGACACTTAGGTCCCTTCTTTAGTAAGGACGTGAGAGGAGTAGTGATGGAACTATAGCCCTGATGGACTTGAAAAGCCCAGAAATCTTTGGATGTCTTTGATGGTATTGGGCATTGGTCAGTCAGTGACAGCAGACACCTTTTCTTGGACCATGGCCACTCCTTCGGGGCCTATGATGTACCCGAGGCACATGAAATTCACATTTTTCTCCTTTTACATAGAGCTGTTTTTTGAGGAGATGTGCAAACACTCACTTAACATACTGAACATGGGTCTCTAGAGAGGGGGAATAGATCAATATGTTGTCACAAATTTTCCAAGCATATCCCTCAAGACATTATTTATGAGGCACTGGAAGACCGAGGGGGTGCAACAGAGCCCATATGGCATGACGCAGTACTCAAAGTGGCCAGAGGTAGTGCTAAAGGCCATCTTCCACTCTTCGCCCTCTCATCTGCAAGGTTGTGGGAAATTGTAGGAAATATCTTGGCTGAACAAGACATTTGTTCCAAGGGATGAAAGGGAGAGGGTATTGATATTTTACTGTGATCTGGTTGAGTCCACAATAATCAATACATGGACAGAGTCCTCTTTGTTTTTCTTCATAAAGAAGAATCTGGTGAATGCAGCAGAGGTGAAGGGACAAATGTACTCCTGTTGTAATGCCTCTTGGATATAATACTCCGTTTCCTGTTGTTCAGCTAAGGAGAGAGGGTAGATTTGATTGTGTGGTGGGATGGTGTCTGGCAGGAGCTCTGAGGTACAGTCATAGGGTCTATATGGCAGTAAGCCACTAGCTTTAGCCTTGCTGAAGCCATCTTGTAGTTCTTGATACTCTATGGGAATGTCTGTATGCGCTTGGGTTTCAGGGCTTTCCACTATGGTAGATTACTAGGTGGGGAAGATGCAGGCATTGATTTATGCAGTGAGATGCCCATCTCATTAATTCTTTGTTGTACCATGGTATTTAAGGGTCGTGGAGGTCCATCCAGGGAAACCCTAGGATGATGGGGTGGTTACCTGTGACAGTAATGAGGAAGGAAATCCACTTCTGGTGGAGAGCACTGACTCTGAGCAGGAAGGGCTTGGGGCACAGAGTGATGGTCCCGTTTCCAATGGGTCCTCCATCAATAGCATGAATTTTTAAGGTGTGCTGAAGTGGGTGTGTGGGTATGTTGAGCTTCTTGACGGTGGCATGGTCCATGAAATTTCCAGCTGCTTGGGAGTCGATTAGTGCTGTGAGAACAGAGACACGGTCTGAGTGTTTTATCTGCACATTCAGAGTAAAGGATTGGAGGGGCAAAAACTGAGACTCACCATGGAGGATGTGTTGGTTCTCTCAGTGAGTCTGGGTTTGACAGGGAATTTCTCACGAGAACGGCATTGTGCCACAAAGTGATTGGGGTAACTGCAATACAAAAACAATACCAAAACAAGTTTTCCTTGCTCTGCTTCTCTCACTCTGCATCACTTAACCTAGTCTGACCCAACTGCATAGGCTCTGAAAGGCCAGTTTCAGGTGTTGGACTCACAGCTTCTTTATGCACTTGAAAGTTGCGACTAAGGTGATCCAGACTGATAGCTAAATCAGTCATGGAATAGTCTCAGGGAAAAGGCTGGAATACAATTTTTTTTTTTAAGTTTCTCAAAGTATGAGAATTATTGTGTGAAGAAGAAGCAGCCTTTATTTGTCACATATACATTACAGCACAGTGAAATTATTTTCTTCGCATACCCCAACTTGTTAGGAAGCTGGGGTTAGAGCACAGGGTCAGCCATGATACAGCACACCTAGAGAAGAGAGGGTTACAGGCCTTGCTCAAGGGCCCAACAATGAAATGTCAAGTGAACACACCATATCCAAAGTGTGACGTTTAGTGTAAGTCGGAAAATAAAAATGGCGAGTGAAATCAAAGCAGTGGAGGACATTCAGTAAATCAGCTTTTATTTGTAAATATTTAGCTGTATCTACATGAATATTAAAATTTCCTAAGAGCAGCACAGCAGTGTACTGAGAACACTGAGAGGTGTATAGCTCAGATAGTTCACTAGGGCCTGGCAGTGCCCACACACTTAAGGAAGTCCCAATGCCAAATCCACAGTTTAAGCCCTTTTGATTATTTATCAAAAGGATTTTGCACAGTAGGCACCAACTACATCACAAATTAAATAAATAGGTCTAAAATAAACATAAAAAGCTAGAGCTAATTTAAATGAAGATACTATTAAGATGATATTTTGACAAAGACAATTCAGACTTTTTCTGAAATTTTATGCTTAAACAGGAACTCTTTATTTCAGCTGAACTATTTTGACATTTACTACTCTATTGATAAACCTACACAGTAGGCCACAAGTAATGCAGATATGAATAGGGCTTCTCAAAGACTGCAAAAATAGCAAATATCTTTCACACCTTGTTGGATCATAACAATTTTATAACTAACAAATCAGTCATCATAAATATACCAGCAATGCTTTGAAAATTATTTGATACTAAAAATGAAAGTAGCTTGAAGATGAAAGAAAGATGGACTACTTAGAAATTATGGCTTGTCAAGCTTCTCATGATTGAAAGCAGTAGAATATCTACTGTAGCTTTTTCTCTGTAGGTAATTTGCATTTATATTATATGCCCTGAGATGATCGCACAGTCATTGTTATAGTAGTGTGTATTATGTAATGCTATACTGTGTGCAGCACAGATACCTTAGCAGCTCCAACCCTGTCATATGGGATTGTTGCTGTCATAAACAAGTCACAAATTTGGCACATTTACTTGTGTATTTCTTGCATCTTACCTTGCGTCAAATTAGGGATCTCGGTGGGCCACTTTCATTGTCTCAGTGCCTCTTGTATGGGGAGGTAGAGGCATGATCGATAGGCTACAAGTGTGGGTGTGGGTGTCTATGAGTATGTGGCTCAAAGCACAACTGCATGCAGCCCCTGCTGCAACAAGTAGTTCTAAGTTATGATGCTAACATGGAATTTTTGTGTTGCCAACCAGCAGCCCACCAAGAATTGTCCCGGTAAACTAAAACAAGCAACAGGGGCTTCAGTGATTTTCAGATCAAGATGCTCAAATGACTTACACTGTATGATATTCGGCCTGATATTTGGCCCGATTTTGCTGTTACAGGCACAGCTGTACATTGCAAAGGATATCAGTGTTGGAGATTGGTGGTCTTAGAACGTATAATGTTACTTGCTCAATGGCTGCCAATTTAGTGCAGCTGCAACCAGTCAATGACAAAGCTGAAGATAAACAATGCTTTATTGTTCAGTGAACAGGTGTTTAACAAGGCAAACTTGGTCAAGGCATAGATTGAAGCATCTAATCAGATTCTGTTTGGGCAATTCTTATTCATTGGACATTTCGACTTTCCCAAGATGGCAGCGTGCTAGCACCACCTCAGATCCACAAATATGGTGCATGTTATGTGTGATCTACACCAATTGGGAAACTTTTATCAGAGATGTGCACCGGAAGCACTATTGAACCTGTCTATCATTGCCAACTTCTGAACATTGGAAAACAAAGTTCAGGAATAAATGATGGACTGCAGATAGAGCTATGTGACCTTGGGCTGCTACGCGAACCAGGCCCTGGGACCACCCTGGTGCTGCTCTCCAATGTTCACTCCCTCAACAATAAACTGGACTTACCCAGACTACAGCTAACTACCCAGTATGAAGTCAGGGACTGCTGTGTTTTCATTTTTACGTACACATGGCTCAGCAACAGCACTCCAGATGCAGCTAGCCAGGATAACCACACATTGTGCCCACAGGATAGCAGCACTACCTGGTAAGACTCGTGGCGGTGGTCTGTATGTTTACACAAACAACAACAGGTGCAGGAATACTGTTGTGGTCTCAAGCTACTGTTCATTGCAGGTGGAGTTTATGATTGTGAAATGCTGGCCATACTACCTTTTCGGAGAGTTTACCACTGTAAACTCATTCCACCAGGCACTAACGCAAAGGAATCGCTAAGGGTTATCAGCAGACTCCGATGGATTTTTGATTATTGCTGG
>CM040990.1:16874776-16888524 GCA_022985145.1 Pangasius djambal
GCTTGGCCATTGCATAACAGTCCACTTCTTTCCCTTCAAAAACTCTTTGGTTGCTTTTGCAGTATGCTTTGGGTCATTGTCCATCTGCACCGTGAAGCGCCGTCCAATGAGTTCTGAAGCATTTGGCTGAATAATAGCAGATAATATTGCCCGAAACACTTCAGAATTCATCCTGCTGCTTTTGTCAGCAGTCACATCATCAATAAATACAAGAGAACCAGTTCCATTGGCAGCCATACATGCCCACTACTACCATGCTTCACTGATGAGGTGGTATGCTTAGGATCATGAGCAGTTCCTTTCCTTCTGCATACTCTTCTCTTCCCATCACTCTGGTACAAGTTGATCTCATCTGTCCATAGGATGTTGTTCTAGAACTGTGAAGGCTTTTTTAGATGTCGTTTGGCAAACTCTAATCTGGCCTTCCTGTTTTTGGTGGTAATGTCATGGCGTGGGCATGTATGGCATGCATTTAACACTCAACATGGCAAACATTCAGCTTGTTCAGTGTCTCAAGGGCAGGATGTTTAGTCACTCTTCCTCTGTTGTTAGTAATAGCTTTATTTGTGCTAAGTGTATGTTATTTAGCCTTATGGAGACGATCGCAGCATTAGAGGTGCATTTAAAGACCCTAGGGAGCGTTAGTGAGAGTGGAAGCAGTGTAGTTTCTGTAGGGGAAAGTCTGGATGCCTTAGGCAGAGATAGAAATCCCCCAACTCTGGCATTAGAGCCCTCACAGCGGGGCAAATGGGTGACAACTCAGCGGCATAATCGCAAAGCCAAAGCTAATGCTAAGTGGAACACCACTACGCTCTGCTTCACATGTCCAACAGGTTTGCTCTCCTCAGTGAAGCACCTGCTGAGAAGCCTGAAAGAGCTCTGGTTATAGGAGATTATATCTTAAGGCATGTGAAATTATCTAGGCCTTTAGGGGCACCAGCACCTTTAGTTATGTGTTTACTGGGAGTCAGGGCACCAGACATAGCAGGTAATCTTAGGGTCTTAGGCAAGCACAGGTTTTCAAAGATTGTTATTCATGTAGGAGCTAATGATATACACCTTCATCAGTCAGAAGTTACTAAGTAACTATCTAAGTAATTATCTATCTAAGTAAATATCTAAGAAGTTACTAAGTAACTATCTAAGTAACACTGTAGAGGTGTGTAAATCAGCGAAGGCAATGACCAATGCAGTAGTATGCTCTGGCCCCATCGCAATGTGGCATGGCAATGTAGCTTAAAACAGGTTATGGTCGCCGAACTGCTGGATGTCCAGGTGGTGCTCCAAAATCATTGTGGGCTTTACAGATAATTGGAGTTGTTTTGAGAGCAAGGCTGGCATGTTAGGGCGGGACGGTATCCATCCCACTTGGGAAGGTACTGCTCTCATTTCTTGCAGCATAGCACATAGTCTCAGAACAGGCCTTGTTAATTGGAGACAATCCAGAGCCAAGGCCAGGGAGCAGACAAGCAGGCTAAACTGACCGTCTGCTAGCTGCACTCAGTTGTCACTTCGATTCCAAAATATTGAGCCTGTGTCTGTTCCCCGAGCTAAACAAAAATGTAGAAATACTCAGAAAGTTTGTTTTAGTAATCTAATTAACATAAAATTAAATCATACTGAATACACAGCCAGTACCTTTGATCTGAATCTAGGACTGTTAAATATTAGATCTCTTAGATGAAACTATTACTGCTCAGGAGTTTAATGTACTGTGTTTTATAGAAATGTGGATTAAACCAAATGAGTATGTAGCATTACATGAAGCTAGTCCTCCTGGATACATTTATGTACATCAGTCTCATCTAACTGGCAGAGCATGAGGTGTCGCAGTTATTTATAATGATAATCTAGGCATCACACAAAAACCTAGTCATAAATTCAGTGCATTTGAAGTTCTTTTATGCTAACATTACATACACTGATCAGGCATAACATTAAAACCACCTGCCTAATATTGTGTAGTTCCCCCTTGTACCGCCAAACCAGCTCTGACCTGTTGTGGCATGGACTCCACAAGACCTTTGAAGGTGTGCTGTTGTATCTGGCACCAAGACATTAGCAGCAGATTCTTTAAGTCCTGTAAGTACCCTCCATGGATCAGACTTGTTGTCCAGCACATCCCACAGATGCTTGATTGGAGTGAAATCTGGGGAATTTGGAGGCCAAGTCAACACCTTGAACTCTTCCTCAGACCATTCCTGAACAATTTTTGCAGTGTGGCAGGGTGCATTATCCTGCTGAAAGAGGCTACTGCCATTATGGAATACCGTTGCCATGAAGGGGTGTACTTGGTCTGCAACAATGTTTAGGTAGGTGGTACGTGTCAAAGTAACATCCAGATGAATGTCAGGACCCAAGGTTTCCAAGCAGAACATTGTCCAGAGTGTCACACTGCTTCTGCTGGCTTGCCTTCTTCCCATATTGCATCCTGGTGCCATCTCTTCACTAGGTAAGCGACGCACACACACCTGGCCTTCCACATGATGTAAAAGAAAATGTCCCCGTGTGCATCAGTGAACCGTAGGCACCCATGACCCTATTGCCAATTCACCGGTTGTCCTTTCTTGGACTACTTTTGTAGGTACTAACCACTACATACAAGGAACACCCCACAAGATCCTATGCTTGTCCATTTTTCTTGCTTCCAACAAATCAACTTCAAGAACTGACTGTTCATTCGCTGCCTGATATATCCCACCCCTTGACAGGCGACATTGTAATGAGATTATCAATGTTATTCACTTCACCTGTCAGCGGTTTTAATGTTATGGCTGATCGGTGTATGTAGCCACAAAAAATAAGTCTACCCAGTCAATTCTGTTATATCCATTCTAGATTCAGTAGGGGTCAATCAGAATGTAATAGGATCCACTCATAATGGGGGTCACACTCTTGATCTAATACTAACATTCATATTAAATACTGTAAGAAATGTATGAGAAGAAATGCCCCGACCCAGCTTCCACTCTGAAGTAGGTGAGAGAACAAAGCTCAATCCCAAAACGGCTTAATTAACATAGAGACAGTGTATTTTGATATCAACAATGTGTGTCATCTGACTAACATGAAACCAATTGTAGAATAGGAGCGGCAGTCGAACATCAAGAACCATCACTTGAACAAAGAGTATTCATTCATGCTTGCTGGTCAGAAAGACAGACGTCTTTCTGACTCTAAATAATCCTATCATCCTACCATTTGGGAGAGCACATCGGGAACAATAGAATGGGTTGGCAACGGAAGGGTATCACCTTAGGTGTTGTTCTTAATTTACATTAAGATGAAACCTCTATATTGTAAGCGGGAAGATTAGGGTGAACTAGTATAAATCGCTTGAGTAAATGATAATCAGCATTCATTCAGATTCCAAGGATCCAAGGTGCTTCATGTACTTTGTTACTGCTGTGTTGTAAATAAACCTCTTCTTCATCATGATTTTTGATGCCTGTTCAATTTTTCTTACAATATATATAAAATATAGTCATAAATATAGTCACATATATTTCCACAGTCTGAAGCTATCTCAGATCATTATCTCATCTCATTTAAAATGTGTCTTAATCATAATATATGCACCTTGCCACGCTACCCCATCAAACGTACATTCACGTCAGACCATGATTGGATCACCCTCTGATCCAAGAACTTGATCAGACAACTGAATGCTTAGAGTCAACCTTTTGCTACACGCTAGATAAGGTAGCTCCACTTAGAAGAAAAATAATTAGAGAGAAAAAGCTAGCACCCTGGTATAATGATCACACATGCACCTTAAAACAGACCACTTGAAAATTAGAACATAAATGGCGTCAAACTAAATTGATAGTATTTCAAACAGCATGGAAAGAGAGCCTCCTGAACTATAGAAAATCTCTTCATGCTAGATCAGTGTATTTCTCCACCCTAATTGAAGATAACCAAAATAATCCTAGACTCTTATTTAATACTGTAGCAAAATTAATTAGGAATAAGATCATTATATAGCAGCGATGACTTCATGAATTTTTTCAGTAGCAAAATTGAAAATAACCAGGCAGTTTTATAGCTAACCCTGTAGATAATAATATAACAATATCAGATCAATCATTAGAATGTTTCACTCCCCTTTGAGAGACCGAACTAATTTCCCTAATTTCCAAAAACTTCAACTTGTATACTAGATCCCTGACCTTATCTTCAAACAAATAATTCCATAAGCAATCAAACTTCTAAAAATAATCAACTCTTCCCTTAGCACTGGCTATGTACCAAAATCATTTAAACTAGTGGTTATCAAACCTCTGTCAATTGTCCAACTATAGGCCAATATCAAGCCTCTCCTTTATTTCCGAGATCCTAGACATGGTTGTAGCACACAAGCTATGCTCATATCTACATAGGAATAACATTCATGAAATGTATCAGTCAGTATTTGGCCTCATAATAGTGCAGAGACAGCACTGGTTAAAGTGGTAAATGACCTTTTGCGACGCTTTTGATACCATTGATCATAATATTCTCCTTGATAGACTAGAAAATGTTGTTGGCATTAAGGGAATGGCCCTCTCCTGGCTCAGGTCTTATTTGACTGATCGTTATCAGTTTGTAGATGTAAATGGTGACTTCTCTATGCATACTAAGGCAAAGTGAACTGGGATGTTTGGATGCTGTCAGCCCCCCACTCTCACGCATTCACTCAAGTTTGTTGACGGTGGAGTGGATCACCGCTTTAGGGTGCCTAAAGGGTGCCGGAGGGTGTTACCTTCTGGCTCTCCCTTTTAGTTATGCTATCATAGCTAGTCTTGCCGGAGTCCCTGCTTGCACTATACACGCAAAGTACATTGTCCTTAACTATTACAGGACAATAAGCATACCTAATAATCTCTCCCTCTCTCTCTCTGTCAAGCTGCACATGCTACTCCTGAGATACCAGTGATCCTGACCCTTTCTGTTCTCTGAACCTGCCTGATCCATTCTGTTGCCCTACTTCTGGTTGGAGTTCTCATCAATTGGAAATCACTTGCTGCTGCTGAGGATGGCCCCACATTGCAGCCTGAAGATCACTGAGATTACTGTGGATGGTACCCCTTAAAAACCATGAAGATGACTTTGGACCACAATTCCTATGAACACTTATGCTATGACGGCTTAGGACTACAACTGCTATGATAGCTTAAGGACTGCAATTGCCATGAACAGTTTTGCACTCAAGTCTCCCTGGACACTTGGATAAGTTCAACAAAACAGATTTCATGTGAAAACTGTAGTGAATTCCGTGGTTACAGAATTGCACTATTTGACCATGTAGTACACAGTAACAGACGGGAATTTATAATTGCACTATTCATTCATTCGTCAGCTAGACGAGGATGGGTTCTCTTCTGAGTCAGATTCCTCTCAAGGTTTCTTCCTCATATCGTCTCAGGGAGTTTTTCCTTGCCACCATTGCCTTTGGCTTGCTCATTAGGGACAAATACATACATTTAAAATTTATATCCTTAATGTATTTATTTCTGTAAAGCTGCTTTGTGACAATGTCCATTGTTAAAAGCACTATACAAATAAAATTGAATTGAATTGAATTAATTAGTTAATCAGCCTGTGTCAATATATTACTAATTCTTTAATACCAATCATACCACAGCACTGCTGAATCCTTGAAATTATTGGTCTGAAGGCACTGATTACTTTTTTACAGCAGCTCTGACTGCTCTGACTTCTGGTTGGCAGCTGCAACACAAATCAGTTTTAATGCACACATGTATTCTAATGTTATTGTTTCTATGATAACAACTAATACAGAGACTAGTATGGATGACGCTCCACATAAACAGACTAAAAACGTGGATAATTGTTGATATGGTGAAATATTCTGTTTGTTTAGCATTTATGGAAGAAGTCTTCAGTGTCAGCACTATGTAACAGGTAGATGTAAACACGTAGATGCTTTGTAGTTTCTCTGTACCATGACAAGCTACATTTTTTGTCTTATTAATGTCACAAGAGAAAAAGATAGTGAAGAAATGACTGATTATAGCTGTTATATGAGTTATAAATGATAGCAGGAATGTTATTTCATGTACATTCCACAAAAAAAAATGTAAAATTGTAATACATGTAAATTTAATGTAAAATTATATGCAAAAAAATTGAAATTGTTGGTAAATTGCTTTGTATGAGAGGCACAAAACACTTTGTTACTGTTACTGATTATTTAGCTATAACAGCAGGACCCAACATGTATTGTTCCTTCCTCTCAAAACACCTTCCTTTTTATAAGGCTACTCTCATGTTTAACATCTGCATCAGGCTGTATTTCTCACCTGTATCTTCACTAAGGCTTGGGCTTAGTAGGAAGAAAATGAGGAAAAGTGCACTGGTTGTCATCTGAGCAAAAACTATCATCTTTTGATTTGTCTTTATTTTTAAACAGTCTGTGTGTTCCAGACTCATGATGCGAAGCATTCTATTCCTCTGAGGATGAATGAGTTGGACCAGATTCTGTTGAAGGAAGAGCCTATATTAAACACCTGAAAATAGTCAGGCTGTTTTCCAAGGAAACCTTGCTTTTTCTCTCAAAGACAGATTTTGGCCTTTTATAGATAGGCCAGATTTTGTAGATAGATTTTTTGTCAATGAGAAATTGCTATTTATAATAAACATTTTTATATGGAATAATTTTAATTATTATCAATACATAATGCAGTATGTAATAAAATGATTAATTAACTAAAATATCATATTGCTAGGTAGTAAATATGTAGCTAGGAAGTTCACTAAGCAATAAAAATACAGTGAGAATGTAAAGCCCCAGTTAATATTAAAATAGAAAAACAGACAATCCATTTTGAAGCAGAACATGCTTTGCCACCAATAGCATGCACATATGGTATATTGTCCTGGTTGTATTCAGCTCTCTATTAGATGTTTACTGTATAGCTACTAAAAGAAGTTTCATACATCCAGCCATGATTTAGTGATAAGGAGCAATAGGCTTCTTTTGTTGTTTATAAAGACAACACCACCAAAACCCAAGGTAAAAAAAAATCTGTTCATTTGCATTTTACTCTGAAAATAAATGAACATGCAATCCACAGGGAGAATTGATTGAACTAAACTAAACACACTAACTAAACTGTTCAACTGCTGAAACTTCCCACACAGTGATACTTTACAGGCAGGTGTAGTTGTTGAAATCCAATGCTTTTTTTTTCTTTGAACATTTCATTTTAGAAAAAAAGCATGGCACATTGTGGAACTCATCTCAAAATTTATTGAATTGCAAGGGGGTAAAATAACAGTGGACTAATTATAAGTCAATTGAGTTAAGTTGAGTTATGCATTTAGCAACTGTATTTTATTACAAGGATTAAACACAGCAAACAGACCAGACAGGAACATGTAACAGAGTCTGTACTGAGTTTATTTGCATGAGAGGTCATCATCCAAGCTCATCTTGGAAGTAGTGTGTGTGTGTGTGTGTGTGTGTGTGTGTGTGTGTGTGTGTGCCACATGTGGGCTTTTTGGCCCACAAACAGAAAAAAGCAGCATAGTGTCTGATATTGATGCCGTGTGTTAAAGGGCACATGCAAAGCAAATTGCTTTACGGGGAGGTTAAAAGTGGGGAAGTTATGGACTTAAAACCTCTCTGCACAAAGATGGAGGGCACAAGGTCAGGGGAGGAATACATTTACACTGTTTAGCATACTACAAGTGCTCCAAGCAGCAACTGAAACTAAATATACACGCCCACACACAAAAACATACTACAGAGAAAAAGCTGTGAATACTGATCTAAGGATACAAAACTGATTGTAATGGCAAATTTGAATTCACTTAGCTTAGAGGTTTGGCTCATTGATTATAAGGACATGTGGCCTTGGTGATTCTCTTTAACACCCTCATTCTGCTCCGCTGTCCAGTCTCTCTTGTCATTTTATTTTTCTGCATGCAGGAAAGTTTGTGTGATGACTCCATGTCTTCTACACTTCACACCACTGAAATCTGATTGCTTACAGACACAGACTCCGGTGGAATGAAGGATAGAATCCATAGAAAACTGCAGAATTGAAACAGCAGTCCTTTTTTTAAAATGTACTTCATCACACTGCAACTCAAGGGACCCTGTTAAAACAAAAGCCATATTCTGTTGTAAATAAATAAAGAACAACAAGGAAAAGAACAAATAACAGTTTCTTCTGATCAAGGTATTTAATAAAAAAACAAAATCTTTTTAAAGTAGTCAGGCTGGTGCAATGTTTAATGTTTATAGTAGAATTTGTTTGGTGTGTTCTGAGAAAGTTTGGGTGAGTATGCAATCTGCAACCTGGCCTCTCCCTAGAGCGAGCCCAGGCCTGTCTTTCTCTCTGTGCCCCTGGGCCATGGAGGCATCATGGCGTATTCTCTACTGCCTCTGTCACAGTAAAAAGCTTCAGCACTCCTGTAAAGTGAAATCCAACACTTTCATCTGCCTACTACCACACACACACACACACAAAAAAACTCACACCTGCATGGGCTTAAAAAGGCCCACACCTATGAGGTCATGTTGAGGTACTTTCTTTAACGGATTAACTCCCAGTCCTCTCTCTGGTGGCAACATACATCTGACTACATTAGTTTAACTGTATTTGCTGAATTATGTATAGTACTTACTAGATAATATGCTTTGAGATGAATAATAAGCTGGGACCTTACGGAGCTGACTAACTCGATGCAGTTGGTCTAATACACATTAATTACCTGTGAATAAAAGTTGGTTAACTTTCCGCATTTGAACAATTATCTTTTTCTCTTCATCTTTTCTTAAAAGCCATAACTAAAAGTTATGAACACAAATTGTTAAAGTGTTTTAAAAAACATTGTTTTTAAAAATTATAGATATAAGTCTACTCTAATAGGTCATACACCTTGGCAAGTAATTTACACTCACCTTTTTTTGAATAGATCCAGTTTTGAAGCAGGAAATTTGACACATATTAGACCTACTCCCAAAACCACTTCCCAAAAAAGCAACAGACCCTCATTAAGGTAAATATGTAGGACATAAAGAAGGGTAGATGAGCAAGAGTTTGGTCCTCTCTCTTTATTTGCCTACCTGCCTCAGGTAGTGCTGCTTTACTTCTTTGCTCAGACCAATAGGAACATGCGATTTGAAGCAAACCACTCCCCTCACCAACATAAAGTGCAACCACACCCGGTGCAATGGATCCAGTCTAAAACCTGATGTGAATAAATGACTTAAAACACAATTTAACAAGTTTTTAACGTTGCCGCAAATCTAAACGATCTAAAAAATTATGCCTTTGTGTGCAAGTGTTTGGTTTATCCATGGTATTTAGTAATTTTTCAGTTTATAAAGAATGCAGGGTCACTGCACAAACAGGAAGAGACATTCAAATGATGCATTTAGAATATTTATTAAGACTGCTCAAACATTGATTACTAAAGATGCTTTTGTATCCCAAACATCTGATCATCTTTTATCTTAATTCTGGTCTTTTTTGTAATAGTGCCTGCACATTATAACATTAAAGTTTATAGTGCTGCAAGTCTCACAGATAAAACAGCTCATTTCACTCGGCACTCAAGTCTGAACAAGCGTCAAGTAACCCAACCCTGCTCTGGATTTCAGTAGAACAATCTGAGTCAAGACAATGGGTTGAAGGAAAAATAGGGGGTGAGGTGTGTGTGTGTGTGTGTGTGTGTGTGTGTGTGTGTGTGTGTGTGTGTGTGTGTGTGTGTGTGTGTGCGTGTATGTGCATGTGTGTGTTTGGGGGGGTTGTAGTTGGTTTTTTGGGGGAGGGATATGGGGAGGGGCTGAGGGGTGCAGCTCCTGTAGAATCGCTGAGATCTACAGCTCCCCTAGCACCTGGCAGTGTTTTGGAGTGAATGTATTTATTTGAAATCTATACTTGTCTCACATGATTTTATTGATGGGGCACCAATAACTTCCAGTTATGAGTGTTTATTTACTGGTGAAGGAGTCTCTAAATGCCTGTAGAGAAATGACCTTATATATATATATATATATATATATATATATATATATATATATATATATATATATATATATATATATATATATATATATATATATATATATATCCCAGGGTGGCTATGCTGGTCCTAGATTAGATCAGATACCAGTAACCGGTAGTTGGGTTTACTCTTTTTACCTGGTATTCTGTGTGGGTGCTCCTAGGTACCATTCCCAAAATACATGTACTGTTATATCATCATTTTAGTGTCACAAATATTTAAAAAGAAGTTCTTTAGTCGTTTTATTTGGTGGTGAAACCAGTTAAGCAGATGCACTAAAATACCAAAAAACACAACCTCCTGGAGCCCTGCCAGATATGTACATTAACTGCATGAAGCTGTATGTTATGGGACATAATTGCATTCTCTTTAACCAGTCAGGTCTATTTAATACTCTTCTAAAAAGAAATAAGAGGCTGCCTTAAAAAGTGTCTGAATGTAAGGACAGTGGCCTCACCTGTATAAACAGTCACTGTTAACTACACCAATGTCTTCACACTCAGTAAACACAACTTGTGCAGATCTCTATTGCAAAGAAAACAAGGTTCCTCTGTGTAACAAGTGCTAATCGAACATTTCTAATTCATATTTTATGGGACGGTTTCTCTCTCCTATGGGAGTGAAATTTATTAATGAGTACACTGTAAAAAAACTGACTTCTCAATAAAAAACTTACAACAGCACTTCTTAGTTTACTCAACGTTTTACTGATGCATTCT
Organism: Pangasius djambal; assembly: GCA_022985145.1. Classification (NCBI taxonomy): domain Eukaryota; kingdom Metazoa; phylum Chordata; class Actinopteri; order Siluriformes; family Pangasiidae; genus Pangasius; species Pangasius djambal. Next base: position 16,885,519 of record CM040990.1, read on the forward strand.
GCTAGTGACAAAATCCTACTTTGCTATCCTACTTTGAACAATCTGCTTTGTTGTGTTGATTAATAAAATAAAAGTGGCCCAACTAATAATAGCATGTTCAGCCAAAACCACCTCAGAATATTATTGGAATTGCTAAAACATATACGTTGAACAGATAAATAAAATTAAGCCAACTTTAAACTGCTTGTTCACTTGATTAATTTAATTATATTTGCAATAGTCATATGAGAATTTTTAGAATATAGTATACATAGAGAAACAAGACCAAAGTATAATTGAACAACAATTTGTTAAAAAGATAAAAGGTTATCAAATTTTATCAAATAATTTCTGTAAAGCTTATCAAGGTTTCTGTAAAAATATCAGTGTTGTAATAAGCCCAACATAATCACACAGTTAAACATGAAAAATGCCACATTGCATGAGGAACCTAAACTGGACAAGAGAAATAACAGAACATTAACTTGTCAAACAACTGACTCAAAAGACTATCGGTAATTGTTGACTAGCTACTTCTAAAAAAACATTTGTAATTCCATACAAGATCATCTGATTATCAGACACTACTAATAAAATTCTTCTGTTAGACAAGCAAGAATGGTATCTAACAAGCTAAATTAGCATGCTAGCACTTTGCTGCTTTTAAGTAGTCTAGGTTACCCTGGACTTAAGGTCTTGTTACCCTTAAACCGAAAAGACAATAATAAGCTGACTGATCTACTTACCAAAAAAATTATATCAGTTTTGTATTAAAAAAATCACTTACTAGCATTCAAGCATGAGGAATGTCTTAGTGTTATCTTTGAAGTCTGTGCAGATATATGGTGTCTGTTCTTAGCTATCTAGCTAGCTTGTGCTAGGCTGGCAGATTCTGTAGGCTACAGTTTGCAAAACACAAGGGAAAAAAAGAGTATGCACACAATACTCTATCATCACAGTAGATTAATCTTTGTTTACAGAACTCAAGATGTCACATTTATTTCCAAAAATAATCAAGAATTCACCCTAGTTCCAACCCATGAAAGAAAATGTGTCAGACCAAATGTTTGCCACAAATATATTGTAACAACAGATATTTTTACATTTGGCAAACTGTTGCTTAGTAATATTCTTTACAGAGTAATGAAGAAATTCTCCAAAATATGCATAAATAGAGCAGATTTGCTTGAGAGAGTATGGTAGTGTGTTTTTAAAAGAAATGTGCTTTTTTTTAATATGGAATGAATGCAGGCTAGTGCAGAATCAGCAGTGCTGTGACCTCTTGTAGATTGCCTCTGTCTATGGCACACATAAAGGTCTATGCTATTAGTCATGAAAAAGACGCAGGTTCACAGGTTCTCCTGGCCTGTTTGTCAATAAAACAAGGTAGGTGCCCTCCATTACTAGCTTTGTGCTGGCTGTTATATGTAAAATGGGATGTTTTCCATCCCCACCCCCACGTGTTGAAGGTGAGGAGGTGCTGGGTTACAGCCACTCCAGCCTACAGGCAGAAAATTTGCCTCCACATGCCCAGGAATGTGATCTTTCTCTGCATACCAGGACACATATAGAAAATGTAAAGGCTAAATGAATCTCATATCCTTATCACATATAACTAATCTTCCAGTTTCTCAGTTTTATGCTAAATGTCCTATTCACCTTTAGAGGATTGGGAGGAATCATGCTCCTTTATGTTACAGAACAAGCTCAGACAGCTGGATAATACCTAATCCAGATGAGTAACACAGCAAACAGGTCCATACAAGGGTTATTATTTAGAGAGACACTAACATTCATGTCCCAGTCAGTCTTTTGAGGTTCTTGAAGAGTGATAGTGTTGGTAGCTGTGAGACATTACATATGTTAAGGAATGAAAGATGTAAGATAATATTTGTGTGCACTCATAGTGGATGGTGAAAAAGCTTAGTGAAAAAAGCTTGATTACCACTCCACACTTTTCCTCTCCCTTTCTCTCTCTAACTCTTTCTTGTTCTCTCTCTTGTAGTTAATGGGAATACGATGCCTCATTGCCTCAGTCTGTTCTGACTTGCCCATGCTAGCATGCACTAGTCATCTAATGCACTTTTATGTCCAGGTAAACTGACAATGAAGAGTGCCATCATTTTACAGCATAAATATTTTATTCCCTATTTGGATGCAGATCTGAGGTGTCACCACTGGAATAACAATGAGCCATTTTCCCCTATGGAAATGAGAGCCCCCTCTGTGAACATGACTTGTCTGGGAAGAAGGCAGAATGTGTTTGTATATGCAAGTGTGTTTTAAAGCGAGAGAGAGACAGAGGGAGGGAGAGAGTTAATGAATTGTTAAACTGAACACCCATCTACATAAATGAAATCATCAAATATATTATTATTATCACAAACTTAGTTGTGTTTATTCAGATAAATAAAATATAGAGTTTTACCAACATAAAAAAACTACAACAAATAACAACCCAGAAAATAAAATGTGCTATTCTCATGTACTTCTTGTAGATCTTAAACTACATACTTTTAGACATTCTTCCATTTTTAAATCAGGTATAAAACACACACATGCCCACACACACACACACACACACACACACACACACACACACACACACACACACACACACACACACACACATAATACACACATAGTTTCCTCCCTGGAGATGCTTTGCCAGGCCTTCACTGTTGCCCCTGAAAATGGAGGTACTTTGCTTAAAATGGCTGTAATTCCTAAATGGTAAATGCCATATTTTTGTGGAACCTCTTAAAATAAAGCTGAAAGTCTACACTTCAATCACATCTTGATTGTTTTATTTAAAATCCATTGTGGTGGTGTATAAAGGCAAAATCACAAAAACTCTGTCATTGTCCAAATACTTCTGACCTGACTGTATATATATATATGTATGCGCATCTGTGGGGAAAAATATAATACTGTGTATTAATGCTATCTAATTATATACATATACATTATATATATATATATATATATATATATATATATATATATATATATATATATATATATATA
>CM040990.1:16888624-16917157 GCA_022985145.1 Pangasius djambal
CTGAGAGCGGCCCATTCTTTCACAAATGTTTGTAAAAACAGTCTGCATGCCTAAGTGCTTGATTTTATACACCTGTGGCCAGGCCAAGTGATTAGGACACCTGATTCTGATCATTTGGATGGGTGACCGAATACTTTTGGTAATATAGTGTATATATATATATATATATATATATATATATATATATATATATATATAAAATTAGATAGCATTGATACACAATATTATATTTTTTCCCCACAGATGCATCTCATCATCAGGGTCCTGTTTTTGAGACATGAGAAACCAGTATTTTTCTACCCCTTCCTCAAACATGATGTAATTAAAAGCTGGGTAATGATAGTGGAGGGCTGGCGTCCCAGCAGGCCATCATCAAAACGATCTTTTCTCTGTGCCTCACTTTGGCTCAGTCGGAACATTAGTACCACATTACTGCCTCCACTACATGCTATCAGCACCTCAAGCCATCAGTAAACCTTGGGATGGCTGAGATTCTTGTTTCTGTGAGCCTTTTTTTCAGTTTCTGTCTGTATAAAGAGGATCTGACCACCCATGAAGCAGCACACACACTGTATTTGTGAGCAAAGTAAATTTGTTGACAAATGAGTGAATATTGTTTGGACTTTCTTTCCACTCTAGTGTGCTTTAGGCCTTTTTGGCTATGTGATTACATGCCTACAGCTGCTGCTGTTTGCATGCATGCATAATAGAAATGTGATTGTCTGCATAGAAAATGGATATGTTTGTGAGAGTGTATTTATGGATTGTACTTTCTGTGTGCCAAAATTGCTCCACCCATTGTCAGCTCTAGATGAGGCCTGCCCCTGACTGTGTTTGAGCCTGTTGTTGGATCCAAATCCTGGGGTTCTACAGAAAGTCCTCACCACAGTCTCTATCGTAACTAAAGTCATACCAAGTAGCTGGGGGCCTGATTAGAATAAAGCCCTGTCCATGTTAGATGAATCTATGGTGGATGAGACAATGCATGTTTAATACAGGTTAAAGGCTATAGGATATGCCTACAAATGTGGAACTTCATTTGAACACAGGAATGCTGGAAACGCTTATTCCAGCCTCCTCTTGAGGAGCAATAATATCCCTGTGTTCTCAAGCTCATTATACACATTACTTTTTACACCCATGACGGAGTGTATTACATCAGGGGTCCAACTGAAGTTGTACAATGTGTATGTCTGGCTGGTTGTGCTTATGGGAGAAGAACTGGGTAGACAGCAGGGGTCTCTCTTCTTCCTTTATAACAACCCACTATTAATATTTTTCCAGAAAGAAAATTCTGAACCCAGGAGTATTCATATCTTTGCCAAATGTGTGTGTACGTTTCCTACCTTCACATACTTCCTACTTACCTGTGAGAGTAGGAGGAGCTCTTTAGACGTTACCTGGTGGTGAATATTGATGTGCATGAAAGAAACTAGGCATATCTTATTTCAAGTTGAAATGTTCCTGCCACTGCCATGTCTCCCTCTCAGGATGAACTTGAGCCACAGCAAGTTTGTTTTATTGGCAGCATGCACTCCAAAGGAAACATGTCATTACTGTAACATTTAGTGAAAATACAGAGAAACAAAGTTTGGCTCCAGTACATCCTGTACAGTATCGCCATGCCACTAATGCTGCTATACACTACTGGTACCTCAATCAGCAAACTCTGTGAGTCTTTTTTTCAGTCTCTCTGCATAAAAGTGAATTCATTTAATGTCTCTGCACACACTCAATTATGCATGCCAATTTTAATCTTTAGTAAAAATACAGAGTAATATGAATGCAAACTTTATGAGACAATGTTAAAATCCAACAAAAACACAGACATTTTCTGTGACTGAGTCTCAAATTATGTTTTATACTATACATATAGGGTATTAGGATGTGCTGTAAAGTGCCATTATATTATACCCTATGTATGGTGAATATAAATCCATTTGGGATTCAGCCTAATTATAACAATGTAGATTTTACTTGGACAATGGGTTAAAAATGTAAAATCAAAATAAATAGTGATAAAAATACTTGTCATGTGATGTGCAATTTAATGTTATCTCTTAAATCTTCCAGAAAAAAAACAGAAAAGTGAATTATATGTTTTACAGTCACTGTCCAACCGGAGAAGATTTATGCACCAGTAGTGAAATGACTTCAGCCACAGACATTAATTAGCATGGCTCTGTGTTAATTTTGACTAAATAGTGTAGGCTTCACCCTTCAAATTTAAATGATAAGGGAATAGACTTAGGAAAAGATTAAATTAATTTAGTGGTGGGGTTGGTGGGGTAGGAATGGGTTGGATGGTTGAATGTGAAAGTAAACTTGGCTATTTGTGCTGACATTTTGCATTCATAAAGGGAAATCATATAAAGATCACATAAAGTATCACACTTCACCCACAAACAATGCAAATGATCCATGATCTGGCTTGCTTTAACCAAACACTGCAGTACAAATTAATCACAGATGAATATTTTATTATATAACAATATAATAATAAATACTATATTATAATAACTACTTATTATTGAACCGATTTATTTTCCTTCATCTATAATCTACAAGCTAGCTGAACATATACTTCAGGTCAATGGTCACTCACAAGCAGGTTTGCATGCAGACATTTGAATGAAGCACACACTGATTACCAGCTATTCTGCTTAGTCTCTCCTTAACCTCTGACCAACTTGATGTCATGAGAAATTTGTATTAATTCAGCTCAACAATGTTAACTTTGCCCCTTGTATGAATTCAGCCAAACAATGTTAACTAACCCTAACTGTAACTTCAACTTTCATATCTTGTAATGCACTTTGAGTGTGAGACCATGTTCATCTGACAGTCTCTGAATGGGTTATTGTGCTTAATCCATTGTACAGATAGTCTACTAAAATCGTGTAAATATCATTTAACAATATTTGCCTGAAAGCTTAATAAAATACCATTTAAACATTTAAAAAATATTTCATAGTTTTATTTCTAGGATAACAATAAGCCATGTTCAATGTAGCTTTCAAAGAAAATGCTAAAACATGCCAAAGCTCTCATTTTTGTCCATTATAATATTTTCCTGAAGGACATCTTTCATGGTGTCTGGGACATTTATTTTTATCAGCGTTTTAAACATTTATGAAAGGAGTAATGAGCTATCTAGCTCTATTTAACGTTCTGTAGAGTGGCAGACTCTCTTTCTTGACAGAAGAGCTTTTTTTCGGATTCCCACTGGAATGACGGGACTCTGATTGAGGCATGAATAGTGTCTATATTTAAACAATATCTGGAAAAGTGAAAAAAAGGTCACTGGGAACTAATTTGGGCTCATCTGCCTGAAGATTGGCAACCTGATCTTCAGACAAAAACATGGTGGGGGAAGGTGATGGTTGCGTGAGAAACTGTAACTCTCCCATGGCAGTCAGTGCCACTCCCTATAGCAGCTACAGGGAAAATTCAAAAGTCAACGATTGAAGATTTGAGTAGGAAATATAGTGGTAGGTCCTCTCCTAATCACTAAATCATTTAAGCAGATCCAACACCTCACACATTGCAATATACTGTAGATATTTTAAAATTTGTTAAATCATCCATGCACATTAAGCATACGTTTTATTCAAATTATTACAAAATTATTACATGATCTTGTTTTTTGTAGAGTTAATTATGTTCAACTAGTTAATATTTAATTGAATGGTGCAAAGTGATATTTTGTAATGAATAGTCACTACAGGATTTTAATTTATTAACTCAGTAAAGATATCTGTTAAAAACACTCTGGAAATATGATTTCTAGTATGTTTGCTTTTGATGATTTTTTTCTGGTTGTCTGGTTATTCTCAATGTTTCTTCCCCATGTCATCTCAGGGGTTTTTTCCTTGCCATTGATGCCTATGGCTTGCTCAATAGGGATCTAAATGAATTCACTTGAACTGAATTGAATAGTTCCCATAGTTATTTTAGTTAGAGATTTTAAAAAAAGGTAGTAGATTATGAATGAAATAGTAATTTTCATTTCAGAATTATTCAGAATATGGTGAAAGGTAAATGACAGCTGACATCTATTTTCAACAATAAAAAAGAGTGAAAGAAATATGTCACATATTTCTTAGTCCACATAGGCAGAGAAGGGAATCTGCCTGAGCCGTGAGCTGACTTTGATGGAAAAGCATCATCAAATAGAAAGCATCATCAAATGGAAATCAGCATCAAAGTCACCCTCCCCCCACACACAATGCCCATAACAGATGAACCCAACTAGACACATTTTTTTTTTGCTGTTTATTGGGGAGCACATTTATTCATTCATCCACATGGTGAGTACCTTTATCTGTGTCCTTTCTGGTTTACTCTCCGATCTTGAGTCATGCCACATGTTTTATATATATCATGTTGTAAATCAGAATGTTGTTATGGCCAGTGTCAGATTATATTTGTATGGTTACAGATGCCTTTCTATTGGCAACAGAATGATAAAATGTTCATACAGCCATTTTCATCCAGACCAAAACTGTGGAAAAACTTAGACAGGTTATCATTTCTCTGCAGCTCTAATAGCTTACCTCAAAACATCATCCTAATAAATAAGTTTTGCCTTGGATAAAGCATTAGCTGCAAAGTGTAAGTGTGTGAGTGAGTGTGACAGGCCTATTGGTGATGTTGATTTAAATGGCTAACGAAATGTGTTCCGTCAGTTCCTTCAACAACATGGACCTGTATTCACAAAGCTAGTTCAGGCAAGTCTGTGACTTGAAATGCCTGTGATATTACAAAAAAGCTGTGAACCAGCAACAGAGAACATGTTATCCACACAAGGCTTAATGACAGGTGAAAACATTGTCACAAACCTCAAAATGGCTCTTCAACAAATGAGTTTGCCATGCACAAATCAAAACAACAATGCAGTCACGGTTCTTTACGAAATAGGAAATTGCAAAAGCTACATCTTTATTAGAATTTCTGGATTCTAACTAAGCACCCAGTAGTTCTCAGCTTGTAAAACGTAGAACTTTATTTAAAGCAAAGAGCATGATCTTGATGGACATTAAACTGTAAATTTAGAAGCAAATGATTCTCTTAAACATTTTGTTTCATTCAGCTATGCTTTGTTACAGATCTTGTCATATTGGCTTCCATCCCTCTTCTGTTTCACTCTAGCACTTCCTCCTCATAACCACCTACACTTATTGGCCCTGTAATCAGTCTTCTGTACACATAGTTCCTGTTTTCCCTTGCAAGGTTGGACATTCTTGTGTGTTTATTTAGCACAAACTGCACTTCAAATTTCTCTGTTTTCAAGAGCTCCATCACATTAGGATGTAATGACTTTGTTTCACTGAATAGCCTAAATAAGTAACTGTATCTTACTGCATATACGGTCTTGCCATATAAAACAGAATATTGTTGTATGTATGTATGCATGTATGTATGTATGCACTGGTTATAGATTTATTAGAGCTTAGCTTCTTAGTATTTTTTTTAAACTTCTGAATGCACCTTTCTCTCATCATTTTTACTTGGGAGCCAAATTCTTTTTCCACACTTTTGAAACTGCCTGGTGCTTGAAACAGCTCTTTAGCTCTTCAGATTGTGATGTTTGTTCCCATGAAAATGAAAGAGCATGTTTTGGGTCTTATTGTCAATATGTAAGAAGTTTTTTCAAAATAATCGCTATAATAATTGCCAGTCAGAACATGGAATATGGGGCTATGCTTCAGACATTTTTGTGAACATTAGGTCATCACCAGATTAGATTTCCCCACTTATTTAGTTTGGGGTTAGTGTTATGTTGGTTTCTTGGTTCATCTGTAAATGGACCTAAATTAATGTTACATTTACATATTTACACAAGAAATTATGTCAGGTACTTTAAAATACTAGTTTTAACATTACTCAAACATTACTTTTTTGAATGTTATTTGACTGAAGATGTTCTGAGAAAGTTTGAATGTGCAGCTAAATACAATGAAGAATTTCAAATCAACATGTCCATTACATGCTCCCTCTCAAAATAACAACCTCCTTGAAAACTAACACTTGTGAAGCGATAATGTAATGCACTATTTTTATGTTCCATCTGAAAACAGCTTAAGTTGTACTCCTATGTTTAATAGTGGAACCTTTTCCTCATATCTTTGCCCCACAAAGGAATGTTCCATGACTTGGCTGGGAGGACAGAGAGTTCAGGAATGCAGGCAGGATGAGACTTGTCCTCTCTCTGTGTGCTGACTGTCATCTGAAATCCTTCCTGTGGAAACGAACTCTTCCATTTCACAACAGTGAAGACCTTTTTCTTTCTCTGCCTAAATTATACACTGTACCACAGCTGAAAGAATATAATGACTTCCCAGTGACCTCAGTGCACTTAATCCACTTTTCCCAAGCATGTCTGAATTACCTTTCTGTAATTTAAATAATTTAATCCAAGTTCAGAAAAAATCATTATATGCTGTAAGTCCAGGCCATGAAAAGTCAATGAAGTAAAATACTTTCAAATGCATCTAAAACTCTAGCAAGGTAAGGTCTCACGTTTACAGTGCTAAACCTACAGGTCAATGCACACCAAATTCAGAAAAAATAAGGGGGAAAAATTCTTTGTTTGACACTCACAGCCATGTATTATCATGATTGTAATTGCACAGAGGACTTTATAAATGTCACAATAATCAGAATACAGTGGATGCATTCCTCATTAACTAGATGAGCATCCTGAATGTCTACCATTATCATTACTTTACACAAATCATGCAGAACTAGGTAACACGCTGGTGGGTGGAGGGTCCCAACAATAGCTGGATAATTAGGTTAAAGCTACATCTCTCTCACAGTGTGGGCATATTTCCAAATCAGTTAACCCTATGAAGTTGTTTATCTGTAATAGAGTTAATAATAAACTTGTAATATGCAGGGCTTGAAATTAACTTAGGAGCTCAATAGCCTTTGTGGACAGTCAGAATTTCTACTAGTCAAATCATTGCCATTCTAGATCTAACTGTATATACACTATATAGCTAAAAGTATGTGTACACCTGACCATCACACCCATATGTGATATATATATATATATATGTGTGTGTGTATATATATATATATATATGTATATATATTTTTTATATATATATATATATATATATATATATATATATAAAATATATATATATATATAAAATTAGGACACACCATGAAAGCCTGTGTTTTTTGGTAACATAGTACATTTGATCTTCATTTTAACAATACTGGGAAACTCAAGTAATATAACTAAACAAATAAAACCAAAGAAAAGTCTTTTTAAAATGATCTGTAAAATGTAATAAAAAAAAAAATCCAATTTCTTGTGAGGAAAAATAAGGACACCCCCACATTTATTTGTACTTAAAATGGCTAAAATTATCTACAGGTGTATCACATCAGGTGCAAATTACTGATTGTTTTATTTCAAATGATTATCGTTACAGAGTATTTTGGAGGAGGCTTGCCTTATTTAAACCTCAGACATTTAGTTTGGTTTGCTTTTAATTGTTGAAGTGAGCGGTATCACCATGGTGAGATCCAAAGCGCTCTCTGAGGCCCTCAGAAAGAAGATTGTTGATGCTTATGAGTCTGGTAAGGGATATAAAAAGATCTCAAAAGAATTTGTAATCAGCCATTCCACTGTCCGGAAAATCATTTACAAGCGGAGAACATTTAAAACAACTGCCAACATGGCCAGGTCAGGCCGTCCAAGCAAATTCACCCCAAGAGCAGACCGCAAGATGCTTAAAGAAGTCTCCAAAAGCCCTAAAATATCATCACGGGACCTACAGCAAGCTCTTGCTACAGTTGATGTCAAAGTGCCTTAATCTACAATCAGAAAGAGATTGCACAACTTTAATTATCATGGGAGGTGTGCAAGGAGGAAACCTTTCCTGTCTAAGAAAAACATGAGGGCAAGACTGAAGTTTGCCAAAGAACACATAGACAAAGGCCAAGACTTCTGGACTATGAGTCTAAAATTTAATTATTTGGACACCATAACAGAGGGCATGTTTGGCATAAACCAAATACAGCATTTTAGCAAAAGAACCTCATACCAACTGTGAAACATGGAGGTGGAAGTGTTATGATTTAGGGATACTTTGCTGCAGCAGGACCTGGCCAGCTCACCATCATAGAATCCACTATATTGTATCAGAAGGTGCTTGAGGAACATGTGGAACTGGACCATGCAACATGACAATGACCCAAAATATACCAGTAAATCCACCAATGACTGGCTAAAAAGTAAAAAATGGAGAGTTCTGGAATGGCCAAGTCAAAGCCCAGATCTAAATCCTACTGAGATCCTGTGGAGTGATTTGAAATGGACTGTGCATGCAAGAAACCCCTCAAACATCACACAGCTGAAAGAATTCTGCATTGAGGAGTGGGGGAACCTTTTATCCAGTCAATGTCAGAAACTGTTAGATGGCTACAAGAAACATCTCAATGAGGTTATTTCAGCCAAAGGGGGGAAACACTAGCTATTAGCGCATAGGGTGTCCTAACTTTTTCCTCAGTTGAAATACTCATTTTTGTTGATTTCTTTTGTTTAATAAGTGAAAACAAAGTGATTTTTTTCGTTGTTTACATGCAATTACATCACTTTCATCTAGTGGAACAAATTAAAACATGCCGGGACAACCTCGCACCACCACCTTCACGCCACCTTTCACCTCTACCTTCTCCACTTCACCCCGACCTCCACTTATAAAATAAAGAGCACATTTTGCACATTTCTGCCTCTGGGTGCTTGTGTTCAGCCTTTCTGTGATCTTGTCACAGTGGTGGAGAATGCGGGCATGAACACAGCACCTAGCAGCATGATGGAAGCTACACTTCAACAACTTCTCCAAGCAAGCCTGCAGCAGCAAGCCCTGTCCCAGGAACTAGCCGCGGCCTCCACGCCGCCACCCAAGAGCTCCTGGAACTGAGGAAGAAGCCAGACACTGCTGCGGTCCCCCTCCCCAGCCCCCGCTGTGAGGCTCAGCACCTCCTCATCAAGCTCACGGCCGACGATGATGTGGAGGCCTATCTAAACACATTCGAGCTTGTCACCCAGAGCGAAGGTTGGCCCAGGGAGGACTGGCCCTCTGTCTTCACTCCACACCTCACGGGAGAGGCCCAGCTGGCCTATCATGCCCTTGACCTGGACAAGGCCGCAGAGTATGGCCTACTGAAAAACGAGATCCTCCTGGCTGCGGTCTCTCCCTTGCCAGCACGGCGCCGGCGTTCCACCGGTGGAGCTACAATCCAAAGTCCACCCCTCGCAGCCAGATGGACTGACTGTTGCGAATTCCCAAGTGGTGGCACCAGCCTGACCGCCTCTAAGCCACTGAGGTTGCTGATCGAGTGGCTATAGATCGGTTCCTCCAAGCTCTGCCCACTGAAGAAAGGAAGGCAGTGGGCATGGGGGGAGCTCACTCCAACCCAGAATCAAGAACTGGCAGAGCTGGTGGACCAGTTTGCAGATGTCTTCTCCTTTAACCCCAGCCTTACACACCTGGTCCACCATGACATCAAAACTCCTCCAGGAATCATGGTCTGGCACCGGCCCTACCGTGTCCCAGAGGCTCATCGCAAGGCAATCGAGCAAGAGGTCAGCCGGATGCTTCGGGACGGCATCATCGAGGAGACAACTAGCCCATGGTCTGGCCCCATTGTGGTGGTCCCAAAACCCGACTGGAGTATCCGGCTGTGTAATAACTGAGCCCTGAGTCCAACAGCTAAGCCCAAGACAGCCTTTTTGACCTCCGGTGGACACTGGAAGTACCAGGTCCTCCCCTTTGGGCTGCAGCCACCTTCCAAAGGTTAATGGACGTCGTCCTACGGCCCCATCGCCCCTACGCTGCGGCCTATGTGGATGACGTAGTAATACATTCCTCCACCTGGTCCGACCACCTACACCATCTCAGGGAGGTCCTGGGGGAGCTCTGGAAGTCTGGGCTGACAGCCAACCCCAAGAAATGCCATCTGGGGTTAACCGAGGCACAGTACCTGGGGTACCGCGTTGGTCGGGGTCTCCTCATGCCACAAGAGAAGAAAGTTGAAGCTATGTGTGAGTATCCAAAACCTACCACCAAGAAACAGGTACGTGCCTTTTTGGGGTTGGCTGGATATTATAGGCGATTCGTGCCCAACTTTTCCTTGATTGCCTCTCCTCTCTCTGACCTCACCAGGAAGGGACAACCAGACCGGGTGCACTGAAATCGGGAAGCTGAGCAGGTGTTCAAGGAGTTGAAGCAGGCCCTAACGAGTTCCCCGGTGCTGCGAAAGCCCGACTTCAGCCTCCCTTTCATCATCCAAACAGACGCCTCCGAGACCGGGCTAGGTGCTGTCCTCTCGCAAGTCTTCGATGGGGAGGAGCACCTGGTCCTCTTCGTGAGCCGAAAGCTGACCTCTGCGGAGAGGAACTACGCCGCCGTGGAGACAGAGGCTCTAGCCATCAAATGGGCTGTGGACAAGCTTAAATATTACCTGGCCGGGCAGCCCTTCACCCAGGTCACCGATCATGCCTCTCTCCAATGGATGGCCAAGGCGAAAGATACTAACGCCAGAGTGACGTGGTGGTTGCTCTCCCTCCAAAACTACAACTTCACAGTGCAACATCGGGCAGGGGCTCATCACGGTAATGTGGATGGGCTCTCCCAGCACTACTCACTCTGGGCCCATCGCATGCCGGCAGTAGGCTTGGAGCTGAGGGGTGGTACTATGAAGGGCGGGCCTGCAGCCCATTTTTTGGGACAGCTGGAGTGCTTGTGGCAGTGAGGCGGAGTAGCCTAATGCAGCACGTCTGGCAGCCAATAAAAGCAGCGGCCAAAATATACCCTCACAGAGGAAACCAAGAGACATAAAAGGAGCATTTGACCGCTTTCCAGTTGTGGTAGGTGAGTGCTTCATGCCCGCTAATGTTGTTCTTTTGTCTCCATGCAGACGGAGAGAAGACAAGCCTCACACTCTGCGCGACAACCGCCCCGTTCTCTGAGAGACAACCTGGGACAACCGGGACAACCTCACACTGCCACCTTCACGCCACCTTTCACCACTCCTTTCTAAATAAAGAACACATTTTGCACATTTCTGCCTCTGGGTGCTTGTGTTCAGCCTTTCTGTGATCTCGCACGTCACAATATATATATATATATATATATATATATATATACAATCAGGTCCGGAAGTATTTGAGTTTTTGTGATTTTGCCTTTATACACCACCACAATGGATTTGAAATAAAACAATCAAGATGTGATCAAAGTGTAGACTTTCAGCTTTATTTTAAGAGGTTCCACAAAAATATGGCATTTACCATTAAGGAATTACAGCCATTTTAAGCAAAGTACTTCCATTTTCAGGGGCTCAAAGGTATTTGGACAAAGTGACATAATTGTAAATATAACCATAATTTTAATACTTGTCATGAAAATCATTTGCAGTCAATGACTGCCTGAAGTCTGGAGCCCATGGACATCACCAAGTTTCCACTGAGTTTCTTCCCTGGAGATGCTTTGGCAGGCCTTCACTGCAGCCACCTTCAGTTGCTGCTCGTTTGTGGGTCTTTCTGCCTTCTGTCATGTCTTTAGTAAGTCAAAAGCATGCTCTGTTGGGTTGAGATCAGGCCACTGACTTGGCCATTGTAGAATATTCCATTTCTTTGCTTTCAAAAAAGTCTTGAGTTGCTTTCGCAGTATGTTTAGGGTCATTATCCACCTGCACTGTGAAGCGGCATCCTATCAGTTTTGTAGCATTTGGCTGAATATGAGCAGAGAGTATAGCCCTATACACCTCAGAATTAATCTTGCTACTTCTGTCAGCTGTCACATCATCAATAAACACCAGTGAGCCCGTTCCATTGGCAGCCATACATGCCCATGCCATAACACTGCCTCCACCATGTTTGACACATGATATGGTATACTTTGGAGCTGTTCCTTTCTTTTGCCATACTTTTCTCTTCCCATCATTCTGGTACAAGTTAATCTTGGTTTCATCATCAGAATCTTATTCCAGAACACGGGAGGCTTTTTTTTGGTGTTTTCTGGCAAAGTCTAATCTGGCTTTCCTGTCCATCGTTTGATTGTAGATTTTGACAATGATACGCCTACCTTCTTCAGAGTATTCTTTTATTTCTGTTGATGTTGTGAAGGGGTTTTTCTTCACCAAGGAAAGGATTCGATGATCATCCACTTTAGATGTCTTTTAGTTGTTTGCTTAAAATGGCTGTAATTCCTAAATGGTAAATGCCATATTTTTGTGGAACCTCTTAAAATAAAGCTGAAAGTCTACACTTCAATCACATCTTGATTGTTTTATTTCAAATCCATTGTGGTGGTGTATAAAGGCAAAATCACAAAAACTCTGTAATTGTTGAATATATATAAATGATTGCAAAAGGTAATACAAATACAATTTTACACATTTAACTCTAAGATAAAGAGTGGTTAAGCTGATTTTAAAAAAGGTTATATGTGCACTGAAAGATTACCCAATAAAGTTAAAAGAATTGCACACCAGTGCCAATTTTTTAGGTGCATGTATGGTAGTTGCTTTAATTCATTTTAGTCTTCAGCAGCATTCTAACTGCCTAATATGATGTGGAAGAAATGTGTTGTACTGCATTGTTGATGATGCCTCCACTAGGTAAGTAAGGAATAAAACATGATGGGGGGTTCTGTTATAAGAATATAATCTTGTTGATTAAAGTTAATTATTTTCCAATAAAAAATTGTAAGCCTTACTAAAGTTGTATGCCTTACTTTGCCAAGACAGCTTTTACAGCTTTTTATTAGTTAAAGAATGACTTACCATACTTTTCTATCTGTTTATGTTATGAAACATCCATGAAATTAGTTCTTGCTATAACTTGAGTCATATCGGCCATAAAAAACAGCTATAGTCAGTCTTTCTTTTTCTCTCTGTTGAAGTTCCTTCTTGAAGATTTCCTGACAGAATATTTCACCATGTCAACGATTACAAATTTATTTGTAATCAATTCATGTGGATCATTCGTCAAGTTCCTGAATAATTTGTTACTACAGAAACAATAACATATTAGAATGAGCTGATTAATATAAACCTAGCTGCTGGAAAGGAGCCATATTGTTACAGAAAATTAATCACCTTCTGAACAACCAGTATCGAACATTTGACAGAGCTGTGGTATAATAATAAATTAACCCACCTATTATATGGGCAGGGAGAGGAGTATATCAGGTAGAGAGAACAATAGATATTTGGTCTTTGCATGGTTTGTACATCATCTATAACAAACAACACTGCACAAACAGCACCCTGAGAAATACAAACACAAACTGTTCTTAGAGCCTAACCTTGGTGTATATGCAATACAGTACACAAGGTTCAGTGTCAAAAGTTCAAATGCAGGTCTGTTTTGATTCAGACAACTATGTAGTCATCACTGTTTTCCTAGTGATACACAGAGGAAAATGTTTTGTGGGACACCAGTGGAGGCATGGAAAGGGGGCACACCTCTTTGTATGGCTCTGTGGCATACTGTTAGAGGCAGCAACGGTAATAAGTGCATGAAGCGCTGCTAAAATTTTAGAATTCAGTGAGTCATTTATCCTTGCTTCCTCTCAGCCTATTATCAAAATGTGACAGTGGGAGCAATCTCCCTAATGCTAATGCACCAGCATTTAAATTCACAATAATGGAGACTAATTCAAAGCTGCATTTTGTCAGGGCAGCTATAACCCAGCATTTTACACTGTCATTATCCTGTTGGGTGAAAGATGGCAGAGAGCATTAATCAAAATGGGAGGCTTTCTTGACTAGTGTTCTTTATAATAAGATCACTGAAATAGATGCCATTTCCCCATCAACAATACTTTTCAAAGATATAAACAGAGCCAGAGACAATGAGGCAGAATAGCCAGCTGACTATGTTTATAAAAAATACGTTTCTGAAAAAAAAAAATCGATTGGCAATATTCTAGTTGTTGCTGACCAACAAGTGATTGGAGGCATCATTAATTGGGAAGTTACAATAGCTCCCTCTTTTGGTCTGCTGCTCTTAATGCTGGGAGCAGCTATAGCATTATGAGTTCAAAATGCAAATATACTAATAGAAGAACACTAACTGTACTGGCAACAGTGACTAAGAATATCATAGAGAAACATTTGTGAAAACTAGACATTTCATATTATTGGCATTAATTAAAGAATATGAAAAATAAAGAAAGAGAGACAACACAAACCCAAGAATTAATACAAATAAAATTAATTATTTAATTATGACAAAGGAAATGCCACTGTATAAATGGAGAATGGGCCAGTCTATCTGCACATAGCTATAAGCCGTAAACAAATGCCTCAGTTGACGGAAGATTAATAATTTCCAATTCTGCCTTTCAGGCTTTCCCCTCATCATTCATTTCATTCTCCCAGCTTTCTCTATACTTGAACTTTTATGGAGTTTTGTGGGCATTACTACATGCAAATGAGCTGTGTTGGGAATGAGCTTTGCATGCTATGGTTGATCAACATACTTACATGAGTACGAAGAAAATCAGCATTTCTGAAACCTTTGTAAATCAAGCAGAAACTTTTCATTTGATTTGGCTTGCACAAACATTTATTAAAAATGTTTAAAAAACAACTTTATTAAAACATTGACAAATTAGGCCCATTGTGTGGAATAACATTAACTAAGCAGATATTTTTTGGAAATCATAAAGTATGTATAAGCTTTAGCTATATTCCTCAAGGTTTCAGTAAGAAAAATGTAAAAATTAATTTATTTATGACAAGGAACTCAAGAAACAGTCAAAGACTCTTCACAAGACTCCTAGTGATTTATTAATTTATGATTAACAAGATACCAGAATAGTCATTTCACAACATCCAACAGATGTACAGCTATTAAATTTAAGGTACATTTATGAAGCAAATGTACTTTTTAAAAAAGAAACTAAGTGGACGATTAAGGAAAGTGCCTGAACAAGAAGGCAACTAAGGTGCAGATTACTAAGATCCAAAATAAAGAGTGCTAATTAGCTATTATAAAGTCTGAATAATTGTGTGTGCAGTTAGTGGACATGGTGCAGGTGATTTACAAAGAATAACTGCTTTGATAGTTGTTCTATCATATTGCAAAGTATGTGCAGCAAAAAATACTAAAAGAAGTTTCTGCATGTGTTATTTGTTTCTTGATAGCCCTGGCTGGAAGAATAAAGTGAAATATGATACATGTACACAATATTTGGTGTGTAACACTGATTACAGAGATTAAAAACTTTTTAACTTATGATATAAATGAAACATAAAACACTGTACACATAATAATAGATTTATATTCTTGTCAAATAGTGGAAACAATAAGCTTACTCAAATTTCTTTGCTGTAGTAAAATTAGCTTTTAGATTTTTTGTTATGCGTTATGTGTTTTGTTGGTATTATGTATTATGTGTTATGTGTTGAGATTGGTAGTGACTAGACCTACTAGTGATACAACATTGCCTAGTTAGACTGAAATTAGTGGAGACAGTGGACAGTTTGGAATCACTCCTTCTACCCTTAATGCTCACGATATAACAATAGGGGTTAAGTAGTCATCCAGTGTCCAAATCTTTGAATGTACACACAACTACAGCATGGGCCATGCTCAATAGATGGTCAATGCTTTTACCATAAAACTTTAATAAACACTTTGAGTAACAGTTAAAAAAAACCCTGCTGTTGAATATCTGTTTAGTGAGACTGACATACCTCATAAGGACATACCTCATAAGGAACACTCAAATTCATCCTTTACTATCCATTGTTAGTAAAACTGTATGTCTTACCTGAGTGCTAAGTGCTTCATTAGAGAGATAACACCACTTCCTACAGTGACTTACTGGATTTAAATACAATAGTTAGACAATATATTCCATGAATGAACTGTTATACAATGCATTCGTATTTACCCCCGAAAGTAACCATCCTTGAAGAAGAAGTGACTAATTGTTTATATAAATACCATCTCTGTGCTTACATGTGGCTTGGTATTTCATAAGAAGAAAGCTAGCTGCTGATGGGCTTCTTGTTTGTAAGAATATGGCATAATGAGCACAATTGTATTCCTAAAACTGTAACAGCAGTTGCCATAGCTCCACAATGATATGGGTACCTAATAAAAAAAAGGTTTTTCATGGAAAATGTATTTGTGCTAATTGCTAATGTTATTTAGCAACATTGATTTAATAAATATGGTGAAGAAACCTTGTGAAGAAACCTTGTGTGAACTGTAATGTTGTTTCTTTATTTTTACCACATCTTAGATTTGCCATTTCCCACCCACTAGCTCGTTCATCACATGACAATTACCAACAGGGCGGGTAAAGGCTTGCACATGCTTCCTCACATAAAGCCAGCAGCTGCAGCTTTTCAAACTGCTGCTTGGAGGAATGCACTAACTGTTCTGCATACATGGGATACCAGGCATCTGTGTAATCTTCTAATGATAGGGTGAACACTTTTCTGATACTCCACTCTGGAGCCCTGTTTTTTTTAAAGCTATTTTAATATCTACATATTTAGCTGCCAAACAATGTGTGTTGATAATATATCTTCGACACTTTCATGTGCACTTTGGACATCCAAAAGGCTCACTAGTGGGCAGGGTATGTAAGGGTTTATTTGATACAGTGCACGTACACAGGAAGTATAAAGCCATTTGAGATTCAACCTATATATAGTCGTTATGAGCACAAATTTAGCTTACATTAGCCTACAGCTTGCCACATTGTCATTATTACTAGCATCAGTGCTGGTCATGCTTAACCAAATAGCTAATAGCCAATGAAATTTCATATTCACTAACCATTATTTTAACTAGTTAATTGTTAATTAAACAAGTGATTACTGAAGGTGTGCCAAGTAGAGTGGAACAAGGCATCTTAATGACCATATTGAAGGACATTACTGAAGGATAGTGTCAAGGGAACACTCGAAAGGGTGCCACCATTAAATGGCACCCTAGGAAGATGCCTAGGACATAATATCAGGGCAGCTGCTGCTTGCAAACTATATTTAAAATGGCCTTTGAATAATTAAATGAAGTTACAACTAAAGTGTACAAAATGGATTCAGACCTTCCTAAGTGAAAAATGATTCCCACTTAGTGATACTCTCAATTTTTGCCTCCTCTCTCTCCTCTTCCTTTACCTGCTCTGGTGGAACATACTTTCCCAGTATTGTGGAGGAGTTTATTCAACTCTTCTTCTGTGTCATTTCCCACTGTTGTCAGGTTTTGACATGTAATTCATGTCACACTTTCTCTTCGCCACAATTAAGAGGGCTGCAGGGTGCATGCAGTGTATGAACTGACTAAATTTGGCTTGATTTCACACAGTGCTCTCTGACTGCTTGAGTCAGAGAGTCATGGTTATCTCACTTGTTACAGTGATCAGAAATAATGCCACTATTTCCCCTGTCTATTTGATATGGGCACTCTTCAACTTACAGGTGATAATTAGAGAGGGTCTGCAAGGGCAAAGATGCTTAATGAAAAAATATGTCATTTGGGAAAAAATTAATAGGGAGAGTGCAAATCAATCTTCACCAGTTTTGGTTTCAAATGGGATAGAAGAGATATTGTTGAGACAATTGATTTATTTAATGGGAGAAAGCATTTTTTATCAGAAGCTGCTGAATTTAAGGCTGGTAAAACAAAGATGGTTGGACATATTTTCTTGAACACTTTTTTTTTTTGAAGATGATAGTAATTTATTGTATCATTTTTCACTCCTCAGGAGGCACTACTGTGGCATAAGCAGTAGTTTTCCTGCTGCAACCCTAATATTACACTGACTGATATTAGAAATCTACTGGGTCTCAGGGGCTCAGGGACTCGTCTGCCTCAGCTGCTGATGAGACAGGTTTGTGAAGCAGTCCTGCTGAATTCAGGATGATTGTGTCAATTCCCAACAGACACAGAGACCACACTGTCTCAGTGAGAGACATGGTGTAGGTTTAAAAGCATAGCAAACATATGACTTGCTTCTTAATGTGCAAGCACAAAAAATAAATGACCACTGAAAACCAAATAAGGCAGTATTAAGCTCTGTTTTAACTATGGGCAAGATGAAGCCTATTTACTATTTTTTTTGTCTTAAATGACATAGGAGAAAATTGAATTCTTTGCAACTTTTGAAAGGTACAAATGCCCCCACCTCTCAGTTTCCTTCATAAGACCATGGCGCACTTTTCGAGGTGTTTTCCCTAGGCTTGAGCAGACACATAAAAATGAATGATGGCAATATTAGCTCAGCAACGGAGTTGCCGTTATTGCACTTTTATGCGCCCAGGGAAATCACTGTGTCTGCGGCAACAGAAAATGATTATTGAGAGCTAATAGGGTGCGATGTTTAATATAAAAGAAAGAGCAGACAAAATCACTCATTGCTCCATGGGGAACAAATTAAGGAGGAGAGCTGGAATGTGAAGGTGTGCAACAATGCAGCAGATAGATGATCTTTATTATTGAGGCTGTGGTGGGATGTTACACAATTTTAGAGGCACAAAGCACAGAACAGTACTTCAAGAGAGACTGCAGCAAGAACTAAAGGGGTTTACTAGCCAGGTTCTTTGCTCCATTTGTTATTTGAATTGTGAAGGAGCTTCATCGTGGCGGCATCAGGAGCATGATTCTTCTCTTCCACATAATGTTTGTTGAAATGGAGATGATAAAAATGTCTCCTCCTTCAATTTTCCATGAAATTTAGTGTGTAGTGTAGGCAATACACAGTTCAAAATATCAGATAAAACACACATTTTCTCCATTCCTGTTGGATTACTGTACATGTTACCTCAGTGCTGCCCCCTCCTCCCTTGCACTCTTTTTTCTTGTGCTGTAGAGTGGGTCTCAAAATGACAGAGTGAGTGAGTCAGAGAGAGAGAGAGAGAGAGAGAGAGAGAGAGAACAAATCCTGTCTCTTTTATATTCTTAGAAAATTTAGAACACTCAAGGGTTTTTTGTTGTACCTCTCAGAATCTAGGAACCATTTTTTATACAATGAACCCTTAAAGAACCCTTGAAGAATCATTTTTCACCAGTGCTGCAAGTGCTGGCCCTGACAGTTAACTTCAGCAAAACATGAATCACAATTTTCCAGAAGAGGTCCAGGGCCAGTATATATAAAACAGTCTAATTAAGACTGAAAACATTCTTAGATAAAAGTTGAGTAAGTTATAAAAGGCCTTAGAGAAGCACAAGGAGTAAACCTCAAGCATGAAGAATGACAGTTGCACCACCTTCATATGATCAACCACACCCCATTTCCATAGTACCAGGCCAGTAGAAGTTTATGAGCAGGATGCAAAGCACCACCACACCAGTGTTGCATTCTCACCCTTACTTGAGATATTTGACTACTAATTAAATCTTTGATTTAAAAAAAAAGAACTTCATGATCAACCCCAGATGTCTTCATTACCATATATAGGCAGTTTAGGCACTGTCATTTACTACTGGTAGAAGATGAAACATACTCTCCTCAATTGCCTGAAATATGAAACCATCAGAGACTCATTTTTCAAACATTTTAAAACATTCATAATGCTTTTGTCTGCTCTTTGTGACTCAGAAAAAAAATTTCTATTTGTCTAAACACTACACACAGCAAATGAAGAAATATTAAAAAGCAAACTGTTTCCGTATGCCTTACTCATTTTATTTTTCTATGATTCATTCAGTATGACTATTTCACTTAAGTAGATTTAATTTGTGTTCTTCCCTTTCTTTATAATTATCTTGTATAATACCAATTCACAATGCTATCTATATTACAGTTTTATATTGTTTTCTTTTATACTCCTCAGTACTTGTGAAATTGCAGTCATGCCAATAATGCTTTATAAATAAAAGAGAGAGATAGAGAGATAGCCGAGTGAAGTAGTGTATAAATGATAAAATTTGTGTGTATCTGTGTGTGTGTGTGAGAGAGAGAGAGAGAGAGAGAGAGAGAGAGAAGAGGCAGATGGAGAGAGTAAGATGGACAAGATGCAAAAGAGAGAGAGACACACAGTTTTGTCATGGAAGGGAACATGGAATGCATGAGAACGGATGTAGGAGGGAGAAATCTGAATGAAATGGCAAAGAGCCTGCATAATAACAATAGCATAGATAAATATGTGTAGAATAATGTATCATGTTACATCTCATAATGTAACAGTAAAGGTCCAAAGCCTTTTATATATTTTTTAATAAAATCAGCACTATGATGGTTTGAATTTGGTGGCCTAATGAACTCTTTGTCATGTCCCTCAAACCATTCCTGAACACTTTTTTTGGTGTTTAAGGCAGGGTGCATTATCCTGCTGAAAGAGGCCACAGCCATTAGGGAATACTGTTGCCATTAAGGGGTGTACTTGGTATGCAACAATGTTTAGGTAGGTGGTACATGTCAAAGTAACATCCACATGAATGCCAGGACCCAAAGTTTCCAGTAGAACATTGCCCAGAGCATCACACTGCCTCCGCCAGCTTGCCTTCTACTCATAGTCCATCCTGTGCCATCTCTTCCCCAGGCAAGCACCAGCCATCCATATCATGTAAAAGAAATCATGATTCATCTGACCAGGTCACCTTCTTCCATTGCTCCCTGATCCAGTTCTGAGGCCCACATGACCATTGTAGGCACTTTCGGTGGTGGACAGGAGTCAACATGGACATTCTGATCAGTCTGTGGCTAATCAGCCCCATATGCAGCATGCTGAGATGCACTGTTTGTTCTTACACCTCTCCATCATAGCCAGCATTAACTTTTTCTACAGTAGCTCTTCTGTGGGACTGGACCAGACGGGCTAGCCTTCACTCGCCACGCGCTTCAGTGAACCTTGGGTATCCATGACCCTGTCAATGGTTCACCAGCTGTCTGTCTTTGGACCACTTTTGGCAGGTACTAACCACTGCACACCCCACAAGATCTGCCGTTTTGGAGATGCCCTGACCTAGTCATCTAGCCATCAAAATTTGGCCAAATTGTCAAAGTCTTATATATAATATATATATATGTACAGCAATTGATAATGAATAAACAATAAATACAATAAACAGTAAAAAAATAAAAAAACTTTTTAAAAAAACCTGTTTACTATTCAGAAAGATCTTTCAGAAAATTCATACCTGCCATGTTTATCTAGAACTTATTTATTCATCTTTCAGGCATAGAAGATGTTGTGCTGACCAAAACAATTCGGATATACCCAAATCAGAAACTGTGGATTAACAGTGACGTTCACACGGCCCTAAATGCGTGAACCTTTGCTTTCAATTCCAGCAGTGCAGAAGAGTATAAACAAGCTAGCTATGCCCTCCGTAAAAACCATCAGAACAACAAAACACCAGTACAGATACAAGATAGAAGCACAGTTTAAAACCATTGAGACAAGAGACATGTGGCAGGGTATTAACAACATCATGGACTTTAAGGAAAATAAACACTCCACTATGAACACCACTGGTTCTCTACCAGATGAGCTTAATAATTTTTATGCTTGTTTCAAGACAAACAACTTCAACCCCAAGGAGAAAGCTCCGATGCTGCAGAGGTTAGTATACTCTCTACGTCCTTAAATCATGACTGGGCTAATAAACTGGTGTTTTCACGGACCTTTACAATCTCTCCCTCTCCCTGTCTGTAGTCCCCACATATTTTAAAATGTCCACCATTGTGCCTGCACCGAAAAAATCTAAGGTAACTTGCTTGAATGACTGGTGCCCTGTTGCGCTGACCCCACTGTCAGCAAATGCTTTGAGAGGCTCATTAAAGACCACATCTGCTCTGTGCTGCCTGCCTCACTCGACCCACTGCAGTTTGCTTATCGTAAAAACTGCTCCACTGATGATGCCTTTACCCTACACACTTCTTTCTCCCACCTGCACAAAAAGAACACATGTATGAGAATGCTGTTTGTGGACTATAGCTCAGCATTCAATACCATTGTGCCTTCTAAGCTTGGGCCTGAACAACTCCCTGTGCAACTGGATCCTGGACTTCCTGTCAGGCAGACGTCAGGTGGTCAGAATTGGCAGCAACATCTCCTGCCTGTTGACCCTCAACAATCGAGCCCCATAACACTTTATCATTTACATTAACACTGGACTCTGACTGATAGATAGACTGATATCAGACTCTGACTGAAGTGTGTCTCATCCGCTGAGCACAGGCATACATTCCAGCAATGTTGATATTCCAGCACTATCATCATTATTCTGTACTCCTTTACATTCCATTTGCACTACTGTATACTGCGCTGCTCACCTACACACTGTATACAATTATGGCATATGTGTATACGTGTACTGTGTATTTTATTGGCACACTTGAAATTTATAATGCACAGCTGTGGAGAATGCACTCAAGATTTTCACCACCTGTACATTTTTGGTTATGGTGAAGAGATAGTTAAGTGATTTGATCTTCAGTAAGCATTTTATCCTGTTCCTGGTCATGGCAGATCCAGAAACTATTTCAGCAACACTAAGAACAATCAGCACATGAAAATCCATATTTAAACATTGCTCCTTCCCCTATTTTACACATGATGTCATTTACACAATTATTTTTTACAAATCCCTCACAACACACCTACTAACTGTGCATTCAGTAAATCAGATTGCACATTCAAATTAGCACTCTTTATTTAGGTTCTAAGAAAAAATGGACCTTTGTGTGTGTGTGTGTTTGCCTCTAAGACTTTGCACTCTCACCCCGAGTTGAGCTGGCCTAAGGCTTGCATTTAAAAGGTGTGAAGTGGGAACTGAGCTAAGAGGTAGGGTTGGGCCATGTTTTCAGTTGAGGGTGGCACTGATTTCCTCTGTAAGCTTCTGAATCTCAGGTACACCTGGCACCTGGCATCACACATCACTCTCAGGTCACAGACAGAATCTATCAGAGTCACAGGAGAAGAAGGTAAGTACCTGTCACACTTGTCCCGGTCGGGAAAGAAACGAGAAGGGAGGCAGGCTTGCAATAACTCAAAGGGGGCTTTATTCTTTGTTGTTTACTTTTGCCTTTCAGTGCTTTTTTTTATTACACCCACACACGACTCTTTGCTGGTTGGCTCTCACTTTCTCTCTCTTGCTCTCGAGGTGCTCGTCTCTCCCCTTTTAATCCTCACCACAACTCACTGCAACACAGAACCCTCGTTAGTACAATTCCTCTCAGGTTTGCAACCCTTACCACTCACCTTCTCCGGCTCCGCCCTTCATTTACAAACTGGCGCTCAACCACGCCTCTGGTTCCACAGTACCATATTCATGGTTTCGGTAAGGTGCTGCTTTTAGCTATCCTTCTACATGCTCAGATTATACTAGCATCATGAGTGTGAAGTATTAAACATAAATATGGTCAGGTAAATTACACTTGAACTATTTTGGGGATGATTAGCCATTTTTAAGGGCAGTCGAAACAAACTAAGAGAGTCTCAGTAGGGGCAGCAGTGGTGCGTGTGGTGATTAAGTGAGAAGGGCAGGAAGAATCAATTCCTTCCCCGGCCCCTGAGCCCCACTCTGGAAGAAAAACAGCAGTTGTTGTGCGGCTGTAGCCTCATTTTGGAGAGGTCAAGCTGAGACCTTCTTCTCCTGGGGACTCTGTCTTACTCCAGGAACCACTCCAGCAGAGACAGGCAGAGTGTTATGCTGTAGAAATGCATTTACATTAGTCATTTAGTAGATGCTCTTAGCAGTGTTACAAAGTGCATCCGTAAAGATTCATAACATGAAAGAGTGTGTAAACAATGCAACGGACAATCAGTAACAAATGGTGAATAAATAATAAAACAATAATATGTTTTTGATTGCTTTGGGTTGTTAAATTTGGCAAAGAATCTGTTTCTTCAATTCTGTTAAAACAAAACTAAACACAAAAAAAGCCTAACTATATCCCAGTTATAGTATACAATGTATATTATACAGTATATAGTTATATATATATATATATATCATATATGAAACAAGCCCTTATGTACACTATTATTAAGTTATGCAGCAAACAGGGCTCAATTTGAAAGAGGATACAAGAGCATAGATAAAAAAAAAAAGATATCACCCCCTTGTCCATCCAATTTTGGTTCATATGATTATCATAGATATTTGAATTCAATGCAGGGTAATTGAGATTTATACAAGGTAATCAGTATTTCTTCATTTTACACCAATAGTTAGGATCAAAAGCACACACTCAACAGCAGCAAAACTGGATTTGTAGAAATCAGGGGCTGCCAAATTGAATTATATGGTTGCCCTGAAGGGCAAGGCGACTAAAAAAATAAATAAACTTTGTGCTATAAATAAAAGATGTCATCAGATGGACTGATGTCCTATCCAGGGTGTATTTTCACCTCATGTCCAGTGTCTCATGTTGCATTTACATTTACAGAATTTAACAGACATGCTTTGTAGTCTCTATAAAAACATATCCTAATGGTAGTTCATTTGGTCAGCAAATAAGAATATCATCAAGCTAAAACCCTATTGGAGAAAGTTAATGAAAGAAAACACACAAAACAAGAGCTTTTTTTTTTTTTTTTTAAATAGAAGTGTTATTGCAAGTTCTTGGAAGGTCTTTAGTCTTGTGACTCAGTGACTCAGCTGTTCATTTCATCTACTGGGTATCAGGACAGAGAAGAGTCTTAATGGAATTTTGATGTATATATTCTTTGATGCATATATACGTACCTTGAAAGATGGTGGGTCAAGTGTTAAGCTGTGCTAGAGGCTCAAAGGAAGCATGGTACAGTGTGTGATAAGTTCTTTTAGGTTGTTGGGTACTGGTCCATTTTTGGCTTTGTAGGCAAGTGTTCAGTGTTTCAAATCTGTTGGGGGCAGCTACATGAAGCCAGTGGAGGGAACACAACTTTTGGATGTTGTGGGAGAACTTGAGGAGAAAGTCGTGCAGCTGCATCAGTTGAAAGGGTAAATGTAAGGGTAAAGCACACAGGACCTGTGTCCTGCCTGAATGACTATCATCCCATAGCACTGACCCCAACATGATGAAGTGCTTTGAGAGGTTAGTCATGCATCACATCAAGTCCAGTCTCCCAAACACGCTGGACCCATTCCAGTTTGCATACCGTCCAAACCGTTCAGACGATGCAATATCCTTCACTCTCCACCTAGCTCTTACTCACCTGGAACAGAAAGACTCTTATGTTAGAATGCTGTTCATCGACTCCAGCTCAGCATTCAACACAATAATCCCTCAGCAGCTTGTCAACAAACTAAACTTGCTGGGCCTCAATCTACCCCTCTGTAATTGGATCCTGGACTTTTTAAATGAAAGACCTCAGTCAGTCCGTGTCGGCCGAAACACCTCCAGCACTACCACACTGAGCACAGGTTCCCCACAGGGCTGTGTGCTCAGCCCACTGCTCTTCACGCTGCTGACTCACGACTACACTGCCAAGTTCAGCTCCAACCACATCATCAAGTTTGCTGATGACACAACTGTGGTAGGCCTCATCAGAAACAACGATGAAACACACTACAGAGAGGAAGTGGCACAGCTGGCCGAATGGTGCGGTGTCAACAACCTGTCCCTCAATGTGAGTAAGACAAAGGAGTTTGTGATGGACTTCAGGAGAAACTCTGTTGACCACCCCCCACTGACCATCGACGGCTCGGCCGTGGAGAGAGTCAGCAGCACTAAATTCCTGGGAGTGCACATTACAGAGGATCTCACCTGGACCACCAACATCACGTCACTCTCTACAAGGGCACCATTGAGAGTGTGCTGACCAGCTGCATCACTGTCTGGTATGGAAATTGCAGTGCTTCTGACCGCAAGACCCTACAGCGGACAGTGAACACAGCTGCAAAGATCATCGCTGCCCCTCTCCCCTCCATCCTGGACATTTTCCTTGCACGTTGCTCCAGCAAGGCTACCAGCATTGTGAAGGACCCTACCAATCCCTTCCACAATCTCTTCCAGCTCCTGCCATCAGGTAGAAGGTACCGGAGTATCAAAGCTCGCTCTGTCAGATTGCTCAACAGCTTTTCCCCCAGGCTGTGAGAGCCCTCAACTCCATTCTCCCTGTCCCCCTCTGAGACCTCATCTACAACCCTACCTCCTGAAACCATGAACACCTCATCCCCTCCCCCAACCCATGGAAAAAACGGACAATTTGTTTAAGTGCAATTCTGAGTGTGCTACACACAGGTGAGTGGGCTATACAAACCACCTGTAGTAACACACTCTTCTTCTCTGAATGTACACTGAACACTTTTTATAGACACTCTCTCACACAAAGACTCAGTTTTGATAATATATGTTTACTTGTGCATTTGCACTACAAATTCATCTTGCACTATGCGCTGCTTCCCTCAAAATATCTCTTTTGCACAATTTCATGTACAAAATATCTCATTTGCACATTTTCACTTACAGTATGTATGTAAAGTTTTTGTAAAGTTTCTGTAAAGTTTTGTACAGTATGTATAGTCAACTAAATTGTTTTTCTTATACCTCTATGTTCATATTTATGTTTAACTTGTATGTAGCACCGTGGTCCTGCGAGACACGACATTTCGTTCCACTATTATGTCCACACATGTAGCAGAATGACAATAAAGCTCAACTTGAACTTGAACTTGAAATGGCACGAAGAGGCAGATAAGGAACGAGTTATAGTAGTCCAAAGGACAAGTACCCGAGTGGTCTCTCTGGACAGGACAGGCCAGATCCTCCTAATGTTGTAAAGGAGAAACCTGCATGACCGTGTTAGGATAGCAATGTGAGGTAAAAGAATAGTTAGTTGTCCAGAACTACCCTAAAGCTGCAAGTACTTATGGTGTGGTCTGAATGCTGTCCAGCGATATAACAAGATGCATCTCCAAGGATATACAGCCGGTCAGTCTTGCTGGGATTTTATTTCAGTTGGTGAGCTGCCATTCATGTTGCTTTGGGGTTGAAATAGAATGGCATTTTGTGTGTTTGATGCATAGAAATGGCAGTGATTGCAAACAGAAACTTTGTTTTGCTCATTCTGACACTAGCAGACAGAAATTCATTGCACAGAGGCAATTTATGCACAAGCACTTTTTTTATGAGAATACATCTAGGGCCATCATTGTTAAATTAAAATC
This sequence comes from Pangasius djambal, assembly GCA_022985145.1. NCBI lineage: Eukaryota > Metazoa > Chordata > Actinopteri > Siluriformes > Pangasiidae > Pangasius > Pangasius djambal. Next base: position 16,915,719 of record CM040990.1, read on the forward strand.
TTCACAGAAACCTTTGGGCATTAGAGTGAAATGCTGCTTAAAGCACCCCATTTTGACTCACAGCAGCACTGTGTACCAGATACATAGTAGATTATGAGTGTGTAGACTAAGTGTGTTCAGAAAATATTTGTGATCTTTCTGGAATATAACAAACCCAAAAACCTAAGGAAATCTGACACACTATTATTAAATGGCTATTGTTGTCAACAATAAACAACAGTTGCTTGATTTGGGAAAGACATTGTATATCTTTGTGAATGAAAAATGACTTCTTTTTCCAGCTGCAGTATTGTATTTAGGTAGTATTTGGGTCAAGTTGCCTATTTACCAACCACACTGGGTTGTAAGAAATGCCAAGACTTATAAGGCTGCATTCAAAGCTATACCCGATAAATACTGTTATCCCTGTGCCTGCACTAAGATGGGGTCTCTGGGAGGTGTTTTGACCTCAAAATTTGACCTCATATTTCAAAATGGGTTTGAAATATCTGTGAATGCCACAACCCCTTGTGCGCCTTCCACCCTCATCAGAGGAGCATATTAATGTATGACCAAAAAAAAAAGTGTGCAAGCATGAAAAATTTGGCTTGTGTCCAACCAAAATAACAACATGCTGGCTTTAACCAGCAAATTATGATGTGTCAGCATAAACATAAACACCCTGGGTGTTTTCAATAAAAACCCAAAGACAGGACATTTAAGTCTATGGCCAGATAAATACCACGTCTACCTAGTATATCCAGTCCTCTGTGTTTTCTTTAACCTCTTTCTTCTCCATCTGTCACCAGACTACAGACTGGTAGACAACACAAACATTTCTCCTCCTGCATTCCTCATGTGGCTGGAGGATACAATGCCTCCTTATCCTGTGCTGGCATTTGCAGGTGTTCTCTTTGACCTTCACGTTAGGCAAACATGCTAAATCTCTTTTCTAATAAACGTTAAAGATGATTAAACTGTCTGCAGCGTGAAGAGAAAATATTTGCATTTGTGTGCTGGTGGCTGCACTTGAACATTTCTTTTCAAGTGAATTTTATATACATATATATAGTGTTTATAACAATAGACATTACAAAGCAGCTTTACAGAAATCTGGATGTAGATGTCCAAATAAGCAAGCCAGAAGTGATGGTGGCAAGGAAAAACCTTGAGAGGATTCAGAAAAAACAATCCCAATCCTGTTCTGGGTGACACCATATAGATAGATTAGATAGATACACTATATTACCAAAAGTATTCTGTCACCTGCCTTGACTCACATATGAATTTAAGTGCCATCCCATTCCTAACCCATAGGGTTCAATATGATGTCGGTCCACCTTTTGCAGCTATTACAGCTTCAACTCTTCTGGGAAGGCTGTCCACAAGGTTGAGGAGTGTGTTTATAGGAATTTTTGACCATTCTTCCAAAAGCGCATTGGTGAGGTCACACACTGATG
>CM040990.1:16929335-16946096 GCA_022985145.1 Pangasius djambal
TGTTAGAGGCTGATGGTGCAGCCTCCCAAGACCTGCTCATGTCTGAGGCTGATGGCATGGTCTCCCGAGTTTTGCTTCTGCTAGAGGCTGACAGTGTGGCCTCCATTGTCCTGCTCCTGCTAGAGGCCAATGCCTGAGGCTGGCTCACACCTGAGGCCGATAAGCTGGCCTCCCAAGACCTGCTTATGAGAGAGGCCAATGGCATGGCCTCCCAAGCCATGTTCCCACCTCCTGATCATGGCAAGCCTGTCCCAGCCCTGAACCTGACCCCAGAGAGCCTGTCTCAGACTCACATCCTGCTTCCCTCAAAGATGCCCCATGTCTGCTCCCTAGTTGTGCTGGAAGAAACCCACAAGACAGACATGTTGCCCAGAGGGGCCAGACAGCTGAGGGTGAGCGGTGTGGTAGCAGTGCCCTTGGGGGATGACATGGAAAGTGTGTTTTTGTTTTGATTCATGTCCTGTCTCTACCTTTGTATGGTCATTGGTAGCTTATTGTCATTGTCATTTATTGCCCTCACCTATGTCAGTTTGCCTTTAATTAGTTTGTGTATTTAAACCCCTGTATCTTTGTTTGGCATGAAGTATTGTTCTGTGTTTACACGTCTGTCTTTACTGAGCCTTTTTGTTCGATGTTCTGATTCTCCAGTTCTCGATATTGTTTTGTTTCCTCATTTACGCTCTTTGTATTGCCTAGTCTTTGTTGTTTGTTGATCGCCTGACCCCTGCCTGTTTTCTGTTTATGAGTTTGATTCACATTTAGGATTTGCCTGCCTGCCCCTCCAATAAAACACTTTAACTTCATTTGCATTCCATTCGTGTTTCATGACATTAATCAGCTGAATAGCCTTTTTTTTTTACCTAACAGTGCTAAGATGCTAATACCTTAGCTTACAGCTCGTAAGAGCTTATTACAAAAAAATGGGCAGTGACATCGATCGTGAAAATCCTCATAAATCATGAGCTGAATTTTGTGTGTTTATTGTAAACTTGTTACATTTGTGTTGGCTCTCCCCATACTGTAGCATTTTTAGAGGTTTCTTGAATACAGATTTACAAAAGGAATATAGAGGCAATTAAGGAAAAATCCACTTAAATCTGTGATTATATAGCTTTAGACAAACCATCCACAGGCTGTCAACAACTTGTCAGGTGACAATAATCAAACCAGACCCTCAACTGTTTCTTACTGTGTCAACACTTATTGGTAGTTGCTGTTCAGTTGACATGTTTTTGAGAGTCACTTGATAGGCTGGTTCATGACAGTCTAAAAATGGTTCGTTGACTATTTGTTGAGTGTCTAAAGTGGACTATCCAATTAGTGATATCAAATTAGCTACTAACTAAAAGCTGTAGCAGTATAGAGTAACTCTTTATGTGAAAGTCTTTTGTTGTTGCAAACATTTCTCCGTATAACTTACAGGCTCAGTTTCCTTTGAAATTCCACAATGAACTTTAACTGATCAAATTACACCAACGTATTATGCTGCTAATGTTTAGGCAGAATAATACAACAGAATTCAACAAAGTGACAGATCCTCACCTGTAGACAGAGATTGGGACTTGAGTTAGAAACTCAAAGTCTAGTTGCACTTGAGTCGCATGTTGACTGACTTGAACTTGACTGACTTGACTCGAAAGTGAAGACTCATGAAATGTTAGCCTGGATAAAACATGAAATAAATCCTAATGAATTAGGATGCAGTAATGAGTAAATTAATAAAGCCATTCTTTTCCAACCTTATGTATGCAACTTTTTCTGTCATTTCTGTGAGTAGACACATTCGTTTTTAGTGTGTACTATCAAAGCAGACACCTTTCCAAGCCAAGAGAAGATGGCTGTGGTTACAGGCAATTAGAAGGGATAATTGGTGCAAGGAGTACTGTTTTAGCAGTGCCTATTTCATTTAAATAGCTAACTATCAGTTCAGAGAAGTTGGCATTCTAACTAAGAATTTAACAGGCTTAGCTGGTTAGTTAGCTAAAATCACTAAATTATATTGTGTACATCAAGAAACTAGCTATCTAACTCTAGGTAGCTATTTCACGTTCTTACTGAGGAGTTGCCTATAATGGATACATTTAGATAGGTAACATTGTTCAACTTTGTTTACAATGTTGTAATCATTAAATATTACTCCTTGAATGTGCTCTCAAACAACAAAATTGTAAGCATCAACAGACTTGTATGCTTTCAATTTCTCCCTAGTATAAACGCTTGGACTTCGATGATATGTGAACAGTGGATATAAAAAACTCTACACACCCATGTTAAAACTGCAGGTGTTTGTGATGTAACAAAATTAATCAAGATAAATCATGTCAGATCCACCTTTTTCCACCTTTAATGTGATAAGGTACTCAACAAAATTCAAGTGAAAAACAAAAAGAAACATTTTAGAAAAAAAAAATTCTGGTCACCCCTTGCATGTAACAACGATCTCTCATATTCTTCACATATCTGGGCTACGGGCTAGGGTGGCTAGATGGAAGTTTCTATTTGTTTTTCACTTTAATTTTTTTGATTGCTATATCACATTAAAGGTGGAAAAAGATCTGACATGATTTATCTTGATTTCATTTTACATCACAAAAGCCTAACGGGGCATGTAGAATTTTTATATCCCCTGTATATATGTGCTGTCATTCCAGGCTTAGGACCACCGCTTCATTTTGCCACTGACAGGATGCCAAGCCATAAGGATCTTCTAGAGTTTGAAAGTGTTAGTTTAGCCTTTTAGCACTATATAGTGCATATAGTTTCTGAAATTAAAGAGGAGGATGCTTTGTACAAGGTGCACTGCAGTTCTTTTCCCAGAAATAATAGGAGTGTTTTACTTATGTGCAATAAAATACAGCTACCAATTTGAGTGTTAACTAAAGTATATGAATAAACACTTGGACTTGCAAAATGTCACATGTGAACATATCTTCCTGTAGTTATTCATATTTGTATTTTGAATTTATAATCTAACTCACAATTCACACAAGTAAAGGGTGCCATTGCCAGCATAAAGGCTATCATTACCTGCAACAGCACAGCACAGATAGGCAAAGTCCTGGTCTCTGGAAAAACGAGGATAATCTGTATCATGAGCCATACATTGTCAACGACTAATAGCAATTTAATGACTTTTGAGCCAAGCACACTGAGATTCTGAATGCTATGCTGTGATGAGGCTATATTTCAACTGACCTGCCCTGGATGTGGTAGAATCTTTATGTGCCTTTGACATGCCTCTCAGGCGTGAGACAGTGCAGCTATCATGACTTAAGCTTGGTCCCAACCAAGTAAAATTATGGCCTGCCCACTTTCCTGTCCTTTTGGACTTTTTTTTTCTCTGTGTATATGCAACTCTTCTGCTACTTCAGTCTGTTTTCAATTGCTGTAGAAGTTAATCAGCTCTGGTCAGTGGGTATAAATAAAGGGCCTGATGAGTGACCGCAAGAGAGACGAAGGAGGCAAACTCCCAAAGCACAATTTTCTATTATGCTTCTTTATTGTTTTCTACCCACATAAGCCATCCATGGGAGGAAATATAAACCACCTTTAATAAGAAGCAAATCTCATCAGCTGGAGAGAGAGACATAATTTTCTCCCGATGTACTGAAATGAATCTTGCTGTTTCTCCCCCTCTCCTAATTACATAGAATCAAATAAAGTTTCTGATATTTTGGACATACTCCCAGAGTTTTATTGTAGCAATATTTTCTCCTTGCTGTAATAGTGTTATACAGTATGTGCAGACTGGGAAAATGTATCATTGTGCCACAGTAAATGGCATTTTAAAGTTTCATCACTAGGATGGTGAATAGGGTGAGAACATTCTGTGCCTTGTATGGAACTGCATGCCTGCAGTATTGAGTGACTATGTGTGCCTCTGAGATAATATATTTTGACATTGAAGGGGAAATGACATTTCTCATACTTTTTATTCAGTGCCATGATGGCTTTGTGTAACTCTGAGAGTCATCTTGGGTCATCTACTGAAATCTATGTAGCCTCTTATTTACATTCAACTGAAAATTAGCATATTCTCATGCTACTTGCCTTGTGAACTGTACTTTGTGGCAGAATACTGCAAATATAAACTATATAACAGGTCAACTTGGGTGAGCAACATTTAGCATATTTGTTATGCTTACAAGAAAATAAAAATGAAGTGTCAGTTTTGAAAGTAAATGTCCTAAAACACTAATAACATTAAACAATATAGCAGCTGGGAGTATCTTTCCATTGACATCACAGCTCAAGATGCAACAACAAATGGTTAAGGACAAAATAACAGCCTTAATGAGCTCTGAAATATTAGTTGGATATTTGGAATAGGTGAAATAGTTATTTTTGAATAAAATAATTCACTGTCAGGGCCAGTCCTTGGCATAGACGAAATAGACAGCTGCAGGGGCACCATCTAGAGGTGGGTGTCATAAGCTGAAGTAAACCTGTGTGCATTTTGCAGCGGAGCACAACATTCAAACCACTGCCACACTGCTTTGTGGAATATGTAGAACAGATCACTGATACAACTGATTTGTACAGCCAATATACTCTCCAATGTTGTGATGAACATATTAGACAGCATTTGTTATGTTAGTAGTTAACACAAAATCTGTTAGATGTGAAAGATATTCAGATGAATAGTTGATCAGGGGATCATATTCAGATTTTTAGGTTATTCACTCATCTGCTATGCTTAGATTTCATTCTCACTCATCTGCTACACTTATATCTCATGTTATATCTCATCAATATAAGGTTTAGTCCATGCGATACGTCTCTTCTGATTTCCTCCATGCAGAGAAAACCTTTCATGTATTTTAAAGGGATCATAAGATTAATTAATTAGTAGTTCCATAACTATGTATTAACTTTTGCCCTTTAATGGCATTCCATAGTCTTTGAATATTTGTATGTGTATTTACAGCCCAAAACATAAATATGTGACATATTGTGGTTACATTAAACTGTCAGACATTGGAGCTGGACTTAATACTGCTCCTTGTTAGAGCCAACATCATGCAGGAAAAATGGGCTTCATGGTCAGAATATCACATAAATGATTTTGGTCCACTCTGCCACCTTTCAGGCAACTCATGCTGAGTAGCAAGTACATCTGTAGTTATGTCTGAATTCTGAATACAGATTTCAGTATTAAATTCTTACTGTGGACCCATAACTACTCAATGTGAACAAAAATAGCTTCTCAAATTTCTGATTTTGGCCATACAGATCTATAAAGATAAGATAAGGTTTAGCACGTAAGACTGCGGCCACAGCAATGACAAAGCTAGACATTGGCACACCAGATTGTATACGGTGGTGGAGTGGTGTATTTGGAGTAGAACAATTTTGAATACATATTAGGTGCCAGTAACAGATATCAGTACTTCTTTTCTCATCAAGCATAATCTTCACTTTCTCCTGCTAAAGCTATGTGAACTGTGTTCAAAAAGTCAATATACTGCAGGTTTGAACCACTTTATCACTTAAAGCAAACATTACATGGCTATGCACAATAATAGATCTCAGCTCTTATTGTGCTGCAGTCTTTGTACTCATATACTGCTTTATTTACAGTTGCTTTCCACTTTGCTTTAACTGTCATCCATCTTAGATACCTTATTACAGTTATTTGCAATAAGATAACAATTTCAGGGCAACTTCCCTAGCTATAACTAGGCCTGCTGGGAATATGTTTATTCTAAACTCCCTGATTGGGAGAGACCGTCATCACTCCTCCCCTATATTACTGTCATGGAATCTCATGGCAATATAATTATTCTATATGAATTATACTGTGCAATATCTCCAGTAGTGAACGATGCAGCAGCTAAATGGCTTCTGAAGATAATTGAAGTGTCTCAAATAAGACATATCAGATAAATTAGCCCAAATTTGAAATTGTTTTCTCCCACTCATTAATTTCAGAATGTATTACTTTGCAGGGCCCTTGACAACAATATGTAAGAGGTTAATAAAGGCAGTTGGCTGGCCTGTCTGTAGTCTGCTGACTACTACAATGAGGCATACGCTATAATATCACTATTTCCTCACTGCTTAGAATTATTATCCAATTGTTAGCAAATTGGAACTTACCTGATGACTGCATAATAAGTCCTTAGGCTTGGATATCCAGTAATTGGGTTTTAAAATCCATTTGGCATTATTGCAATACATCCACATTGCATTAATGGGCTTCTGGTTTCTGTGCATGTTCTCCATGTGTCTGAGTGGGTTTCCTCTGGGTTCTCCAGTTTCCTCTGACCTCCCAAAAAATATGCTGGAAAGTAATTTGGCTATGCTAAATTGCTCCTAGGTGTGACTGAGTATGTAAATGTGCATACAGTATACATGGTGTCCTGTGATGGAATGGCGTCCCATATATGGTGTATTCCTGCCTTACACCCCATGCTCCTGGAATAGGTTCACTGCTACCTTGACTAGGATGGGATGGCTACTGATGAATATTAATGATTATATCAGTTAGTGTTTCAATGGGGAACATGAACATATTCATCATACATGAGTCTCATATTTTTATTATCTGGCATAATATCCATGATCACATCATATTCACTTATGTGAATATAGTGCCCTTAAAATGTGTAAACATTGCACATAACAAAGTGGTCCCCATGGTTTACAAAAACAGAAAGGCCTTGACTGATCTTTTGTTCCTCTTCTTGTATTCATTTATCTACCAGCACAAAAGGAATATCTGTTGCCTCTTTATCCATTAATTTTTTATGAAAATATCAATTATGTCCTATAATAGAAAGCCTGCATGCACCACCCAGAGGGGACCGGCCAACCTCTATGCAATCATCCAAAATCTGGCCCTCTGCTACACCACTCCTCCCTCCTTCACTCTGAGATGCATACTCACATAATTAGTCACCATAAAGAGTGGGGCTTTATTAAGGCCAGCAATGAATCATTATCTGCTGTAATTGGCCCTCCAGTCCCCCAGGAGGTGCCCTGCTGCAGCCTGCCCAGCTGGAGGGGCCTCCCACATCACAGCACAGAGCCACAGCTGGCTATAGAGCGAAGGTTTTGCCAGTATTAAGTCTATTAATAATACTTTATGTCAGCATGCTTTAATAGGCTCACATTCATCACTGTTTAGATGATGTACTCCTGTAACCGAGAACCACCTTTAGAAAATTAATATGCCGTTGTGACTGATTGATTGAGGCACTTCCTTTCTATTGAGTTTATAATCAAGTATTAATTTGTGTATATTTCAGCAAAAGTTGAAAACAAACTGTATCAGTTCCATAAAACAATGTTATATGTTATTTAGAACATGGAAAATACTGTTGTATTACATGTTTGTTGTGAATAAAACTCAGTTTGAGCTTTGATATCTATTTACAGTGGAACTGAATGAAAGGCTCTCAACTCATTTGCTCACTCTATAACTAATCTCTTCAAAATAACAGGAATATTCTCCTGAAAGCAGTGTGTAGCATTGCAATATATCTATATGACCTCTACACTTCCGTAACCAAGTTTTTCTTAATACCACTGATTAGACCGAAATAGACTGAAACAGCGCTCCCCACTGTTGTCACTAATGGTAACTGGAGCACAGACTGCAAATGGTTGCAAGTGAGGAATGCTGCTTCTCCATGGATGAGCAAACCTCTGACATCTGTACTAAGCCACTCACCATTCTGCTTTAAGGAATCAATGGCGGAATGAAGATGTCAGTCTTGACAAACTGGCTTGCATGCTGTGAGCCCTTAGCTCATCAGTTACATTGTCAGTGTGCACAATTGTGTGTGCATAACACTGCAATTGGTCTGCCTATTAAAGTGGTCCTGCAATCTGAGATCTATGGCAAATGCTGCAGCCCACACATATAGATATGAGACTGTGTCTGTTCTCTGACTATATTGACTGTGTCTGTTCCCTAAGCTAAACAAAAAAGGTAGAAATATTCAGAGAATTTGTTTTAGTAAACTAATTAACATAAAATTAGATCATACTGAATGCACAGCCAGCACCTTTGATCTGGAGCTAGGACTGTTAAATATTAGATCTCTTATATCTAAAGCACTTATTGTTAATGAAACTATTACTGAACAAGAGTTTAATGTAGTGTGTTTAACAGAAATGTGGATTAAACCAAATGAGAATGCAGCATTAAATGAAGATGGTCCTCCTGGATACAGTTATATACATTAGCCCTGTCTAACTGGCAGAGGAGGAGGTGTCACAATTATTTATAATGATAATGTAAGTGTCACACAAAAACCTAGACATAATTTCAATGTGTTTGAAGTTCTTTACACTAACATAACATATGTAGCCACAAAAAATAAGTGTACACAGTCATTTCAGCTAATTATTATTTACTTCATTTTGATAATCCAGAAGTGAAGTGACATGTAGCCAAGTATGGTGACCCATACTCAGAATTTGTGCTGTGCATTTAACCCATGCACACACACAGTAGTGAACACACACCTGGAGCAGTGGGCAGCCTTTTTTTTTGCTGCGGTGCCCAGGGAGCAGTTGGGGGTTCGGTGCCTTGCTCAAGGGTCTCACCTCAGTCATGGTATTGAGGGTGGAGGAGAGCACTGGTCATTCACTAACCCCACCTACAATCCCTGCCAGACCTGAGACTCAAACCCACGCCCTTCAGGTTTACCTTCGGGTTACAACGTCGACTCGCTAACCATTAGACCATGACTGCACTCTCTAAGAACAGTGGTTGTGTCCATTCTACATTCAGAAGGGGTTAATCAGAACATAATAGGACCCACTCATAATAGTGGTCACACTCTTGATCTAATAATAACATTTGGATAAAGTATAGAAAATATAGTCACATTTCGACAGTCTGAAGTTATCTCAGATCATTATCTCATCTCTTTTAAATTGTGTCTTAATATATGCACCTTGCCTCACTACTGCATCAAACATAGATTCAGCTACTGCACAGAGTTTTATCAGTAATCTCCCAGAATTATCAACCATGATTGGATCACCATCTGACCCCACAGAACTTGATCAGGCAACTGAATGCTTAAGAGTCAATGTTTCGCTACACTCTGGATAGTGTAGCTCCATTTAAAAGAAAGCATGGAAGGAGAGCCTCCGGAGCTATAGAAAATCTCTTAGTGCTGCTAGATCAATATATCTCTCCACCCTAATAGAAGATAACAAAAATAATCCAAGATTTTTATATAATACTGTAGCAAAATTAACTAGGAAAAAGACCACCACAGAAACATGCAGACCATCAATATGTAGTAGCGATGACTTTTCAATGGCCTTTCTATTTCATCATGAGTAGCAGTAAAAGACCTTTTAAAGCTCATGTAGATAATATTACTAGGATAGCCTTCTTTCATCTCAGAAATATTGCTAAGAAAAGAAATATAATGTTGCTACACAATGCAGAAAATTGGATTATTGTGATGCTGTGATGTCTGTATGTTCCATTAGATGTATAAACATGCTCCAGTTAGTCCAGAATGCAGCAGCGAGAGTCCTTACTAGAACGAGAAGATATGACCACATCACCCCTATCTTATCCACACTGCATTGGCTCCCAATCAAATTCTGCACTGATTATAAAATACTACTATTGACCTATAAAGCACTGAATGTCTCGCGCCACGGTACCTAAGCAAACTTCTGGTCTTTTATGATGCCTGCTTCGATCAAAAGGTGCAGGCTATTTGTTGGTACTTTGAATAATGAAGGATACAGCAGGGGGTAGAGCTTTCTCTTACAAAGTTCCACAGTTATGGAACAGCCTTCCACTTAGTGTTCAGGACTCAGACACAGTCTAAGTGTTGAAGTCTACGCTGAAAACATATTTGTTTAGTCAAGTCTTTTGTGAATAATTTTTCCTTAGGTAAAGGAGCAGATCTAGATGGTTCATGGACATAGAGTGTTGTGGTGAAATGGGATGATTGTTACCTCTAGATTGGATTATTACGCGTTCACTCAGGTTTGTTGATGGTGGAGTGGCTTGCCGCTTTATGTCCCAGGGCACCCACATGTCTGTGTTACCTTCTGGCTCTCCCTTTTAGTTAGGGCTGCTTGCACTCTGCACACAATGTCCATTGTCTTTAACCATTACATGACCACAAGCTAATAAGCTCTGTTTCTCTCTCTCTCTCGCTTTCTTTCTCCCCTCTCTCTCTCTCTCTGTCAAGCTACACATGATCCTCCTGAGATACCTCCTGACCCTTTCTGCTCTCCGAACCTGCCTGATCCAGCCTGATGCCCTACTTCTGGTTGGAGTTCTCATCACTTGGAAACCACTCGCTGCTGCTGAGGATAGCCCAATATGGACATTTTAAAGTTTTGCTACAATGGCTTAGGACTACAATTGCTATGATAGCTTTATCACTACAATTTGACATGAACAGTTTTGCACTCAAGTCTCCATCAGTGAACAGTCGATAACTTCAACAAAATAGACTTCATGTGAAAACTATAATGAATTTCTTGGTTAAACAATTGCACTATAATTGCACTGTCCATTGTCATCCAGATGAGAATTGGTTCCTTTTTGAGTCTGGTTCCTCTCAATGTTTCTTCCTCATATCGTCTCAGGGAGATTTTCCTTGCCACCGTCGCCATTGGGTCATTGGGGATAAATATATAAATTTAAACTTTATATCTTGAATTTATATATTTCTGTAAAGCTGCTTTTTGACAATGTCCCTTGTTAAAAGCATTATACAAGTAAAACTGAATTGAATTGAAGTGAATCATAGTATACAGACTGGTTTGCTCTCTGCAGTCTGCAGTGGTGGGAGATTGTTAATTAAGTAAACACAGCCACCATCAGGGGCTGGTTAAGTCATTGTCTGGTCCTCTATTTAATACACGGAAAACAGCAAACATATAGTGGCAGTGCGCAGGGAGCTCTTTGACAAACAGTGACCATGATAACCAACTGCCTTGTTGCGTAGCTGTGATTTGTACCTTTGCTTTCTGTGTTTGTCTTTTGGGCTTTAATGGTAAAGGTTGCAGTTAAGGCAGTTTTTTTTTTTGATAGCAATACTGATCCAATAATAAAACATTTTTTTCTATACTGTTATTCTAATTGTGACCATAGACATAAGCTGGTTAGCCTCTAGTTAGCCTAAAGCTTCAGTTTTTGACAAGAGCTGTAATATTTTAATAATACATCTGGTTATTGCTCTGTAACATTTCTCCTTCCTCTCAAGTGACATCCTTGCTTTTTCTGCTCTAGTGAACAGTGTGTTTTCCCCAAGGATGACCACATTAGCTTAAGATGAACTGGCCCTAGCACTGTCAAAACCCTCATCTACAACATGAAATTTAAATGTTGTAGTTAATAGGCCCCTTTAAGAAACCTGAGGAGAATAAATAGGTATGCAATGGGGTCCTCTGAGACCACACTGTAAATCTGGGATTTTTAAAATATTTAAACCTGCAAATAAACAGAAAGTTTATTTTAAAATTTTGAAAATTCTAAAAGGAAAAAAGGAAAAGTGCAACATCCTGACTATTGAATATTCAAGATTTTGCAGAATTTCTAGGTCCCATTTCTCTTTAAAATAATCCTCTTTCTACATGCCAATCTTATTAAATAAGAAACATTTCTCAGTACAGTAACATACTGTTCACACATACCCTGACAGTTAAAAATTGCATATTTCTGTTACTTTGTTTTACATTAAATTGGAGTCTTTTACAAATTCAACTAGATATAGACATTAGATATAGATATAGATATAACATATTGGTGCAAAAGTATGAATAAGTATGTTGCATTGCATTTATACTGCAAAATATGCCCAGCCATACAAATAACTATTGAGTAGATGTTCAAAGCTGGTCTAAAGGAAGTATGAAACATATTAACTGATTAATGATCCAGTTTAAGACTCATTCTAAACAGCAAGCCTGGGAACCGTTTCTTGTTCTCAACAAAGTCAGACCCAAATATGATCCAGAAACCATATTTTAAAGACTTTCTACAAATGATCTTTTATGATCTTTTTTTCAGTTCATGAGACCTAATAAGGTTTGGGACAAACCTCACAGCTCTACCCAGAGTCAGGCATGATCAGAAAATGGGTATGGGATTTGTAACATTCTTTTGTAAGGGATAGATCATCTATATAATGGGCCTTTATTAAGGCATTAGGGAGTAATGCTAGTAAATTATGAGCCATGTTATAATGAGCTGGTGAGTGAAGCACTTATTAACGGTGACCGGCTGCAGCCACTTAATTCAAAAACATTAACTCAGATTCATTTGTTAATATTTATTATAGAAGGCTCTGAATGAGAAATTGGTCAAGGGGGAATAGAGTTGTAATTAGGCTTGTGATAGAAAATGACTTCATAAGACTTTTCCATTATCCAGCAGAGCTACAAGTTCTGTAGAGAATTTGGTTAGGTTAGACTCACAACAGGCCTGTATGTGAAAAAAATGTAATGAGAAGAAATATCTTTTTTTTTTTAATTGAAAACTGTCTGACTGGTATGAGGCAGAAGATAACACCTGGGAAACACTGACCATCGGCACTTGTACATTCAAGGGATGTGTGTTCTCCCCTAGACTTGAGAGATCATGTGCAATATGCCATCATCCCATCATGTCCCCTATATATTGACGATATTATCGTCCGTGATCTTGGAGGGAGCATGGCCAGATATACATAATGCATGTCTTGTACATGTTATGTCTTTACAGTGGGAAAAAAATACCAGAAGATTGTTACAATTCAGCTGTAGCTGCTAACGTTGCATTTAGTCATTTTTAATTTATTATTTTTTTAAATTAATTACACATTAACAAGGTCAAGAATGCTAACACTAATGAGTTATTTGCTGTAACTAAGCTCATTATAAGATTTAAATACAATTATATGAACTACACGTGTATGTACTCTGTGTTTAACAGCAGCAGAGATACTTACTGAAATCTTGTATAGCAAAGTAGTCATAAACTCTCAACTCATTTGCTCACTCTATGTTTCATGGTCATATTTTGAGAGCAAGGACATTCATGGCTTTATCTAAGAGGTAAGCTAAGCTAGAGAAAGATAGTCAGACCACAGGCTATTATGGGTTATGTAGGACTACACAATAGGTGAAAAGAAAATACATATTATGGGATACAACACAATTTATTTTTGTCTCTCTTTTTTTTCCCCCAACAGACATTATCCAACATGATAGCCATCGGCGGAATCTATCGCTGATTCCTGATACTATCTTCAATCATCCAAAGATTACTCCCTGCTGCTCTTCTCCCTGTCCACCAAAGGCTGTACCTACAAGGACCATGCAGTTACATTCCTGAGGTTTGCAGATGATATAACTGTCATTTGTTTTATCAAGGATGGTGATGAGTCTGCAAAGTCTCAACAAGCTGTCACTGAACACACTGACATGCAAAACTTTTCAGCTGATGCTGGATTTCGGGAGGTTCTACCAGCACTTCCCTCCCTTACCATACTGTGTAAGACTGTGATTGCCGTGGAGACCTTCAAGTTCCTGGGAACCCCTATCTCTCAGCAAACAAAGTGGGAACCCAGCATCATCTGCATTGCCAAAAAAGCCCAGTTAAGGAAGTTCAACCTACTACAAGAGTTGTTTCCCAGTTCTACACAGCCAACAGTTTGGTTTGGCTTTGAAGCCAGTACTGAGCTGAATAGACTACAATGTACTGTATTGTCAGATTGAATGTAAGGCTTTCCCTCACTGACCTGTTCTCTTCCAGAGCAAGGAAGAGAGTGAAAAAAATCAGCGCGAACCCCTTACATCCTGGCCTCCATATATGTTAACTACTTACCAGCAGACTCTTCAGATCAATGTGCGTCAAACCCACCAGACACCAGAATAGCTTCTTTCTGCATGTGATAAGATGCATAAATACTTTCTCCGCAAACATGATGACTGTTTTTAAGAAGCAATAATGTAATCTGTGCAATAGCCTTCTTCTTACTTACACTGCAATAGTTGCAACACTTTTCCACTGCAATCCTACAAGATCGAAGGTAATTGATGTAGCAAGCTAATGCACTTATTTTAAAATAAGCTAGGTATCGAGGTTAACAATTAACATTACAAACTACAGGCCTATTTATAAATTATGAACCATATGTGTGTGTCAGGTCAACCCAGACACACACACATACACACATACACACACACACCCTTCTAAAGAGACTTTCATTCACACATCTGTTGTGAAGTATATGCTCAGCTTACCTGTGTTTCTGATGTTACTAAGCCTGGTTTCTCTGCTACAGCTGTTCTGGTTTGACCTTGATCGTATTCCTTGTTTTCGGAGTTTTGCCTAGCCTAGTTTGCAGATTGCCTGACCTAAGCCTGTTTTTGACTTTGCCTAGTTTTTTATTGTTTGCACAGACTTTCATTAAAGCTGTTCTGCCTGCAATTGCATCTGTCTCAGTCTTCATTACATGACAGTTTGCTCTTATGAATGCTATTTAAACCGAGAAAAAATAAAAAATATCATGATGCCCCTGATTAATATTCCCAGAAATTATTATTGTTTTTAAAGATTCTTTTTATTTAAAGATGACTTTTTTTTTTTAGGTACCTTACCATTCTGGACCACCATAGAAAATTCTTCTACTCATAACTTAGAATTGAATGCTGGAGTTGCCCAAACTGATTTTTAGAATTTAAAGTACATAAATTTGTTAGCATATTTACAACATACTTGGACAACATTCAGTACATTTTGAATACAGTTAGGTTTATTTAATATTTACTAGGCACCAGGTTATCAACAGCAACCTTGCTGGTAGTGTTAGGTTTGTGGATCATTCTCTTTTAGTTCTGCTCCATTACCTTGGCTAGTCTTTTTTCACCATTTTGACAATCTTCATTGTTTTACAAAACTGATGTGCATGAGGGCTAAGTGTGACTGACAACTTGATTATGCTAGGATTATGATTTGCACCATGATAATTACATCATAGATGGGATGGGATGTCCCAGTGGTGGGGCAAGCACTGTCAATGCAATACAAATGAGATTTAATTTTATTTTTTATCATGGAATTTTTAAATAATGGTGCTGTTATAAGTCTGAGCACAGTGCCTTGGATGCAAAGAAAGGCAGAGAGGGTAAAAGGGCAAAAGATAAACTAGTATTGTTTGTATTGTATGTTTCTGGCCACATATTGACAACATGGGAAAGCAACAGAATTGGACCACCATATTAATGCTGCAGTCTTCTGTTCTTTCACATAGCTGAAGGTAACTGTGTTGGAGGCAAATAGACTGAGATTGTGGGGGTGATGGGGGTGTGGGGGGCCTAATGACAGGCAAGGGTCAAGCAGTCACTTGAATCTAATTGCAGGAAGAGTGGGGGCCAAACATACCCCACCCATAACTGCACTTTATCTGCTGATACTGCTGTGTTAGTTATGTATAGCTTAGTATAGTAGTAGCAGGTCTTTCTTTACATACAATCCTAACTAAGTAAGTTCTAGCTTATGTTGTTTGTGGTGCTTTAATTTCAAGAACTGCCTTTTTCCTCTACTGAAAGAAATAATTTGTGTTCTTTCAATTTTACAAAATGAGAATATTAAGGACTGTGAATACTTTTAATATTGCTTTGTGGATGTTCAATAGTGTCAGATTCATTGAATTGATTGTTATCCCTTGGTAATTTTTTTAAAACTATGGCAGAAATCCATGCTGCAATAGGGCAGATTATCTGTCACAATTACCATGTTTTTTTTTTTGTTTTTTTTTAACTCCCATCAAATGAATCAGTTTCAGTGTGTCATCAAATTTTGATAACCATGACCTGCTTAATTCCTTCCTAACAATGCCTATTTCTCTAATCCTGACATTAGGCATCATTTCTAAGTCTATTTTTTCCCAGACAGACTTGTAGAATGTCAATATTATTTCATGCATGTGGACATTGTTAGAAGTCTTTGTAACAGTCAGCAGGAAAGCTGTTCCTTATATGTTTTCTGACACAGAAAATTCTTCACAATAAATGGCTTTGTAGTTTCTCAGTAACATGACAAGTTGCCTTTTTTTTACTTCGAGAGAGAGAGAAAAAAAGAGAGAATGGTAAGAGATAACTGTATATAGCTGTTATTACTGGTTTCGCAGATGCTCTGTTGTTCCTTAATTAAATTAAATGCTCTGTTGTTCTTTAATTAAATTGTTAGTGTTGACAAATTGCTGTGGTTTAAGAGGAATAAAGCACTTGATGTGCTTGTTATTGTAAAATAATCAACTTCGGTACTACAGGTACTACAGAGCACTCAGTTAAGAGAAAAATAAATTTATAGTAACAGGCAGAGTGAGGGAGATAGAGACACAGGGAAGTTATAAAGCCTTTGAATCTTTTGTTTTTTCTGTAGGAGATAAGGAGATTACACTAATTTGTTCTTTTGCTGAAAAACTATTAATTTTCCCATATTTTTATAGTTAAAACTATTTTCTAATAGTAGGCCTCATTTATTAATCTATTAGTAAATTTGTGTGTAAATGTTTGTGTTAGCCAAACCCAACAAAAGATTTATGTCAGACTTAGAAAAGTTTTTGAAATGCTGATTTTCTTCGTATTCACCTGTGTATGTTGATAAATGTTCCATTGGCAGCCATACATGCCCACGCCATGACATTACCACCAAAAACAGGAAGGCCAGATTAGAGTTTGCCAAACGACATCTAAAAAAGCCTTCACAGTTCTGGAACAACATCCTATGGACAGATGAGACCAAGATCAACTTGTACCAGAGTGATGGGAAGAGAA
>CM040990.1:16976367-16990809 GCA_022985145.1 Pangasius djambal
TGGAAGAATGGTCAAAAATTCCTATAAACACACTCCTCAACCTTGTGGACAGCCTTCCCAGAAGAGTTGAAGCTGTAATAGCTGCAAAAGGTGGACCGACATCATATTGAACCCTATGGGTTAGGAATGGGATGGCACTTAAGTTCATATGTGAGTCAAGGCAGGTGACCGAATACTTTTGGTAATATAGTGTATATACTTGTGTTGAAATAGGCCTATTGTTTAGACCTGAACAAGAAAACAAACAACACACAACTGTTAAGCTTACACCTAACCATCTCCGAACACTTGTGTTGAAATAAATCTCAGTAATATGCTCAGTTCATCACACCTAGACTGTATGAAAGTTAGCAAAGCATCCAGGGCACACTGGCACAGAGCATTGCATGCAGATGTATTTGGTCTTCCGTGTGCATGCAGCATGGTGGCATCTATTTGCATTTTTCACCTGGGTGAGTTGGGGCCAGTGATTTCCTGTGCCAAACCTGACCTCACGGGATACTTTGGTGACTGCTCTGCGCTTCACCAGAGGTGGGGTGCCACTGGGTCTTCCTCTTCTGCTTTGCTGGAGGGAGCCAGCATTTATAAGTGCACGGACCACAGAAGCTTTGAAGTGGAGGAGTGTCATCCTTTCCAATCCTGACATTAAGTACAGGCGCCAGGCATTGACAATGGTCACATCCAAAAAATGAAAAAACACTCGGATGTATCATCGCTTGTTCCTACGTCTGTGGGGATACATTGCCACACATTGGTCAACAAGATCAACCCCACCCATGTGTTGATTGTAAAGGGACACAGCGAAGGGTCTTTAGACTCTGACCCTAATTTTTTCCTTCTTGACCCATCTGTTGGCAACATCTTCAGGGGACTGGCCAGCACAGGATGAGACCATGTGGATGACTGAACTGTCGAGCCATCGTGTTACAGTGATGTTTGCATTATTGCTGACCACAGAGCAAGCCCCTCTGCCCTCTTTTTTCATTTGTTTTTCGCTCTTGAGTTTCTCATTTGCTCCCTTCAGCCTGTTTGCTCTGCATGTCCCTGTGCCATAAATGCCTCGGTCTTTCAAAGCCTCAATGAGTGGAATGCTGCAGAAGAAATTGTCAAAAAACACCTTGTGGTTTTTGTGTTTTATGTCATCACAAAGGCGCATCACTACATCTCCAGCCACTCCTAACCCACTGATGTGACCACTACTTGCAGAGCCCTGGTACACTTCAAATCTATGCATATAGCCTGAGCTCCCTGCCCTCACCCACATTTTCCAGGGTTTGGCTTTTTTTGGTATGTATTGCTTGATGGATAGTAGGCCTTTGAAGGGAATGATCTGCTCATCAACTGACTGAAATTCTTCAGGGTCTGCTGCTGCCCTGAATGTTTCCTGAAGTGCACTTAGCACTGGTTTTATTTTGAAGAGCCTATCAGTGCTGGCTGGCTGGTCAGTATAGTTATCCACAAAGTGCAGGTAACTTAGGATTTGCTCATATCTATTTACAGACATGGCATTTGCAATTATTCCAAGGCGAAGACCATCCTCACTAGACCAGTACATTCGTGCCCTAGGATACCAAATGTACCCCATGACCATATTGATCCCTGAAAACATCTGCATTTCTTCCCTTGTCACTGCCAGATTTTCCTTCCCTTTCTGGAGAGCATACAGGTTGGTGTTGTGCACTATACTATCAATGAGATCTATGGGAAACAGATGCCCAAAGAAATCTATGGGATCTCTTCCCTCCACATTCACATTCCAGTCTCCTAGAAAAGGAGGCAACTCTCCATTAAAGTTATTGCCTTGCAATTTCCAGACATTTTTGCGAGCTTTAGTGTGTCCAGGTACCATGTGCACATCTTCCGCAGTTCCCTCATCATCTTCACTGCCGTCATCCTGACTTTCTGCATCTCTATCATCCTCAGCTCCAGTGTCTCTATTGTTCTCTGGCAGCCACTCATCATCACTGTTGTCACTAATCTCATCATCACTGGAGTCAGAGGGAACTTCCTGGACTGTTCTATAGGCCTTCCTATACTTTGCTGCGCTTGCAGTCTACAAAATATGACAAAATAATAATTGTTACTTCCACAAACTATACCTAATCTGCTCAAACTGTATACTTCTCAGTGAATACCGTATAAATATAACAAATACACACTGATTTACAGCTAAAACAATCACAACAAAAGATGAAGCATTTGCATGGTTTGCGTTGAAAATATACTTGCCAATGCATGATGTCCACTTCATTGGACATGTGGTTAATTGTAATTTACTCATTATTTGAAATACAATTTTCAAAAATAAAAGAATGATACTATTATTTACTGTATATCACCATTTTTTTTTTTTTTTTACCTCTAGGGTCCTTCTGGAATAGAAGGACTGACAGGATATGCCAGCTGTGGTCGACATGTGTGGCTGTCTGTCAGCCATCTTGGATCCCGTGGAAATTTACTTGCAGTTACAATAACTGACCACTGAATTAACCTCAATGGAAGGGGCAGCAGAGAGCACTCTAGAGGCTGATATGCAGCTTCACCATATAAACCATTGCATGTAGGAGAAAATTACTTTCAAATAACTGTCAACTGCAGTGACTACTATGCGCCAGAGGGTAAAATAAAGCTGAAAGTCTACACTTCGATCACCTGTTTTATTTCAAATCCATTGTGGTGGTGTATAAAGGCAAAAACTCAGCAGTTAAGGGGCCAAACACTTTCTCTCCACACCTCTTCGTAATGGAGAAAGACCAGAGGCCATTGGGACCGTCAGTGCTTGTTCCTAAGGAGATATACTAAATTAATGGCAATATGTCAAGCTGTTGCTGACATATTGCTTCCCTTTCTGCTTCCAGAAGGCCTGCTAAACATGAAAGCACCAAATCCTAACCACTACACCACCAGGGAAACACAATAGTGGCAATACTAAAAAGCATTGCTGAGAAATGGCCTCACTGCCTATTTTCAGTAGCACCCCCCTGTGGCGAATGAAGAAGCCAATTCAATATGTCCAATTGATGCATGTTTCCAGTGATATGTAACAAGTTTGATAACAATATGCTAAAGTTTGGCTGATATATTTAATTGCTTCCTGTTACCAGTTCTGCCCCCCTAGTGACAAATCAACATGTCACAGGTTATTTTCAAAACATGAAAAGAAAGTCATTTCTAAGTTTTGGTGTCAATTCATCAAAATTGTACAGAGATAAGGCCTCACTTCTTCATTGGACAAAATTTGTAGGAGAAACAAAAAACTTTTAAAAATGTCAGTATATCCAATATGGCATAAATTAACATCATGGTATCCATTAAAACTCCATTAAAAATGATGCAAAGAATCAGAGGAAAGTGGATATTTTGTGGCATTGTGGAGTTATTATTGCAAATGTACTGTATGTCCAAATTTAGAGTGCAGCAGATTCACATGCCTGAACATTGACAGATTTGTCAGGTGATTACAGAGAGTGAAACTTCCCCTAGGTTTGACTTTAATTTGGGCTAGTATTTATCGGCCCACTATGGTGAGGTTTCCATAACACAGCATCAGCAATCGTTTTACGGACTCAATCATGGGTGTAATGGACATGAACAAAGTGGATTATTTACTCTATCATCCTTTCCCCCCAGATTGCATTTGAGGGAGAAAACCAGTGGTTGAATGAGCACATACTGTCTGATAAAAGTGCAAATTACGCAAAAAGATGCAAAAAGTGTTTTTTTTGTCTGAATGAAAGCGTTACAGCTTTTATTTTTACCATTCAGAGGAAATGCCGCATTAGCACAGTAGAGTATTACAGACTAGAAACACGTTGGTATTAATATTATGCCATCGATGAGACCTCGTAATAATAAAATATACAGTTGCAACAGGGTGCCTATGTACCTTCGATGCTTAGCCCCTAATTATGGTTTTATTTTGTTATTAAGGCAGTATTTATTTCAGGCTACTGGAGCAAATCATTGACAAAAAAAGACAAATGAACAAACAAACAAACAAAAACAAAATCAAATAGTGCACCTCCTATTTGCCTCATGTTAATGAATATAGTCTTTGTCCATCGAACAGGGTTGCCAGGGTCACTTTTTTTTCCACTCTACATTGGGCTTGTTTTGGAACAATGTTGCTGGTGAAAAATACAAGTCCAATTTCCATAAGCATAAGCTATAGCGAACAAAAGGAACGTGTAAGTACAAACAGTGCAGATGTACAGATCAGTTCCCTTTCGATACTACACTCATACTGCCTCGCTAGACGCTATGGGAAAAACTCCTTTTTCTCCGATGACTGAAGCCTTTACAATCACGCAGTGAAACTGCAAGGCCATTGGTTCGTGCAGTGCAATAAAAACGAACCAATGGCTCGGTAGCAGAGCTGCACGAGCCTATGGCGAGGAAGCCCACCAGAATGGGCAGAGCCATCTGGCTATATAGGTGGGCATTGCGCCATAGGATCTCAGATCAATTCTCCTTCAGCGATGACGATCTTCTCTTCGCTGATCTACGAGACTTTAAGTCGCTCGCCGTTGACAGGCCCCTCATCAGCGAACCGCGCCATTTCTTCCGGCGGTCCATGACGAGCTCACGAAATAGTGGTGTGCTCCCTACTCGGCTCGCCTTTGCACATCCGTTTCATCTGCGCTCTCCACAGTCGATGGCGCTGACCAAAAGGGCTATGCAAAGCTGCCACCTCTGGATGAGTCAGTGGCCGCATACCTCTCCCCGCCCACTGCCATCGGATGGAAAGCGAAGGTTGCGCACCCCTCGAAACCGTGCAGGACAACGTCTGCCCTTGCTGGACGAGCTTACTCCTCTGCCAGGTCTTTCAGGCCAAACTCCTCCAAGCTATGGATGAGTTGGGACCCGATCCTGCGACTTTCAGAGAGCTGCGCAGTGCAACGGACCTGGCTCTTCAAGCGACAAAGGCGACGGCGCAGGCCATCGGGAGGTCAATGGCCAGCTTAGTGGTGCTGGAGCGCCACTTATGGCTAAACGTCACAGAGATTAAGGAGGCTGACAAGGTTCCTTTCCTCGACTCTCCGGTCTCCCCACGGGGCTGTTCGGACCTGCCGTCGAGGGTTTTGCAGAACGTTTTACTGCTTCACAGAAGTCATCCCAGGCAATGCGGCACTTCTTGCCAAAGCGCTCAAGCTCTGCGAGTGTCACCAGTCGCCCAAAACCTGCTCCAGCACTTCTTGCCGGACCTGAAGGGACAGCATGTGCTAGTCTGCTCGGACAGCATGACAGTGGTTTCTTATATAAATCGCCAAGGCGGGCTCCCCTCGAAACGCCTTTTCGAGATGGTAAAACGCCTCTTGGAGTGGGCGCATCTCAACCTGTGGTCATTGAGGGCAGCACATGTGCCCAGCATGTTGAACCAAGGAGCAGACATGCTATCTCGGAGCAACGTCCCCTCAGAGGAGTGGACGCTCCCCCTGCAGACGGTTCAGAAACTCTGGAAGAACTTTGGCAAGGCAGAGGTCAACCTCTTCGCCTCAAAAGACATCTCTCACTGCCCAATTTATTTTTCGAAGAGCAAGGATGCGTTGGCCCACGATTGGCCCAACCTCCTCCTGTATGCGTTCCCCCCGATCGCTCTGATCCCTCAGGTAATCAGATGAATCAGGGATCACAAGCACAGAGTCCTCCTAGTGGCCCCGCTCTGGAGGAACCAGATTTGGTTCTCGGAGCTGTCTCAGCTGCTGACAGCAGACCCATGGCCCATTCCCCTGAGGTAGGACCTCCTCTCTCAGGCGAACAGGATGGTATCCCCAACCCGAGTTGTGGGCTCTGCACCTTTGGGCTCTCGATGGGAATCAGTAGATCTTCCTGAGAGTGTCGTAAATACTATATCGTCTTGGGCGTGGTCTAGCGGGGTGTCCATAGCAGATATTTGTGCGGTGGCCGGCTGGGCCTCGCCGTCCACATTCGCCAGGTTCTATAGCTTGGACGTTCCAGCCTTACAGGCTAGGATCCTATCTGCTTAAGGGGCACCCGCCTGTTTAGGACAGGCATATTCCTTGTACGCTCTTGGCCCTTTCAGAAGTGCTGAGACTGCACAGAATTATTTTGGAATGTTTATCCTAGGCCGGGCTTACCTCTGTGATTTCGGCCCTCCTGCCTCCTGCAGGGTTCATCCTTCTTATACTTGGTCCCTCTGAGCCTTAATTGCTCAAGGCCGGTTCATGCCAGCTCTGCTGCCGAGCCATTGGTTTGTTTTTATTGCACTGCATGAACCAATGGCCGTGCAGTTTCACTGTGTGATTGTAAAGGCTTCAGTCATCGGAGAAAAAGGAGTTTTCCCCATAGCGTCTAGCGACGCAGTACTCGTTCCTGTATCTCAGGGAACCGAGGTTATGTTAGTAACTGAGTATGTTTTTTTTTTAAAGATATATTGCAAAGATTGGAAGAGGGAAAACGGGTTTATGGAGTGAATAATGTTCACGTAATGCAGATAACGATTCTGATAATACACTACTGTAAACTTGTTGATTGAGAAAAAAAAAAACTGTGTCTCCCAATACCCGACATTTTGGCATAGTTTCAAGTCTTTTTGTATGCTTTTAAAGATGTAGTTGGCAACCCTCTCCATGAGCTTTAATTACTTTAATTTGAGTATCTTATCTTTAACTTTAATTTAGTATCTTGTGGCTTCATTAAGATTGAGCACATTAATAAATGTTATAAAAACTAAAATGTAAAATAATAAGATGTCATATTGTTACATTAAGCTAAATTTGTTGTGATTAAAATTATACTTACAATTAGGACTATTCGTGCAGCAATATATACTCTACTTACATGTTTATTTCAATGATTGCTATCTTCTCATTCATACATCATCATATTAGCCATTTTATTTTTCATTTCTAAATGGTCTCTTGCAGTTATGTTACTTCATAAGAAAAAACAATGCTATTTCTATTTTTAATCTGCCATTTTCTGATCCCTGATGTTTTTTTTAGCTTAAGGGCAGGTGTTTATGTTTAAAGGAGGTGGTCTAGTCACTACTGCAAAACCCCAGCTCAGACACCTCTATATAGACACCTATGTGTGATGTTTGAGGGGTTTCTTGCACAGTTCGTTTCAAATCACCTGACAGGATCTCAATAGAATTTAGATCTGGGCTTTGACTTGGCCATTTTTTTACTTTTCAGCCAGTCCTTGGTGGATTTACTGGTATGTTTTGGGTCATTGTCATGTTGCAAGTTCCAGTTCCGCTTTAGCTTGACAGATGATCTCACATGTTCCTCAAGCACCTTCGGATACAATGTAGAATTCATAGTGGATTCTATGACAGTGAGCTGGCCAGGTCCTGCTGCAGCAAAGCATCTCCAAACCATAACACTTCAACCTCCATGTTTCACAGTTGGTATGAGGTTCTTTTCCTGAAATGCTGTATTTGGTTTACGCCAAACATGCCCTCTGTTATGGTGTCCAAATAATTCAATTTTAGACTCATCTGTCCAAAGCACATTATTCCAGAAGTCTTGGCCTTTGTCTATGTGTTCTTCGGCAAACTTCAGTCTTGCCCTCATGTTTTTCTTAGACAGCAAAGATTTCCTCCTTGCACACCTCCCATGATAATTAAAGTTGTTCAGTCTCTTTCTGAATGTAGAGTCATGCACTTTGACATCAACTGTAGCAAGAGCTTGCTGTAGGTCCCATGATGATATTTTAGGGTTTTTGGAGACTTCTTTAAGCATCTTGCAGTCTGCTCATGGGGTGAATTTGCTTGGACGGCCTGACCTGGCCATGTTGGAAGTTGATTTAAATGTTCTCCACTTGTAAATGACTTTCTGGACAGTGGAATGGCTGATTACAATTTTATTTTGAGATCTTTTTATATCCCTTACCAGAGTCATAAGCATCAACAATCTTCTTTCTGAAGGCCTCAGAGAGCTCTTTGGCTGAAAACAGAGATAGCAGAGAGATGGCAGAAATTTTAGGAGTGGCCAAATCAACAATTTGGTACATTCTTAAAAAGAAGGAATGCACTGGCGAGCTCAGCAACACCAAAAGGCCTGGAAGACCACGGAAGATTTCTTTCCTTGTTGAAGAAAAACCCTTTCGCAACATCTAGCCAAGTCAAGAACACTCTGGAGGAGGTAGGCGTATCATTGGCAAAGTCTACAATCAAGAGACGCCTTCATGAATGTAAATACAGACGTTTTACCTCAAGATGTAAACCACTGGTAATAACCTTTAAAAAACCTGCCTAGTTCAGGAACAAGATTAATTTGTACCAGAATGATAGGAAGAGAAGAGTATGGAGAAGGAAATGAAGGGCTCATTATCCTAAGCGTACTACATCATCTGTCAAACATGTGGAGGCAGTGTTATGGCATGTGCATGTATGGCTGCCAAGGATGAATTCTGGAGCTATACTTTCTGCTCAGATTCAGTCAAATGCTGCAAAACTGATAGGACAGCTCTTCACAGTACAGATGGATAATGACCCAAAACATACTGCAAAAGCAACCCAAGAGCTTCTTAAGGCAAAGAAATTAAATGTTCTTAAATATCCGATGACCTCAACCCAATTGAGCATGATTTTCATTTACTGAAGACAAAACTGAAGGCAGAAAGACCCATGAACAAGCAGCAACTGAAGGCAGCTTTAGTAAAGGCCTGGCAAAGTATCTCAAGGGAGGAAACTCAGCATTTACTGATGTCCATGGGTTCCAAATTTCAGGCAGTCATTGTCTAATCCAAACAATATCTGACAGTTCCTTACCATGGACTGTTTACTTGCAATCGTTTACCATCCAGGCTGGCATTGTCTCCCGCCATATATCAGAGAATCATGGAGGGGCTTTTGCAAGGAATTCCATGAGTCGCCATATATCTTAAAGACAGACAAAGAACAAGTTCTGATGATGGATGTTGCTCCAGTGGATGCAAAGCAGATCAAGTGATGGAGAGTTTCTAATCAAGTGTTTCTACAAGTACATGAATACATGCTGAAAGGGTTCCCTGCTGTAGCAGAATGTCAACTCCCACCTTGCTATCAAAGAAGATTGGGACTTGTCATAAACTGACAGGTTTCATACCTGGTGAGGAAGTGCTTGCTTGAAACTATGGTTATGGTCTAAGATGGGTTCTGGTATTTGCTGACAGCTGTACATGCAAATGTACCATCACCCTGGGTAATGGGTAAAGCAATAGGAAAGCAGCCAGCATCTGTAAAATGAAAGTGAGAATTTAGTAAACTAAAATAACCTATTACTATCCTGCCTCCTGATTTCTAAGTAAGCTGATAAACTATGTTTATCACCTGGTGTGGGATTACTAAAGCAAAAAGTAATGTATTGCAGTACTTAATATATGTACAGTTTTTAGGCACCGTATTTCACCCCGTTTTGTGGGAGCTGCTTTCTGGCAGTCCATTGCACATCTCGGGCCATTACAGCCGAACCAGAATTGAGTTACTGTTGCATAAACTGCAACAGTAACTCAATTCTGGTTGAGTTACTGCTGCAGAAACTATAGAACAGTTTAGTTGCTGAGAGTCACTTCACTATCAAGAACATAAACACTTTCACAAATAACTACTTTCTGTACTTCATCTACTGTATATGCTTTATTAAAGGAGGTACCACAAATTAATAACTCAGCTTAGGGAATGTAATCTCATCCAATACTCTACCTATTAATATAGGGTATTATTTACATTACATTTAGGACACCCTATATTTTTAATCAGCATAGAATGTACTGAAGACCTAATGAAAGTAAGATATGGAAGACCAGTCAAATAAGATCATGATAATTACATAATTACATCTTCTTCTACTCAACTAATATTGTATACAACACATATATCAGCTAGCTAGGAAGGGTAACCCTAGCCATGTTTTGGGGGAATTTTTACTTCAATTCCCTACATTTTTACCCCAAATCCCCAAAGTGTCTACATAAAATGGAAGTTTAAGATGGCCTGCAACATTTACATTAAAACATTCCCAGAGGTGGATTGGATATAAATGATCCCTAGGTGTGAGTGTGTATGTGAATGTGTGAGTGCAAGGTGCCTCATCCAGCCTGCATTCCAGCCTTATGCTCAGTGTTACCAGTATAGGCTCTAGATCCTCTTCAACCGTGACCAGGTTAATTACTAAAGTGATTACTGAAGATGAATGAATGGACAATAAGCCAGAATTATTCTAATGTTTTGCCTGATGAATATATTCACTGCTTCATTCTTTTTCTCACTTCAGAAATATTGAACTGCACTATTCAGTTAAGAACTTTCCTTGGCATAGGGAGGCAGGGAAAGAGGTGAATTATGACTCTTGGGAGAATGTTTTTTTTTCACTTTATTGGAAAATCATTAACATGTTACAGAAAGTATTAGGCCTTAAGCTGTGGGACCCAGGATGTAAGATGATTACACTAGCTATTCTCATTAAAATTCTGATTAGCCTTCATTTCAGAAAAGGGGGGGGGGGGGGGGTTGGTTCCACTTGAGTGGAATGCTGGGTAATAGTGTTGTACTAATTAAAACATTATATTTTGGAGTTGAAATGGCAGTCCCAACCTCTTCTTCACTTGTTTCTGTCTATCTGCCCATCGATTTTTCCCTACTCAAACAATGTTCATCGGTCATAACAATTATTTTTTAGGCCTTTTACTACATGCACATTTCTGCTGTTGGAAAGAGGCAGTTAATGTTTTCAAAATCACTAGATTACTCTTAAGTGATATTGACAGCATATGAAAGCAGTGGCACTTGACTTGAAGTGGACTGTTAAGGAAAATTCTCCCTTTGCCTTTTGCTCAGCTTTGATAATCAAGCCTAGATATGGTTTGAACATGTTACATTCTCATTCACTTGCTTCCCAGGAAATTACTTATAAGACTTCTGTCTCTTTATTTATGCTGACACTGTTGATTGTGCAGTAGTGGATATCTTTTTCCTGCATTCATGAGAATGAAAATGTCTGGGATTTACAAAACCAGGTAATATTATAGTCTAATATTAAGTTAATATGACGTGGAGAAGAACATATATCCATGACTTGCGGGCATTGAACATCACATGGGACAACACTGAGACCCTGGCCGGAGACCAGAAACTTTGGAGAGAACTTACTGCCCGATATGCTACTGTAACACTTTCCCACGTTTGGGCAGATAATGAGGAAACAGGAGGCAGGCTTGGGACAACTCAAAAAGGCGCTTTATTCTTTCTAGCTTTACTTTCGATTTTCAGCAAAGACACTCAGACACACACATGCACACACACGGCTCTGTACTGGTAGCTCTCTCTTTCGAGGTGCTCTTCTCTCCCCTTTTTATCCTTGCCACAGCTCACTGCAACACAGAACATTCATTAGTATAATTCCCTGCAAGTGTGCAATAATTACCACTCACCTTCTCCGGCTTTGCCCTCCATTCACAAACCGGCACTTGAGCACGCCCTCAATTCCACAGCTACCTAGCATAGGAGGATCTAAGTCTAAGTAAGTAAGTTTGTTAAGGAGTGAGAAACCTGCTCTTACCACTGCGGTCCAAGTTCAATTCCTGGCCAGGGAACCAACCCCAGCCACTGGGATAAAATTGGGCAGGGTTGTGTCAGGAAGGGCATCCGGCATTGAAAAAAAAAATGTGCCAAATCAAATATGCAGACCAATGATCCGCTGTGGCGACCCCTAACAGAGGAAAAATAACTATAAAGGTACCACATACCATTTTTCATGTCTTTTTGATTTATATCAATTCTCCCTGGAAATAAGAACAATTAACAAATTTCTCATTTTAGAACAAACCAGAATTTTACTTCAAACACTGATAACACCACAGACATAAGCGTTTTTTTTCACTGGTATTTGATTAAAATTACCAAAATGTCCTTAAGCTGACAGGCCTCCTCACCACCAGATGGTCATAAAGTGTAGTTTTTATATATTTATACTGTATATAATTTTACATATTGTAGTAATTTTGTGTATTTTATGAATCATACTAATTAAAAAAATATTTTTAAGTAGTGCACGTTTGTAATGCTTTAACTAATATTTAAAAGGCCTACTCAAATTACTCAAATTATTTCCTTTTTGGACTCTAGGACCATCAGTATAACTACAAATGTAATGAAAAGTCTGCCTACAATGTTGTGTATTACTCACATCCTGCTTATAAAAATTATTATTATTATTATTATTATTATTATTATTATTCAAATACTACTACTACTACTAATAATAATAATAATAATAACTAGTAATGAACCATTTGGAGAATAAGCAGTTGCCAGGACTTTACAGGAGACAGCTGGCAGGTCATTAGGTTTTTCTTTTTGGAATGTTGAGATAATCAAAGCTTCTCTCTCCTGTGAATCACACTCTGCTCCATCAGTCTTCTTCTGGCATTGGATCTAATGAGCTTGCTTTCTGTGGGTGGGGTGGGGGGTGTTGCTGGGTTATTGTTTCCATCCCCATGATAATTAAGTATGAAATATTATAGCCATTTTTGCCTTAATTTTGCTCACTCCTCACTTCCTCTTGGGGGAACGTTGGCTTGCAGCTATCAGTTGTCACCTGAAATGACCATCCATAGTCATGCTATTGTCTTTTCTCTCAATCAGCTGACACCCTATATGCTTCTTTCTGGAACAGCACAACAATCAGAAGGGCTCTAAACCTATACCTATATTTATACCTACTTCCCTGAAAGCTATGTGAGAGATAAGAGGAACATTTCAACAGGATAACAAGCTTTAGCACCGGGTCCTGTTCAGGAATCTTATGCAAAATGTGCCAAGAGAATGTCATTACTGGTAAGAAGATATACATATAAATAACTGTGCGATGTGTGTGATGTTTCACTGGTCACTCGGTTGGCATAGAGTTGACACATGGTGATTCTTAGATGAATCTTCATTAACAGTGATGGATGTGACCATTTCAAAGAGGCATATATCATTTACAGTGTCACCTGTTACATCAGCAGCAACAGCATAGAAGAAACAGATACTAATGACTGACAGATGCTAAACTGTTTCTGTAGTAGATTTACATATCAGTTATCCACTGGGAGAACATATTCATTATGATTTTGGCAGGAATCATCAGACATATGCTTATGTTGACGTCATAAACAAAACAGATTTGCTTTTATATGAAATCATTCGGAAGCCAGCACAGTATGACGAATCAAGATTAAGAAAACGGTGCCACCATGTATAAGTATTGTTCCTGAACAACAGGAGATCCAATCCTAATAATTTATACTCTATAAGGCTTGCTGCATCAGGTGTGCTGGATTGTGGTTGACAAATATTAAGGTTATTAAGATTATTGCTACATGCAAAATTTCAACCTCTGTCACATATATTAAAAAGTACATATAATACCTGCTACATCCTTACTGATTACTGGCCTCTTCTTTTTATATTTATCATTCTAAACTACACACTGTGGGCAATAGGGCCATTCTGAAATGGTGTTTGGGGCAGCTGGATGGATGGAGGAAGGAAAATCTGGCTATAGAGCTGCTCTCTTTGTTCTACAGCTCCATGTATTAACCAAATACAGTGGAATTGAAGGCTGGTTCCCTGCCAGCTGTCTTTTTGGCTGGAAGCCAGCACATGGCTACAGATAGAATAAGGTGATGGCACAGGATTCAAACATTTTCATAATCTCTGTTTCAGGGCCACAGGTGGGACTCCCACACCTAATGTCTCCTCTGATTGTATTCAGAGCAGCCAGTACAAGATTAACCTTCCCTAGACTGAAAATCAGGGTGTAGTGATTGCTGGCAGGCTAAATTTTATTATTAGTATTATTATTATTTTTATTTATTTATTTATTTATTTATTTAGCAGAAATTACTTGTTAAGGAGTAAACAAAGATATTAAGTGTGTAAGAAAATACATTAGTTATGATGCTGTATGAAAATATGCATTTCTGATGCACTTATACACCGTGATACCACCCTGAAGTTTTTTATTGGCCTTAGTGCTATCTGTAGCTATGTGTTGACTTCCAGCAATTTTATTTTGCTTTTAATTAAAAAAAATAAATAAATAAAAAAGCTACATTTAATGGTGTGGGACATCCAAAACAAGTTATGTTATAGCATGTATAAACAGTGTGCATCATCATATATGAGAACATACTTCTCTTAATTTATATTAAGTCAGGTAATTCATTTGTGGAAGTATTTTTTGCACTTTTGTTAAATGTACTATTTATAGGGGGGTTTTGGGGGGAGTTACATAGCGAGTCACTATGCATAGTAAATTTCAATTCAATTCAATTCAGTTTATTTGTATAGCGCTTTTTACAATGTCATTGTCTCAAAGCAGCTTTACACAAACAAAAAAGTAAGATGAAGTGTGAGAGTGTGTCTGAAGAGCAAGCCGAGGCGACGGTGGCAAGGAAAAACTCCCTGAGATGGAGATAGGAAGAAACCTTGAGAGGAACCAGACTCAACAG
>CM040990.1:16990909-17055071 GCA_022985145.1 Pangasius djambal
TGACTCACCAGAGTCCAGGCCAGAAAGCAGATGAATAGGTTAACCCAACCATCTGCTAGCCGCTTAGAGTCGTCACCCAGGGTAGGTTACATTGGGATTGTGACTGTTCCTCGAGCTTTTAAACATAAAAATAGGAATAAGGTACATCTAAATAATTTAATAAATGTACCTATAATAAATAATAATACTGAAAGTACAGTAAATCAGTAGGCTTCACCTATCTTTAGGCTACTTTCTACTACTGCTACTATGATTAAAGTGAAGCCACGACTGCCCACTACTACTACTACTATTACTACTACTACTGTTTCCTCAGATTAGTTTTTGCCTTGTGCTTATGTTTCATTATTCATACCTGGACTTTGGCTTTGCAAAGATTACATTTTTTACATTTTTTGCAAAGATTACATAAACCAATTACATTTACATATAGCATCCACACACATTTAGTTGCTGTCTCAGACAACATTAAAAAATCAGCTAAAAGAATTCATAGTCTTCATTTTTATGCTGAGAATTAATTTCTGAGAATGAATTGCTGACCAAAATGAAGTGGCTTCTGAAGATTAATAACACACTGAGGATGAATAACGGACATATACATTAAAAAATAAATATGATCTATAACAGAATCAAACTCACTTGAAGACTGTCTTTATATAGTGTCTTGAAATGGGTAGGTAAATAAGTTCATCCCAAAATAATAAGTGTCTAATGGCATGCTGTGGGATTCCTAATTCCTATCCACTTCATGCCTCAGCAGTTATGTCTTACTTCATCCATCATATTAAGATGTACCCCTGAATAGTCAGACATTATATACAGACATCACAGACAGTGTTTAATAATAATAATAATGATAATAATCATCATCATCGTTATTTATATAGCACTTTTCATTTTAAATAAAAAAGTTGCTTTACATAAAATAATAAAAAGATGGCAAAGAATAAAACAGTAAAAGTTACATATAAGGGAAGAAGAAATGAACAACTAGAGCTTGATGACAGAGGCTTTGACGAGGATGCCGCTGCTGCCAACATGTCTAGTCATTCTTGTTACTAATTTGTATGTCTCAAATACCCTTAAATATACTTCAAATAGGAAGAAAGCTATTGAAGAAAAAAATATTTCAGACATGTGACTTTGCTGTGACCTTGACCGTGTGTGGATCAATTCTAAAATCTAATCAGTGCATCCACTAGTCACAGTGATAATTCCACATAAATCCTACAAACACTCAAGCACTCGTTCTTGAGATATTGGATGGATGGACAACTTGAAAACCTACTGGTGGAGGCATAAAACTAAAAAAAAAAAAAAAAAAAAAAAGGTAAAAGTGTAAAAAAATTAAAAATTATTAAATTATTAAATTATTATACACAGATCAGCCATAACACTGAAGCCATCTCCCTATTACTGTGTAGGCCCCCCTTGTGCTGCCAAAACAGCTCTGACCCATTGAGGCATGGACTCCACAAGACCTCTGAAGGTGTGCTGTGGTATCTGTGGTATAAGTTGTGAGGTGGGGCCTCCATAGATCAGCCATGTTTGTCCAGCACATCCCACAGATGCTCGATTAGATTGAGATCTGGGGAATTTGAAGGCCAAGTCAACACCTTGAACTCTTTGTCATCAAGCATGTGTCAACACACATGCATCCAGCTGTCCACATGATGTAAAAGAAAACATGATTCAGTAGACCAGGCCACTTTCTTCCATTGCTCCATGGTCCAGTTCTGATGCTCACCTACAATGTCCATTGTAGGCACTTTCGGTGATGGACAGAGGTCAGCCTGGACACTCAGACTGGTCTGCGGCTACACAGCCCGATCTGCATCAAGCTGCGATGCACTGTGTGTTCTGACACCTTTCTATCATAGCCAGCATTAACTTTTTCAGCAATTTGTGCTACAGTAGCTTGTCTGTGAGATCAGATCAGACAGGCTAGGATTCGCTTCCCATGCACATCAGTGAGCCTTCGGTGCCCATGGCCCTGTCGCCGGTTCATCAGTTATCCTTCCTTGGACCACTTTTGGTAGGTACTAATCACTGCATACCGGGAACACTCCACAAGACCTGCCGTTTTGAAGATGCTCTGACCCAGTCATCTAACCCAGTAAGGTGACCAAAAAAGGCAGATAAGGATAAGTGTAGCCATTATTATTGTTGTCCGATGACTCACACTGCTTGTTTGACATATTCACTCTAGGAAGAGAACCATCCAGACTGCTCCTGAGCTCACTGCAGCCATGGCATATCTCCCCCTTTCTGACCCTTTCACTGTATGCTATAAATAAACATGTACTCAGGGTTTAACTGTACTTTGTTGTCCTTGTGTTTTAGGATCACAATATTAACCTTTTATTGATATTAAATTAATCATGAGGAAGATGTCTACCAGAACAATTTTCTAAATGGCATTGTGAACATGTCCTCTTTTATAGAGTGTCTCTAATACCTATAACTCTAAATAAAAACAATGGTCCTCATTTATTAATCTTTTAGTAAAGGTGTGTGTAAATGTTTGTGTAAGCCAAATTCCTCTGGATTTACAAAAGTTTTGGAAACACTGAATTTTTCACATTCACTTGAATATGTTGATGAATTTTACTTATAAATTAGCAGGCACGTTCAAAGCACAGCTGATTTGCATTTGGTGCAACAAAACTCCATAAAAGGCAAAGCTCACACAGCTGAAATGATGAGCAAAAGGCAAAAAATAGGCTTTTTTTCAAAGGTGAAAGTTATTTTGACTCACATCAATGCCAATAAAAATATGAATTATTTATGAAGGCCAAAATCTGGAGCCAAATTACGGAAAAGGTGAATTAGATGTGAGTGAAGCGAGGTGAAAAACAAATGTATATATAAAATATATAGAAAAAAACATCTACTGTACATCTACTATACCTGGATGATCGTGGAAACCAAACACATGACACAGAGGAACTACTGTGTTCAATGCAAATGGTCCACAGCACAGTAGGGAGTACAGTACTTCACACTGCAGATTGAGACATACCAGATTGGTCACCTAGTGCTGGCTCTAATGTAGTATTGCACACCATTAAAAGTGTTGCGGCAAATGGAACTGACTTATAAACCACCTGAGCGCAGCCTACTTTTATACATCGGCATTCTTAATTGAATGATTGGTCTTATTTTTCTTAATTAATAGATGTATGTTGGTTTGCTCTCTTTATTTATTTCATTTTTAACATTTCTGTAGTTAATGCCATTAATATAAAATTACTGGGTTTCATTAAATTTGTGAATATACAAATTGAAAATACAAGCTATTTGAATTTGACAGTGTAATCTATTAATAAATGTGCTTTAACTCATTGCAATGTATATGATTTAAAGCCGGTCAATCAAGATTTATGTTACTTAGTCTTCTTATGCATACATTTATACACAATTAGGAGCATGAGTAGGACACAAACTTTTTTCAAACTTACAAGATTTTCACAAATACCAAATTTCTTGTGTAAATATTCCTACAAATGACTTACAAATAAATCCATTCATATTCAGCTTGATAAAAGTGGCCCAATGTTACTACCACAGAGGTATGCACTATTACAAATGGATTAGAGTGCTACACCTTGCATAAATACACGCACGAATGTAAATAGGCATCAAATTCAGTTTTGGCTTTTGTGTCTTGACAGTTGTAAAAGAGGAATATGAAAATAAAGAGTATGCTAACTGTTTTTCTCTGGCATGCTCACCTCCTTTAGATTAGATCTGGCTGAATGTGTGGGGAATTTTTTTTACCCTATGGTTGTAAAGCACTGTGATCACATTCATTATTTTGTATGGTATTCACTATAAGAAAGGTATAATAATGTTATACTGTAGATAGTAGGAGAATGGTTTATCTGATGAATTATGTTCCTGTATAGTAGCTAGTAGTATATGTTACATTTTTCCATAATATTACATAGAACTAATAGGTTGGCTGTTAATTTATTTCTATTCTACAGGTATTGTAATAATACTTGAACATATTGCATCTTTTGTATTTATTAAAATATATCTCAAAGTGCTTTATAATACAAGGACAAATGAAAACTTAATGTACTGGAAATGGGTGACCTCTTCTGACCCAGTCAGTGGAAAACCAAGATACATTGTTTGCTCAGTATAGCAGGGAAGATTTCAATTCAGTTTTATTTGTATAGCGCTTTTAACAATGGACATTGTCGCAAAGCAGCTTTACAGAAATATATTCAAATTGAGTTATACCAAAATAAATTGTAAATATGTGAATTTATCCCTAATGAGCGAGCCAGAGGTGACGGTGGTGAGGAAAACCTCCCTGAGACAATATGAGGAAGAAACCTTGAGAGGAACCAGGCTCAAAAGGGAACCCATCCTCATCTGGGTGCAATGGATAGTGCAATTATAAATAAATCCCTTCTGTTATTGTGTACTATATGGACAAATAGTGCAAATGTGCAACCAGTAAATTCATCACAGTTTTCACAAGAAGTCCAGTTTGTTAAACCTATCCACCGTCTACTGATGGAGTCCCTGTGTCAAATCCCTGTGAACGAGCGACAATGTGTTTGAACGAGAACTTTAATATAAACCTATTGTTCATGTTAGATATGTAATATATTTCCCCCATTTGCTGAAATCTGACAGACTGGATGGAAACTAAAGGTGAACAGCAATTTTCAAGGTCTTGCCACAGATTCTCAGTTGGAGTGAGGTCTGGGCTTTTACTGGACCATTCGCACTCATTCCTACCCCAGCTGGTTCTTGGTTTTGAACCACTCTAGTAAAGCTCTGGGACTGTAGGAAGAACTGGGTTTAGGAAACTCCTCCCAAGTCTCAAGGCCCTGATGGGGACAGGTTTTCTTCCTGGTTGCTTGAAGACATACAGTTGTTGCTCTTTGAACACAAACTTCTTTCTTTTCAAGTGTTTGGCTCTGCTGGTCCACATAGCTCTACATTTGCATGTACTCCACGGGACATACTCCAGAGTACAGCCAAAGGTCAGTTATCAGATATCTCTCTTCTGCCTCCCACACATCCTCAGCCCTCCCCCTTAGAGTGTCCACAAACTCACAATCAAGGAGTGTCTGTAATTGACTTGATTTATAACTCCTTAAGAGTAAATTGAACCCTGATGAGACAGACAGCTGTGTGTGAGTCTGCGTGGAGAGGAAAACAAAGACATCCATCAAGATAGCCCCTCTCTTTTGAAATGCATAGTGTAAGCTTGTCACCTTTTTCAGGGGCTTTTATCAGGTGAAAGAATTGCTAGACTGTCTGTTTAAACAGCTTCTGAGTCATTTCCCATAAACGCTATTATGGGCTAGATTAATGCGAACAGATGCCAGTGGGCACTGTTCTTTAGCTGTGATGCTATTTCCATATGTCTGTGTTCTTTGTCTTTTTGACAGGAAAAAATATCTGGAGTTTAACACACTGTCCTGGCAGACAAGAAATGCTAATTTTACAACATACTCATCCTCACTATACCTAGGTATATTGTACAAACAATATTACTGATGAACACCTTGTACAATGAGATGCTCTGTCTGGTTAAAGTAAATATATACACTAAAATAATCTGAATAGCAGGCCTTCAACCATCTACATGTATTAAGCAGAGTAATCAGGTAATCTTTTTTTTTCATTGTGCATATGAAACAAACAAATTAACAGAAAGGAAAGTGAAATTTATCAGAAAATTAAGATATTTTATGGAGTGTATTGTGGACATAAAACAGCAGAGGAAGTAGAACTGGATTGTTTTTAGCTCATTTACTGTGGACAAATGTGTGTAATTTTTGTGCATGGTGCAAGGTGGGCTGGAGTAAAAAAAATGGTCCAGTTTCACTGCCGGTGTTGCCACATCCATGTCTCCATGCCTCTCAACATGATTAATGAAATCCATAAAGCCCCCTGTCCTTTATTATAGATTCATGGACTTCACAGTACAATAACTTAGTGTTTCAATGTAGACTAGTTTTTACACACACTGATATTTGTTAGGAGAGAGTTTTCACTCTGTTCTTTCGAAGCCCCTTGCAGGACATCTGACTCACCAGGGCTACATACTTATGGGGAATTTATTTGTCTAATGTGTTTCTAATGTAGTGCTTCCAACTATTGCTAGTGACACCAATTAAGAGGTCAATTTGAGTGGCATTCAATGCACATATCAAGAAACATAAAAAGAATGCTTAATATGCTAATTAAACTACACATATTCCATTTGCCATTTATTTCCTGAACACTGGATCACTACTGAACATAAAGTTTAAAATATCTGTACTATTCTGTAATAACTATTGTTCTGCTACTCAATTTTTGTATGTAGGCATGCATGTAATATATACTTTATCCATTTATTTTACCTACAGGAAAAATAGTAAATCTATAAGCCGTTTTATTCGGCGTGTATTCTATGTATGCATACTTCCCCCACTTTTTGCATCCAGATATATTTGCTTTTTCATTTTTTCATCTGCTTTACAGAATTAAGAGAGAAATGTCTAATTACTGTGTGAGAGATTCTTGTCACAAAAAAGCAAACTGGCACACAGTGCTGCTGCTGACCTATGATCCCTAAGCTCTGCCTCTCGATGCTGGTTTAGGGGCCACAGGTGCTGATCAGTTCTTGTTAGAGTCACATTTACAGAGGGACCAGACCAGTTACTGTAAGCGACAAGGTGTCAACTCTGTTTTCTTTCAGTGTCATTCTGCAAATCATTGTTTTTTCCCCATATTGGGCATATTTTTAAGATCAGATGTATACTCTGACTGACACTTATTTGGCCTTAATCCTATCCTATCACTTCCTCAAAATCACAAGTGTCATTGAGGAATTCATTATTCATTAAGTCCAGTTTTTTGTTTTGTTTTGTTTTTTATCAAAGTTTCACAGTTGGCGGCAAATAGGGAAGTAATTATTTGAATCATTTTCATATTAAATAATATGCAAATATGATTCAATATATTAAAACATAATCAGGACAAGTATGGATAAATGATTACTACTGAGCTTTTGATTATCCATTTATTTTATTCTTTTCTCTTTTTTTAGAGTTTGGATGAACATCCTTGGGGACATTGAAAATTGCTTGATTTGAAAAAAATGTATTTTATATATATAAAATTAATCTCAGCTCAAAAAATTGTACTGTATAACTTTATTTAAATATATTGTAAATATCAAATAATTGAACTGTTTAAATTAAAGATTCTGCTGCAAGGACATAAAAGGCACATCTGTAAACTCCTCAGGTTGGCACTTGTTCCAAACTACAGGAAACCCTTGTGGTTGTCTGAGATTAACAGAACCACAGTTACATATATACTAGTATACAGAATTTATAATTAGCATTCTATTTCACCCCTCTAACTGCCAAGAATGATCTCCAGGATAAAGTATGCCACAATATCATCTGGAAACAACATAGTTGTGAAGGGTAATATTAATCTTAGATAGTGCACAGTGAAGCCCAGGTAGCAGCAGTGCAGACTTCCTGAACAGGTAAACCTATGAGTAATGTGGAGGAGTAATGAATGAGGAAGATACACTCCTCACAGTAGCATGTGACGGTAGCATGATTCTCCCAGCACATCTATAGTCCATGATGTCGACACCCATATGTACTGGTACAACAAGGAATGGTCTGCAGGATCATGGAATACAAGATCAAATGATTTTAAAAATTGAGTGATATGAACTTGAGTACAAATTCCAGTCTTTCTGATAAGTAATTCCTAGCAAAATGGAAGTTTTCAGAGACACATATATCATTTTGACATTATTCATAGGCTTGAAAGAAGGGGCCTTAAGGGACTCCAGCACAAGGGGGAGATCTCTCGCCAGGCTCTTGGGGAATTGTGGTGGATGGAGGTGCCGCTCCATTTCAGAAAGGTTATATTAATCTTATAAGCCCCAAGAGAAATATCATCAATGGTGCTGTGATGTGCTGCACAGGCTGCCGCATGCACCTTTGGTGTAGATGGGGACTTACCCCTGTCTCTCAGTTCTTAAAGAGAAGTTTGTGTTTTGTGACTAGCTAGGCTACAGGGTT
The DNA here is from genome assembly GCA_022985145.1 of Pangasius djambal. Taxonomy (NCBI): domain Eukaryota; kingdom Metazoa; phylum Chordata; class Actinopteri; order Siluriformes; family Pangasiidae; genus Pangasius; species Pangasius djambal. The sequence goes on from CM040990.1 coordinate 16,998,979, forward strand.
TGGTCAGTTTTGACTCCAAATCTGCCAGCGAGCCAGCATCGGCATTACTTATCAGTGCAGTGGACGTTGGAGTCAATCAATTCATCAATAAATTGCCAGTGCTGAGGTACTGAATACCAAAAGTTTTCAAGCTCCAAAGGAGAGTCTGATCTGGCAGGGAGAACGATGAAAGGGAAGAAGAAAGGGATGACAGCTGGATTTATTGCAGATATTGCATTATGTGGCACTTTGCTGGAAGGTCCCAGCATATATGGTCACACACACAAGAAGGTAGCCACGTGACCCTCCCTGCCCATGGAGTATAGGAGGTGTGATATAGTACTCTGAATCAGTTCATTACTGGTGATAACGCAGATTTTCCACACCAAAATGAATGTGGATATAAAAAGTCTATACACCCCTGTTAAAACTGCAGGTTTTTGTGATCATGTCAGATCTTTTTCCACCTTTAATGTAATATAGCAACAAACAAAATTCAAGGAAAATACAAATAGAAGCATTTTAGAAAAAACACAACCTGGTTACATAAGTGTGCACACCCTTTAACTGATACTTTGTAAAGCAGGCCTCAGTCTTTTTGGTAAGAGTCTACCAACTTAGCACACCTTAATTTGGCAATTTTATTCCATTCTTCCTTGCAAAAATGCTCCAGATCTATCAAATTGTGAGGGGCTCCTTATTTAGCTCAGGCCTAAACGTCATAAGAAAAAGGAAATAAAAAAAAGAGAAACACAGTTTCTGGTTTTTGGTCACATTGTTCATTGTTCACACTTTTGTACATTAAAGACAGGGGCTGCAACATTTTTACAAATAAATGGGTAATTTTATGACAAGACAACAGAAAACATTATGTGCTGGCTCCTGGAAATCCCTATAACCGCAAACATCCATGTTCCTCTGTTCTGACCTATCTGCACAACTTTTACCAGAGCTCCTAAATGATACATGTAGTACACCAAGAGAAATATTCTTTATCAGAAAAGGGAGCAATTTCCTCCTGAACCTCTCAGTGAATTCAAAACACTGTTGTTTTTCTGAGGCAAGGCCAACATGGAACTCCTGGAGCTCTCCATTAAGGTGAGTGAGTGAGGCTGGAGCTCAGGCAGTCACCGTGAAATGGACCCAACCGTGGATCACAGCACTGGGCTCAGACCATTTGGCAAGGGCCATTAAGGTGACCATGCCTTACCTGGACCTGTTATGGGCTGCCATTCTTTCCTGTTCTCTCCTGCTTTCCTCTCCACGCTTCAGTTTGCAGTGCCAACTGCAGCCACAGGCCCTGAACATGACTGTAATGGAGGGAGCTCAAGAAAAGGCTGACAGGGAGAATGATGATGTTTATTAAGCCTGGAGTTGGAGGTTTGGGAGCAATTACACTACATTCACTCCACTACAAGTGTGGAGACCTGCAAAATTTGGGCTCTACCACCAAGCATATCAAAATAGCTTCATTTACATTTACATTTATGGCATTTGACAGACACAAAAACTATAATTTCTTCCTGCAAATATAATAAATAAATAGGAAGCATGCAAGAAATGCAGTATATTATATTAATGCAATATGTTAATTCTTTGTTTGTAACTTCAAAAGGGTACATGATGAGTATTTGTAGTGCATCACAGACATAGATGAGTATACGATAGACTTTTGATATTTTGCATTATGTTATGCTTAATTTAACCCTGTAGTGTGGCACTGGGGATCATCATCTAATTATAATCATCTAGCACTTAAACCTGGGAAATTTCACTATCACTTTTTGATACACTATTTGGCCAAAGATTTTGGATTTTTTTTAACTGTAATCCATTTAACATGATGGGTTGTGGTAGAAACTGATCCAAACATTTTCTAAAAAGATCCATATTAAGCAATAAATAATATTAAATAAGTAAATAACTATTAAATTATTATTATTAATGTTAAATAATAAAACATAATCTCTGATAAACTCCACATCCAGACAGCACCTTAAATGTAATGTTCTTTAAAGTAACATGATGCAGTACAGTTTTTTTATGGTGTACACATTAGTGTAACATGAATTTATTTAGAAGACTACACTCACTGCCCACTTCATTAGGAACACCTGTACACCTGCACATTCATGCAGTCATCTAATCAGCCAATCATCTGACAGCAGCACAATGCAGAAAATCATGCAGATACAGGTCAAGAGCTAATGTCAGCTCAGGGTAATGTTCACATCAACCAACAAAATGAAGAAAAAGTGTGATCTCTTCGACTTTGATTGTGGCATGGTTATTGTTACCAGATGAGTTTGAGTATATCAGAAACTGCTGATCTCCTGGGATTTTCACACACAGCAGTCTTTAGACTTTACACAGAATGGTACGAAAAACAAAAAGACATCAAGTGAGTGACAGTTCTGTGGGGGGAAGCACCTTGTTAATAAGAGAGGTCAATGGAAAAAGAAGGAAGGATATAGGAAGGATATAGGAACTCATATAAACACTCTTCTGGGCTACAACAGCAGAAGACTACATCAGTTTCCATTCCTGTCAGCCAAGAAGAGGAATCTGAGGCTACAGTGGCACAGGTTCATCGAAACTGGACAGTTGAAGATTGGAAACAAAAATTCACCTGGTCTTTTTCCAGTCTTTAACTGTCCAGTTTTGGTGAGTTTGCACCCATGATAGCCTCAGATAACTCTTCTTGGCTGACAGGAGTGGAACCTGATGGACTCTTCTGCTGTTGTCGCTCCACCTAAAGGTTGGATGGGTTGTGCATTCTGAGATGCTTTTCTGCTCACCACAGTTGTAAAGATTGCTTATTTGAGTTACTATAGACTTCCTGTCAGCTCAAACCAATCTGGTCATTCTCCTCTGATCTCTCTCTTCAAGGTTTTTCAGTCTGAAGACCCTCTGCTCACAGGATGTTTTTTTGTTTTTTGCACAATTCTTTGTAAACTCTAGAGACTATTGTGTGTGAAAATTACAGGAGATCAGCAGTCTCTGAAATACTCAAACCAGCCCATCTGGGACCAACAACCACAGAGATCCAACTTTTTCCCCATTCTGATATTTAATGTGAACATTAACTGAAGCTCTTGACCTGTATCTGCATGATTTTATGCAGTGCTGCTGCCACATGATTGGCTGATTGGATATCTATATTTTTCCCTTAACACTCTTCCTTAACACTCTTTTTTTCCCTTATTCTAACAGGTTCAGTGAAGACATAATGAAGGTGATGTAAGCCATATTGACTAAATTTTAAAAGACTTTAGCTTCTATGATTCAGTGATGAACAATGTTTAAGTTGACGTAGTATCTTTTCCATGTGGTCTGAGGCATGTAATGACCATGCTTACAAAATTCAAAACTACTGTATAATGTACTATTATAACTAAATCTCAAAATGCCATTGTTTGGCCATTGTTTATTATTTCCGCCATTGTTACTTGTTTTGACACCATTAATATAAAATTGACTTTCTTGAATGTCACAGCATCACTTGTATACTATATAAAGCAGTCAGACATGAAATTAAAATCCATAATACAGAGAACAGCATTGCAGGTTCTGCCTTCTTGCCATTTTTGAGATCATATGACAATCATTAGGCAGAGTTTTTTTTGTTTTTTTTTTTGAAAAACTATGTTTTTGCTCATCTGCCACAGCATTTTCAGACATCCTTTAACAAAACAAAAGCACATTTGAGAAAATCACCAAGACAGATCAGAAAACATGCACTTTTAAATTGACTTGTGTTAGTGTGGACTATTACAGACAACTGAAAATGTAGTATTAACTCTTTTCATATGAAATGTCCTGGTGATTCATTGTTTGTTTGTATTTTCTGTCCCTAGCACCTTTAAAAACAAAGTCATCCCTGTGCACTTAAGATTACTGTTACTGTTAGCAAAAATAATGCTATATGGCCAAAGGTTTATGGACAACTGACCATCACACCCATGTGTGCTTTTTGAACATCTCATTCCATATTTAGTCCCACTGTTGCTGTTATAAGTACTTCCAGTCTTTTGGGATGGCTTTCCACTAGATTTTGGAGCATGGCTGTGAGGATTTGCTCACAGCCACAAGTGCAGTAATGAAATCAGGCACTGATATCGGACAAGGAGGCCTGGGGTGCAGTCGGTGTTCCAATTCATCCTAAAGGTGTTCAGTGGGGTTGAGTTCAGGGCTTTGTGCATGACTTTCACTGTCTTCATGGACCTTTGTGCACAGTGGCATTGCCGTGCTGGAACAGGTTTTGTCTAGGCTCTTAATTACACTGTAGGGAAATCTTAAAACTACAGCATACAAAGATATTCTAGACAATTGTATGCATTCAACTTTGTGGCAACAGGGGAAGGCCCATATAGGGGTGTGATGGTTAGGTGTCCGCATACTTTTGTCCATATTTGTCTTTCATGCTACTCAATCAATGCGACCATGTTAACATAATTGCATCACAAAATTAATGCAGATTTGTCAGCTGCAGATTTTTCATTCTGAAAATCTCCAGTTCTACCACATCCCAAAGGTGCTCTATTGGATTCAGATCTGGTGACTGGGAAGGCTGTTGAAGTATACTCAACTCATTGTCATATTCATGGAAACAGTTTGAGACAGCTTGTGGCTTGTGTTCTCTTGTTTAGGTGAGCCTGTGCCAATTGTAGCCTCGGATTCATGTTCTTCGCTAATAGAAGTGAAACCCAATCTAATCTCCTGCTTTTGTAGGCCATCTACCTCAAGGTTCGATGTGTTGTGCGTTATGCTGTTCTCCACTGACCTCTCTCATCAACTGATTGTTTTTGTTTTTTTTCCGCACCATTCTGTGTAAACTCTAGAGACTGTTGTACATATGAAAATCCCAGGAGCTCAGAAGTTTCTGAAATACTCAACCAGCCCAACCTGGCACTACCAACAAACGTGCGATGGTCGAAGTCACTAAGATCACATTCCCCCCCCCTACACCGTCCCCACCATTTCAATGTTTGATGTGAACAGAAACTGAAACTCTTGACCTGTATCTGCATGACTTTATATAGCGTGCTGCTGCAACATGACTGGCTGATTGGATAGTTGCATGAATAAATAGGTGTGCAGGTGTTCCTAATAAAGTGTTCCAGTGAGTGTATATTATAAAGCCATGAGACCTACAGGCAAGGGACACATATCACACAGTCTCAGTAGGTGCACCATTTGACCTCACATTTATAATCATCTTCCTCAATTTAGCCCTGTTCCAACTCACTGAACAAATCTGACAGCAATGGATTTGTCTGACATGGAAACTTGGATTTACACAGTAATAAATTAATCCTAAAATGCAATTTTTTTGTATCTTCCACCTTACCTTTGCCAACCTGGACTATTATGTGTGTTACTACTAGAAGGACAGAATTGGCCTTAAAAGGCATACATTTTTTTTAATCCTCTAAGTGGCTAATTGTGTACAATTCATTTGATTTGCCCGTTTACTGGAACTGACAAACGTCCCTCATCCCTCATAGTTACTGGGCATACCAGCAGTTTTTCACTGTGAAGTAGAGGTTGGAGACATTAGTTTAAATAGACCTATACTATTTTTCTGGAAATGGAAGCATGTGCCATGTTAGCTGTTCTCAAAAAAGTGCTGACCCAACTCAAACAGTCATATTGAAGGTACTGCTCTATGATATTGCTGCACAATGAGTGGGGGAAAAGACCAGAGGTCAGCAAAATTCCCTATGTTATGAACTGGAATGTCCCTCAATAATTTGGAGGTATTATGTTCTCCCTTAATCCATCAGCTGTTTTTAGGAACATGAAGGGTATATAGGTTGCGGACAGTCTCATTTCTAACATTTCCTTTATACATTTCTAACTTGTAATCGTGTAGATGATAATACCCAATAATCTGGTATTTGAACTTAGAAGAAAGAATATATATATTTTTTACTGGCAGTAAACAGTAAAAAACTAAACCAAATCAATATTTGGCTTTAAAACTACTTCAGTTTTCTCAAGTACATTGTTGTGTAGTTTTATAATTTTCTGGTATGTTTTCCAAATATCTTGGATCACCTGGCAGTTCTTCCAGACTTTGGCTGCCACATTTGCTTCTATTTCGGCAGGTAATACTAAATAACCTCCATTATGTAACCTTTGGTGCTAGATCATCGGTGGCTCTATGGTTAAGGCTCTGGGTTACTAATCAGAAAATTGGGGGTTCAAGCCCCAGCACTATCAAGCTGCCATTGTTGGGCCCTTTAGCAAGGCCCTTAACCAAGTCTGTTCTAGGGGTGTCATATCATGGCTGAGCCTGTGCTCTGACATGCTGGGAAATACAAAGGAAAGAATTTCACTGTGCTATAATATACATGTGACAAATAGAGTTGTCTTGTTGTTGTATTCCTATATAGACATTACCATTTTGCCAGACTCTGCACAGATCAATATCATCTCTAGTTTAGGTGCAATGTTTTCTTTAGTGCCTATGATTTTCTTATGTGTGCTTTGGTTGAAAGGACTGATTCGTTGATAAGGTAGATATGACTCTTCTCACTGGCACAGTCTTTAGAAAGCCTTGATCTAAAGCATATTTCTCTAATTACTCTGACAAGAGCTCGCTAATAGGCAATGAGCTGTCCATCTGAGTACTGCAGAGGCTGGTTAATGTCATTGTCACAATGTTGGATCCCCGGGCTGTGAGATCAAGGCCAGGGAGCAGGGATGGTCCCTTACTGCCCTGACACCAACCCCCCAAATGCTGTACATTACAATATCTCTTACCCAATCTAACTGGTCTCTAAATTATTAACCTTAATAAACGAAGGACAGCATCTCTTTAACCCCGATTATAAGACTGATGGCCTGGGACCAATGTATTCATAAGGAGAGTGTGTGGATGCATGCATATTTAGCCATCTGTATAGGGCTCAGCATTTGTGTAGGTCATTACAGATTCTGGCCTCTTTTTCAGGCTGTTCATTTTTCTCAGAATTATATAATGGGGAAAGTATACTTTTCACTTTATTAGTATGCTAATCAGAGTGAATTTCTAGCAGCTGTGGTTATGTGAATGCTTTGTGTTCTCATCTCAGGTAAACAGCCTGGATGTTTGCTGCATTTTGAAGACAGTAGGTGAGTAATTATTTGTTTTTTTAATCCCACATTTTAGTGTGATTGCCATTCTCAGCATGTCAACCCACAAACCTAATTTATTCATGGAAGCTGTGGTATATGTTTGTACACAGGCAAAAAAAGAAGCTTAAACAATTTAATGATAGTATTCATTATTTTAAATTATTCAGTAGGTTATATATTAATAATAAATATATACCACTGGCACTGTTTTCTAAATGTCATGTGCCCCAGTTTGCGTGACCTGCATGTGTTCTGCCTCCTGACTTGCAGGATGACCTGGAGATATACAAACAACTGTTGCATAAGGAGCCAGAACACATACAAACAACTGTTGCAAGTCTGGAGGAAGAACACAAGAAAAAAAAACACCACAACTGGTAAATAGAATTATATTAAAGAATGTATTCATGCATTCTAGCTTTAATTTTATGAGCTCAAATTTGTGCATGCACACTAACAAATTGTATATTTTATAGGGATTTAAAAAGACTAATTGTCTGAATCATGTCACATGTAAAGTAGGGTTTGAAAACAATATGTAAATGGTCTCAATAGCTGTGGCGAACTTCGATCTTAATAGATTCCCAGAACAGTAAAATAAAACTATAACTCAAGTATAACAGAAGGTTACATACAGAGACGTGATAAGCTAAATGAAAATGGTGGCTCTGTAAAGCTGTGGGGAGCATTTTGTTGGCTTGGATTTGGTTTACTTGTCCCCATTAGATAGGTGATTAGATGGATGACGAGCTCCATTTCACCACTTCATAAATGTCCATGACACCCCTCTCAGCACTGCCAAGGAGGTAGCTATCTCACTCGTTGAAGGGCATTAAGGCACCTGATCTGCATTCAAGAATGCTTGTGCAATCTTTCCTTTATACAATAATGAGTTAACATGTCTTTATACAGCAGAGCTTCTTTATGGTGCTCTCCAAAGCACACAAACAGTTGGTCAGTGATGAACTAGACCAACACTTACACTTAGCATATGAGAGCCCTCACTGGACACAGGGCTCACCTGGGCACATTCTTATCTGTATGAGCTGATAAGGTGATAGGTTTAATCTAGGTTTGGAGGGAATGCTCGATTCAGCCACAGCATGACCTAGCCCATGCAGACCATGTGCTATGCACAAGGCAGCATATCTCTACAGTGGTCTAAAATAGTCATTCTTATTTTAAATATAAATTTTATTATGAACTTTTATTAATGTTAATTGCATGTGTTTGTCATCATTCTTAAATTAATGTTCTCCATCATTATTAAAAGAACATTATAATGACTTAAAGTACTCTATTTTAACTAGCAGAATCACTGTTTTCTGGCTTTGTAGTAGATTCTGGTAGCATGCATAGTGAATATGAATGCATAGTGAATATTTTTGGAGTGTATTAAACAAAAAACTAAAGTAAATATGATAAAATTAGATGCCTATTGTTTTTAGCTATAGTCAATAGTTTCTGATTTGGGAAAGACATTGTTTTGAAAGATAGTTTCCTAGCTTACCTTAGGAAAGAGCAGTTACTGAAGAATGAATGAATGAATGAATGAACATGCAGAAGCATGAAGCTGTCAAGGCTAAAATGATCTGAGTGTTTTCTGCATAGGCAGTTTTATTATCTTGTGTTATTTGGCCTAAAGGGGGTATATAGAGGTTGAATAATACAAGTACAAAAATTGAGCCTTGGGGAACCCCACATATTATGGAGGTTCAGTTTCATGCTGCTGGTTATGATGAAAAAACAACAATTCTTACCTTCTAGATATGTCCTGAACAGTTTTCCAAACTGTGTCAAAATAGTAATTAATAAAAAGCAGAACTGAGATTCAGTGTGTGAGAGTCATTGTTCAGATGAATCTCATTTAGTATCATTACAAGGGCAGTTTCAGTGCTGTGATGTGGCTTGAACCAGATTGGAAATCATTACAGTGACTATTTAAGTTTAGGAACTTGTTAAGTTGGTGATGTGTACTGCTTTCTCAATAATCTTCCCTATAAAAGGGAGATCTGAATTGGACCTATAATTGTTCAGTATGGATGCCTCAAAGTTACTGTTTTCTGGAGGGCTTTAATAACTGCAGTTTTTGGAGGAGCTGGGATAGTGTTGGATTGTAGCGAGACATTCACTATATGCAGTAAGTGTTTTGATAGGCAGTTAAAAGCATTTTATAAAGAAATGAGTAGGCAGAGTTTCAGGACAGGAAATGGAAAGTTTGAGGTTCTGAACTATTTCCTCAGGGGTTTGAAAACAGAATTTGAACAGACCACTAAATTATGCCCAGACTCCATGGTGCACATTCTAGATTGAAGATTCAAGGTTTATTTGTCAATATGCATTCGTAGCAGGCACAAAAGTGCAATGAAGAGAGACGCAGCTACTCCAAAGACAGTGCAGACAAAACAAGAGCATACAAAAATAAACATATGAGTATTTGTGTACGTATCTGTATATGTACGAAATTGTATATACATATGTAACCTAAAGTGTCCTATGCATGTGCAAATGTGCCAGGTGTGCCTTATATGACATGTATGATCAGGTTGTGGAGACATTTTCCAGCCCGCAGTCATCAGAACAGCCCATTGTTTGGGTGTGTGGGATCCTTTAAAATCTTTCCCGCTCTGGTCTTGCACCACCTGGTATTGATGTCCTGGAGGATGGGCAGTGCTGACCAGGTGATCCATTCAGCAGACCTCACCACACTCTTGCAGTCCTCAGCAATGCAGTTCTTATACCAGGCAGTGATGTTCCCAGTGAGTATGCTCTCTGTAGTGGTGGTGTGTAGGGACTTCTGGATAGTTGAGGAGATGTTACTTGCTGGTGGGCTCTGTTGCCATAGCTGTTCTTTGGGCCTACCACCAACGGCACCTTGGAGATGGGAGTGCAGACTTCGTCAATTACACAGATGAGTCCTAACAATCCAAACATTCATGTGGCATTTTTGGGTCACCGTAACCCAGTTCCATGTTCCAATAGTGTCAAAGGTTCCATCTGCCTCACACTTAATCTTAGGCAGGGGGTATCATGCCCTCAGGCCCCTAGCACCCCAGTGAATCTTGGGAATGGGTCCTAAAAGGTGCTCCCCCCACCACTAAAGGGTCTTGTGGAGCATGTACATGAATGGCAGGAGATGGTAATGGGACACTTTACAATTGTAAAACTTCAGCTTACTGACAGCAGTTACATCAGATCAGATAATTTCATGGATACATACTGCAGTTCTGCAACTGCCCCTCAACCTTCTCTGAGCTTAGGATATTGTTGCTCTGAACCAAGAATTTTGTTCTCTCTTGGACAGAGGCACAATTGAAAAGGAAGACCCCACAGTTAAAAACATACTTGTTCAGAAGAAGGATGCTGATTTTCATCCATTTCTAGATTTATGGAGGCTGAACTGCTTCCTTAAAGATGGTCCCTCTCCGTAAGCTAAGTTGTCAGATATAATTCATGTCATACAACCACAGGACTGGTTCCTGTTGGTGTATATACATGATGCCTGTTTCCATCTTCCCATCACCCCAAAGTGTAGGACTTCCAATTTAGTGCTGTACCCTTAGTGCTGTACTGACCTCTCTTCGGCCAGGGGTGTTTTCTAGATGTACACAAGTGGCTTACCTGATGGCCACCAAGAAGCAGGAATTTTTCTGTAATGTAACAAACCCGAAAATTAAACTAAATCTGATAAAATACTATTAGATGGCTAGTTTTTTCTCTTAATTAGTGAGAGATAATCAATATAGGCACTTCCATTATTGGCTGAGGAAGAGTGTGGTTCCATATGTGTGTGTGTGTGTGTGTGTGTTCCTTCAGTCCATTTTCTAAGTATTGAGGAGTCTGATGGCATGAGGGAAGAAACTATTGCACAGTCTGGTCGTGAGGGCCCGAATGCTTCGGTACCATTTACCAGACGGCAGGAGGGTAAAGAGTGTGTGATTGCCAAGTGTTGGTCTACCTGGACAACAGCTTGACATTCTGATTATCAAAGCAGCATGAGGTTGGATGGCCTTCCATAGAAGCTCTTCAGGTTAGAGCAACGTATTTACAGGAGCTGTACAGTGGTTCAGCGAGCATGCTCTCAAGATGCCCCAGAAAATGACGTCTGCACTCAGAAGTGGTGTCCCAGATCTGGGAACGCTTTGGAAAGGTGCAGGTGGACTCCATTGCTTATGCCAAGTCAACACATTGCCAGTTGGGGCTCCAATATTGGCCCCAATATAGTGCACAAGACTTTGGTTTCCAGTGCTATTTTGCTTTAACATCACCCCGCCTAATAGTATAAGGCGCAGCGGTCATCTACGAACACCTTTCTAGTTAATACTATGGTGTGTCAGTTCCTCAGGGGGTGTCACATGTTGTTCAGGGTTCTTACTACCCCTGACAGTTAGAAGGTGTTAAATACTTGCTCATTTATCTGAACCCCTGTCATTTGTATCCAGCACCAACTCTGCAACAAGGTTCCAAGGAATGGTGGCTGGATTAAAAGTGCTATTTATTGCAAAAATGGCATGTTCCATCACATGTTACTGTATGTTAACATCACACATATGCTATTGTATGTTACTAGTATTTTCTTAGTAACATGATTTTATCCAGATTTATTATTTCATTTAGATATTTAAGTTTCCTGACCCCATAAGTAAGTTTCTGCCTTTTTTAAAATTAAAACGACATTTTATATTTCCTAGACTTATATAACTTTATATAACTTTATATAAAACAAAAAACAATTATTTTATTACAAAGGTTATTACAGTGAGATGAAGTACATTTATAAAAACTGATCTGATTCTACTGTAAGTTAGAATCTACTGAATCTATTATAAATTGCTATAATATTACAACATTTTCAATACTTCATATTTAATGATTTATTGGCACTTTTATTTTACTTACTAATATATTACATAATCTCTCTAAACCTTTGCTGAACTTTCTGAGCCAGTCATTCTACAAATATTCCTCCACCTATATGATAAATCTATAATTACCAGCCAAACAGTGGGATACATAGAGAAAGAGCAATTCATAGACTGATTCATAGACCTTTACACAGTGGGACATTACAGTAAGTGCACAGCAAGGCTAATTACAGCTGTTTAGCTGAGTGTCTTTGTCAAAAGGAGAACTGAAAACTTAATCATACCTTTGAATAATTCATATGGAGAAGATGGTTTTAGAAATGAGGTTGTGGTCAATATCTAGTGTTTATTTTGCTGCTGCTCTATCCTAATTCAGCAGGAGTGATGAAGCTTTACCATGCCTCTTCATTTCTCATTGGTAATTACAAGAGAGAAAGTACTTCACCAGGGCTGATTGTACTGTGCTCAGACAAGGACACATGAATAATACCCTATTCTCTGCTGTGCTTGCTTACAAATTAGCTGATCAATCTTGCCTGAGTGACCGTTAGTTTTTGAGTGTTTGGAAAGATTAGTTTCATGCTTTATTCCCCTTGTCTAATGGTTTCTCTTCCTCACTTGAGCACAGCTACATAAATCACAGCTGGAGTGGCCTGTTCATTAGGCAATGTATTTTACAAGATGAAGTTAGCGCTTTTCTGAGTAAGGCCAGTTAAGTGTATTGACAGTGGCTTTGTTTTGACAGTGAGTTTCACACTGGGGAAAAATTTTAAAATTTGTTTTTGTAAAAACCTGAGAAAAATGTATTATAAAGTTGGTGCACAGGAAATCTGGTATAGTTAGCTAACCTAATATAGAGTAATAAAATTTGAATTTGCCCATGTCTGAAATCCCTGCTCATCACTCAGTCTTCAAATAAGTTTTCCTTAGTTATCCTTAATTTTGTAATTTTGTGGATTGTGGGGGAGTTGACTGCTGTGATCCTGCCGGTAGCACTCTATCTGTCTCGAGCCATCCTTATTGAAATCACTGATATCTCACTGGCGTATCATCTGAATATCTCACATGACCACTACAATGTTCTGGACAACTGATCAGAAGGTCATGAGTTCAAATCCCAGGACTGCCAAGTGCACAATTTGGGCCCTAGAGCAAGGCCCTTAACCTCTGGTCCAATGGTGTCATGTCATGGCTCTGACACCAAGTTCACCAAGTATGCAAAAAAAAAAAAAAAAAAAATCACTGTACTGTACTTCTTTGTGTGATGATAAAGTCTTTCTTTCATAAATGGTTTGCAAAATAAAAGATGACTTCTGTTTTACCAGAGTCAAACAAGATGCTTTCCAAAAGAGTGTACTGAAGTGTTATGGCTCTTTTTCTGGTTCTGTGATGATATAGTCTGTCTGCAGCTGACATGCAATGTATGAAGCGACCGCGATGGGTTTGAGGGGTTAAGGCAGCTCTGCAAGTGTGTGGATTCATTGGTGGAAAGTAACACCCAATCTTCATACAAACCGACCACAGAAACTGTGTAAATGCTCACCAGCCTTGCTTTTCAATTTCACACTCACCTGCAGACTTGGTTCAAATAATGCAAAAAAAAAAAAAAAGACAGCCCTAATGATCCAAAATACCAAAAATACTCTTATCTAAATCATCTATAATAGCTCTACTTCCATATTCACTCATTTTAAATAGTAAATTTGACAACCAAATGGCATGAATAACACAGTATGAATGTTTCATGAGTGCATGCGCTTTCTGTTTTGAAACACATGATCTGTTTGGGCAGCAGGGAATAACTAAATATGGGCTGTATCTAAGACACTGAGGCCACAGTGTGCTGAAAAGAACTTGACCTGAGGGCAGTCGAGAGCTTTAGCAGTGCAGCGACTGCATGACTGTTTTGGTTTGGGGCATTAATTTGTTTTTATGTCTTCAAAATATATAAATAACAGTGTGACTTATCAGACAACATTAACCAAATTGTTTCTTCACTTTGAATAGCTCTATTTCTTGAAACATTGTCTCAGTAGCCAACAGTGCTTTCTCTTAGCAGTAACTACTATAACTGTGTTTGCGCCAAAATAACATCTTTTCATCTGCATTAAGCAAAGTGCAGATGAAACTATGGTTAAATTCTCTAACCATATCAGCCTTGATAAAGCTGAATAGATGGTTCATTACAGTAATCTATTCACAATATTTTATTCTTTGAGAAGAAAACTCTCAAAAATGTTTATTCATTGTGCCAAAAGCAGAAAACAGTAGTAACTAACCGCCGTCCTATAACAGATGAAAAATTCCCCTCATGCCTTTTTAGTAAATCAGTTTTTAACAACAAAACAGGGTTTGCAATAGCTATGTCAGTGAATTCCTGTAGTTTATTCTATCGAATAAAAACCTACAGGATGTTGGGCTATTATCTGGCTCCTATGATTGTCATATGCTGTTGCTAACTGGCTGGATATTTTTTATCAGAAACATAGTGTATTACTGATCAATTATCAATTATCTATCAATTAACAAATACAAACATTTGTCTATAACATTAAATGTTAAATAAATATATAAATATATTTTTTCTTTTCTACTGACACACCAATGCAATAGCCATGAAATTCACATCTAAGACAAAATTTAAGTAACACTTGAAGGATGAAGCCTATGCTTATCTTTGCGCTACATCATTTCTTTGTATGTGCTTTGTATGTGCTTTGTACAGAACTGTATATATATATATATATATATATATATATATATATATATATATATATTACCATTCATACTATGGTAGGTATCTCAAGCACATCTCTGAAGCAGAATTATTTACATTTACATTCTTTTCAAATGATCTCTTTATAATTTTCCTTACCATTGTACTGTTTTTCTCTCTTTGGACTTTTAATTTTTTTTTTAAATATATTTTTTCTTTTATGTGTTCATACCTGTATTGTTGAAAAATTGTGTCTGATTTGTGTTGGGCACATGTGCATAATTTTTTTTTGTTTTATCTCCCCTTTTTTAGTATTTATTTATCTTAAAAATTTCTTCTGCTTTTTAAAATCTTTCCTTTCTTTCCTTTCTTTTTTTTCTCTCTCTGCTGCTCCATATTGTCCACTGAAGAAGAGGAGGGGCAAGTCGAGCTGATGGTTTAAATTTTTTTTTTTTTACAAAAAGTTGACAAAAATCAAGAAACATGTAACTTGTATTTCTTGTTTTTTTTCTGAATTGATGATCAGTTAAATGATAAGTTAAATAGACAGAGGTAACACAAAAAACACATTGGTAAAAGGTCACTGGAAAATTTGACTAGTAGGTTCATGACAAAGCATTATGTGACCGTGTATAACAGGCCTTGATTGGCATCGAGTGTGCTTGAGTATTTATGTCTCAAGTCGTACAAAGCAGAGCGGAACATATGAGTACTAAGCAGTCACAAGTTTTAATTTAACAATAAAGCCATAAAGAACTGAATGATGTTTTTGTCTTTAGAATTAAATGTAGACCTACATTCTGTAGATATTAAATCTCCCATACATTTATTTTATGAGAATGGTTTTCATTTTCTTAGTAGTAACAAAAGAAGTTAGAGAGTTAGTTGCAGAGCTAAAGACAGAATGGAGGTGGCTGATTTGGTGTTCATTTTCTACCACATAAGGTCTCTCCACCTCTCTGCTGTCTGTCAAGGCAATATTGAGACAGCTGGGGCACTTTTATTTCCTTTTAGATTAATATGACATGTTGCAGATAATAGGGTGTTGGCAGGCAGTCTGGGTGGACACCGATTACAGCTGCTGTGACACTAGGTTAATGGATATTTCTAATGGCACAACACACACACAAGCTAGTACCTGTCTCTGAGCATGCCCTTACAAATACCCTGTATCTCTAAATCCCCCTCCCATGTAAATAACATGTAAGTCACGTATTACAATAGAGTTACAAAGTATCCTTCATACACACCAAGGCCACTCCATTCAATTCAAATTTATTTGTATGACACTTTTACACAATAGACTCTCTCACAAAGCATCTTAATAAATAGTTGGATGTAGATTAAGATCCCTAATGAACACGCCAGTGGCAGCTGTGGTGAGGAAATC
Source organism: Pangasius djambal (assembly GCA_022985145.1). Lineage (NCBI taxonomy): Eukaryota > Metazoa > Chordata > Actinopteri > Siluriformes > Pangasiidae > Pangasius > Pangasius djambal. The sequence goes on from CM040990.1 coordinate 17,015,051, forward strand.
CTCCCAGAGATGTAATGAGGAAGAAACATTGAGAGGAGCCAGACTCAAAAGGAAAGCCATCTTCTTCTGAGTGGTAGTGGGATTATAAATCATTAACCTCGTCAACATTTGTGTAATATAAAGCCGACAAATATTAAGTATGTTGAAAGGATGATATTGCATGATGATCGGTGGCCATTATGTGTTATCAGTTTTATGTCAATGGAGAAAGGCAGGATCAAATGCTACCAGTCCTGGAGTACTCTCTGTCCTGCACAATTTATTGTTTTCCTTGCCCTAAGACATCCACTTTAACACAACTTATCCTATCCTGTATGTTAGATTTGTTTCTGCATTAGCTGTACTTTGCCTTCCCCCATAGACATCAACCTACATCACTGGCTATACATTAGACTATTTTTAGCCTGAGTCTGAGACTTTTTATGAATGTGGCTTTACAAGCTGCCTGTGAAGCACAGTGCACAACATCATAAATCTGACACTAGATCAGCAGCATTTTCCAACATAATGCATTCATGCCTCTTTATCACAGCTTTTGTGTGCTGTCTATTTGTGTACAGTAATGTTATTCTGCTTACTGTTTACATCACTCAGTAGTAACAGAGCTGTTGTTTTAGCCTGCCATATCTTGTGTCATGTCAGTTCAGCTTTCGCTGAAGCTGCCATAAATAAATTTATTTTCCTTTTTTCAAACTGACTGATTAAAGGCCCAAAGCAAATGAGATTTTATTTCACTCAAAAGTGACAGAAGGTTAAGCATGTGTATATTTAAATTTAAATAATTTTATTACACCCACTCCGACACATCGTTTCAGCATCATTTATTTACTTTGAACGTGGTTAATTTTTTTTTTGTTAATTTTTCAATATTTATTTGTACTTTTATGTTTCTCTATATCTCAGAATAAGTTTTCAGTATCAGCTAAGGTCACCCTAGATCTTTTGAATATGGAGCAGACAGGACTATGTACAGTATGTGTGTTTAACTGTGAGGGATTAAAGACACTGAAGTGTTGACCAGTGCCATGTGTAAGAGAGTGGAACTGTGTGCAAAGGACAAATGCAGCAACCACTTTCAGTGTATACAATTTTTAAAAAGGTATACAGAATACTTATTGGTGAACGTACAGAATGGTGAATGTTTTATATGTAGTTATTAAGATTTGACAGGAGACTAAATAGCAAAATAAAGATCAACTAAAAGGGGGAAAGAGGTCAAATAAAAAGAAAAAAGCAGTGCTGTAAACTGTAATTAAGGAATCTGACTGGCAGTTCTGCATATTTTTGCAGTGAGATACCTCTCTTCCTTTTATTAGCATGCCTTGGCACTCTGAGCCCTAAGTGGAAAATCAAATGAATGAAGTGATGCACAGCTTCAATGCATGCCTTCCTTGTACCCTGAGAGATGGTGGGACCAGTCGAGCAGTGCTAGAGGACTGGAGGGAGCGTGGTGCCACACGAGGTGTGATAAGAGCTTTGAGATAAGTGGGTGCTGGTCCGTTATTGGCTTTGTAGGCGAGCGTCAGTGTTTTAAATCTGATGCGGGCAGCTACAGGAAGCCAGTGGAGGGAGCACAGCACTGGGGTGGTGTGGGAAAATTTAGGAAGGTTGAAAACCAATCGTGCAGCTACATTTTGGATCAGTTGCAGAGGACGAATGGCACTCAGAGGCAGACCTGCCAGGAGTGAGTTGCAGTAGTCCAGTCTTGAAATGACAAGGGACTGAACAAGCACCTGCGTAGCCTGTGTGGAAAGAAATGGACGAATTCTTCTGATGTTATAGAGGAGAAAGCGACATGAGCGTGTCAGATTAGCAATGTGAGCGGAGAAGGACAGTTGATTGTCCATGGTTACCTCAAGGTTGCGCGCAGTAACCGAAGGCGAGATCAGAGAATTGTCCAGGGAGATTGCAAGATCCTGAGATGGGGATGAATCACATGGGATGAACAGCAGTTCAGTTTTGGTGGGATTAACTTTCAGCTGATGAGCTGTCATCCATGATGAAATGTCTGCCAGACATGCTGATATCCGAGCAGAAACATGAGTGTCTGAGGGAGGGAAGGAGAGGATGAGTTGAGTGTCATCTGCATAGTAGTGGTATGAAAACCCATGTCAGGATATGACCGCACCAAGAGATCGGGTATAAAGGGAAAACCATCCCCACCACAACCATAATAATAATAATAGTAATAATAATAAGAAGAAAACAGACAGGCTTTTCCACTTGTATATAACAATTTAAACTTTTAATAGACATCATTACTGTCCATCCATTCTCTGTACCACTTATCCTACACAGGGGACTTGGGGCACAAGGTGATGGACAGCCAATCGATCACAGGGCACAACCCACACACACTTACAATCCAGAAATGCCAAAACCCCCAGAGCAGAGGAAGAACATGCAACCTGCAAGCCTGTTGGGGATTCAAACCCTCCAACCCCAGAGATGCAAGGCAACAGCGCTAACCACTAAGCCACCATGCCCCATCATCATTACTAATAATTTAATAATCACCTATTACAAATGGGTCAATTATTCTGTTTATCACTTTCATGGAAGTGATCTGATTAGATCAATTCAGAATAAAAGAGTTTATCACCATCTATTCAATCACATCATATGAGCAATAATGAGCATTTTCCTTAGTTCCTTAGCCCTAGTGTGTCATTTCCTTCTCATTCAAATCATTTCATGTGCATGACCATGGTCGTTTCCTATATATTATCTGTTTTTCAAAAAAGTTTGCAAAAAAATAAAAAATAATACATCCAATTTCCCAAAACCAGGTGGAGTGTTGTGGTCTGATGAGACCAAAGTTGAACCTTTTGGCCATAATGCCAAAAGGTATATTTGGCGCAAAACAAACGAACAAACAAACAAATAAACAAAAAACACTGCACATCACCAAAAGAACACCATTTCCACAGTGAAGCATGGAAGCAGCAGCATCATGCTTTGGGGCTGCTTTTCTTCAGCTGGAACTGGGGCATTAATCAGGGCGGAGGGAATCATGAATAGCTCCAAATACCAGTCAATTTTGGTGCAAAGACTTAAGGTTTCTGCTAAAACACTTGTTAGTTAGTACACACCTGGCAAGGAATTTCACCTTTCAGTATGACAACGACCCAAAGCACACCTCCAAATCAACAAAGGAATGGCCTCACCAAACCAAGATCACAGTTTTGGAATGGCACAGCCAAAGTTCAGATCTAAATCCAATTGAAAATCTGTGAGGTGACCTGAAGAGGGCTGTGCACAGGAGATGCCCAGCCAGTTTGACAGACAGAATGCTAGAATGTTAAAATGCTTTTGCAAGGAATAATGGCAAAATATTTCTAAGTCAAGATGTGCCAAACTGATTGACCCTTACCCCAAAAGATTGATAAAATCTAAAGGTGCTTCAAATAAGTATTAGTTTAGGAGTGTGCACACTTATGCAACCAGGTTATTGTGCATTTCTTATTTTTTCCCTAAAATGATTCGTATTGTTTTTCACTTTAATTTATAGGTTGCAATTTCACAAAAAGGTAGAAAAGGTTCTGACATGATTTATCTTGGTTTCATTTTTTTTATCATAAAAACCTGCCATTTTAACAGGGGTGTGTGGACTTTTTATATCCACTGTATGTGATATTTACTTATGCATATATCAAACAGAACAGTGTACTGTGCATGTTGAAATGCAATTTAAATGCTAAAATTTTGCAACACTTAGAAATAAATATATAAGTATCATCTAAATGCCCCAATCAGATAATCCAATGAAGATAACAAAATCAACTGCTGATCAAAGCAAAGCAATGCATTTCTCTCAGTAGAGTCTTGGTGAATAGGCCTGATGTTCAGGCATAAAGACATGTTGCCACTGATTCCCATAATTTTAATCACTGTGTGTGACTCAAACGAGTGGTATCATGACACTGATATAACACCAGAGATATGAATTGGGTGCTGAATTGGTATTGGAGATTGGGGGTATAAATTGGTGATGGGTGCTGTTGCAGACCTTCACTTCTGTTCAGAGGTGATTATGGTCCAGGTTTTCTTGGAATCTTTTCCACAATGTGTACATAATCATCCTTAAAGGAGTGTCCCTTTAGTTGGCTAGACAGCTGGGATCTGACCTGAGGAAGCAATTGATAGCTAACATTTACTTACATTTGTATTTGAGCTTATGCATGTCCATTTAGTAAGCTTGTGTTTTATTACCATTATTCGAACTGAAAACATTAGCTTTGTACTCAGCTGGCCATAGCTAACTTCAATGGTGATACACATGATTACCTAAAGTGTGATACCAAACTTAAGTAAATTCAAGCAACATTGTTAGCTAACAACATACCAAATCAGTGTTCATTAATCAATGTCATAAGCAGTTCAGTCCTATTAAAACAGACTAATGTCATGTAGCTGATGGTGTTAGATAAGCTTACACCATATTTTCAATTCCCATAATGTTAGCTCTAAATTATGCCACATATTAAACCCGAAAACACCAAACCCAAAAACACCAATTATGAAGTGAGAAATAAGGTACTTTCTCTCAGCTGCTTTTGTAAGTTAAGAATTTTAAACAACATTATGCTCTATTTAATGGCATTACAGCAGCAAAACAGACCCAAATTCTGTCTTGTTTAAATGTTCCAGTGGATTAGTTAAACCAAATATTGGACACAAATGGCAATCCAAACATTCTCAAATTACCAATGTTAATATAATTTGAAATAACCCAGAAAAATTACCTAACCTGCTCAACCCAGTGACTGGGTTATGTAAATATCTAAGCATTTTTAAATGTAAAATTGATCATGATCAAGGTCTAATATGGGTCATTTCTGTTTTTGTTTTTTTTGATCAATTTGTGTTATTCATATCATGTACAAGGCAGTTTGGACTGATTTATGTTTTATTTTCCAAAAATCTTTCCATCTTCCTATAAAGTTCAGGTAGAATATAGTAAAGAATAGGAAAATAGACAGGATAGATATTAGACTATCAGGATAGACAGCCTGATAGTCTTAGTTCACAATGAATACAGTGCTTTAAAATTTTAAAAAATATATATTAGTTTTACTAAACAGTTCTTGTGTTATATACCATTCTTGCTAAAATTATTACTCTTTTTAGGGGGATGGGGACCAAAACAGCCTGAAATTGCATAATGTTCTGTGGTCCATTTTGAGTTCATTGGTGTCAGGGTGTCTTATTAAAGGTCTCTCCAAGCTGAAACTGTACATGCAGAGGCAGACACAGAGGCTTGCTCCCTGCTTGTTATCTTTGACATCCTGGTGGTCACTGAATGCCTCTGGGCAAACGATCCATGACCCCCATGCTCCTGAACAGATAGACCCTTTTTGTTTAGCGGGGTATCTACCCTCCTGTCAAGCTCCTAAAGGTTATTCTCTTCAGCTAGGCTAGTTCAGGTGAACAAATATGAGGTTACAAGAGAGAGCAGTCCAGTGGTATCCAGCTTGGCCTCTTGGCAATATTTTCTGTGGGGCTAGAGGATTTGTTTCTCTTATTTGTAACAATTAAGAGAAGCACAGTAACATCTGCACAATTAGCATAGCACATCTTCGCACTCCCCCATTGCTTCTTCTAGCTTCTCCACATCAAATCAATGTCAAATTTAAATGTTAATAGAATCTTAAATTATTCACTCTTTAGTTTAGCCCCTTTGACCCATCTCTCAGCAGGAGGTGTCCCCTATCTCTTCTGAAATATGGCCTATTTCACCTGTTACTGAGCAGAAATGTGGTAATACAGGTTTATGCATGCATACATTTATAGAAATTTGGATAACACTTTACAATAACAGTACATGAATAACCACGCACTAATATCTGAATTAATACTTACTTAAATATGAACTAATGATGAGTTAAGGCATGTACTAATCACGAACTAATAAAGAGTCTAACTAACTAACTATGAAGTGAGTCTTATGAATTCATGCGTGAATAACGACCACCTTAAGTATATGTTAGTACATGTTTGTAAGTTAATGGATTAATTAACACATAGGGGTAAACTAAATCATGCTTTATAAGAAGGAATATGAATTAAACATGCAGAATTTCAAATTGTTTATATAATTTACCATATGCAGCTGCATATAAAAAATCATTTAATGTTAATAATAAACATCAAAATTTAATCTCAACACGTTTTGCATCATTCTCTATCATTCTCAGAGTAAAACACCGGAAAATAATCTAATGGAACACTGGTTTTAAATGTTAATAGATAATAGCTAAATTAATAAATGTTACTGTATTAATTTCACCCCTGTGGGCAAAGGAGCAGTGCCCGGGGCTCTAGCCACCCAGAGCACATACTAGTACTACAGTGGGATTCGCAGAGAAATGGATGGAGAATGACACAAAACCGGTTGAGATGAAATTGCGGTTTATTATTAGTGTGTCTTTCTATGTTCGATAGGAGGATCAATGCAAATTCTGAAAGTAATCAAGCACCATCCAATGATGTTTGTGTATGCTGCATTTGGCAAATCATATAAACAATTTGAAATTATGCATGTTTAATTCATATTCTTGCATGCTTGATTTAGTTTACTTCTATATATTAATTAATACATTAACTAACAAACATGTACTAACGTACTTAAGGTTGTCGTTATTCACACATATATTCATAAGACTCACTTTGTAGTTAAGTTTAGCTCTTTATTAGTTCGTGATTAGTACATGCCTTAACTCATCATTAGTTCATATTTAAGTAAGTATTAATTCAGGTATTAGTGCATGATTATTCATGTACTGTTATTGTAAGTGTTACTAAAATTTGCTTATTCACTTCCTACTAGCATTAAGATAATTAAATAATAAATTAAACACATTTGTGTAAACACATATTGTGCTTCTGGTTTTTTAACTGCATATCATTACATTTACAGTGTTTAGCAGATGTCCTTATCCAGATGGACTTGCAGAAGTACTTTATAACCTCTATGAAATTCATATCCGGGTTTAAGAATACCATTAAGCTAAACGATTTTAGAGAGAAGTTTGTACAACTGCAATTAATAAATAAATAAATAAATAAGTAAAAAAAAAAAAAAAAGAAAAAAAAGAAGAAAAAAAACAACAGCAACAAAAACAGGAGAGAAGACCCAGAAGACATGGGTCTTTAGTCTTCATTTCATAGTGACTCAGCTGTTCAGAGCGCCAGGGGAAGTTCATTCCACCACCTGGGTACCAGGACAGAGAAGAGACTTGATGTATGTCTTCCTTGTATATTGAGAGATGGTGGGTGAAGTCTTGAGCTGTGCTAGAGACTCAAAGGGAATGTGGTGCAGAGCAGAGTCAAATGGTGTGATACAAGATTTTTCCAAGGAGTTCACAACATCTTGATGTAGGGCATCATCTCCAGGGATATACAGCAGTCTTGCTGAGATTTATCTCAGGTGATAAACTGCCATTCATAACGAGATGTTGCTGTAGCAAACAGCAGTATTTGTTTCTTTGTATGTTTAATGAGAATGAATTTAGTTTAAATTGTAAATGTAGTAGAATGCATGTTAAATGCATGTTTGTCTATGGTATATCTTGTCTGTTCCTTGTCCTTATAGGAGCACAACAACACTTGCTGAACAATGACAAGCACATGAAACAAATGTGCAGTGAAGTGCACAAACAAAAAGCTTGGTTTATACCCTGATAAGACAATGTCTACTCTGTACCAGATTCCCTCTGGCTCAGACATTTAATAATGGTGTCCCAGTGGCACCCAAATACTGTCTTTCCCCCAAAACAAAACAGACCATTCTAGACCTGCTACAGCAATCAGGATTGATGTTTTCTTTTCATAAAAGCCCAGCATGAAACAGGATGGATTTGGGATTAATAAAATATGGAAGATGTTCATATTCCATGCAATCATAGACTTTTCTACATTACATTACAACAGAGGGTTTTAAGCGTTTCTATGTGTGTTTGGCCAAGTTATGGTAGCTCTGTTTGGCTTGAGCTGAATGGATGTGTGTGTAGAGAGGCCTGAGAATGCTATAAGTCAGACTATTATATTGGCCCAATGTAACCCCACTTAAGACCTCAGTGGTCTAACTCTTTGTGTCTTCAAAGAGACAGAGCACTGTTAAGAGACTGGAAGGTGTCCGCACAGGAGTTGATTTATGCCTTTGATCTGTCAAAATCTCTTTTACATGTGAGAAACCGACATTGATTTTTTTCATTACCAGGTTTCAGAGTGCTGTGATCTGAGGTGCTTTACTACTGAAGCATGAGACCAAAAATGTTGTAAAAATGTATATTTCAAAATTGTTTTATTCAATCATTCATCTTCATAGGGTCAGGCTCCCGGTGGATCTGGAGACCATCCTGAGACACTGGTCATGAGGAAGGAACACACCCTGGACAACATGTCAGTCTATCACAGGGCACCATGCACACACGCATTCCTAGACCCATTTGTGCCTACGGGCAATTAAGCATAGCCAATCCACATATGTACATGCATGTTTTAGGAGGTAGGAATAAACCAGAGGAAACAGACATGGGGAGAATGTGAAACTCCATACAGACAGTAACGTAAGCTCATGGTCAAACCAGGGACCCTGGAGCCTTGGGGAAGCAACACTACCCACTGACCCACCATGCCTGCTTATTATTACAAAAAAATGAAATTGGCTGCTTCTGAATGCAATAGGTAGAAACAGAATCAGGTTTTTAGAATGATTGTTTCATTAAATAAGACTTGAATGCTATTGTTGCTGTTTTGTTAAAGTTTGTTTTATTGAACAAAAATGTAAAATGCTCTGTAAGTTCCATAATTATGCTTGTGGATCTGTGGAGTTTCACTTCTTGTATACATTCTAGCAGGGATAATAATCAGTAATAATTTAATTCTAGCACTAGTGTAAAGAGAACAATTAATTACGCAAATGGAACGATATGTTTAACAAGTCATTGTTCCATTTGTATGAATTAAACAGAAGACTATCATGGCTGTGTATTTGGTGCTGTTGTTCACTGGAGAGTGAGGAATGGCTTCTCATTTCAAAACATACTGGTTAAGCTCTAGAGCCTTGGCAGGATTAAAAAGCCCTTTGTGGTTGAGCCTCAACTGAGCTCTTGTCATTGGTGTATATTTTTATTTTATTTGTGCATTTTTTTTTAGCAAAAAGCATAAATTTATTAAAATTAATTACTCAAGCTGGAATGTGGTGTTTCTTTTTGCGCATAATAAGAGAAGCCTTAACTTATCATTCTGGTTTGAAAATTTTAAATTGCCCCCCAAGGTTTGAAAATGTCACCGTGCTACTATGCAATGGAATTAACAAACTCTGCCTCAAACATGTACATCTAGTTGTAAAGGCCTCACATATACAATCTTTGTATGTCCTTTGGCAGGTAATCACTACCTGAGCTCTGCACTAGCTTTAGGTGTTTTTGCCTGACAGCTTTAGAGATAAAAGGGAATAATTAATTTATCAGAGGGAACCAGGCTTTAATCCCCAGTGTCCTGGTGATAAGGGTATTTTTGCCCTTTTCCAATCCCACCCCCTCAGATCTCCTCAAATGATAGAGCGTTCTCCCTCGGCATCCTCTTGTTAATAAGGCTGTCAGAGGGGCCGCAGAGGTGTCGTCCAAAGCGACTTATCTCCCCACCACACACTCCCGTCTGCCCCTGACAGCCACTGAAATCCATGGCCCTTTGAATTCTTGCAAGTGCTGGGCTTCAGCAATACCGCAAGCCAGAGCCGCCATTTAAGCTAGTAATTCAAACATTAGGCCAGGAGAATAGCTGGGTGATTGGAACATGTTAAGAAAGTGAAAGAGGAGAGGAGAGAAAAGAGCAGGATCTTAAATATTCTCTTCTAAGAGAAAGTACAAATGCAGAGGGATTTGTTTTCTTGTTAATAAAAGTTTATTCAACCCAGGTCCTAGTAAATTCTAGATGCCAGTTTTAGGCTCATTGACAGAGGCGCTAACATTGATGACAAGAAAATCCACATTATATAATATATATTGCAGACGTCAAAATAATAAGTATGCAGACTTCAACAAAAATACCAGGTCTTTACTTTTTATTCTGACGAAGTATGCCACATACATATTACCCTGTGCTTTTATTACTGAACAACCTGTTTACCATCACTGCAATGCAAAATACTTCCTATTTTGTTTTCTATGGTTCACAAGACCAAGTTTCACAAATTCAAACAAGGTCAAAAAGGTCAAAGTTGGAGCAAAGCAAAAGTAACTGCAAATGCGACTTTCATGTCCAGCATCCTTTCCCCTTAACTGAATTGGCTTTACTGCTGGGGGGATTTTATCCACAATCTGATTACTGATTTATCTGAAATAGCAGAAAAATAGTAAATGCTTCAGCTAAATCCTAGACGTTGGCACCTATGGATTGATGTTTTGGATCTTTCCACATAGCTTTGTAGGTGTGAATGATAGATTTATATGCACAAATTATAAGTATCTTTACACTTTCTGTGTAAGTGTATTTCATGTAGCTTTGTTTGTTAGCATGTCTAGATCTTGCACAACATGGTGTCTATGCTGTTTTGTATGTCTGTCCTCTCTGTTGCAAGATATGTCTGCAAATATGTTCAATAATGCGGGTTTGCCATGTGGTAATAACAGATGATAGCTTCTTTAATAAATAATGGGCTGTATGATTGAAACTTTGCCAGGTCTCACCCACAGGTGAACAACATAATGCCTAGAAAATCCACCATTTCAAAATATTAATAGGAAAAACCTTAGAAAAAGCTTGACAAAAGGCTGTTTCCAGTAAATCTTTCATTTCTTGTTCTCCACTGTTTCAGATTTCTGATCAAAATGATGTTTAGTGTATATTCTCATGAATATTTAATTGTAATTTATGGAATAAACCGATAAGTAAAGAATTAGCTATTTTTGGCAGCAGCTGGCACTGCTCAGAGGAGCTGTAATCATGATACCAGATTCATAAAACCACAAAAGCTCCCGAGTAGAGCAGTGGCTCAGTGAGTGTTTCATATGCAGCTCATAAGCTGAGACTGGACCTGAGTTTTACATCCTACTCAGAACTCATTTCTTCTATGTACCTATGTGCAATATTATATATTATATATTATATTAGATATAACAGCGTAGATACAATCAGCAAAATGCAGACTGGTTTGGGCCTTGGGATAGAAAAAGTACAGGATGGGAATCCTATAACTGTCCACAGAAAACAAACAAACAAACAAACAACCAAAAATTGGCTATATATTAGAGAATGGAGTCTGTTATCATATCATGCTCAATCATCCTTTCACGGCTTGGCTATTGATTTGTTATGTCTGCGACCCTCATTCAGAATGAGAAACAAAAGATCCAGTGACTGAAGATCAATTCAAGGTCAGCACTCAGTGGTTCTCTTGTTTTTCCCAGGTCTTCTGGCAAATGCCAGCATCTGTACCTCCTCTGACCAAGAAATCAGCAGTGGCTGATTCCCTGCCTTATCTTGCTGACACTTTTAAAGTCCCCAAAGCGAGGAAGGAGAGGCCTGTCATTGTCAACGAGGTGACCTCATGACCTTTTCAATTTCGATTCATGCGGCAAAGCCCAGACCAGCCGGGCAGCTGCACGGCCCAGCACAAAGGTACCGTTTGCTTTTCATTTCCTGCCTGATAAGACTGGAGAGAAAACATTGTATATTGTAATGCTCTCTCACCTTTTTGACATCAGTAAAATTGAAGCCTTGGAGAAAGATCAATACAAATTAAAAGCAAATACAGAAACCTCTATAGAGTGCAAGTAGAGGTTTAGAAACCCATTGACGGCCCCTGACTGCTTGGTTGCACATTGTTTGTAGAAGTGGTGGCCGAGTTAGAAGAGGAATTGAAAACTAAGGAAAGTAAAAGTTTGGCTGTTGACCTAACTATTAGGGTGAAGTCTGATAGTGCAGCACATACAGACATGTGCCATGCTCAAGTTTTTGTGTTTATTTTTTTGCTCTAATAGGAAGTTCCCAGTGCCACCAATAAGGACATGACAATACTGATTACTTCATCTTAAGATGATAAATCTTTCAGAAATTATACAATGTTCCTGATTTTAATAATATTTTATTTGTGGAGATTTGATTCATTTTACATCCTATATACACACATATTTTAGATAATGAATGACCTTTTATATATTTATCTGAAAATTAATTCAAATTCTAAAAAGCTATTAATTGATTAAAATCAACTAAATCATTTTATTATTCATCCACATACAAAAGCTATTTTAAATAGGTATTAAATGCTCCTGCATTATTCTGCTTTGCTTTGTTTCATGGTATAAAAAAATATTTTACAGTATAATGTTTTCTGGGCTGTTTGTGCTTAAATTGATTGGTTCAAAACCAGGACTAGTCATGATGTGTTTTAATTTTCTCTAACATAAGTCAACAGCAAATATGTTTAATTAAAAACGAGAAGGTATATAAAGAATTAAAATGCAGAGGCACAATTACAAAAATACAATTAGGGCTAATAAGGAGTGACACTCTGCTACTTTATGAGAGCACTTTATTAGTAGCTACTTTATTAGTAGTGGGGCTGTTTTTTGGATAATCTGCCTGACATGCATTTAAAATTAAGTGGTGCTCAAGGCAGGCGTCAACTGACCAATTTTTTGAGCAAAAAACAGACAATCCTAAGTCATAGGCTGCAGAACAGCATGCTATTTGCTAGTGATTATGATGATGAGCAGGGCAGCAAAGCGCAGGTGGTTGGAATGAACCCAAAGCAGTCATAATCCAGCAATCAGCATATGGAGATAAATGAATTGTCAGGCAAACCAGAGTCTGCAGTAAGCTTATATGCATGGACTCCGTCCTCAGCTATCACATGATACTGCATTATGGCCAACATGAACAAGCGAGCTAACCTACCAACCATAGTAAAGTAAACACCTACCTGCTGGTGTAATTAAAAAAAATGTCGCATTCTACTTGTTTTTTTTTTCTATTTTATAACATTCCCACTCTTTTACAAGCCTAAGTAACGATCCTACTTATTATTTAATTTATTACACATCCACGTAAGTGTTAGTACTGTAAAGTAAAATTAAAAGTAAAGAAAACGAAATGTCTTGTGTCATGTATGGAGCAAGTCCATTTGGAAAGCAAGGTTGCCTCACTGAGTGGTAAGGTCTATGCTGAGGAACTGAAAACTTGCCATAATAACCCCAGCTTAAATAAGATTTTTTTTAAAAATAAACTGCTGGCTCACATCTTTAAAAGCCTCCACGGCAGCCAACCTCCTGGACAGATACTGTCATGTTTGTAAATTAGTCCATGAAAGCAGAAATGCATGGGCGTAATCCTCTAATCGTGTTCATTTGGGAGCACTGCAGGGCAGCCATGGCCTGCTGCTGCGGATTACTGGAGCTCATTAAACACGCAGAATTATTGAAATCGTCCACAGGCTTTTTTCCTCCTGTCCAAATTGAAGACAAAGGGGACTGGGAAATGCATGCTTTATCAGGCTGAGACAGCACTCACACACTGCAACTTCTGGACTCGGCACTAGTGCTATAGACTGCTCTTTAGCCTCAAGATTTAAAGGTTTATTGACTGATGCTGGCCAGATCAGTGTGGACAGACTTACCTGCGAACTCACCTTGAAATGTCATTTGTGTGGAACTGGCTCTCTGAGGTGTGTGCACTTGGGGCTGTATCCAGAGTTGAGTTATGAATATCAAAATTGTGCACATCAGTATGCAGAGCTCAAAGGTAAATATGGACGTAAACATTGTTCAGACAGTTGAGAATTGTGTACACGGGGTGAAGTTTGCCTAAAACTGAGGTGTGTCTAAGTTACTTGCAATTCTGACCTTGAACATAAGGCAATTTTCCTTGCATAATATTATCTTGAGTGAGGAGAAGTATTAAGTCCAGCGCCACTGTCTGACACTTTGATGTAACCACAATAAATCACACTGAAATTCATGTTTTGGGCTGTACAACTATGAAACACCATTTGAGGCCAATACTGAATACATAAATATGAACATTTCGAAGTCCACGAAAGCATTTAAAAATATTTTTAAATAGTGTCTTGCTTTTATGTTACATCGCGTTGCTTTTGACACTAAAGAAAAAAGGCATGATCTGCTCCTTCAGTCCATATTTTGTGTATGGCAAGCGCTTGTGTTTGAAGGTGGTGATCTTGATGCTATTGAAAATCCCCATCTCAAATGCTTCCACTAAAGAAAGATCCCAAAACCTTGGAGTTGTGAACTACATGCAGGTAATTATATTAATCTGAATGGAAATCCTGAAAAATCATATTTTAAGGACCTACTGTATGTAACCAGGCTTTGAATACAAGGAACTTTGTCACAATTTTGAAATTAAGCCATAGACTTAAGTCATCAAATCTGAATATGGCCTTAAATTCCAAATTTTATTCAAAGCAATTTGAAAAAAGCAATATGAAAAGGACATCCAGATCTTAGATTTTGTACATATCATACTAGTTTGTTCTGCTTATTTTGTGAAAAGGCAGGCGCCTAGTTGAAAACATTGTGTATCACTGCACACACACAATAATATGTATTTTGTGCATGAGAGAGGGCACACAGAGACACTGGTAAAGGGCAGAGCTTGATTGAGCTGTGGAAGAGGAAAAGGCCAGGCTGGCTGAAAAGCGATCGCAGGTGGCAATTGTTCTCCTCTGGCCCCTTCAAATCACAGGCATTACTTCCTCAAGTTGAAGTTCTCGATAGACTTTACAGGAGGCCACAGAGTTTAATAATTTATAAGAGGTAAGACATTTTCATGGTGGAAGAGATTGAATTTTTCATTTACTGTTTATCTGGTGCCCACAGCTGGGGGACAGCTTTTTTTTTTTTTTACCCCATTCTTAGAAGGTGCATTCAGGTCCTTGTCAACACTCTTGGTCCACATTGGCTGTGACATTAAATTAAATAGGTTATTGACTGGCCAGTAGGTTGGAAATGAGGCTGCTAGAATTCACGCTCATTGCATTCCTGCCCTTACTAGCTCCGGGTCACCGCACCAGAAATCAAAGCATAATGGATCCTGATTTTCTGCCATTGCTTCTGTGCACACTTCCTATTTGTTTTTCATTTGTGCTGATGCTAATTCCATTGCTCCTGATAAATGGCAACTGACTGCAACAACAACAACAGGATTCCCATAGCTCCACTCCCTTGTACACCTTCTGTGTTGATGTCCCTTGATTACCAATGGATACTGTTGATTAAGGAGATGGCAATTTCCAGATCAGGTGAACTTAAGACCTGTTACCAATAAACATTCTGTGTTAATTATCCTCTAAGCTTTCTGATCCTTAACCTTGGAACTCTTACTTTATCTACCATAGAATTGTAAATTACTGCCTAAGGAGATGTAAGAGAGTCAGTGTTGACACCAACAATTCACAAGATAAACAATCATCTGAAAATGCTGTTTCTTTAAAGTGAAGAGATAGGAAAACCACTTTATCTAATGTAACTGTGTTTTTGTAGAGATCAGGATGAAAATGGTCTTGCAAAGGTTTCACATAGCAAAGTGTCTTTGAAAGCAACTCTAACTGCACCAATTTACCAATTGCACCAATTAAACAATTTTTAACATGCACATAAAAGGAATCAACCTAAAGACATAAAAATCTAAGACTTTTAAATGGTCTCAGTGTTAAGTTACATTCCTTCAAACTTCATTTGCAAGGCAGTCAGGGAAAAGCCTGTGGCTGTCTTCCTGTTTTCATTTTGGGTAAAGATGTCTAAAACCTTGCTAGCTAAGAGTGATAACTCATATCCCAGTGTAAACTTATAATTCATTAAAATTTAAGTGTGTTGTTTTTTCATATGTAGATTGGTTACAAAGAGAGATAGGTGGGGCGTCTTTCAGTGGAAATGGAAAGGAATCCTTAAATCTTTTACACTTTTGGGGATAACCAGACTTTAAAATGCTAGAACTTTACTTGAGATTGTGATGTGCAATTAAAATACAGATTTCAGTTCAGAAAAGCCTGTAGTTTTGAGAACTATATGGTAGAAAATGTCAGAATTTCATCATCGATCCCAGGCCATCACACAAATAACCTGATTATTAATAGAGTTTTAATTTTAAAAGACAAGTTATGAAAAATTGCTGATACAACTTTTTTTCCTGCTGTATGTGGGAGCATATACCCAGTGGCCACTTTATTAGGTTAGTGGGTGATGCCACCATGTGTGGAATGCAAAATAGTTGATTGTGAAAGCCATCCATCCTGGAGCACAAGGCAGGGAACACCCTGGACAGGGTGCCAGTCCATCACAGGGTGCAATTGCATGCACTCCAGAAATGGCAATCAGCCTACAACACATGGGGAAGGAAATTGGAGTACCTTGAGGAAGCCCCTAAAGCTTGGGGAGAATATGCAAACACTGCACATACATGTCCAGCACCTTGGTCCTGGAGAAACATTTATCTTATGTAGCACCTTGGTCCTGGAGGGATGTTGTTTCATTTCACTATGTACTTGTATATGGCTGAAATGACAATAAACCCCACTTGACAGAGGTGGGAATCAAACCCCCAACCCCAGAGGTGGGAGGCAAACATGCTAGCCATTAAGCCACCATACCCCCTGACTAAAAGCTAGGAATAGTACAGACTTAGTGGCCACTGTTTATAAGTATATGCTCTGGTAGATTATTTCACCTTTGTAAAAATGCATTATAGCCTACAGAGCAGCTGGGTCCCAAAACCTTGTTTTAAGTTGTCTACCATTATATGGAAATAAAACCTTTTGTCTTTCCCGTCATCCTTACATAGATGACTCTTTACATTTTTCTACTGAGAATTTTTTTTTTTTGGATATCTGCATATATTAGCATTTTATTTGTGTATCCTAGCAGGCATGAGTGCAAAGAAAGCACTTGAATTTAAATGAGATGGATGAGTAACTTATAGACTGGGAAATGTGCTGGTCTTTATAAAAATTAAAGACATTTCTGAGTATTGTTCCTTCAGGCAGTTTTTGTTGTTCTAGAACAAGTAGAAAAGCACTGGTTTTTTTTTGTTTTTTTTTTTAAACTTGGTAACATTGTGCATGGAAACTCCAAAGCCAATTCAGTGATAGTGATAGCTATTCAGGCTAGTGCTGCCTGTGGGGTGGTTGTCTACAGTGTTAAAGTCAATAAAAGAGCAGGAGCTAATTGGTGAGTGTTGTTCAGGAGTAAATAACATTGTCAGGGGTTCTAGGCTCTGCTCCTCATGGTTTTCACCACTGACTGTCCTTTTGAATGTAGTCTCCTGCCTGAGGATCGTTCCTGCCATAGCCATGCTGACCTTTAGCACATAGCACTCCTGGAATGAGATAGAAAACAATGCTACAGAACACTACAAGATGACATTTGGCCCATCCTTTTTTTTTTTTTTACCCCTTTTCTTTTTAATTGCTTTCCACTTTTGGTTACCTGCAGTCATAACATTTTGTTTCTGCGTTCTTTTGTTAGTTTGTTGTCTTTTTTTTTTTACTAAAATAAATTCAATGCATTCATTTTTGCTTAAACAATTTGTTGTTGTGATAAATATGAAGGACAACAACACAGGAAGCATTTTTTTTCCCTGTTTTAGCCTCCTTCATCAAGTGCTATATTCATATACTATTGTGTTTTGCAAAGAGTTTTTCGCACAAAATGCACTTGCCTGTGTCTGTTCAGTTTTTCAGCTGCAGCAAACAGCAAGTAAACAGCAAAGTGAAGAATAAGAAGATCAGTCAGCTTAATCATAGAGGTCTACACCATTACTCAAGGAAAACAGTCCCAAACCATGATGCACCCTTCATCATGCTTCATAGCTGGGATACGGTTTTGGTGTTACTGTGCAGTACCTTTTCCTCCTTGGTGTCCTTCCATTACCATCACCAAAACCTCATTACAGGACAATGCCAGGGTAGTGATCCATCACTTGAAGCTTAATAGAAGTTCTTTTTAAAAAAAAAAAAAAGACATGAATCCAAGTCCAGACATGAATCCAATTGACAGGCTGAGAAAAATGACCTAAGGAGGGCTGTTCAGTTGTGTAAGGAGGTATGATTACTATGAATAATTAATCAATTTGCTAATCAATGTATTTAATAACACATGAAATGTACATTTTTATGTTTGTCTATTATTATGGCTATGACCACATGCCAATGTGACAATGCATAGAAATGCTTTAGCTTGGCTACTGAAAACTTCACACACCCCATCTGACTATACACTAATGGCAGCTGAGCCATTTTTTTTCTAAATGTTTAGCATACAAGAGCTTTTATTTTTCTTACTGCATTTTTCTGTTAAATCAAACATTATAGTTTTGCATTGCTTTTGGTGAAGTGTGTTTTCACGAAATAACATGGGGGTAACAAAATGTAAGCCCAGCCACTACCTATCAGGTGATAAAAAAAAAAAGCCGACCTGTCAGAGCCAAAGGGGGGGAAAAAAGGAAAAGGTGCCAGTGCTGTCTTTCTGCAAAAGTCAGATAAGTGAGTGTCTTGTGTTCTCAGTGCAATGTTGCTGCTTGTAAAGACCTCAGTAACAAGCTGTTTGGGGTTATTTATCATGATCAGATAACAAATTTTTTAAAAAAGTGCACATTAAAGCAAATCTGTATAGTTGACAGAAGAACTGCTTACATTGATAGCAGTGCATATGAGGTATCATAATAACAAGCAGCACACTTTGCTTTTTTTTAACTTACAATTGTGGTGTACCTAAATGTGTTTGTGGACTTTTTTTTTCTTTGAAACACTCATCTCAACAAACATGCATGTGAGAAGGTGCATGTTCACTGATGTGTGTCTTTGAGCAGACTTGTCATAGCTGATCACAGAAACAGAGCAAGTGACAGCCCACCCCCATCAGCATACACACACTCTGGTGAAGTACCCTCTACACACTTGTGTTGGCAATCAAGTGAAGCACCTTGATGAGTGACAAGTCGCTGTCTTGATTGAGAGGCCTGCTAACAGGAAGTGAAATCAGAGATGGAGCGATGCAAAGAGCAAAGGCATATGTTACCAACAATGACGCATAAGGAACCAGACACACACAGTTCTGCTCAAATCACTGATGATTAACTGTCCGCTAACTTGTTCATGTGATTAGTATGCCTCCCTTGTGTAACTAATGTGACTTTCATAAAACATGCTGTATTATCAGTGACATTCACTCTGTTAAATATAGATTGTCAAAATATTTCCTTTTTATTCAACTAAAATGAGATTCAAAAGCCTGAGTCCACCATCAATTCAGAATAATTACACTACTATACTATATTTGTAGTCACTCTTAATTTTATTCAGCACTATTTTGTTTAGTAAAAACTAAAAATAATAACACTATTAAATTAAATAAATCAGGCACCAAAGGATATTTTAGTCTTATTGAATCCGAGTTATAATTATTATTTCATAATAAATAATACAACATCAGATGTTGCCAGGTGACATGACAACAATTAACACTGCGTTAGGAATAAACATGTATTACTATGTGAATTAGATCCACTGGATCACAAAAAAAAATATATCACAAGTTTTGTACGAGCAGCAGCATCAGATATATTTATATATTTCAGTATGAGGATTTCTTAGACAGGTAAAAATGGCTATGATTAGCCACTGCAAATCGATTCTTGCAAAAATCGTAATCTTCATATCCACTGGATTGCTCCTCCCATAAAAGTAAAGCGCAACTGTAATACATGAAAACTAATGTGAGCTAGTTAGCTTGATTTCATTTGCATGATTCTGCTAGCTTTCACTGATTCTGCAGTGTTCAGCAGTGGGGCAATGGTTTCTTTAGCCATTCATGAAGCTTCCCTTTAACATTCATCTTTAATGCACCCGTCACTAGAGCATATTTTACATATAAATTAAGCTTTATTCTCTGTCATTAAATTCCATCATTAACTGTTTAACTTTCCATGGTAAATGAGATCAGTAGGCCAATAGCAGCATAAGATTTTCACAGTCTAAACCGACTAAAGGCATTACTTTTAATATAGATATGATATTTGTAGAAAGAAATATATTGCCAAAGCAGATGATGCATTTAGCAAAGAAAGAATTTTGCGTGGTGTAACTGGTGACAGTTGACGCATTGTCTTTTAAAGAAAGGATAAAAAAAAATAAGAAGGGAATAAATTCAGAAAGGGGTTTGTGTGAAGCACAACAGAAGCGTGCAAAGCATAATTTGTGTACTAAAGTGGGTATGCTTGACAAAGCTCCTTTGTCATATGCTCTCTCTCTCTCTATCTCTCTCCCTCTCTCTCTCTCTCACACACACAGACACACTTTTCTACCAGATGCTGTGCTATGTTTGCCACACTGTCTGTCTTGCTCCACTCTGGGATTCGGAGCAGAGCCAGATGAGAGCATATGTTAATTAAAAAACAAAGCACTTGATGACTTTCACACACAAGTGAATAACCCAAAAATCTCATGCATATACAAAACACACACTTCTTTCTACGTTCTATATATAGACAGGTGACAGAGGTGGTTTTGTTATGGTGTAGGAGCCACCTGGCTGCCATGTTTTCAGGTCAACTTGTACCCTTAGAAGGAGCATTGAAAATTTACACACACACACACACACACACACACACACACACACACACATATATATATATATATATATATATATATATATATACTGATCACATATATCCTATGATGAAACATTTCCATCTTGAAGGAGGATTTTTGAATTGTTGTGTTACACAACACTCTTTCTCACCATCATCAGAACACCAACTGAGAGAATATATATATATTTTTTTGGGATAGATTTTTTTTTATTGCTTTGTAACAGATAGGATCACATACAATTGTCCAAAAGATTCTTCACAATGAAGAAAAGCAAAAAGTTGACCCTCTGAACCCCCCTAATCCCCCAGCGGTCCCCCAGGTCCAGACCACTAATTGTTGTAATAAAACTGCAACCAAAAATAATTACCTGAAAATAAATAAATAAATAAATAAATAAATAACATAAAATACATGAAAGAAAAAAAAAACAGTCTGCATTATGAGACACTTAGGTAGAACATCGTACAAATCATCAGAGGTCCAAAAGTCTAAACTAAACCCCTAATTAAATTCTTCCATCTTGAAGCTTTTGTATCAGTGCCTCTGCAGCCTGAGAGAATATATTTTGAAAGAATGCTGTTCATTCCTCAGACAGTTCCACAGACATGTAGAATTTACGCCAATGCACACTGAAACTGTTCTGTTGGCTCGTGGTGACACAACACTTTACTAAGATGCTTTATTTGAGGGTTTTTTTCTCCCCCTTTGTCACCTGTCTAATTATTTGCATTGCAAAAAAAATGCCTAATTTATAATAAGGATGCTCTTGCGAATCAGAAACATTCTGTACATGGAGCACACATTGCTGCGCTTTTGTGCCGTTCTACATTCTGGCTATAATGAGTACAAAAATAAACAGTGTTGATTAGGGGGTACATCAGCCATACAAGGATTTTCTGAAGCATCTGCTGAATTATGCTGTCAGTCAGCAATCTGCTGCACACGTGCAATTCTCACTAAGCTCACTGCATATGATTCTGCAGATAATACTTGTTTTCAAACAGCCTTGTGTGGCACAAAAATCCACCATTACTGTCACAGCTTTTTTATGTTTTACTGCCATAACTTTTAGATCTGATATTCTGGGATCTCCTCTAACCACTCTAACTTTTGCATACTCTACAAATCTCCCTTGATAATTCTTACTGCCAGTTTTATGAATAATGTGATCATTCTGCTGTTTGTGGAAAAGCCCTCAAGGCTTGTAATTTATTGTGTATAGCATAAGAGCTTTGCAGAACAAAGTGCTGCCCTTGGTGGCCCTGAATTGCAGCTTGATACTGTGGATGCTCTTTTCTTCCCCTTTCACTGTTCATTTGCAGACACTGTGCACTCATTCTTTACAGGTCATCACTCCTGATAGGGAAAAAAGTTTCGCCTCAGGGTTCCTGTGTTGTACATCTTCCTTTCTTTCATTTGGTCATTTGGTGTGTGTCTGAGTGTCTGAGTATGTGTGTGTGTTGGGGTTAAGGGAATAGAGGGGGTTATGAACCACTTACCGCTGTCTTTTTCTCAGGATTTATCAAGTGATGCTATTAAGACCAGCACTGTGGTTTTGACTGGCTTGTATGCTTTCTTCTCTGCTCTCTCTCTCTCTCTCTCTCTCTCTCTCTCTCTCTCTCTCTATATATATATATATATATATATATATATATATATATATATAATTTATTTATTTATTTATTTATTTATTTATATACTTGACCCACTTCCTTACCAAAAAGCCACCAAATATCATATAATTCCAAACACAGCATAAGAAAAAAACTGTTGCTTTTTTTTTCTTTAAGATCTCAAGTGACCTCAAGTGAAATCATTTGTAGTATACAGGTGAGTGACAAAAATTCTATTATGCATACAATAATACGATTATGCAATTAACATCCTGCCGTGTTCTGTGTCATGTATAAAATTGCTGAGCAGATACAGTTGACCTCGATTTGGGGCAAGATGGGAAGAAGATGGAAAGATCTACATGACTTTGAAGGAGGATTCATTATAGTGGATGGATGGAGCTTCAGCCACAAAGACTGCTCAAGTGGCTGATGTTTCAATAGGAACAGTGACTAATTTTAATCTGCATTTAGATCTGTAGGAAATGCATCAGTAGAGAGGGTTGTGGTCAAATTCTCACATTCAGTAACAGTGATATTTGTGCATTAGCATGATCTGTAAGGAAAGACAGAAGAGCCAAGTGACTGAGAATATCAATGCAGGACGTGATCCGGCTGTCAGCAGGAACAGTTTGGTGGCCTGACACCTTACTAAGACACCTTATGTTGGTTTTTCCTTTAATTTGTCACCCGTCATACTGTACATACTGATACCAACACTTTCAAAGTTATTCCAGTGAAAGTTTTTTCTTCTTCTAATATTAATCTTTTTTATTCCCCTTGCTGATAAGGGAATATTTTTGCTTCATAAGGGTTTTCTCTTCTCTCATTGACTGCCTTTCATTAAAAGCAGGAATGCCAAGGGATGCTGTGTGATGGATTGTGATTGGTTGATGGAGCTTGTACAAAGATGCATCTTTCTTTTCAGCACATCTGGCTGGGTCAGCATGACACTCTCTCTCTCTCTTTCTTTCTTTCTTTCTTTCTTTCCCCTCTCTCGCTCATGCTCTCTCCACAAGAGTATAGTAATATTCCAATCTTGTATGAAAATGTTTTATCACTAGAACTGTCCTGAATTAATACTTGAAGATGTTTAATTGCAAGTGTACTCACTGAACAGAAACAAATTTAAAGTCATTTTCTGAGGAGAAGGAAGAATCTAAGGTTAAATATTTTGGTTAAAAAAACACCTGAGGTTTCTATGATATATTATTTCAACACACTCACAATGTGTCATATGATTTTATGTTATTTATATGCTTTATGATTTAAACATATGATTTATGTTTAATTATCTACAATGTCTACCTTACACATGGTCTGGTCAACAACTTTGCTGACTGTGTGGGTGTGTGTTTGATTGTGTGTTTGGGTATGAATATGTGTTTGTGCGAGTGTTTAGTTTGTTTGTTGGGCTTTGGCTCAGGGGATGAGTTTTTTCGGACAGGTCTTTAGTAAGGAGTGCTCTGTACTTTAAAGAGTTGGGGTTGGAGTAGTTTAGCTACAGCTGGAAATTTGCTGCTTTCTTTTTTATTTTTAAATTTGGGTTGGGGGGGGAATCCAGAGTTCTGCTCTGCAAGATTTAAAGATTTACTCTCTCTTTCTCTCTCTCTCACCCAGACACAGACACACACACACACACATACACACACACCATCTCTACTGTTAATCAAGCACTCCGGGATTGCCAACATATAGGCAAAACACAGAGAAGCCAGTTGAATTACAGCCACCATACATCTCCACAACCATGTTCTAGCTTCCTTATTTTGTCTTCCTCTACACTTACATACATCTTCTTTAGTGCTATATGGGCCATAGACTATTTGTCTGCTCTTGACTGTTTACTCTGTAACTAAAGTTAATAAACTGAATGCACGGCTATGGCCCCTAACTGCCCTGCTACAAACTTTATAGGCATTAAAATACTTCTTTCTATTGGTGGGTGTGTCTTTCTTCCTCAGTCATGTGGTCACTTTAGCGGACAAGATCCCCTGTTCTTCTTTCACACTCTGCTGAGCCTGCACTGCTCCCTGAGAGTGTGTCTCAGTGACTTATTCATGGCAGGTTTCAACTGCAGATGTATCTCCGGTTGTTTAACCTCACCTTCCGGGGCCAGTGTGAAGGTGAATGATTTGCTATTCAGCTTCATATTTATCCATTTCCCCAGAGAGGCTCAAGAGAGGCCTGGGAATGTCCTCATGACGAAAAGGTTAGGTAGGTAATCACCATAATATTGATAACTAATTAATATTGGCTTTATATTTGTGAAAAATACTATGTTTACCTACATTCAATACATCAAACTGAAACTATCCACCCACCATCCACTTTATTAGGAACACCTGTACACCTGCATATTCATGCAGTTATGCCCGCGATAGCCTCGGATTCCTGTTCTTGGCTGATAGGAGTGGGTCCCAAAGTGGTCTTCTATTGTTGTAGACCATCCATCTCAAGGTTTGATGTTTTGTGCATGCTGAGATGCTTTTCTGCTCACCAAAGTTGTACAGAGTTACTACCTCCTTCCTGGCAGTTCGAACCAATCTGGCCATTTTCCTCTGACCTCTCTTCAACAAGGCATCTCCTCCCACAAAACTGTCGCTCGCTCAATGTTTTTGTTTTTCGCACCATTCTGTGTAAACTCTAGAGGTGTACAGGTGTACAGGAGTTCCCAGTAAAGAGGACGGTGAATGTATCTTCTTTGTCCAAATATAGGGTCTGTCATTCAATATTATTACAATATTATTATGACAATATTATTGCTAATTAACACAAGCAGAGCACATTGTTTTATTCCCTATTTGTGACTTCAATGCTACATGATCTTCTCAAAACTAAATTATGGTATAATTCTTTGAATGGCACCTACAATCATGCTAGTCAATGTTCATTTTCATTCCATTAACTTTCGACTGCTTATTTATTATAGATTGTATTCGATCTGGTCTGGAAAAGCATGCTCCAATCCACAAAGTAATCACAGAATCACTAGAATCCCGCTTCTGTTCCTGACTGAATTGATTTTAAGGGTCCAGCATCTTTCCTCCTTGAGTCAGGTTTAAAAAAATGTTGTTGTGGCCTCCTGCCAGAGGCTACTGTCAGAACATGTGGAGAAATGCATGTAGAAAGGTGCTGTCACTCACTCACTCACTCACTCACTCACTGCCATTCTTAATTTGTATTCTTTAATATTTCACAATTTACACAAGAGTTCTAATACTGTCTGCAACATGGATGTGTTGTTGCTCTGGCAAAATAAGAAGAAAGCTGCAAACACATGCTTCAGTCTTTTTTTAAATTATGTTGACTTGACAGGTGATTATTGACATACTGTAAATGCAATTTGTGCTTGTGCGCTCTTGTGTAATTGCTATTTTCCTCTTATTGCCTGCAGTGCATATGATTGACATGAATCCACCATAGTGGAAAGGACCAATGAATCATATTTTTTTATCAGAGAGCAATGAGAAGAGGAGGCAAATCTTTCTGATTCCAACATGCTCCAAATGAATGTATCAGGTGAAAACAATTCATCATTTTATTTTATGGATGGGCACTGCTCCTTAATAATTCATGGCGATGTACTGCTAATTCCTGTTTCAATCCTTACCAATTCCTCACCTGGAGTCAAACACATGCTTAATGGGGAAATTCCCCTAAGCTCATTCTGTATGACCCACTGCCCAGAGGCTACTGGGGGTGCTGGGAGAATATGCTGATTTCCTCTGCTAAAGCCCTTTAAATATTCAGTACAAAAATCACTGACTGCTCTCTTTATGTCTGTCTCAGTCTTCATTAATAATAGGCTGCTGGTGTCATTGCTACGGCTCCCAGCATGAGGCTAATGCACAGATGGTTACATTGCCAAATGAGATAGTTCACTGTGGAGGGCGTGCTTACCCTTCTCTCTTACTGCCAAACATCCCCCTAACAAACATACACACACACACACACCAAGCCACACTACCTCCAACAGCCTCAGAAGCACTTTGCTTACACAGCTGATGATCAGAAGAAAGACAGACTTTATAGATCCCCCAAAGGAGAAATGTTTTCTGAAATGTTTGTCTGGGAAGTTTATATATTGCACTGAACTATACCCACTTGTCTACTTGTCTACTCAGAGGGAAAAGATAAGAGATTAGTTTGATTGATCCCATTTATTGTATGACAAAACATTTCTTTTGTGATGGGAGTTCATCTCTTCCAGGATGATCCTCTCCCTATTCACAGGACATGAGGCCTCATATACTGTGGCCTTCACTGTGACTAGATTTCAAGCCAAAAAACCCAAAATGTCTCCATTTTCCATTACTGGAAAGTTTCAAAATAATAAAAACTGTGAAAAAAACCCCAAAATAAATCAAATCGATAATTGGTTTGATCACTCTTTGCCTTTATAAGCTGCACCATTTCTCAGCACTGCCATGTTGTTTTCTAAGGAAAACTGCTGGTGGGATGTTGGAAGTCTTTCTGCAGACTTTGGCGGTCATACTTGCTTCTGTAGGTCCCAGACAGCTTTGGTGGTGTTCTAATCCGAAAAGTGGTTTATTACTTAATATGTTATTTTACTGACATTGTATTACAGTACAATTATTCTATTGTATTACAAGAAGAACTGTTAATTTTTTTTATTTAAAAATGCTAGACTACATATAAATACTTTTTTTTTTAAAAAGAAGTATTAAATATCCATTCATAAAAAAATCCATACTATTTTTTTCCATTTGCTATTTCTTTTACCTTGCCTTGACTTACTTCCTACTTTGCCTTGACTTCCAAGTAGGACAGATGATCCTTCATTTGCACAAACCAGGTAAAACATATACATACATAATCATTTAAAAAATGCCATCAAGTACAATTAGGAACACAACAAATTGTTTTACATACATGAAACCGTCAAAAAAATTTGGAATGGGACCTATGAGAACTAGAATTGGTATTATGTCATGTCACACAAGGCCAAAATAAAACTTTTTTGTTCATGCTCACCCCTCAGCATATTTGGCAACAGAAGGGGACTATATATAAGGAAAAAAGCACCTGATAGCCACTGTAATATAAAATGGCGGATCACTGATGCTTTGGAGCAGTTTTGTGGCTGGTGGTTCAGGGACTCTTTTGCAGACTGATGGCGATTCTGAATTCAACTCATGACAAGGTTCAGATTTGGTCATAGATAGAGCTTTCAGAAAGATAATGTACCAAATATACTTCCAAATCAACACAGAAATGGTTATAGAAACAACCATTTTCAATGACTCAGTCTCCAGACTGAAATCCTGTGGTCTTCATTGAAGAGGGAAGTCCACATGCCCAAACATAAGAATAAATGTAAAGGAGCTTAAAATGTTCTAAATGAGGAGT
This sequence comes from Pangasius djambal, assembly GCA_022985145.1. Classification (NCBI taxonomy): domain Eukaryota; kingdom Metazoa; phylum Chordata; class Actinopteri; order Siluriformes; family Pangasiidae; genus Pangasius; species Pangasius djambal. The sequence continues at coordinate 17,042,651 of CM040990.1, forward strand.
GGACCAAGATCCCAATTGTCTCCCACCTTGTTAGACATTACAAGATGAGACTCATGTTTGCTGTGGGTGCTTGCAGTTGGACAAAAGCTGCTACCATATTTTGAAACAGTATGCTCGTGTCTCTGTCCTCTATTTTTTTATTTTTTTACATACCAATCAAGGAAAATTTAAGTTCAGTGTAATATAAAAACTGATTCCTGTTGTCAACACTCCAACTGATATTAAGTATTAAGTAAATGTAAACTACTTTCCATTAAATTATTCCAGAGAAAGATTCAGTGGTGAATGTGAAGTGGACTTATTATTATTATTATTAGTAGTAGTAGTAGTAGTAGTAGGATGTGTTTTGCATGTTTGCTCACTGATTTAAATGATGAAATGTACTGTAGCAGAAAACTTGCAACCACACATTTTCTAATTATCCATGTGCTTATAAACTTGGTACAAGAGTCATTCTGAATATGCTTTATGAGCACCTGCATCTTGTTAATGCACAGAATTCATTAGAAATTCAGATGACAAGATTAGCATAGCTCTTCTGAATTAATTAATTAAATACATCCCATTCTGTATCTATCTCTGCTTAATATCTTCCCATCTATCCCCACTTTCCATTTCAGTTTTCTTTCTGCTAGCTTGGCAGTAGATGAGGTGAGACTGTAAGTTTTGCAAATTAAACACCTGCTCTCATCAAGCGAATACATAATGAATGACTGTAAAAATCAGCTAGGTACAGTCAAGCTGCCCTGGAGATTAACATGGTAATACATGTGTGCATCCAATTGCAACACTAAGCATCTAAATAGCATCTAAATATGCTTCACAGTGATAATTGATGTGATGTGTAATATATGTATTTTTTTTTTTTTAAACACACACACACACACACACACACACAACTGATGTAACTCCAAGTCCAATTCCTACTCCAAGTTTGCTTACTTGGAAAAACAGGGAACTATTTTATCTTTCCCTATTCAAAACCTTATGAGAATTAGTATGCACTGACTTTGTGGTATCACAGCAGTAAAGCAATACTCAAAAGATAATCTGACTGGGACAGACATCAGATTGCACCCCTCCTCACCCTAGCACTCCAATTGCTAATGTTCCTGCTCAATCAGTGGAAACTGATTACCCACTAACTGCGTCTGACATCCCATAATTACTGTTAGCCCTATTAAGAGAATCCAGACTCAGATCTGTAATGGAGGCCGTGGGGACTGCTCCCACTGTGCGAGGGTCTGCATCAAGCAGGATAAGTAGGGGGCTTCAGAGGATCGCTGCCTTAATTGCAGGACACATCAGTCAAGTCTATTTTTGGTTGGCTGAGGTGTCACCAGCTAATTTATACGTTAAGTACTGTGGCTTTTTTTAGAAATTGTCTTGTTTTAAAGTGGAAGGGAATTGTTAATCATGTCTGGGTAATAAAGTGGCACTAAACTAGCTTTACTGTGGACCCATCACGTTTCTGTACAAATGAATAGAATTGGGTGCAAATGTTGTTATGCTAACCAAAAGTTCTGCAGGAAGCATATAGTAGAATCTTCTTACAGAAATGACATCCATTCCAACCAGCACCATGACACATGTGCTATAACAAATATATATTAGCAGCCAATCTGCATGCTTTTGTCATTTTATTTTAATATATATACATACATACCACATATATACATACCACTGCTATTAAACAGCAGCTCTGACAGTAGGGGGATGCATTAATATAAAACACCGGTGTATATTAATGCGCTCTTTCTAGTGCTTATTTTTTTCTATAGAGTGGCGCAACAAAAAAGTGTTTGCTCTATCGGCCAACGGAGATCTCGAATTCAAATCCCGACAATGCCACAATCGTCCATGGCCAGGAGTCAAGATAGTAAAACTGACTGTGTTCTCAGTGTGGGAGGGATACTCTCTCTCCTGTGAATCACAGCAACACTAGACAATCACTGGAATCTGTGAGCTCATGTATGCATAAGAGGGCAGTTATGCTGTTATGTGCTGGCTGGCTACACATGTTTCAGAGGAAGCATATATTAGCCTACGTGGTTGGTAGCTGTCGCATGATTGGGGAGAGCTGACTGGGAATTGGCAGGTGAATTGGGGAGAAAAAAACATGCTGTTATTTATCAGTATAATTCTTCATATTATGATGATTTCTGTAAGATTTTTGGAAGGAGTCTCCAGTGTCTGCCCCTTGTAATTATAAGAGGAAATGTTTACCAGCACAGGAAATTCTAAGGACGGAGGACAGGACAGAGGTCATTGTTCAATAAGAAGCTGCATATTTTGTCTTATTAACATCAAGAGAAAGAAAGAGGGAATGACTTTATATAGTGGCTATATAGTAGGCAATAACAAGAAGTACTGTAACTTGTTTTGTGGATGTTCCATAACACTAAATGTAACTACAAAGCAGCATACCATGTCCCATCATGTTTTATTCCTTCTGTAACATAACAATGAGGCCCAGTAATCTTTCTCTTCTTTGCTCTTCAAGCATTGCTGTTCCTCACAGACAAACTCCAAATGGGTTTTTACCCCTACTGGCATATTTTCCTTATTTGCTCTGGTTGACATGCATTAGTTCCATGATTTATTACATAGAATAAAAAGGCAAACAGAGGGCATTTTGCTGTGGTGTCACAGTTAAAAAGGGAGGCTTCTTTGCTCAGCATGCAGACAGTAGCTAATTTATCTGTCATGATGGAGGCATATGCTGCAATTAGAGTCATTTTTTGTCACATATATTGTTCCAGGTGGCTGTGAGTAGTCTCCATGGTTTGTATGGTGACTGATCCTAGACAATGGCCCACACATTTAGATCATTATGGCTTCCTTTAGAGGAGAAAAAAATGAATCCCTATAGCTGCATCTCTTATGTAGGCTGACATGAGGAAAACCAAGGTCAACCATTTGCATTTGTATATGGCAGTATAAATCTTTAAGGGTTCACCCATTTCAGGGCAACAAATTATGAATAACATGTCTTTAAGGGTGGATGAAATGAAAGCGTAATTTCAAATCAAAAAACAAATTTTAGTAGCATTAATCTCTGCCATTTAACACACTCGCAAGAACAAAGAGCCAAGAATCTAGGCATAATTGAGTTGGTTGTTGGTGAGTTTTCTTTAAGTTTTTTTTCTTTTCTCCCTGTCATTGGTATACTTTCTTTCCTCTCTCCTGTACTTACACCCCCATTTTATGTCTATTATTATATTTTAAGCAACTGCCATGCCTTATTTCTTGTAGATGCAAAAAGATGGCAATTCACTTGATCCTTAATAAGCTTTTTGATTAGGAACGAAAGTCTATTCAAGGACGGAAAATACATGATCCGACACATGCAATTTCTCGCATGCTTTACTGACACAGCCTGCTGCCCATGGGGAGGAATCGAAAAATAAATGGCACCCGATGTTGGTTTTGCTTTCCAATCCAGGAAGCTCGATAGTGGGTTGTACTATTAGGCGAACCACCCATACATCTGTGTGTATCGTTATTCTGAATGAGATGGTGGCATAGGAGCTGTTTTCTGCTGATGTGGTGTCATTATTGGGCCAGAGAGAGGCACTCACAGCGGAACTGAAGGAGTTGCCTGGATGGACTGCAAAAAGAAATCCACTATGCCGAATAGTCTATAATTACAGACATTGCTGAATGGGTTTAGTGTAATAACTAAAATATAACACACAATGAATTCACTTTGTTATTCAAAACACATTTTGTCATCTTGCTTGTACTGTATATTCAATCCTCGCATTTTCTCCTGCTTCTCATACCACCAGGTTTTTGCAACCTCCCAACATTTAATGTATGTCATTTATCCTCTCTCTTGCTCTCTATATATCTCTATCTATTGTACTCTCTCTCTTTCTCTGTCTCTTTCCATATCTGTCTCTCTTTGTCTGCCCACCCTCTTCAAGCACAAAGCTCATTATTCTCATTCTCGCTTCATTACAGGTTAAATTTGAGCTGTCATCAGCAATGACTGACAAGCATTAGGGTTTTCAGCCCAAGTGATTTAGTGATGTGTGTGTGTGTGTGTGTGTGTGTGCGCTTGTGAACACATAAACTGATTCGATGTTCTGTTTATTTAATTTATTTTAGTTCAGGTAAGCATGATAAGAAACAAACACTTAGTCAGATAAATAAGAGCGCTCTAGTCAAAGTAGTAAGATACTCACCAAGTACAACCCATGTTTCATAATACTAGAGACAATAATCACAGCCTTCCCAAAGGTTATATTTTTAATTAATATTTCATAGAAAATTATATTTCAAGAATGACAGCTGTGCCACTGAGGGACACAAAGAACACAAAGAGGAAACAGAGGAGTGCGAGAAGCTTGTATGTATGTTTACAGAAGGTTTTTGTATTACTAATTCTCTGCTATTAGAATTTATATTATGTATTGTATATGCATTATAAATTCAAATCCAATGACACAACTCAAAAACCGATTGTCTTAAATCACACAAAGTGTTCTGGGGTTAGGCTCTGGATCCAATCTGACAATGACCAGGATAAAGGGGTTACTGATGAATGAATGAAAGAACGAACGAACGAACGAAAGAATGAATGATTGGCTTACATGTTTTAAGTTCATAAATTTAAAATGTATAGTCAGAAGTGTGCAGAACTTAGATGAGAAGGGCTAGTTACATTTTAATTGCATAGCACTGAAATAATACAGGGAGCCTACACATATTCTTAGCTTGTGAAATTCAAACTTTTCATTCATAATTGAGTCAACATAAGAAAAAAGGTTTTGAGTATACTGTTAATTAAATTTAAAATAATTCAAATCCAAAGTTCGATTTTGTGGCTGATTGCATTCAATAAACAGAGAATTGTTTAAACAGGGTGTGTGTGTGTGTGTGTGTATGAAATACAGCTGCAGGAATATGAGCCAATAAAGTTTTTATTAACACCAAACAAAGAAAAAGAATAGAGCACCAGACAGTGTAGTAGTCTCCCAAATGCTCACTTTTACACCCTCAATGACTCTCACACTCTAGGGTCACAAATCGAGACCTCACCAAATAGGAAAAATAGTGTGATGTGAGGCCCACAGGCCTCAAAGCAACATTTGGGACAAAACCAGACCTCTTTTCTTTCTTCCTACTCCTTTTCTACCTACAACAACCTAACCCCACACTATTTTTCCTACTGTAACCTAATATCGCACCAAACTGACAACATTATTACACAAATGTTGAAGTTTTATTATAACAATGTCTCTTTATACACTCCTCTTTATACACCAGAATCAGTAACCACACGGGATACCCAGTAGATAGCAACTTTTGCCACAATGCAGTAAACTGACATACACTGAAATAAAAGGTCCAGACATGGTAACACTTTACAATAATGGTACATGAATAATCATGTACTAATATCTGAATTAATACTTACTTAAATATGAACTAAGAATGAGTTAAGGCATGCACTAATCACGAACTAATGAAGAGCTAAACTTAACTACGACGTGAGTCTTATGAATTCATACATGAATAATGACCACCTTAAGTATATGTTAGTACATGTTTATTAGTTAATGGATTAATTAACATCTAGGGGTAAACTAAATCATGCTTTATAAGAAGGAATATGAATTAAACATGCATACTTGTTTACTTGTTTACTAAACAAATTGTTTATATAATTTGCCATATGCAGCTACGTACACAAACATCATTTAATATTACTTGCATCAACTACAATAAAAATGAAATAAAATAAAGTCTGCTTTAATCACACTAAGGGCAGTCCAGCTTGCAAACACTGTGAATATGGTTAATCATTTAAAGCTGTAAGTGGTTCTGTGAGGTTGTCTGAAAGTTAGCATGCTGTTTTATCTGGCTAACTATAATATATAGGATAATATCCAGATAATATTTCAGGAAATTATTATGGGAGAATGATTATGATATGCTAATAAGGAAGCAGTAAAATGATCTCACCCTGCATTTGAGAAAGAATGATCATTCAAGCTCTTCTTCCATATTGGACTTCACAATGGGCTATGGGCTATGACATAACCTGGGCTAGTTCTTCTTTATGAATGGGTATGGAAATATACTCTACCAGGACAGATATTTACTCGCTGTTCAAGTGAAAATAGCTTTCGCCTTAAAGGGGCAGTCTTATTGTTATTATTATTTTTTATTTTTATTGATATTTTTTAAAGATATTTCTGAACAGTGTGTTTCAGCCTGATGTATTAGTGGCCACACACTCCCAAGATATTTCTTGGAGCTTTGTCAGAGCAAAATATGAAAAATACCTTTTCAACTACACCTTTCTGGAGTAAGAAAAAAAAGGTTGGACTTGTTTGATTTGGCTGGACTTTGATTTGGCTGTGCAGACCAAAAGTGAGTTGAGTTATGTGTCTGTCAGCCTTTATATCAACAATCATGTTCTTGACTCAGTCATCAGAACAACATAGTAATGTCTACCTTTCATGTCCTCATGCCAGCCTTGCTGCTTGCTGTGGTTCACTCTAGGTAAAGGGTTACAGCTGAGACTCATCATGCCAATAATAGGGGAATGAGAGAGAGAGAGAGAGAGAGAGAGAGACATGGGGCTGCTGGGTTCACGTGCTATTATGCACTTCATTGCTTTATGTTAAGTGAACTGCTCAGAGATACTGATTACATGGTTTCAGGATGTAGCTATGTCTTTGAAGCCCAGCTCTCCTCACAGTCCAATGATTTGAACGATCCTTCAGCACTCCAGCCAGAAAAAAGAGGAAAAAAGCTTCTATTTTTGTTTTAGTATATTGGTTAAGTTAGGTTTTTTTTAGTATATTGGATAAGTTAAAATTGGGTGAGTTAAGAGTTTTCTGTATGGAATATATGTGGTAGCATTTTAAGAGTAGATAATCAGTTAGTGCTTGACATTGGCTTTTGGCATTTAGCCACTTGAAACTGTTTTACGTTTTCCACCAGTTGTGGCTAGGAATATGACCTTGTGCTGATGAAGGTCAAGTACACTCCCCTCCCTCTTCAGTGAAAGCAAACATGCTCTGCCAGACATGGTTCTAGCCTTTTTTAAGCAAAATTAGGGGGACGCTGTTACTGGCATAGGGATTCTCTATTCTAGGCTCTGGCTTGGCACTGTATTCACACAAAGTTTGTATTTGAGAGGAAATTTGGACAAAAATTTGTATACTCTTAGGCTAAAGATATTCCATGTCAGATTTTCACAACTCTACACATTCTAGGTTACAACGTGTGTCGTTTGACAAGTCAATTATGGCATCTATTTTCAGAGATAATTCTAAAACAGCCTTTGGCTGTATTTAAGGGCCTACCTTTAGAGCCACTGCCATCATGGGTGTCTTTAGATGGCATCATGAGGAAGGGGGATTATTTAGGAATAATGAATCAACCTCGAGACATCAGGCAAAAAGTTAAAACCTGGTCACAACTGGGTCTTCCAGCAGGACAATGATCCTAAACATACCCCCAAAGTTGTAACAAAATGGCTTAAAGACAACAAAGTGAAAATATTCGAGTGGCTATCATAAAGCCCTGACCTGAATCCCACAGAAAATTTTTAGACTGAACTGAAAAAGTGTGTTTGAGCAAGGAGGCCCACAAACCTAACTGAGTAACAGTTCTGGCAGGAGGAATGGGCAAAAATTCATGCAAAATATTGTGAGAAGCTTGTGGAAGGTTACCCCAAGCATTTGATTCAAGTCAAGCAAATTAAAGGAAATACCAAATTCTAACAAAGTGTATGTAAACGTTTGACCCACTAAAAATCTCACATGGTAAATAAAAACTGAAACAAATCTGTCTCTTAGCTATTATTTTGAAATTACCTTATGGAAATAAAATAGATACCCTACTTGACTTAACACAGGAAATGTATGGTAACATGAAATGTGTGGAGTTGTGGAAAAATTGAGTTTGAATGTCTTTAGCCTTGGTGTATCTAAACTCAACTGTATACATCCCAGAAAGTAGTTCATCAGCGTGGATTCTGATGGGGTTCCAGTGGGGATTCTTGTACGCCCTTTCATTCTCTCTCTTCTTATTTACTTTTCAGTGAGCCATCTCTCCATTCTATCTCTCTTACAATCTCACATTCTCTTGCTCTAACCTGTTACAGTCACATGCACATCTTCCATTTTCTGTTCTTATTCTGATGTTGTGGTCTATGTCTTTGAGTCTGGTCCATGACTTTCAGGTTTTAATGTGGATGCTGAAGAAGATTTATCACTGGTTGAGGAATTCAATTAAAGCCTTACAAAATAATTCTGTACACTGAGATAAAGCCAGTGGTAACTGCTTTTTGTTAGCGCACCATCAGAGGCCCTCCTCGTGCAGTCTGTAATACCCCCCCCCCCCCCCCCCCCATCTTTCAGTCAAAGCAACGGTGGGAGCTGAAAGACCATTATTTTTTCTTAAGTTCTGTCTGAAAATAACAGTTTCTGACCCCAGTCTCTGTCACCCTACCCCCACACCCTCATATTCTCTAATGCCTGCCTGCAAATTTCGTTAAAGACCTCCTCTAGCACACTACCAATTGAGCAAATCAAATTGCCATTCTCTAGAGGGAGAACTGGGGTTAAATGAGCCTTTCAGAGGACCTGGAACTAGCTCGACTCTTATTAGCTCTGCCAAGCAGCACACTTCTCCTTGGTGTGCCCTTTGGGCCCAGGAATCCTCCCTGTGGCTTCAGTGCCACTATGCTCTGTATCTGTGAGCATGTTTATGAGCCCCATTACTCCACAGCCCTCAATCCAATCACATTATCAGAGGGTGGGAGAGCAATAAAAAGAGGCAGAGAGAAAATGAGACAGATACACAGAAAAATAGTTCACACTGGTTATGCATCAGTATACCAAGAAGTAGAAAGTTTGAACACATTACCAGTTAGATTTTATATATAGTGCAAACTTACAATACAAAGCTCTAAACGGCTTAACCCACCCCAGTATGCAAGTAATCTCCCAGAATCTTATAAGCCACTGTGCCCTCTACAGTCTCTAAATTCAGGTGTGTTGTCAGTGCCAAGAACAGTGAAGCTCAGAGTAGGTGGTAAATCCTTTCTCTTATTGGCTCCTAAACATTCCTACCAATGCCCAGAATACAGACACATGATCTCAAGTTCAAGTCTAGACTGTTTCAGCAAGTGTACCGTTGGTTTCTATCGTCAGAGGGGTAGAGGTGGACCATAGGCATGGTGAATTGAAATACTGGTGCTGTCTTCACTTTATGATGTCTTTATTCACATACCACCACTTGAGTTTGGAACTATGGAATAGAGTTGCTGGTGTCTCAAAGACAGGTGTCTATACCACTCTTGAATAAAAAAAAGAGAAGACTGGAATGGCTGCGAATCTCCCATAATTTTCAATGCTATACAAATTCTATAAACTAGACCATAAACAGCATGGAGTTAAGTGTAGTGAGCATTAAGCCTTTGGAAGGAAAAAGAAGTTCAGTTACTTTGATGTTGCAGTAATAGAACATGGACAGAAAATTGCATGCGGAAAGGGACTCAGTGGTAGACATGTCAAGGTCAAGAGAAAGTAATTTAACATGATGAATAATCCACAGTATCCTGACATCTGAAAACACAGGTGGTCTAATCCTATGAACAGCCAAGAGTCTTAAGGCCGTTACGAAACCAAAATATTTGGAAAGGACCACACAGAAGTGCTAACCTACAGGGAATGATTTATACCAATACCTTTATACCTTTACATTTAAAACTATCCCAACATTTCTGCTTTCTGTATCTCTGTTTTATAGTCATTTATTCATTTGAGAAGTTTGTTGTCTCATGGCCTCCAATGAGTATGCAAGAATAAATAAAAGGGCTGGCATGTTATAGAGAAATGATTCATTTATGTGAGTGTGTAAACTAACATTGAGAACCTGCATACTGAAACCTTTGTAGAATCAAGGAAAGCTTTAGGGTAGGACACATTTAAAAAAATTCTTTTTTTGTTTTACACAAATCTGTATGGAATATAATTTACATCCATCAATTTTCTGTACTGCTTATACTACACAGGGTTGTGGGAAGCCTGAAGCCTATCCGAGGGGACTCAGGGCACAAGGCAGGGGACACCCTGGATGGGGTGCCAGTCCATTGCAGGGCACAATCGCACACCCATTCGCTCACTACGGACAATTTAGAGATGACAGTCATTGCACAAAGCATGTCTTTGGCCTGGGGGAGGAAACCGGAGTACACAGAAAAAAACCCTGAGGCATGGGGAGAACATGCAAGCTCTGCACACACAGAGCGGAGGCGGGAATCAAGCCCCCATCCCTGGAGGTGTGAGGCAAATGTGTTAACCACTAAGCCATTGTGCCTCCCATGAACTATAATTTAAATAGTGAAATTCAATTGTCTGTTTGGTCAGCTGAAATAAAGTGCTAGACCACCAGAGTGACCTAGCGACAACATAGTTAGTGGCTATTTTGACAATATACAAATTACACACATTACGGAGTGTGTGTGTGTGTGTGTGTGTGTGTGTGAGTGTCCTGTGTGAAAACCAGATCATGTTGTAGAACTTCGATATGCAGCTCAGTCTCTTGTGCCAGTCGGTCACGGCCCCCCTGGCCTGTAATACCATAATTGGTTTAATAGTGAAAGAAGATGCAGTTAGCTGGATTCATTAAGGGATTTAGTTTCACACCACATTAGCAGGATTGTTGGGGCTAGTGTGACCTACACCACTGTGGAGTGAGGACTACATAAATAAAAGGCTATTCTAAAGGGACCTCCTGGGATTCTTAAACACAAACAAAGGTGGTAAAGTTTTTCATCCCGTACTGTGAAATTTTTGACATATTAACTCCCACTTTTTCTATAATCTATAATCAGTTGCTTGCAACTGTCTTGTCTTTGGGAGCTCTTATCCACTATAAAGCATTATGGTCAGTCAGTGAAGGCTAACTCCCGTCTTCCCAGTTAAGTATTTTCCACTTGGGTGAGCACTGACATTTCCAGGTGTTCACTGTTTATATTCTGAACCCAATAAGACAGACGTCTGAGGAAAAAAATCTCCATTCCACACTGACACGCCACTTTCTTTTCCACCATTTAACATGACATGTGGCGACTATTTTGTTTAGTTTGTCCCGGGCCTGAAATGTCAGGCAAATGTCAGCTGTTGCAAATGCATGAGTGATAGGATGAGGAGGTGTTTGTCTTTTCATATTTACATTAGATGAATTTCTGCCTCAGCTCTCCCTTGAGGGGTTTGATATGAGGGGGTTTGGTTTGGGCAGCATCAGCATTAACCACTAACATGAAGCATTCAGTTGTAACTAAATTAACCTGCTTCCAGCACCTACACAGGTTTGGTCTGTTTGAAAATTGTATGTATATTTTTAGAGTAATTGAAAATGCAAGCACAGTAAACTTACTGAGTGGTACTGCAGTAGTTTTGTACACTGTTTTTTAATTTTATTTATGATTGCTGTAGATGCAGGACTATGGTAATCATCTTATGCAAAATCATATACAATGGGTTAGTGCTACTTGGAAAACAAACACTTACTGAGGTTATGGTTAAGTATAGCCATTAGTGAGCTACAGTAATTATTATGTCAATGGAAGGTCAGCACAAAGAGAAATGAGTGTTCATTCATTCATTCATTCATCTTCAGTAATTGCTTTATCTTGGTCAGGTTTGCGGTGGATCTGGAGCCTTTCCCAGTAACACTAGGCATGAGGCAGTAATACACCCTGGATGGGTGGATCACAGGGTACCATGGACACACAATCACACATTCATTCACACCTGTGGGCAAATTAGAGTACCCAGTCTACCCTCTACCTTCTCCAGAGTATTCTTGACTTCTGTTGATGTTGTGAAGGGGTTTTTCTTCAGCAAGGAAAGGATTCTGCGATCATCCACTTTAGTTGTCTTCCGTGGTCTTCCAGGCGTTTCGATGTTGTTAAGCTCACCTGTGCTTTATTTCTTTCTAAGAATGTACCCAACTGTTGATTTGGCCACATCTAAGGTTTTTGCTATGTCTCTTATAGATTTATGTTGTTTTTGTTTTTTCAGCCTAATGATGGCCTCTTTCACTTGCATTAAGATCTCCTTGGACTTCATATTGGTAGCGCCAGTCGAACAGCTGCCAAATGCCAACTCAATACCTGATATCAACTCCAGATCTTTTATCTGCTTCATTTGTCTTGACGTAACGAGGGAATGGACCGCACCTGGTCAGTTAACTTCTTGTCAGTCAATTGTCCAAATACCTTTGAGCCCCTGAAAATGGAGGTACTTTGCTTAAAATGGCTGTAATTCCTAAATGGTAAATGCCATATTTTTGTGGAACCTCTTAAAATAAAGCTGAAAGTCTACACTTCGATCACATCTTGATTGTTTTATTTCAAATCCATTGTGGTGGTGTATAAAGGCAAAAT
>CM040990.1:17072456-17098191 GCA_022985145.1 Pangasius djambal
TGTTAAGTTACTGTACATAGCCATCACCTTCATGTAAATTAACTGAATTAAATCAGTGAATAACTATTCATTTATATTAACACCAAACAGCATGATTCAGTAATACACACACACACACACATATACATACATACACATATATACATACATATATATATATATATATATATATATATATATATATATATATATATATATATATATATGATGACTGTGTGTTGCTCATCTGAAATGGTAACATAGACCTCAGCATCTTTCTGGTCAATAACAATTAACTAGATTATGTGAATGGAGCTGCCATGCCATTTGTATTATGCGAGCTGCTGATATGGAGATTTCTCTTTGGGGGCTCAGACATGTTAGAAATCCTTGAGGTAGCAGGCTACTACCTTGCCTAGACTACCATTTAGCTCAGCTCTCCAAGAACTTCGAATAGTCTGTGGATATAGTAATATATGAATCTCATCATGATGAGTGTGTAAGGCGCCAGTATGCAACGTGATACGATAGCCAGGATGTTATTCGTCAGCCCTGACAAAATGTTCATGTGCGTGAAATTTATTACCTATAACCTGCTTTTTTGCTTGGTGAATTTATTCTATGGGGCAAATATCGTGTCTCCATACATGTTTAGAGTTCATTAAATGGGATTATTTAAATGAATAATACATTATATATATACATGTATATATATGTATGTGTATATATATATATATATATATATATATATATATATATATATATATATATATATATATATATATTACATTGTTTAAATGTTTCTCATGAATATAGTAATATGATGATCCAGTCAGCTCAATCATACCCGTCTGAAATGGCTTACTGAAGACTTTACACAGTTTAATGTCTGTTTAGGAGTGCAGACTTAGGACCAGCTTTGGTTGCAATGGACCAGCAGAGAAAGAGGCTGTACACAAACCGCACTTAACCGCACACTGTCAAGACATGAGCTGCAAGGAAAAGTTGTTCTTCAAAGTCGAAAATTGCCCTAAATTTGCATTCGAATAATTCGCATCTGCTTCGAGCTACGAGCCAACAACTTGCTTTATCAGGGGCAAACGAGTGAAGTTAAGCCGAAGTGAGATCACCCTTTTCATTTCTATCTTAAGCTGCACTGCGTGTCGGCTTTAGTCTGTTCTCTCCGAACCCATTAGCCTAACACGCAGAGTCAAGGGAAATATCATTTTATCAACAATTAATGTAAGCTACTATCACTGCTTGTTTTAGTGGTGAGAGTAGGCTTAACATGGTGTGGGGATTTAATTCTGAAATGACCCTTACAGAAAAGTCATATGAACGAAACATTAATAATCATTTACACACAAGGTATTTAGACACCTTCACCTTTCTCACATGATCACATATTACTCACAAATGTCACTTACGAAAAACATATGATGGCATGTGAAATGAGCGCGAATGTGCCGTACGGGGAAGAATGTCATTCAGTAATGTGACTGACTTACGTTTTTACATCCAGGGAATTGCATCTGAAAGCGTAACTGTTCTGAGAATTGTTGAGTGGAATATTAAGATACCTATTTTGAAGATTTATGTCTGTGAAAGAGCCAGGGTCTTTTAGAGAACGGCTGTACCAGTAACTCCACAGTGTATGGTTAAGAAGCTTTTTAAAGATGACTTAGGTTAAAGTGCCTTTACATTCTAAGAGATATTACTAAAATAGAAGCTCGTCGGAAAAAAGTCCCTCCAAGTGCCCTGGGCTCAGTTATCACCAACAAAAAAATTCACCATGATCCGGCAGTATCCATTAGTCAGGAGGCATGGTCATCCCTGTCAATTATTTTGGTTATGCAAAGGCTTGTACACTGAACACAAATTGAGGCACTAATTTTTGGCTTAGGCTGAAGTTATGGTGGTGTTATTTTTATATCTTATGGAAGGAATGGTAGAGAGGCATCCGAGTGATGGCTTGCAGTAAACGGATTACAAGAGCTTACAAATAAGTGATCCAAACAAGCAGCTACACATGGCTAATTCTACAAATTCTGTCTAAGAATAAGATCTGGAGTCATGTGTGTGTAAATGCTTGGGAGGAACAAAAGCTTATTTTTTTTTTTTTTTGCTTTTTCATCTTTTCTTACTACTGGATTGAAAGAATGGTGTGGACTCCTTTGTTGGCTCTTCGTTGTTGTCTGGTGAAAGTGAGCAAGAGCTGCAAACATTGTCGTTGCTTTAAGCATACGCATGCACCTCTTTTGTGGGCTAAAAGTCATGAAAGGATTAAAGCACGGACCCTTCCATAGCTTATCTTCTTCAATGAAGTCATGGGAGATGTAAAAAGAGTGTGGAGCATCTCCACGTCACACTCGTTAATCAATAAGGTTAACTACACAAAGCCATGGGGTCACGACTTGTAGTTGTCCCTGCCTAACGCTGTGTACCGAGCACATCACTTCACTAGAACGCGATCCAGCAGTAGTCACACTCAGCCAAATAAAAGCTCCCTTCGCAGCATGAGCTTCTTTGGTTGGATTTCAATGTTCAGTGAAATTGTCAAATAAGCCTTTCAGCCTCTAATGCCCGGACGCATGGTATTGATTTGCGTATGTCAATCCAACTCGTTAAATGTTTCCTGGAGGCTAATTGGGGGGTATTATGTGCTTAATGGGGGTTTGTCTGGCTCTCTGTAGCCCTGAGCTCCCAGAGCTCCCAGTTTGCCTGCATTTGTAGGAGGGTTGAAGTTTCTCAGCTTTCTATAGTGCACCAAACTGAAGCGCCTGGTTTGGTAGTAGGTTTGGTTAAAGGCAAGTTCGAGCTATCTGTAGGACTTGTGATACATAAAACATTTATGGCAATAACTTCACTGTTTGGCTCAGCAGCTGCGAGGATGCACTTTGAGAATGGTTGAATGTGTCTGTTTGAATTGTGTGTATATGTATGTCTTCATATGTATGTCTCTATTGTTTAAAGTCGTATAGAGCTTTAGTTATTGGTCTAAATATAGCACTTTTATCAACAGATGTTCTTCTAAATGTGCTTTATAAAGAAAAAATAAACATGCTTGTTAAAATGCATGTTGTCTGATCACTCACTGCCTGTCAGAAGTCATCAGCCACCTCATTCCTGAGACGCATTGTTCCCTGTGACGGACACCGTCTGGCATACCCGCACGACTCAGTAGCACCTCCTATTGATTTAAACCAGCTAGGTGAAATTAGTGAACCAGAGAGTGCAGCCAGTGAGAGCAAGTCCTTACGATGCCTCTGAATTTCCACCGTTGTAACATTGCACTGCAAATTCCCAGTGGCTCATGATGCTGCATGTATGAGTATGGTGCATCAGAGGTTGATCTGTCATGGCTGTAGCACTGTGCATTTTAGTTGCACGCTGTGTCACCAGTGAGTACGCCACCTTCACAGCTCTTCCAAGGCCTCTCACTCTCTCTATCATCACCTCTCGTCTTCTCTCCACTATCTCACTATCTCTCTCTCTCTCTCTCACTCTCACTCTCTATGTCTCTCACATCCTCCCAGTGGGCTTGCCCCTGTTTAGCCTGAGAGATTCTGACAAGGCGCTGTGCATGCAGCCGGAATCCTTGACCTATTTCTTAATGAGCGAACAGTACAAAATGTGTTCAGGGGGACCGTGTTTTCTGCGGCAGTCTTCCTGCCCTGCAAAAGCTTGACCTCACACACGCACACACACGCACACATGCACATACATTCACACTTGTGATAGAGATGTTTGTTTCTGTGTGTGTGTGAATATAGTGTCTAGTTTTTAATGTGTCTGGTCATGCCTCCCTCATCGCTTCATGGCCATGGTGTTTATCTGAATTCTCACCAGTCCAGCTGTCACAACAGAGATCTTTATCACTCTGACCCTTAGTTGCTACTCTCTCTAGAACAGAGAACATGACTCATGGGTTTGAGTGTGTGTGTGTGTGTGTGTAATATAGCTACATATTTGTTCGTGCACAGAACAATGTTGTGTTGCTAAAAGGACTGACTCTTCCTCAGTCTGCCCAGTGGACTTTAGCTGCCCTTAGCACCAGTGGTTGGCTTTATCTGCAGAAAAGGTTGTAAACATTGTGGTTGGATAATTTGTCTTTAACACTACCGTCACTTTCAGTGGTGACCCCAGAGCCGAGATTTCACTTTAATTAGGTTTGTATCATTGAAGCTAATAATTGGGAGCAGGTGGGTCACAGGGGTCAGCAGTTCAAACCTGAGCTTGGGTTATAGTCTGTGCAGAATGTACATGTTCTCCCTGTGTCTGAGTGGGTTTCATCTGTGTCCTCTGGTTTCCTCCCACCTCCCAAACACATGGTGGTAGGTGGATTGTCTACAATAAATTAGTTACTGAAAATGAATGAAAGATGGATGGATGGATGGATGATGGATGGATGAATGAGGTGGACAGGGTCTTGTTTGGAAGGTGCCAGTGTGCAGATTGGTACACAGGAAAGTGTGGACACTGACACATTTTGCAGTTTTGCAGCTACCTCACATGTGGCAATCAATCTTCAGCCCACTGACTCTCCATGAGCTGTTGGGTAAACCTGTAGCACAATGCTCCAGAATTATTGGCACCCTTGGTAAAGATGGGTTTTAAAAAAAAGGGTTATGAAAAAAGACTTTTATGGTTAATTAGCTTCCACTGAAAATCTCACACTGAAAATATGTGAGAAATATAACCATTAGCTTGAAGTAAATTTATTTTAAGAAGAAAAAAAAAACCCTCATTAAAATGTATTCTTAGCAGAATTATGTGTGTCAACCCCTGGAAATCTTATGAACAAACATTTTCCTATTGAAACACCAGCTGAGCAGTCTTTGTGAGTAAATCTCCTGCATCAATGCCATAATAATAACCCTCCTTCAAAGTCACCTAGATATTTCCTCTTGCCATCTTGATCCAAAATTGAGGTCAGCTATATCTGGTCAGCATCCATAAAGATGCCACATAGCATACCAGGATGGTAATTGCTTAAATGTATCAGCAGTACCTGTCTAGAAGCATCTGCAACTGTTATGTCTCTCCATTCATTTTTGTTATATCTCTCCATTCATTCATTTCATTCCATTCATTCATTTCAGGGTTTTCCTTTAAGTTGCTACCCAATCGCTCTATATATCTGTATCTATTTATTACATTTAGTATATAATATGTCTGAGAGATAAAACCCTAACTAACTTTAGCCAAGTAGTCTTTTCTGATTTGCTTTTTTTTTTTTTCATGAGAGTGTATCATGTCGATAGTATTCTGCTTTATCCGGTCAGACTGCTTTATGCATTCATCTACACAGTGTACACTAGAGGACAGCTCATTTGGAGAATTGGTTCTGTGTAATTAAAAGCCTAGTTCATCTTTTACAGTCTTCATCATCTTGTGTGCTAACTTGCCATCTCATTGAGGCCATTTTCAGACTGATAGCCACAGGGCCAAAAATGTCAAATATGAACATTACACGGAAAGCAAAAATCAATGCACATATAGTCTACACCCAATAACGAAATGCAAGCCTAGACGTACTGCTTTTAAAAAAAACTAGCCTGCTAAGATGTGGAGTGTGTGGTGGCTTATCTGTCAGGAGTAGGCTGTCAGTATAATCACAAACATAAAGAGCTATGTAATTAAACACTTTAATAGACTCAAGAAACAGACCATCTTATTTGGCTCGCAGCACATACACTACCTTAATCAAGGTAAACTTTAACACGATGCATGAAAGTCACGATGCAAAACAAAAGACTGAATATTAACCTATTAAATAACAGCTGCATCGGCTCTTTGCTCTGCGATCTTCATTCACCCTCTGCATACGGGCATAAAACAGGCTGTTGATGCATGAACATTTCACTTGATAAGTGAAACAGACTAATGTCATTGTCCTCATATTATGTAAAATATCATGGAAGCTGATTCATATTTGATTGTACAGTCAAAGTATAAAAAATATGTAAAACAGTCATAGTGAAACATCATAGTTTAAAGAAATCAGCATTTTTAATTTCGGGTTGTTCATGTTAATACGGTAATGTGTCTATATATATAGGCCCCTGATTTAGTACAGGTTAAATCACACGTGTCAATCTCAAGGCCCATAGGCCAAATACAGCCTGCTAATATTAAAATGGTATGTAGTAGCATCCTACTACACAACATGTTCCCACTAGACCAGTAATATCTCAAATTCACACCAGACCTGCCTGCGGTCTGTACATGCCACTGTACACATCTCATATGGCTGAAATGCTGGTTAAAATGGACACCTCTCTGCTGTGTTTGATACAAGTCAGACCCGCTCCTAAAAACAATTTGGCATAATTAAAAACCACAAAAAAATAAATAAATAAGAACACGTTGGATATTGACCTTTAATGTGATTCAGTGTTTCAATTCTAAATCATGAAATGATTCACCCAGTGTAGAAAGTAAATGAAAAGTTGGAATTGGGAGTATTTTCGTAGCAGATTTTCTTAAATCTCTTTCTTTTCCTATAAATATACTATTCTACTTTCAGTTATTGGTGTTTACTGATAGAATAGATAATAATGCATTTATAGCCTTAGTGTATGGCATTTCAAGGACCCCTGGTTTAGCCAAAGTGCTAGAGAGAAAGATGAATAATTTGAAGTAAATTTGTCAAATCCCTTATTAATGTTAACAGGGAATAATTGTTCAATTAGTCAATTAAAAAAAATAGTCTACTGATTATTCTGTATGAAAACTAATTGTTTGTTGCATCCCTAGACGGGAGCAAAGTGCTTAGAACTGCTGGAAGGCACATGCATGTGTGTTTTTGTCAGGGCTTGTCTCTTAGAGCAAGAGGTACAGCAAGAGAAGATAGAGAGGCAGATAGACAGAGGGTAAGAGAGAGACAGAGTGAAAAAAAATGAATGGCAGGAAAATGGTTATTGTACTCCCTTTGCCATTGAGAAGTGTCCAGCTCATGTCTTGATGTTTCTGCACTGCAGCTGCCAACTTGCCAAAACAAAGCCTTTTGTTTCGATCTTCACTTTGGCAGATGGAGAAGAAGATGGTAAATTTAAAAAAAAAAAAAAACACTGAGGAGTAGAGAGTTAGTGGACCATGATGGAGCATGCAAACACTAAGGCCAGCCCTTTGGGAAGACTAACGGTCCTACGAAAACAAAAACAGCGTCGCCACAATGCTCCTAAGCTCAGCCGGTGCCAGAGCAACTGTGCAGCCCTCTGTTTCTTTTTCAGCTGTAGCCACTCGTTTAAAGCAGTAGCCGCTGCCTCAAAGCTCTCCTGGGCCCTTGCGGCCTTTATTAAGATGTTAATGGAATTGCCTTCATGACACATTTCCATGGGATGGATTCACTCACCATGGCCATTCTTCAGTGCCTCAGTCTGGCTGCCACATTCAATACATCAGCTCCTTTTAAACAACAGGTTCTTCACCCATTCATGTTCACTCACTATAGTCGTGTGCTTCTCTTTTCTTCTCTGTTTTTCTTTCTCTGACTTTCTCCTCTGCCATTTTTCTTTCTTCCTTTCACACCTTCTGTCTCTCTTCTCCCTTTTTTGGGGTAGTGGTGGCTCAGTGGTTGAGGCTCTGGGCTGCTGATCAGATTGTCATGAGTTAAGTCCCAGCACTGAAAAGCTGTCATAGGTGGGCCCTTGAGCAAGGCCCTTGACCCTTTCTGCTCCTGGGGCACTGGATCAGCACTGACCCTAGCTTCCTACTAAGCTAAGCTATATGTGAAGAAAAGAATTTCACTCTGCTGTACTTGAATGTGTGACAACAAAGTCTATCCTTTTCTGTCTTCCTCTACTTTAACTTTTATGTTTCCAATTCTTTCTTCCTTTCTTTCGCTCTCTCTCTCTCTCACTCCGTGTTTCTTCTTTTCTTACCATTCCTGAATACATAATATCACCTTTCAGTGGTGCCATAATCTCTAAAACTTGATAATGAATAATAATAATAATAATATCAGTATTACTTGCCCTTCTTCATAGTCTAACATAGCTATGAGGCAACTTCAGATCCTCATGTAATCGCCACAAGAATGCTAATGTTGAATCCGAAAAAAGGGCCTCCAAAATCTAACGCAGTAAAGGGTAGTCTCATAGTCTCTTTGTCTCTTGCACAGACCACTAAAACTGTCCGGTCTACAAACTTACTCAAGACTGCATAACATACACACTGCTATAAACAAAAGGAGCTGATACTTTTCCATTATAAAGCGGTGCTCTTTTGTGATTTCTGAAAGCCGTTGCCTTCTCTCAGCATGCCACTTTCTCTTAAAGTATGTTTAAATTTAACACCAACTCTGACAGCGTCTATAATCAATTAGTTCATGCTGTTGCTGTGTGATGTGCGTTATTGTCTGCCTATGGAAGTCGACAGTAAGTGAGCAACAAAAGAATAAAGAGTGAGAGGTCCGGGGTGGGTGGGGTGGAATCGGGTATGAGTGTGTGGGGGGTGGGGTGGGGTTGGGGTGTCAGTAGATCCAGATGGGCATCTGCACTTGACAGACAGTGTGTGTGGCCTGACAGTATGTGTGTAGTCTGAGAAAAGAAGAGAAGAGGGCACAAGCATAGGTAGGGGCTTTGGGGTCCGTGTTACCCACTTGTGAATGTTGCCATGGTTACCAAGAGGAGGCGCAGTGCTTGTCTAGTCCACTTGTTGGAGGGCAAGAGAAAGATGTGCCAAAGGCTGTTTGGTGCTGCCAGCTCGGGCCAATTACAACCCAGCTCTTTCACTGAACCGAAAGGGGGGGGGGCATTCATTATACATTCTCTATTGTTAAAACTTAGTTGTAAACGAATAAATAATCAATTGAATCCAAATTCAGTTTTGTTTGTATAGCACTTTTAATGATGGACATTGTCATGGAGCAGCTGTACAGAAATCTGGAGGTAGATTTACATCCCCAATGAGCAAGCCAGAGGAGACAGTGGCAAGAAAAAAAAGAACTCCCTGAGATGATATGAGGAAGAAACCGTGAAAGGAATTGGCCTCAAAAGGAAATCCATCCTCTTCTAGGTGACACTGAATAGTGGGATTATAAATCATTACTATTCCACAATTCGATACTATACAACCAAACTGTACTGTGCTAAAAAAACGTTTAGTATGAGCATACTGTGAATAAGAGTCCTGGGATGGGCATGGGGCAGTTTTATGCGTACAGCAGCAGTTCTTGGGTACGAATCTTCAGTATCCAGGATGAGGTTTGGGCAACTGTGTCCCACTAGAGTGTCCTTATGGAACCATGCACAGCAGCCGAATGTGAGTCAAGTGCAGAAGCAGAAGAATTAGAGCATTAAGATGAATCAGGCAGAAACGGAGGGCGAGAGGAGCCACAGCAGTGTATCAGTACGAGGTATCAACCTCACATCAGGCATAATCAAACTTTTGCTTTTTCTATCCTTTTTCAGTGATCTGTTGTGTCAATAAAGGAATCAGAGGATGCACGCAAATTGCATCTTTCTTTCCAGCCCATCAGGTGAGCATTGCCATGTGCTGACAGGAACAACTCCTTTGTTGTGGGAAGGTAATTGCTTTTAACCTTCTTTCACCTACGGGCACATACGTGTACGCACCTGCACCCGAGCCATTGGCTTTGTTACAATTCTCAAGCCAGCCGTGGCCTTATCAGCCTAGATAGCTCGTCATTCCTGTCGGGAGACAGGCGCCTTAACACATCCTCTCTGCCACAGCTGGGAAAAGCAGAGATAAGCCTCCAAAATTCATTCCTGGGCCAGATAGTAGACACAGCCCCTCAGATGGAAGGGAGAGAGTGTGCGGAAGAAAAATAGGAGAAAGGGATGGGGGGGGGGGGGGGGGGGGGGGGGGGGGGAGAGAGAGAGAGAGAGAGAGAGAGAGAGAGAGAGAGAGAGAGAAATGATTGCTCTGTCATCCAGATAAACATTTTCTAGAGTGTCAAGCAAAACAATCCCAAAACTGAAGCCATGATGAAAGACCTTGCAACTCTCAAGTTAAAAACTTGAAAATGACATGTCCTTGCATGGCATTCCCATCAACCCCCTATTAAATGCTGCTTCATACTAGAATGCAAGGGCACACAGCGATCACAGACACGGAATCAGTGTTAAAGGTCCTGGATGTGCTGTTTAAAACACAGGCCAGTCTGGAAGGAGACTCCTGCAACAAGAGGAGCATTTTGGGAAAGAGCAACTTCATTCCTGTCATACATTTTTCCCTTGTGTTTATCATCTATCATTTCATTTTGAAAACCGAGGAGAGTGTAATAAGTCTAGATTGTGCTATTTGTGCTATATTGTATGTATGACTGGATGTTTTCAAAGTTTGACTAGGGCTAGACAAAACTGATGATATCCCACAGCACTGTGGTTTATGTGTTTTTTTCTACTGGTTCATGTCCACATGACCTTAAAAGACAAGCAGGCATGCTTGCTTAATGAAATATGGTGAAATATAAAACAATGTGAAATATTTAGGGAAACAGTTTCTACCTCACAATTGCAATGAAAATCCCTGACAAGCCTTCTGTTTTTCACCCCACTTACACCACCCTCTATGCTGAGACTCTCTATATCTCTTAAGTATCATTTATTCCTACTGCACACTAAACGATTTTAGCACCGAGTTCCCAGTCACTGACTAATTTTAGGGCTTGGTGACTACCTGTCCCAGCTCAGTGACTATTCACAGTGTGCTGTTTTTCTCAGTCTGTGAGCTGTCTCTGAACCCCTTGTAAACTAGTAGAAAGAAAAGTGCTTAGAAGCAGTGAATGAGGGTCCAAGTGGAAGTCAAATTGATCTGCTTTCATGTGCAGCAGATCCCTGAATCCAGTTTATTATTCTATCTGTGTGTGAGATCATTGGGAAAAACAAAGCATAATAAAATGCTTCTGTAAGAAATTATTACATGCCAGACCCAAATTGATGTTAGGAACAGCAAAAATAAAAATAAACATGACTCGTGGTGGCCACAGTATAAACAATAGCTATGCTTTTGGAAACAAACGAGAGTTTTTGACTGATACTGCATATGTACCCCTTAAAACAATGTTTCTGAAAATGTATTAACAGGGGATGACAAGACTAAAACTTTGATCCCTTATGTCTGAAATTGTTGGTTCCACCACTCTCCTTCAAGCTTGTATGTAGTTTAGCAACAGAAACCATGTAGGCCTCGTAAAAAGTGCCTCAACAGATTTAATACCACGGGTCCTCTGGTGTCAAAATGAATGAAATGTGATACATGACAGCAACATCTCCCATCAGCCTTGCGTGTCTGCTTCTGCACAAGCAGCATAATTAGGAACATAGGCATTTGACTCTTAAGTCACAGGAAATAAATAATCAAACGGTGACATAATGTATAATTCACGGATCAACATCAATGTAGGTCAATCAAGCTTATTTTCCTATGCGTTTAAAGGGAGCAACCGGCGAATTGGAGTATCTAAGACAATTATAAGTGTGACAGCACTGAGAGGCTTCGCAGAGGACTGTAGAGTCCTGTGTTGTCCACTGAGATGCTGATTAAATATGACTGTGTCGGAATTGCTGCCTCCAGAGAGATAGGAAAGGAAATAGAGAGAGAGAGAGAGAGAGAGAGACAGTGCGAGAAAGGGAAGTTGTTGGAGATAAGGCGAGAGAGATGGTAGAGGGATAGTTGTGGGCAAGTTTTCACTTGAAAGATGTGAATGAGTATAGTCTCATGTTTCTGTGTGTAACAGTTGTGGATCACCTACTAATGCTTATTAATGCCTGAACATAAAAGGTGAGAGTGCGTCGGTTCACTCAGGGCATCACTGGGTCATGCTGCCTTTTTGGTGGTTATAATATCCATATCCATTTGCACACCTTTATTACTTTATTCATTTGGCTGACACTTTTATCCAAAATAAAGATTTACAGAGAGGACAGAATTGCACAGCTGAGCATTAGGGGTCTTGATCAAGGACAACTTGGTGGTGGTGGGATTTGAATTCACAACCCATAGTTAGTAGCCCAAATTCTTAACCATTGAGCCACCAATATCCTGCATGCCTGCTGTCCCTGGCTTTAAATTGTAAGCATTGCTTGGCGGAAACAAAAGGAATGCGGAGAGCCGATGCCAGCTCTGCTGTCTGAGAATAAAGATAGATGCTTCTCCATGGTTTGGGAGCATTCCCGCATAAGAGAGCATTCTGTTCTGTGGGCCAGTTCAGAGTTGAAATGAGCAAGCTGCCCACATCATGTCTATGGATATATTGACAGAATCTGAGATGTCAGTATTATGTAAGAAAAGAATGTTTCACACAGCCTCAGCTGTAGTGCATATTTCTGGAAGTGAAACATATTTTCATTTCATTAGTTCCCGTTTATTTTCATATTTCAGAACAAATCTGTCAATTATAAGCTTTGCTGAGGTATTTAGTTAGCTGTGCTGGAAGAATGCTTTTCAAGACATAGGGGATTACAAATGCATTATCTTTCCTTCATTAGTCTGCTTGCATGTATCATCAGTGGCTTTTCAAATCTGGCAATTAAAAGCTTGTAACACATAACATTTTTGACTTTCTCCGTTCTTCATCTCCCAATTCCTTCTAGGCTGAGTTCTTGTCTTGGTAGGAAGGTGAAACGAGAATGTCGAGTGGGAGGTGTGTGTGTGTGTGTGTGTGTGTGTGTGTATGCGTTTGTCTTGCAATGGGGATATTAGTATGCCCTCCACTGTCAAGCCTGCTATCAGCTCCTGCATTGCCCTTTCCCCAATGCTATTTACAGGACTTTGGCAGATACCCAGTATGTTAATACATTAATGGGCACACTCACATACACACACACACACGCACACACACACACACACTGCATGCACATCTTCGTCAATGATGTGAAGGATAAAAATCTGCCTGCCTTTGTTGGCCTGTCTCTGCTGCCCTTCTTCAAATGTATGGATAGCTTGAGCTGCCCTTCTCATCCACTGATCATTGCAGTTATTTTTTTTTACCCTTTACAAAGAATAAGAGTAGCAGAATATGCCCAATGATTCAACAAACCTCTGAACTGCCACAATGACATTCATTTGCATTCGTAGCTGTGACATCTATGATATATAATGATAGGACCATTAATGATTCTCACTGAGTGATCAGTGATCAGTTGGTGGAGGACATCACATTCTTCTTCGAAGGTCAAGGCGCAGTGCTGCTCTTTAAGGAGACAACTCCAAATTTTGACTCCCAACATGACAGTGTTTGTAGCTGGAGCCATCTCGGGTCATTGTTGTGTTGAGATCCACTTATCATGCCGGTAGGCAGCATACGACAGCCCAGTCTGGGAACAAGGCGAAGAGAAACGCCACAGAACTAGTGTTGGATTGTTCCCCTTGACACTGAGCAAGACAGGAACAGGAAGGAACTGGTGCTGGGAGGGTTATTATATCATACACACTTGGGGGAAGTGTGATAGATGGTTCATGGTGCTGGAGCCGGAAAAGGAATATGTTTTGGGATCTACATGCCAACCACTAGGGCACAGCTGGCACCAAGCCTGTGAAAAACTGGTGGCTTGACCGAATCTGAAAGAACAGGGTCAAGGTCATGAAGACAGATACTTCCTTGGTTGAGCAATATTAAAACCTATAAAGTCTATGCCTTCTTCTAGGATTGAAGTTGTAAATGCGCAATGTGCAGGCTGAGAGATGTGCTGGCTGGTGTGCAGATTGATTTGCTGTGTTCGGATGAAGTAATATTGATTTTAGATCAGGTCTGCCAAGTACAAGATAAAAACTGAGCAGGGTTATTCAACTAAAATTTGTGAAAGTCCAGCTACTTTCAATTCCTTGCTTGCAAAGGTCTGGATAAGCATCTAACGTGACTGAATGGCAACAACAGTTACCTTTTAAAGGCTAACTATTAGTGATTAGCTCATGGCTATAAACAAGTCACATCAATTTGCAGTGGTTATGTTTTGTTTCACACTGTTTCTTACCATTTTAACTTAATCTGTTTTAAACTTGAAGCAGAAATAAACACATGCCTCTCTGTCCAATTGTCTTGAAACATTCTGAGGCCATGTCATCAGTTCATTAATTAGACCAGAGTAGGTAAATGCATTTTTTTTTAAAATCTATGAAAAGTCAACTGCTGGTTTATGTTTAAAGCATTGCAGGTTTCCTTACATGCTGAGCAGTTCCTCTAAAGTTTTTTTTTTTTTCAAGTGTTCGGTACGATCTCCACAAATACACTGCTGAGTCCATATCCAGTTGATGATCCCTGCAGAAGATTTTCCCAACCATTTCTGTTCTTCATATTTTGCAATTGATTCAGACCCTGATATTAGCTCGCTGTCACTATACGTGTCATAAGACCTACATCTTGTTTTGTTTTGCTCTTGTTTTTGCAATCACTAGCTACCTTTCACCCTCTAACCACTCAGCTGCAGAAAACAAATGCATGGCCATATGATGCTGTCTCCTGTCTCTCATGGTTTGTTTGAGGCATGTTTGTATAGATGAGTGAGAAGTTATCATTTTTATCTAGTTTTCTACCCTTGCAAATGCAGAAGGGGTGGGATAGTTATAACTGCCCAGTAATTATAACCGGGCCATACAACATACCCAGTACTTTATTTTGCTAAATGATAATTATTTGGCATTAACACATGACAAAGCTGTGTTTTTTTTTCTCTTTTAGCATGCAGAGTGTCCCAAAGCTTTTTTTCTGCTTGTTTTCTTTTTTGTTTTGTTTTGTTTTGTTTTTACAGACATCAGGCTTTTGAGAAAACCAATGGAGACTCAGCAGGGGTGCCCATCCCCTTCTGGCTAGCACTGTTAATCATGTCCTGTTTTTATATTAGTTGGTTTAGAAATACTTTTAGTTCCTAATGGTTAGAAATAATGGTATTGAGATATACTGGTTATGAGTGGTATATGTATAACTTTACTTATAGAGAAAGAGTCAGGTCACTCAGCCACTGCTACTCTGATAGGAACAGGAGCTTCTAGTTACAGGATTATAGGAGTAGGATCTGGAGGGCAGCTGGAGCCTGTGGGCCTCAGGCAAGCTACCCTGTGACTAGTATGAGGGGTAAGAAAACTTGATTCTAAAAGCTTGTTTGCACCAGCAGCAAGAATCGGGCGCTTCAGTAGCCAAACACATCATGACAGTTTATATGAATAATGCATTGTATACCTCTTTATGGTATTCCATTCCCGAATGCCCTGTTTATAGAGTACTTTCAACAGGAACAAGCACGAACAGTAAGACTGAGATTGATCACTAACTTCCCAGTTAATACGATTGCCTTAGCTCGTTAAGTTTGTTGCCGTTTTTCTGCTGGGTCATGGCTAACATTATCTAAACTGCTGACAGCTTTGCTGGGTTCTGTTAGTTTTGCAGTGGTGATAAATCGATATGAGTTTTTATTCTTATGTAGGAAAGAAAAAGAGAGAGGCGAGAGAGTCAAGAGGCAGAGACAAATATAGGCTATTATATGATAATCTAACTGTAATGAATTTAATTGGAAGTAATAAAAATGTGTTTTATATATATATATATATATATATATATATATATATATATATATATATATATATATATATATATATACACCAAAAGTGTTCCATAGTGTATTTATAGAACTACCTTGCACACATTTTGATCACTGTCACATACTGTAGAAAAATATTTAGCCAATAATTAGATCATTATGTTTTCTTGATATTTTGACTCAAACCAAACCTACTAAAAACAGCTGGTTAATGCCAAAAGTTTAGGTAGCATCCGCCTGGACTCGCCTCTGGACTTCCTTGATATAAACTCCTCCAGGGGTCATAACCCAAAATGATGCCCTTATTCAGCCGGCACCCTGGACCATGTTGGGCCTCATTTTTCTGGCTCACTGTGTCTTGTCTGTCAAAAGCAGCCAGATTTGTCTTCCCCCCCACTGCTCTGCCACTGATGGTCTTATTAATGTTGAAAGGCAGGTGGAAGTATATGTGCAGTGTGTTCCAGCTTCCAGCCATTATTGCCTACTCACGGATCTCTCTGTCCCTCTGTGTGTTTCACTCTTTCTTTATCTGTCTTTGTCTGTCTGCCTCTGTCACACTGACTCTCTTTTTCTCTGTCTCTGTCTGTCACACAGTCTCTTCCTGTCTGTTCTCTTTCTCTGCCTGTTGCTCTTTCTTTTACTGTCATTTATTCTCACTCTTGCACAGTCTCTTTTTCTTTATCTATCCCACTCTCCTTGTCTCTTGTTACTTTCGATGGGTCTAATGTCAGCCTCTCCTCCAAGCCAACTGAATTAGATGCTAATTTTTAATCATTGCACATGCACAGACCTGATCAAAAGCAAGGCATGGAAAGTGTCCATGTTGCTGGGAAAGAGCATGAAATCATCCTTTTTTTATTTGCTCTGAGCCTTCACCAACACTGATAGAGACAGAGAGTGAAAGGCAGACAAACAGAAAAGAAATAAAAGACAGAGAAAGTGAAAGATTTTAGACAATGCTGCATACATAATAATTGTCTCATACTGCACTCATGTAATAAATGTCTCATGCAGCATGTCCATAATTGGTCTCCAGTCTATTCAATGAAAGACAAACTTCTTTTGGCAAACCCAACAGGTATAGCTGGGTATTAATGGGATCTGTAAAGCCTTATGCTAGTGCTACCATCCTATTATTATTCTGTTCACACACTGGGTCGGATTTACTGAATCCATGCTCTGAATTTCAATTCACTCACTCTCAAAGTAGGTCTGGGTCCCGGCATGTGATAATATCAATAAGCGTGTTCCATTAACCCTGGTCTCCACATTACAGCAGCTGTATCAGAATGAGTTATGGGGTGATTCCTGAAACGAGTTCCTGAGCAAAGGCAGAGGAAAGCAAGAGAATCCTTTGACTCCTTTCCTGTCACGAGGTGCAACTAAAAAATCTTAATCATAACCAAGAGTGTTCCTAGATCTTCTATTTTGTCTGCAACCCCTTTCCCCCATTTCTATTTCCATCTCCTCTCTCTCTCTCTCTCTCTCTCACACACACACACACACACTCTCCTGGCTTACACACACTCTCCCAGCGGTGCCTGAGAACTCATTTAATGCTGACGTCTTTGACAGACACAGGCCTTGCGTAAGCCCTTGTCCCCTTTTCTGAGCTTACCTGTACCCAGAGCCATTACCCCAGCTATCAAAGGAGAAAATTTTCTAATAAATGAAAGGAGTAGGAAAGAGAACATGAATCCTGAGAGCAAGGCTGTATAAACATCCAGACTTTCTTTTTGAAATCAAATGCATGAAATGAAGGTCCCATAGGTTCCCAGCTTTCAGCATCTGGTTTCTGTCAGTCTGCTAAGCAGCAATTCTTACTTCATCTGGCGCATTTGTAATAAAGCTCACACTCTTATGCCCAGCAGTCTGGATTGTGTTCAGCTCCTGATACGGAGTGAAGAATGCCAGATCCTTGGTATTGCGTCCGTGACACGCGATTCTTCACTGCTGCACTCATGGGTCAGCGTGACATTTTCTCTCCTTACTGCCTTTGCAAGTGAAGCAGCAATATCAATTTTGTAACGAACTCACTTTCAGATTGGCCACATTAGATACAGAAGGTCACGCGGCTAGTAATACATCAGCACTCATCTGCTGCCGAAGGTGTCTTTTATTGGTTTTTACTACAAGTATATATACTACTCAGATTCTGTAAAAATAAGGCACTGTAGCCATAAGTTATTTACTTATTTTATGGCTTCCAGTAGTGCATCAGACAGAAGGCAGTTTAATTGTTATTTACAAAGCATTGGGTATGAGTGTGTAGCCTCATTGTGCTTTTGTGAAAAGGCAAAGACTTGCTACTTGTGCATGCTAAACAAAGTGTGCCCTCTGACTGGGGACAAACGATGCCAGAGCATGCAGGACACAGAGCTCACAGGAAGCCTTTGCACTTATGTTCCATCCTGTTGGCATTTTACCCAGAGCTAAGCGGAAAGTATGACTCGACACTTCTACACACCAGCAGCATTAGACAGGGCTACATGCCATGATGTTGCACTTCCGTAAAGTTAGTAGCTTCACTATCAGAGAGATAGACACTCATGGTCCATCCAGTGTTTTCTTTATTATAGTTACTATAAAGATCATTGCCACTGTACAATATCTGTAATGCACATGATCAGACATGTGTTTTTGCCATGTTGTTGTAGCCTTGCTTTTGACACTCTTGTGTTGCTGCTGTATACCACACCAATCTGCTAATTAGGTAAGTAATAGAACACAATGGGGTCAAAGGAAAAGAATCAATGAGAGGGCGGACAATAAGACAAAAAAGACGCAGGAAAAAAATGCGGTTTGTCATTTTACCGAGAAACCACAAAGCCGTCTGTCCTGAAGACTCTCCTGTGTAGGAAAACTTAAAGGAGAAGCTTTACCTCTCACTGTTACAATGTGCTGACACTGGACTCCTTCCAAAGATGCTAAATAAACATCTTCTTACAGAATGCTTCACCATAGCAATGATCACACACATTTTTAACCATTTATGTTTTTAATCTGGCCAAACAAGGTTCATTGTATTTGTTTTTTTACCATAGCAACAATAAACCTTGCAGCTGGAACTGAACCACTGTTGTAGAATATAAATCAACACGTTCTGAGCATTCAGAATCGAGCATTCAATAAAATGTTTGTCTGCTTTAAGTGGTGGCCAATCAGGTTAGACCTTTGTAGCTGTAAAACAAAGCTGGTGATGCTTTTTATGAAGCAGGAGAGATGTATCAGTGCAGACACCTCTATTATTGCCTCACTTCCAGACAGATATTAGGCTGAGTAACAAGTTATGGACTTAATTTGAGATTTTATTGCCGCTGATGAAATTAAACGTGAGAGAGAGAGGGAGAGGGAGAGAGAGAGAGGGAGAGATTTCAGATACCTGGGCTGGGTCTGCTATAATGGACTAATATCGGCTCCTGAAATAGGGCCTCACTGCTCAGAATGAGATTTGAGGGTATCTGAGTGCAATATGAGAGAGGTGTATAGAGCAGAAAAAGTGATGCTGGAAGGCAACACTTTCTCTCTGTGTCAGGTTTGAGTGATAGGCATGTCAGACAAAAGAACAGGCAGCACCTACTGATAGCTACTGAAACCTCTCAAGCTCTTTCTGCATGATATATACAAGGCAATTGTTGCTCACAAAACAACATGGTTTTCAGTTTCATGCAAACTCCATTTGTACAGACATTAGCTGCATCTCAGTGCTCTGTGAGTTACTCTCAATGTCTCCATAGCTCTTCCTGCCCAGTCTAATACAGTAAGCATTTGGGAAGGATTGGCACAGACTGGTGTATTCAAGCCCATAAAGTAGTTTCTAGAAGCTGCCTTCTTTAGCCAGCATGAAAGCCTTTACAGCATAGCTAATGGTTCCTGACAGCTGATGTTTGTGGGTTTTCTGCCCCTCTGTTGTATTGCAGTTTAACTGTTGCAGTTCCTGAAACTATATTCTGAATATAGTTTACTTAGCTATAATATCCATATTTACAGTATACCACAACTCTGTTGAATTCGCCAGTCTGATAGGGTGTTAATTCTTTAATTAATAAAAAAAAAAAATGACAGGTTAATGAGATTGTTCTAGTACTTTATCATTTCAATATAGTACACTAACAACTCGTTCACAGGGACTTGTATGGCAGATGCTCCACATGATACAGGACTAATAATAAACCGATTAAAAATGCGTAGTTATTTAGTAATGTAGAATTGTGAACTCAAGAGAAATGTATACAACCAATTTATAATTGTTGATATGGTGAGTTTCCAGTTTCTCAGTAAAATGACAATTTTTAACTCAACTCCATTAACTTTTCGTCTTTTTTGTCTTATTAAGTGAGAGAAAAAAGAGAGATTGGTGAGTTTATAGCTGTTGTAATGGAAGTGATAACAAGAACAAAATTTTTGCAGGCATTACACAGCAGTAACTTTGAAAAATGGTCATTTCTGTGGTATAAGAGGAATAAAAGACTTTGGGTCATGCTGTTTTTGGCCTCATCACAACACATTGTCCTTGATTATTTTCCTATTATCCTAACTTCCCACACACATTTAAAAGCTATAGTCATAGCTAGAACTAAAATTAATAAATGAACCAATGTTTGTGCATTGTCTTTCTTTGACAAAGAAAGAAAGAAAGAGAAAAACATCATCTGTTCTTGTACATTGACATGAATTTCAGTTAAAGAAGACAAACATAGACTGCTGCCTGACATGTAAGAGCTGATGAGGAACCACAAAACACAGGGGTCAAGGTTAGTTGGCTTAAAATATGTCCATGACTAGCAAAGAACAATGGAGAAACAAGTTAGTATGCTATGTTCGATAGGTTGCAACTTACCAGGCAGTGTTACCAAACTCACAAGGCGTTACACACGACAGCAGTTGAAAGAAAACGAGAGACAGAAGCAGCAAATAATGCTACGGCATTGTAAATGTGTGGTAATAGGGTGAAGAGGAGATAAGAGGTCTACTTAAAACAGCTTACTTACAAGCAGAAAATGAATTGGCTAATTCAGAGTTTAACTAGCTGGTGAAATTTATGAAAGAGATGCAGTGCCCTAATGTCAAACAGCTTTAGACAGTCATTTCACTATGGAAGCTACCTAAATGCGAAAGGTATATCATAAATGCACCAATCTACTGCAATCACACGTGTGGATGACCTTACAAAGTCTGCTCTATAAAGAGTATGAAAGCGTCAACTATGAGTAAGTTAAGTGTTATCATATACACCCACTGGCTGCTTTAATAATAACACCATATTAATACTAGGTAGGACTCCACTTTGATCTCAGAAGAGCCTCAGTTTTGTGACATGGTGCATTATTGTGCTGGACGTAGCCGTTATAAGATGGGTAAATTGCAGTCATAAAGGGATGCACATGACCAGAAACAATATTCAGAGAGGCTGCGGCATTCAAGTGGTCCAGTGTGCTCCAACGAAACATTCCCCACACCATTACACCACCAAAACCAGCGTCTAGATTATGTAGACTGTCCACCATACAAGTCCCTGTGAATGAGCTGTTACTATAGCAAAGTAACATTTTAGAATTAGAGCATTAACACAAACATTAACATATCATTTATGTTACAGCCGGAACTACAGTCAGAGCCATGCTGTTATAGAAATAATTAATATATAACCCAGTTAAATTTCCAGTTAGCAGAAGTATTGCTGCAACATTGTAATTGTAGGATTTGCTGCTCTTTCCATAACGGTTTTGTCTGGGAAAAGTAGAAATGTTGTCTGAGCATATGTTTCTTTATCCAATGATAGTAACCTTATATTTGTAACCTTCTTGAATACCTTATTGGACCCAGGTTCACAAAAGTATTATAAAGTTATGATCATCTTAACTGGTAGAGAGAGTCTTCAATGAAATGCTTGCTCTACAATTCAGCAAAGGAATAAAAGTGAACACTATTATATATTTAAAATTGTAGGCTACATAAACAGGGTTTTTACGTGCACTCATTTACTTCACTACATTTCCTTTTTTAAAGAAGGCATGTCTGGCACATTGGCTCTCCACCTTGTGTGTTACCTATGAAGTGCAAGCAGTAAAGGTAAGTAATTTACAGAGTCGAGTGGTTCTGAGAAGTTAGTAATGAAAGTAGTTCATCACTTCATGAAGATTGTAATTTGCCAGCAGGAATAATCCTGGGAAGATTATTACTTATTTAAACCTATGCATTGCTATTCCTGACCTGTTAAAAAAAAAAGGATTTTAATACTGCCCCACTATTCCTGATCATTGAAGCAACGTGGGTTAGTGCCACTGCTGAGGATTCGATTTTGACACTGTTCGGTGTGTAGAACAATGGGATGCTGTGCAGTATGGTATCGGCCCGGGATTAATGGGATTGGCGTCTATCTAATTGATCAGTGCATGATGGGAGGTGAGGCTGGCCCAGCGGGCACAGCCAGAGAGAGAAAATAGAGAGAGCCACTGCTTTATAGCCCTGCTAAATGCTGTGATCCGTGTGTGTGTGTGTGTGTGAGTGTGTGTTCACAGTAAAAGAGTGAAGGGGGAACACTGAGTAATGATCACATCCATACAAAAGGGAACATACTCTATACTGCATGTTAATGCATGGGATCAGATTTGTGTCTGCATACACTTTTATCTTGCATTCATACTGACATTTAGGATGAATGTGTATTTCTTTGTGTAGTAGTTCTATAGTAAGAGAGGATTTAAAGCTCCGTGTTGTGAACGCTGGTCCCCGATGTGTACAGAGTGGTTCCGCGTTACCACTATGTCATGATACAGAGTAGAAGTGATTAATGATTAGCGAGAGCTGCGTGCTAGCTGGAAACAGCAGCCTCTTGAATGAAGCAACCGCCCTTTCATTTCTCTGAATCGGTTATGTAACTGTTGGATTTTAGGAGGCTTTCAGGCTAAGCTGACTGAAGCAACACTGGCCCTGATTGCCTTCATTGTGCAATAAACAGTGCATAGAAGCTTATTAAGCTGTAAAATCCACATACGCATGCTTCCTTTATTCTACCTATTTATATCATCCTTTGTCTCTTCTTCCTCCATTATTTATCTTTTATCTTCTACTCTCTGTTACTATTTTAAGAGTACTGTAAGTCTCTCTCTCTCTCACTCTCTCTCTCTCTCTCTCGCTCTCGCTCTCACTGCGCCAGGCTGCGTAAATCTGCTGTAGATAATGGTCTCTGTGTGGGTGAATGCCAGTTTTTGGAGTTGTGGCTGCTGTTGTAACCGGTTGTTGACCAGCTGGAATAATGAATGGCTCTGGTTTTTCTGCTTCTCCTTCTCTCTTGGGTGCCAGCGCATCACATGGGCAGGCTTCCCTACCAAGCTGCCAGCCAGGCCTCTGATCACTCACACACACAGATCCAAGGTAAACGAAAGCTGTTCATTCAGGTGCCTTCTGGGAAATCACACTTCTCTTGGTTCAGATGAAGATTAAAGGCACAAGGATCAGTCTTCTTTTGAATTGGATATCAATGAGCTCCTAAGGTGATTTGGGAATGATGGATGGGTGGGATAAAAAAAAGTTCCATATTTCCTTTAAACAGTCCAGATTTGTCACATTGTAGAAAAGTTTTTGGTCTGATTATTGGACAGAGTATTAATATTTTACTAAACTTTAAAAGTTGGCCATCTGCATAATTGCACTGCAGCAGTAGCTGCAAAAGCATGGCATCTATCATATAGAAACCCCTGGAGTAACACATCTGTGAACATCCCTAGACATAAAGTCTGTATCCATAAAGTCTCAACTGCACCCCTTCCAAGTGCTTTCCTCTCAGGATGTTCAGTCTTGTGTGCTTTAGCATTGTGATCCATCACACTGCAAATGGAAGTAAAGGGAAAAAGAATTTAAACTCTTCAATCTGTTCTGACCCAGATAGACTGACCCTATGTTTGAGTTGGTGATTTTCTCCCAAAGTTAAACTGACACTGGCTATGTTTTCATGCACATCAATATTCCGATATTAATCGGAATTTAGCAATATTCTAATTAGTATTAAGTCACGTAAACGCCGCAATCCGAGTGCCTGATTCAGATTCAGACAATATTCTGATTCCCTGAATTCTGATTCCCACCCCTGGAATATGCCTGTTTTACTCAGAAATTTGTTGCATGTAAACACCTTATTCAGCAAATCCACTGAAAGGAGATACATGCGCGTGCTTAATCCACAAGGAATTGTGGGTCCTAACAGATGCTTAGCTGTAAGCTAGGTATTTAGGAATGGCAACTCAGACATACTTACAACAGCCATGTATACAGGATGTATGCCTGTAACTTCGTAACGTCGTAATCGGAATATGGCTACAACCCAAATATAGACCTTACATGGAATTTGATGTGAATGTAAACGTAGCCGTTGATAACAACTATTAAGATCAACAAGAGTTGTTCACTAAGGCCGCTGCTAATCTCTACATTGCAGAAGATCAGTCAACCAACTATGGGTTTCTAAAACATAATTATGAATCTTTGACCTTTTTACGTGAATCTGCTGACTATATTGACTAAACTTCATTTAAATCCTTTGTACTGCAATTGAAAAACAAAACACATTAAAGATTCAGAATATAAAATCTGTAGTCAGAGAGCAGATTAATTAAATGCTGTCTGTTTACAGTACAGCACAATTACAGTCTGTTTTATATTTGTTTGAATCTGTGGTGAGGATGAACCGGGTATCTGGGGCTTTAGATAGATAATCAGACAGACGGAAAAGATCTGAGTCAAATAAATAGGTCTGTGCCTGCAATTTGAAAAGAAATCCCACTGAACCTCCTGTAAATAAACAGCTTTGGTATTGAAATGGGTTCAAATTGAGAAAATACAACCAGTGACATATTTTATCACTAACAATCCCCCCATTCTTTATCTGCCATCTCTTCCAAATATTGACCTTCAAAATGTGGGAATTATGTGCATACTGAACTCACACAGAGATTTCCCATTCAATAAAGCATATGCAGTGTCAATCAAAGTGCCT
The DNA here is from genome assembly GCA_022985145.1 of Pangasius djambal. NCBI lineage: Eukaryota > Metazoa > Chordata > Actinopteri > Siluriformes > Pangasiidae > Pangasius > Pangasius djambal. The sequence continues at coordinate 17,096,934 of CM040990.1, forward strand.
AATTTAATTCATATCTGCAGAAGTGTAGGATTTACATCTCCTACCTGTGGCTTCTGGTGACTTATGATGCTTGTTTCTAGTTCATGCCTCCATATCGCCAAATTTTCAATTAAAATGTATGCTAATAAGGTCTAATAGGAACCTAGATAAGGCTTGACAGACAATCCTGATGAAAACTGTTTGAACCTATGTGTGCGTGTGGGTGCGAGTGTGTGTAAACCCCGCTGTAAGTAAGAGGCTGTAAGTAACTACCTGAAGCATGAAGACCATGTCCTCCTTTATTTAAAGCTCTGTGTGAGTGAGTCAGTGTGTATGTGACCTGAGGAGCTGTGACCGTGTGCATGGAAACAAAATGCAATAACAATAATATTCGGATCATTCCTGAGTGTTGCCAGAGGTCTGTAACAGTGAGATGAGGAAAGTGCTAAACATTTATTTGAGCCCAACTGAAGCGAGAAAGAGGAGGCAGTAGGATGTCTCTGCAGGTTCAGGGTGAAAGATAGAGATTAGATCCAAACACCCGCCTTAAAAGATAAGAGCAGCATCTGATGCCTGCTAATTCTAATGTCATTATGACATGCCTTTTTGTCAAGGATTGCATTCTGTGAGGGATTTAATACACCTTTGATATGCTTCATTCAGTGCTACATCACTCAGCTCCATGCAACATGGAGACGCAAGGAATCGAGGCAAATCCTAAACATGCTGCCTAAGAGCAGAATACAGCAAAATTCACAACACGTTTTGAACCACCATGAAGACTGAGCTGTCCAAGTGAACTACACAACGAAGTTCAGGTTCAGATCACTGCTAATTAGTTGCCCAGTAATTTGACCTCTTTGCTGTACATGTGACTTTTATACTAATGGTTCTGCTGGTCATAATATGTGTAATAAGAATCCTCTGAGAATCACTGAGACAAAACGCATTCATTAATCTGTTTTCATCTGCCTACATTCCATATCATTAATGAGGAGGACACTGATTATAGGTCACTGTGCCCAAGGGTGGCTGACACTATTGAGCTGTTGTGGAGCAATGACGTGAGCATGGCTGTCCAATTAAGTAGAGGAAAGGTGTGCATGGGACTGTTTTTTTTTTTTATTTTGTTTGTTTTTTTAAAAAAAAATCTTAGTCCCACCTGCTCTGGCAGTTTAACCAATCTGCCCATTCCCACAGACAGTTTAACCAATCCGCCTACTCCCACAGACAGTTTAACCAATCCGCCTACTCCCACAGACAGTTTAACCAATCCGCC
>CM040990.1:17098291-17155273 GCA_022985145.1 Pangasius djambal
CAGTTTAACCAACCTGCCCACTCCCACAGACACTTTAACCAATCTGCCCACTCCCACAGACACTTTAACCAATCTGCCCACTCCCACTGGCAGTTTAACCAACCTGCCCACTCCTACAGGCAGTTTAACCAACCTGCCCACTCCCACAGGCAGTTTAACCAACCTGCCAACTCCCACAGACAGTTTAATCAATGCACCCACTCTAGCAGACAGTTAATCCAATTCACCCACTCCTACAGTTTGACCAATCTGCCCACTCCCAGAGGAGCTTGTACTGCCAATGATGTTTTTTAAAGAAATTAATTGGTTCTATATCCCAAAATCTAAAAAATTAAGCAATTTAAACCACAGAGAACATGACAAGGATAAAGCAGTTACAGAAGATGAATTAGTAAATGAATGAACGAGTAAGCCCGTTTTTAAGCAGACAATGTAAAATCGTCAGGCTGCGTGAGCAAAACAGCACATCCAATACGCTATCAGCATGGCCCTTCTTCAATCTGCAAGCTTCATATCTAACCGGTCGCTCCAGCCCACGAGACTTAAAAGCGCCCACTCCCATTGGTTAGAATAAAAACTACCTGGGACTCCTAGGCTAGATGTCCAATGCACACAAATTCTTCACCTGAAATTTTGTTCTCATTCATTTCCAGCAGGAAGTAGTGAAAAAATGTGAGATAGCGAGAAAAGTTGAACTGGTTTTCTAATGCCTTTTAGAACTGCGATTATGAGCGCAGCCGACTTGAATAAGAAGATAATGTATTTGAAATCCATTATCACATGATTGTCAGGTTAATTCAGGTCCTGCATTGTAGACAGATATGTCCCTCAAGCAGTGAGCACTGGAGATCGGAGCAGAGGGAGATAATCATGCCATGTGTAGTGCACATCCAACCCTATAGCGTACAACATTTCCTAATGCACATCTCTAATGTCTGTGTAGTGGGTTTTCTAGATAGCTATAGAGCACTATTAATTTGTGAGTATTAACTTTGAGTATAGAAGAAAGCCAAAGATGTACTTGAAGCTCAATGACCATGGCTGCAGTTATACATTTAGCATCATTATTGTAGTCAAGATGTGAGCAGTCATAACTGATCTGGGTTTTTCAGTCCAAACACAGATCAAGTAAAAGAGAACAGAGAGAGGAGTTGACAGGAAGACATGCAGTCATTGTGAGTGTACTCTGTGCCCACTTTAGTGTGTTATTCCTCCCAAGTGGGAGGTAAATGTGCTGTATATCGGAAGCTGACTCTCTGAGCTGGCATGGGGAGAGCGAGTCTGCCTCATGCTGCAGTTGGATCCAATAGAGACAAAAGAAATTATAAATATCACTACTCTGGCATGACACCCTGCACTAGCAAAGCCTCTCATTATCACCACCAGAGAATGTCAGGCAAGAAATAAAGACTAATGGACTAACCTCACGGACTAATTGTTTTATCAGTCACATGCTCACAAAAGAAGAACTTGCTTCAGCAACGATTAAACTTCTATTTTTAACATGACAATAACTGAGAAGGGAGTACTTCCTCTAATTTTTAAGCTACTCAAATAGTTTGATAATGTCTATGCAATTTTGTTCCATTACATTACATTTGTTGTCAACCATAAAAAAGGTGGAATTTAGTTTTAGGTTCTTGTCAGTACTCTAGCTGTAAATCTGAATCAAGCAGCTCAAGCAAATTTTGTTCTATTATTAAGAATCTTAGTAAGGGAAGGAAAAAAGGACTGAGTGTGGAGTAGCTGGCTCAGCTGACTAAATCAGCTTGAGCTCCTAAGCTGGGCTCAGCGACTACAGAGTGGTTGGCGCATGGAGTTTGAAATCTGTGCTTTAAATTATGGGCAGTGTTTCAGTTGAATGGCAGAGTGGCATTCGATCCTTTTATTCCCCCCTGCCTATTCAAAATATACTTATTCATATCCAACCATAATATGGCAAAGATTTCATTTCCAGAGATTATGTACCTCAACATTACTGGCAGGATTCGCGTTGGCAAAGCATACTAAAATTTAGCTTAGCCTAGCCAACACCAGTGTGGAGATGCTAACACACTGATGAGCTGACGAAGCAAAGGCAATCCAGAGGGTACTTGTGTGGTAGTGGCTGTTAACACTAACATGTGGTTTGCTTTTCCTTACTGTTCATTAAGAAAAACAGCAGTTATTTTCACACCATAATCACAGGCCACATGGATTGTGGAATGCAGTGGTTTCCTGTTGTTTCCATTCTACATGTTCTCATCAGAATTATTTTTGCAGAGATACTCATAACCTTGTATTTTCACAGCACTAGCTAGCATTGCTATAGTTTATGTTTTTGAACTTCTAGTGAATCTTGTTGCTGTGAATTTTGTTATACTAGCTTATCTTTGAATTATCCAAATTAGCTTCTATTTGGAATTATCCAAATTCACTTATGTGGATTTGGATAGTAAGAATATTAATGTGAGGGAAAAAATGAATTCTTCGATGCATGTTGATTTCTTTAAATGATTTTGCATCAATGTCTCTGTAGTCTGATTAAAAAAATGACCAACAGCTGCAAAACAATCCGAAACATATTGTGAAACCAACCAAACAAATAAATACAAAATATATTGTTGGGGGCCAAAATATATTTTTACCCACAATTCTAAACCAATTGGATGGTAAAATATAAAGCTAGCAAGTGTGCTATGTATATGTTAGCTAGTTAGAAGTTAGCTAGCTCAGATTTGAAGATGGACAAGCCCAGACCTGCGCCCTCTGCTTTGAAAGTGATTGGGTAGGTTTTAGATTTGGAGATCTGGAGTTGGAAGAAACAAACAGATTACCAGGTCACTTGCAAGTTTTGTCACAAAATCTTTGCACTGCTATACTGCTGTTAAAAATGTGCTTTTGCTGGAACCAAGGTACAGCATTTTAGTGTGTGGTTTAAAATAAAAAGAAATGGTCACACAGTAATAAAATAATCCATCACATATAGAATTAAGATGCATCAAGAATCGTTTTAGAATCACTATATGTACAGCTATAACTAACTATGGATATACAGTAACTGTATGTCTTGATACCCATTGAAATCCAGCTTACAAAAATTACAGCTGGCCTCTCTAGTGTCATTGCAGTCATGGTCATCTATAATGTTGCACTAAATTGGAATTCCAATGTTAAAATTATGCTTTAGAACTTTAGAAAGCCTGACTGGCTCCAGTAAATGCACACTATGTCATTTGCTGACAATGGGAACAAAATAAAGGGCAATGCAATTGGATGCATTTCAGCAGATGAGGAACCGATGAGTCACTGTTTTTTACTCAGTTTCAGACATATTGCTTTATTTTGGTGATAGTTACTGATATGTAGAAAGCAGTTTAGCACTTCGCTTGTGATGAACGGCTCGGGAATGTTGCCTAGCTGGTGGCTCAGCAGCTTGAACGAAGCATGTGTGACCTTTCTCTTCCCAGATGGATGGTTACTGTGGTATAAGTACATAAGACCTGAAGGGAAATGAAGAAAATGATCTGAAATTAAGGACTATGAAAACGCTACTTAAATGCATGCACTGGAGTTTGATGTGCGTGTGCGTTTAAGATGTACTTCTGTCCGTGGCTGATATTTGTCAGCATATATAATTTTGCATGGCATCTACAGAAATAGCTAAAGATCTGTAAATCAGTGGGTGGAATTTTCACTTATAGCGGCGGCCCTCAACTGCAAGTGTTTGTGTGGTCAAAGCAGAGAAGCTGAATAAGAAAGCTGCTACTTTCCCACTGGTGCAATGTGAGGTTATGACTCATCGCTATGGCAAAATACAATCCTGTCAGCATGCTCGTTTTCTCATCCCTACCAGACAAATGTCGGCACTTTGGAAAAATGCTGAAATTGCCCTGTTGTAGATATACGCCGTGGGTTGACATGACCATGATTTGCAGGTGCTAACATTGACATGTTAATCTCTTCTTTTTTTGCAGATTTAAAGCAAAAACAATTACCTCAGACAATAAAAAGGATACCAAGCAGAACATCAGCCCTCTCTCTTTAGTTCTGTATGTGGGCTACATAATGTAAAGAGACCTGTCAGCCATAAAAAATAGACAGAACATAAACAAAGAACCTTACATTTCTGATGGCGTTTGCTGTTAAACAGTGGCATGGTTAAACAGTTTCCAACATTCTCTCCCTTCTTGAACACAGCTGCTGCTGTTATATAAAAAAATTAGAGAAGCACTCTTTCTTACACGCTGACAGCACCCAGCAGAAGGGAGAAAGCGAGAGATGCCCAAAGAGGGAGATAGGATTAAGAGAGATGTGAATTGCGAGAACTAAAGTGGGTAAAAATGGGAGTGGTACTGTTTGTGCTTAAAGGGAAAGGGGTTCTGGGTTAGATTAAAATACTGCCTCAGCAGGTCTCTAATAACTGCTCCAGAGGGATGTGCTTTTGCACCTCTAGCATGTGCAAACTGTAACAAAGAAATTGCATGAAGGGCAAGCCCAGGCACAGGCCTGGCTTTATAACCCCTTTTATAGCCATGCTAATGCTCTGCTCTTGGGAGCAAGACATCTCATCGCATGCCTCCCTATTTGCTGAAAAGGACCAATCAATTTTTCAGGTTGATAAGGGCGCCCCAGAGCCCGGTGAAAATACAGGTAGTACAGCAGTGAAGTTGAAGGTTGAATCTTGCGTCAGGAGCAAGGACAGGCCTGGACAATATCAGGAGTACTTGTCTTCTAGGGCTTCAGACTTGTCTGAAATGTTAAAGGGCACCAGGACATCTGAATGCAATTTCGTCAAAATCTAGTCGTTTCTTTTTGGAATGTAAGTATAAGGAATAATGGCATCTAATGTTTCACTGATTGCCATTCTGTTAAACGTGCCACTTTATTTCATATAATTACATATACTGGGCTGCTAAGCTGAGTTTTCAGAAGCACATACTTGATTTTCAGAGGCATAACCATTGTCTCCATTTGCTGCCCTCTCATGTCGCTCGCCTGTGATAATATATGCAGACCAGCCAGGGACGAATAACAAAGAATACAAATGTGGTGGATGTGGCTGGATGACAGCACTGGTATCTCTAATGGTGGCCTGATTCGTTTAGGAATGATTACTCTGCTGCCAATGATTAATTCCCCCAGGCTTTGATTGTGTCAGATGTAGAGGTAAAAAAGAGGGGAGGAAAAAACACAGGAACAAAATTGGAAAGCATAATTAATAGATTCAGATCCTGTTAAACAGCCCTCTTAAAAAGCAGAGAGTAAAGAAGGGTACATGGAACTGGCACCCAATTTGTTCACACTTTGTTTCAGTAATAAGATTCAGGCCTCCCTGTGTGGTGGATGAGATAATTAACTCCCCAAGATACACTTGAGAAAGGGGCCTCCCTTTTGATTTACTGTATAAAGTAGGCAGATCTCTGAAGCTCTTTTCAAAAGGCTGCTGCAAAAACTTCCATACTGTGCTTGTTTTTTTCTCTCTTTTTTACTGATAGGCTGTCAAAGCAATTAGGGCCAGATGGAAATAAATGACACTTGTGAAGGAAATAAATGGGCATCACTGATATTTGTTAGAAATGAAAATTATGGAAATGAGGAACCCTTAATTCCTATTCTTGTCATGAATGCATAATTCAAAAATGTTAAAATGCATTCATAGCAATTTTGCTTATTACCAGTAATAGTCATTTGGTTTATGTCTTTAAAAATTAGCCATTTAACAGTGGGCTTGGTCATCAGCCTTTCTGCTAGTGAAACACTGATTTGAGCAAAAATAACCCAAATCTTGCAGCAAGCTTTAGTTAAACACTGTACTGTATGAATTGGTGGCATGACATCAGGTCATGCTAATTTCCCTTGCTATAAAGCTTCACTTTCCGTCATTGTACTTTCCTACACGACAACTCCTTTGGAATGTGTAGATAAAGCTTTCCGGCCATTGTCTCTATGAGCGATTGAATGGCAACTCAGAGAGTAAGCCTGGTGAAATATCAGCTTTTTCCGTTGACTTTTATCTCTTTCCATTTAACTTACATGTGAGTCAGGATGACCTTAGTCTTACTCATTTGCCCTCTGTCTCTTTCTGTGTTTTTCAGAAACATGTGAAGACGGTGAAATAGAAGAACCATACAGTTTAACCATTAGGACTCTGACAGAAAGGTTGTAACTTCTGATACCCTGCCTGATTTCTAGTTTTGTTTCCTCCTTGCTGTCCTTTGGGATCATGGAGGGCCAGCAAGATTCACAAAGGACTTTACAAGTAAACTCTTCTAGTTCTTTAACGCTGCCCTTGTGTGTCTGGCTACTGGTGCTAACCCTTGCTACAACATGCAGTGGACAGACATTTACCACATTTCACCCTGAGAAGCGAGAATGGTCTTTCAATCATCTGACGGTCCATCAGACAACAGGGGCACTTTATATTGGTGCTGTTAATCGTGTCTACAAGCTCTCCGGCAACCTCACTCTCCTGGTCTCCCATGACACTGGCCCAGAAGATGACAACAAGGCCTGCTACCCCCCTCTCATAGTCCAGCCATGTTCTGAACCACTGGTCTCTACCAACAATGTCAACAAGCTTCTCCTTATTGATTACTCTCAGAACAGGCTGCTGGCCTGTGGGAGCCTCTATCAGGGTGTATGCAAGCTACTTCGGTTGGATGATCTCTTCATACTGGTAGAACCGTCACACAAGAAAGAGCATTATCTCTCTAGTGTCAATCAGACAGGCACTATGTATGGAGTTATTGTGCCTTCCCAGGGCAAAGATGGCACGCTTTTCATTGGCACTGCAGTAGATGGGAAGCAAGACTACTTCCCAACCATCTCAAGTCGCAAACTTCCTCGTGACCCAGAGTCCTCAGCCATGCTTGACTATGAACTGCACACTGATTTTGTCTCCTCACTAATCAAGATTCCTTCAGATACCCTAGCACTGGTCTCCCACTTTGACATATACTACATCTATGGCTTTGCCAGTGGCAATTTTGTGTACTTTTTGACCGTACAACCAGAAACGCCAGAAAACGGCATGGCCTCCAGTGGTTCCTCAAATGATCTCTTCTATATTTCTCGCATTGTACGTCTCTGCAAAGATGACCACAAGTTCCACTCCTATGTGTCACTGCCCATTGGCTGTGTGCGCAATGGCATAGAATACCGGCTGCTACAGGCAGCCTACCTGGCCAAACCAGGAAGAGTGCTTGCCACCTCACTCAACATCAGTACCACAGATGATGTGCTCTTTGCCATCTTTTCTAAAGGCCAGAAGCAGTACCACCGCCCCCCTGATGATTCAGCTCTCTGCGTCTTCACCATCAAGGACATCAATGCCCGCATCAAAGAGCGCCTGCAGTCCTGCTACCAAGGAGAAGGCAACCTGGAGTTGAGTTGGCTGCTGGGGAAAGATGTTCAGTGCACCAAGGCGGTAAGGGACCCTTTGCTATTATACCATCATGTTCTTTTATGTATGAATCCTAAAATAGTAATAATAAAAGAAAGTGTTGTTCAGCAAAAGCTCAGGAAGATCATTTGGCACTTTGTTTTAATCCTTTTTGAGGATTGTATTGTAGGGCCTTAATATGTATTAATGAAATTATTTGAAGAACGTCTCATCAATCACACTTTCAGTAGCAGTACTCAGTTAAACGCCTCTAACCAAAGACACCAAACATTCATAATCTTAAGATTGTCTAACAGTTGACACAGACACAACAGAGCTTCAATAAAACCTTCAATCCTATCAAATTCCTTCTATCATGTAAATCTCTTATCAAGTTAATCTTCATTTAGTTGTAATTAAAAATGATTCGTTTATAGCCCTGATAGGATAAGTAGTCACATTAAAATCTATCTGAATAAGACATGTACACAACTTTATTTAAGGATTTATTTTTCTTGGCAAGCATTAAAGCAGTAATGCAGTAATGTTCTCCTCCACTGCAATATAAATATACCAATCCTTTCTAGTCAGGGAGAGCATGGAGAGATATAGGAGAGGGAACAGGGGAGAGAAACAGACTAAGAGTGAGAGAAAAGAAGCTGTGTCCAAATACCCCAGAGCCGGACTCCATAGTATGTCCCTGCATAGTATCTACAGTCCTTTTAAATTCAGTTAAGAAATGTAGCCTCAGGAGGCTGATGTCCTCTGTGTCTTTATTCCTTAGTTGATAATAGGAATGAAAGGAATTATGATAGTTATCAGCCAAACGCTGGAAGGCGTTCCCTGAGGAAGATGTGACTCTTGTTTGCACCGCTTAAGCGGCAGCATTGGGAGGTTCTCTCATGGTTTCCACCTTTGCAGCCCCATTACACCCCCACTGACACATCTCCCATCAATACCCATGGGCCTGTCAGCCAGACCGTGTATTTCTAGATCTCATTAAAACATTCCACAGTGCACTTAAGTCTCCAACCATTTTTGCTTTGTTCTTTAATGTTAGGAACGTGTCATCACTTATGGGAAGATGCACTTAGAAAAAAATGTTTTGCTCAATACCTGCTCAATAAATCTATAGTATTTAATGGCTTGCACTGGGTGCATTTTTAATGATTCACACGGGAAGCACTCTAAGCTTACTCAGAACAGTCCTGCTAGCAAGGGGGTTTGAAGGGGTCAGTGCCCTCTTCCTGCCACATAGCTATTTTTCTAAGTTTTTTTTTAAGACCAGCAGGAGTATGAAAATATTTTTCCAAAGAAATAATATACTCTTCAACACCCCCCCTTCCCTCTGAAATAGAAAATAACCTCCTTTTACCTTAAAACGTTGGCCATGTTCAGTGCAGTCACTCAGTGGAGCCAGACAGGAGTGTTTTTATTTAATTTCCTGCTAGTTATTCCTGACTATTTTAGATGGCACCAGATGTGGCCTTCTCGATTGGCTTCTCTCCTGGTTTTAACACAAAAGCATAACAAGCATAACACCATGTGAGAGAGAGAGAGGAAGAGAGAGAGAGAGAGACTCTAAACCTCTTTTTATCCCCCAAAGTAAGAAAGAAAGAAAGAAAGATGCATGTTAAGCACACTGACCATAATGAAGTATGAGGAATACCAGTACAATGAATTGGAAAAAAAAAATCCTATGTTCATCCTGTAGCAACTAAAAGCAAAGGCTAAAATAATGTAATCTAACATCATTAGACACCTTCTAGCTGAGCGAACCTCTTTATTATGAAAGCTCGGTAAAATGCATGTCTAGTTATTCACACATTGCACTTTATTTGTGCAATTTGTGAGGGATTATTGTTTTACAAAGTACACAGGTCCCAATCCTCACTCATACTCAGTGGTCTCTTTGACAACAGCAGTAGGTTTAATAAGGCAACCTTGTGAATCAACACTTCAGCACTGAATCAACACAGGAAACAATACTTGAATCATGTTTCATTCATGTAGAGCGTAGCAGCTAGGCTATTTAGCAAAAACAGAGATTCTAGAAAACAGTGGTTCCTGCAGATCTGACTATCTCCTGGAACTGACAATACAAAACGTTAATAGCCATCTCTCATTGTTCACTGCAATTGTAATATCACAAGTTAATATTTTAATATTTTAATTATATATATATATATATATATATATATATATATATATATATAATTTAGAATTATCATGTGTGTTTCTATTTCTGCATTCACTATATCAAGACAATTAGCATTTTAACTTTTGTTCTTATGAATTTCTGTGTTAAATTACAGTGTTCCAATTTTATTAAAATGTATTAAGTGTTCTATACAAATGCGGGACATATGACTGATCCAGATTATTTCAATCAAAGATTTGTCTCAATTAAGCATTCCCTCTGATTTTACTTTTACTGTAATGAGGTTAATGTAGCACAGCACCAATGTAGACTTGGTGCAATTCTAAATATAAGCGTGCTGCTGTAAGAAGTCACAAACCACTGACAGAAACCAAAATGGAAATTCATCAGTAACTTTTTAGATCAATGTTTTCTGCTCTTGATGAAGGAGACCTATGTGGCTCCTCACTAATTGCTCAAGTGCCACTTAGTTATAAACAGTCTGAGCAGCTGAAAGAGCATTTAAAGTGCAGCCCCATATTACTGGCAACATGAAATATTGATTTTAATTACTTGTCGTCCATTTGGTTGGGGCGCACAAGTATGACCTATGTTTGTCATCTGCCACATGATTGGATAGCTGCATCGATGAGCAGTTAAGGTGTTCCTATTAAAGTGGCCGTTGGTGTATATACATATACATATGCGTTTTTATATGATTCCCTAACAAATTGGAAATTAAATTATTTCAAACCAGCTGGTATTGGGAATGACCATGGCAGGAAAGGAAAGGATGCAGATTTGCATCTGCTGGTCGTCATCTATGCACATCATCTAAACACTCAGACTCTAATGGAAACCAAATGGGCTAAATTACATTCGCAGTCTCGGGCACACAGCTGCACCTGCAACACTGCACCAACACACTTTTTCAATTTACATGGCTAGTGAAGCAGTGGTCTCAGTTACAGAGTGAGGTCTCATGGTGTAACTTCCAATTAACACACCCCCACCTGCCCCACCTCCTGCCCCAAGCTGTCTGATCTCACTCACAGCTCCGAAAATACATTGTGCATCGTGCATAATGTAGCCACCTAAATCATTTTAGCTTTTGAGTTCACCTGTGAGAATTGCTCCAGCTATTTTGAGAAAGGGAAATAAAAGAGAATGTGGTGTGGAGGGCCTGCGTACGTTTATACCCTCTGTGCATTATTGCTTTCCCTGGGCCTATATAACTGGCTGGGCAGCCATAAAATTTTACAGCCTGTAGCTGGAAAGTCAGTGTTAATGTCTGTGAAGGCTGTGGTGCAGGTGATGAACAGTGTGCTTACATCAGTGTGCTCCTCTCGATGACTCTCGGTGGCAGTTTGAGGCCAGTGCCAGTCACACGGCTTTCGCTGACCTGATTCAAGACGATCGCTCAGCTAGCTGCGAAGCCTGTAACTTACTGCTCTTTTCTGAATGGAGACTGATGTCAGGTCAGGGCTGTGCTCAACATGAAAAATGACTGTGCATTCTCTCTTAGATTGCAAAGGTTTATAAACCCCCATCTTTGCCTGTGCATGTGTGCTAGTGGTGGTGTTTGCTTAATGTTGTTCGTTTAATGAGATTTCAATTAAAACCTACATTGGATATTCTTCTTATTATTATTTATTAGATATACTTTTAATGTTATAAAAATATATATGTATATACAGTATGTATAAAGAAATAAAGCTTAAACAGGTAAAGACAAGTGCAAGACTAACTAATTAATAAATAAGTAGGTAAATAAGAAAACAAACAAACAAACAAACAAGGTTTGGCTGGATTGCTCCTTTATAGGAAATTTTGATTGTATTAGGCTACAGGTCACATTTGCTGCTAGATAGACATTATTCCACCATGTATCCACACTTGCAAAGTGCCACAAATCAATTCAGATAAAGAGATATGAAGATTAGGGGTAGAGTTAAGAGTGTTTCTACCTTTTCTAACAGTTTTATTTATCTGTATATCACCTATGCGATCACCTTTTCTTTGAATTCAGACTTTTTTCCGTGCGAAAAAGTGGGTTCACTGTTCAGTGTGACTAAAGTTTGAATTAATAGCGTTCAGTTGTAATCTAACACACTCTTCTGTGCAGATTCTACAGGTGAGTTAAGCGTGAGCCACACACACACACACACACACACACACACACACACACAGAACAGGCCAACAGCTTTCATAATAAGGCATCAGCATTTAGTAAGCTGTGATTTACCATTTTAAGGCAAGCCTTAAACCCGTTTTCAGTGTGTGTGCAAGCAAGCATACTTCTGATAGTGGTGGGTAGGTGTGTACAGTCTAGTTTTGTCCCTCATTGGGCTAAAGTACTGTAATGAGCACGTGACGAGGCAAAGTACCTTGCTTACTGCTTTCCACTCTGTCTTCCACATTAAACATTACCTTCTTCAATCACATCTTCATTAACATCATTGATATGAGCTGTTATTTACTTACAGCCGGTGCCCATTGATGACTCCTTCTGTGGTCTGGACATTAACCAACCCCTGGGTGGCTCTCAGCTGGTGACTGGACACACACTCTACACAGAAAGCAGAGACCGCATGACCTCAGTGACCTCCTATGTGTACAATGGCTACTGCGTGGCTTTTGTTGGCACTAAGAGTGGACGTCTGAAAAAGGTACGTTAGGTTGTTTTGTATTGCACTGTACCCACCTTGTTCATCTAATCCTGTCATTTTTCACACAGTGATGACTTAGACAAAAAGTAATCTGTTGGCTTTGGAACAAAATTGTATTTAAGTGATTAGCCTCTAAGTAAAGTATTTTTCTTATAGATGTAAGGCTTAAGCAATATATTTCATTGGCCATTTTGGCTCAGGACTACACTGTGCCATATTTCACAATTTAAAGTGCATATTCAGGTACCAGAAATGTCTTTGCTGAATACCTAATGTTGTCCTTTAGATCTTTCCTGGCCCTTTTTCAACTCTGTTTAAAGGCAGCTCTCAATTACTAGTATCTCTAGAGGGCATTTAACTTTAATTTAGCACCTCTCCACCTATAGATGAGTAGAAAGGGTTAGATACAGAATGATCCTGACTGTCCTTCAGTCTGCTGGGAACAACTTGAACCTGCTGTGGTCTAGAGGTTGTTGGTACTTCTATTATTTTAAAAGTTATCAGTGATTATATCACTTTTCCCACAACTGGAGTTTATGTTAAAAATATGTTAAGAAGTTCTGAGCCCATTTCTGATTGTAGCTCTTTGCTTACTTTGGTTACTCCGTATTATAGTGCAGGACATTGCATTGAAAGCTCTGTGGTGTTTGTTTTTTTTTTTTTTTAAATGGAATGTAGATATGATATGTCTGGAGGTATTTTGCCAATAGCTTGGCAGTCAGTGGTCTTTAAAATGCACATTTGCTATGAAATGTATGACTGGCTATATAGCATATATGCAAAGGCTTGTATCTAAAAAATTTTAAAAATCTTTGGCTAGTTAGCAATCTAATTTGGCAATGTAAGTTAGTTTATAATACTGAGTCACTGAATCATTGTTAGCAAGGTACAAACCTGTCTACAGGCTAGCTAGTTAACACATCAGTGCTGTATATTTAGAAGGAAATTGTGCATGCTAATCAGTAAGGAAAGACTTTAACCAGAATAAATACACTGTGTGAGCTACACTTGTAAGTCACCTTCTTCTATAGTGAATCGTCCCATAAGGATAGCCTAAAGATCTATACATTCTGCTCATACTAAATATTATTCAGTATTGCAGTGATTTACAATCCCACCACTGGTGTCACTCAAAAGAGAATGGGTTCCTTTTTGACACTGGTTCTTCTCAATGATTCTTCCTTGTGTCATCTCAGGGAGTTTTTTTTTTTTTTGCCACTGTCACCTCTGGCTTGCTCATTAGGGATCTAAATCTATATCCGGATTTCTGTAAAGCTGCTTTATGACAATGTCTATTATTAAAACTGCTATACAGATAAAATAGTATTGAATTGGAAGTTTCAAATAATGAAACAGTATGCTGAAGGGCTAGCTGCCCCGTTCTTAATTAAATAAAAAATAGCTCCTTGGCTTAGCATGATAGACAGGTCCATGGAAGTGCCAGTGGTTATGAGAGGACTGCAAAGGCTATTGGGAAAATGGGCTGAGAGATGCCTGTGTTGCTGAAGTGGCATCGTGGCAACATGGCCTGTTTGATTTGTCCTCATTCTCTTGCTTGATCTTGAGGCTTATTCCCACACACACACACATGCACACAGAAGTCATTTTCATCTCTAATTGAATCGGTGGTATAATCAGGAAGTGGCATCTGAGCATCTCATTCTGTGTAATCCCCTTGTTTGAGCAGGTTAATAATTCATACTAACATCCCGCCTCCCATCTATAGTGGAATTGAATTAGTCAGGAGGTGTAGTGCTCTCAACAGTGGTGCTACGGCCCATTTGTTTTATTCTGATGCTCATACTTTAATGTCATAGCTCACACACATGCACAAATGCAGCAGCTGGTCAGGTGTAGCCAAGCAGTCTAGGACAAACACACAAGCATTCCTCCAAAGCCCATGTCTGTCAGCAAGGAAGCCGTGGTGAAGGACTTCACCCGGATGTGTAAGGAGACTTTGCATTATATTACGCTGCCTGAAGCCCCATGAGACTGTGATCACACAGCTGCTGGAGCGAATGACAGTGTGTGTAGAAGAGGATGTGACTACTTTGTCAAGGTTTTAGTCTTTTATTGGTGGTGGTGGTGGTGGTGGTGTTGGTGGGAAGGGGGATCGTAATTCTTTCTGTGCATGTTTTGGGCAGTACAAGGAGGCTCAGAGACCCCCAGAATGCTCAGAGCATTTGCTTGTGTCCTTTTGCAGTCTAGTGATAAGCCTTTTCCAAGCTGTGCAGCACTGACAATCTGCTTTTTGTAGTGTAACTTCTGACTTGTGAGAGAAAGATATAGGCTTACAGGATGTCACACTGGAGGTGGTGTAATGTAGTATAGAAAGGTGGGACCTTCTGGTTCCTTTTCCTTTGAAGAATGACACTGAAAAGAGAGAGTAGAGCAGCAGAGACAGAGAAGGCAAAAGACTGCTAAAATGTAAATTTAGCACAGTTTAAAAAAAAAAAAACTGGGCTCGCACTGCTGCTTCTAATTGGATTGGCTCCTTTCCCAAAGATCAAACCCCCTCCCCTGTCCACACACACACACATACATGTGTCTAAGGGCTGCCTTATACTTCTACATTGAAATGTATTTATGTATTTGCATCGTGACAGAGAAAGGAGGTTTATGGATAAGAAAAGCACACAGAGGCACACACGTGCTAACATGCAATCTTTCCAGAAGCTAACAGCATGTCGCACGTATCTGTACGTCAAACAATGATTGGTTGAGGCAAGCAAATGCATCCGGCTGCGTACCAGGAAATGTTGTGCTGGGAGATTATTACCCTTTTTTCCATGGGTTTTTTTTTAATAGGTTTTCAGAGTAGTATTGTTCCAAATACATCTCAAGGATAAACAACAAAATTTGAATCAATAAAGTGTAAACAGGGAAATTTCCCCATATCTCATCCAGTACTTTTCCCCGACTGGGGATTCTGCGGATAATAGGGACATATCTTCTGTATAATGTTATGTATAATAGCTTGCAACTAAAGAATAAAGCTTTAAAAAAAATCAGTTTAACCTTACACTGTTAGTTTCTTAGTGTGGTGTATGTAATAATATGTCTCCTTTATGATATTTGGACAGCTATTAATTAACAAGAAGTTTCTTTTCCTGAATTTCATGTTAGCGGCATACACAGTGATATGATCACAATATTCTATAATTTATTTACAGAAAACTACAATTATGAAATTGTATGATTGTATTGTATCATGAGCATATGCAAATATAAAGTGTGAGGCTTTATACATGCTGGAGCTGTCATTATAATGGCCAATTTAATCCCAGTAAAGACACAATGTGTGTGATGGAAACCAAAGCTTAATTAAAAACAATTCTAGAGCAACAATCTTTCTGTAATTGCTAGAACTGCAGATGTAAGCACTAGCTGAAGTGTTTCAGTACACGAACAACTTGGTACTGATAATACAGACGAGCGAAAATACTTCAGAAATGCTTTCTGGCAAAAGTGGCTTGGTTTATAATCGATCATGTGAGATTTCTTTTCTTCCCTAGGACTGTTCAAGACATGTTCATAGAGACACGGTCACAAAAGTATAAACCTTAGGTCTTATGATCTTTGTGAGGAGCTTCCACCGATTTATTACTGTAGCTAATTAATGCTATGCCTACACTTAAACCTAACCTTAACCTCTGTTTTAGTTTTTTTTAGATTTTTATTTTTAAAAAAGGAGCATTTTTGTCTAAAAATGTCCCCACAAGGTCAAAACAGTAAGATGTTCCTACCATTGTGAGGTGTTTTGGTCCCCACCAAGATATAAAAACAAGCACAGTATGTGCACACACACACACACACACACACACACACACACACACACACACAAACTCTTCTTTCGCACTGTTACAAACTAACTCACATGCACACCCACACACACTACTTCCTCATTCATTCCACGTACTCTCACTCTCGCTTCTCTTCTTCAGGAAAGCTTCCCTGCTGTTTCTGCTGCTATTCTTCAGGCACTGGTAGAGCATGTAGTGGTAAAGTTCTACCCATAATGGCCAGGTTTTATATGGAGGCTGCCCCAAGAGAGGCTGAGGGGGTAGCTAGAGAGGTGAGAAACAATAGAAGGAATTAATAAGAGTGGTACTAATGTGCTAATTATGATTCTAAAGGTATACAGCCAAAATAATGCAGGTATAAACCAAAATAATGCAAGCTGATATTGTCTGATATTTGCATTACTTACAGAACATGCATTTAATAAAAAAGATGCTGTAGAACAAGACACAGTGGACAGTGTTCAACAGCAGGAGAGAGCAGTTGGTCTTTTATTCTGCTGCCTACAGAAATTGTGAATGAGAAAGAGGCTGATCTGAATCTATGGCTTGCTTTATCTGTCTTTTGTCAAAGGCTTCGGTTGTATATTTCACTTGGAAAGAATAATGGAGGCACACATTTGGCTATATAAATGTTCGCTCATTCTGAGGAGATTTTATATGGCCTGCTTTCTCTGATTTGTATTGCAAACAGTATTTTTTGGCAGGATCAGTTGTGAAGTGAGCCAGGTGACATGGCTCAGATTTGCTGTCCTAAAAGCTGGGTATTTTAGGCTTGCATGAGGCTTTTGTTGATATTATGCTTTAAGAGCGATCATGAAGTGTAAATTACATTCGTAAGAGAGAGCAGATTGATATACAGTGTATAAATAGTGGTCATGTAATTAACTAAGATATTGTATGCAACTTTTAAAAGTCATGACAATATATATATATATATATATATATATATATATATATATATATATATATATATATATAACAATTTATGCTGGTGCCTGTGGAAATATTGTAATGACAGTGACATAAGAAATCAGGCAGGGATGGGCAAGCTAGTCTGGTTTTGTCTTTTTTAATTGTAGTTGCCTGTTGGACAAGTTGGTATAGCTGTTTATTTTACTTATTTATTTTTTATTTAAATTTTAATTAAATATGAATCCTACCACTAAGCCCCAGAAACACTGGAGAAAAAGCTCAGAGGTAGGCATCCCGGCACTGTCGGCATGTCATAAATGAAATTAAATCGAGCAACGTGGTATTTGTTTGTCCCGCGAGCTTTATATCTGAGAACTGGCTCATGCCCAAACGAAAGTAAAAACCTCCTGCCTGCATGATTTTTTACTTGCATTCTGCGGGATCTCAGTCCTGATGAACACCTTTAACTCAACTAAATGCCCTGTGAGCCTGTCTGGCAATATATATATATATATATATATATATATATATATATATATATATTCATTGAAAATAATGTGTTCATATTCGGTTACTAATGTGCTGAGCATTGCACTGTTTGAAAGAATTCTGGGAATAACCATGCTCGTATGGAAATTCCATCAGAATAGTTTCTCCCCTTGCTTAGAACCAATTGGTCCTACAGTTGAAAAGTGGCTAATGAGGAGAATTTAACATTGTCTCATCTGGTACAGTTAGGGTGGACTTCTGTACAATACACAGGGAGCATAATCAGACCTCGTGTACTTGCAGCCACCTAATTAATTCCTTTCATGTTGCTCCAGTGCATAATCAGTATTTTGTTTGCTCAGGGCATCAGCAGGGCTTGAAAGCACAGTTCAGGTGTGTCCCTCCTGGCAAACGCCTGAAACATTAATTGGACTCAATCTCCCATTGAACTGGTCAAGTGAGCATCTGGGCTCTGGTCCCAGTCTCCTCTCGACTAAGCTGATCTGTTTAACCCAGGGCATGAGACTGAACTGGGGACACAGCTATACCCAACCATACCACATTAAAGGCCAGCTGGTTTGAAGAGCGACATCGGCAGCTGCTCCCAAACCTTATTTTCATCTTCCTTCTCACAGATGCATTTTGATTTCATGACTGTCATGCTCTAAATGCAAGTTTGACCCCCCAGATGTGGCTGTGCCATTTGGCCTCCTGTGTTTGTTCTGCTCAGATGGACAGACATCTTTATCATGTCCTACCTTGTTTACATCAACTGAAGTCCATCTGGCACTTGTTTGTAAGCCTTTGTTGCGCTGATTTGTACTGCCTAACCTTACACTGCCTGTGCTGTGACTCTCCATGCACTGACACCCTAATGAGCATCAGCTAGAGGTGTGCAGCTTTGTCAGGGAGCAGGATAAGACAAAAGATGGACAGGATAGGGTTGAAGAGAGCAGATGAATGAAGGAGGGAGAGTGTTTTACAGTGTGCCTCTGTGCCAGGAGTATCTGTCCAAACCAACATGGAGAAGAGTGTCCCTAGCAACAGTTAACACTCGTGGCAATGGTTGAATAGCGTTCCATCCGTCCCTAAGGAGTTCATCACTCAAGTGGCAGCAAGACAATAACCACAATCAGTCTTCTTACCCAAAAGAATGCATGTACAAACACACACACACACACACACACACACACACACTGGCACAATTATAGGCTGATTTTTGCATTCCTATTTTTAGTTTTTCCTTCCTCATGTGTAGAGCTTTATTATTCCGATGTGTGGGAATGATTCTTCACTGAGGAACCATTTCCAGTCAGCCTGTCAGCAGAGAAACTGCTCACAGGGCTTTGCCCTCTAAGAAAAACTCGCCTGATATTTCTGTGCTAATTTTTCAAAGTCAGGGTCATCCACCACATTGCTTTTCTTGTGGCTTTTTTTTTTTTTTTACCATATTATATTCGTCTTCTTTAGCTCTGAAGATGAAATAAGGTTATAGCAAAAAACTCTCTTCTTATTCTTACCTTGTCAGATAATTGTCCATGATATCTAGTATTTTAAATACCACAGCCTTGGGAGTGGAGGAAATGAAACGTTGCCACTTGTTAAATGCCAGCTAAATGTTTAGTTCCTGGTTAAGGCATTATTAGAAAGATGGTGATGATGCTTTGGAATATACTGTATTTAAACGGGTTGTTCGCTGGTTTTATAAATACAATTAATAATGACTTGGTCTCTCTTTCTCCTTTGACTGCTTGAAATAACTGTTTTAATACTTTGGAAGTTGGATGGGCCAGCTTAAGGATTTTGTTTTGTAGATATAGGAGGTACAGTTTGATAAGAGCTCTCTTGATGGGGTAAGCAAGTTATTACAGTAAAAAATTATCATCTAAAATGATTTCAGCTTCTTCCGAAACACTACCTTGCTGACTCTCAGCCAGATTGCAAACAATCTTCCTAATCATGTTACTGTATGCTGGGCAATTCCACTTCAATTTGCCTCCTGGCAATAATGAGAGCCTCTGATTGGGTGGAGAAATTGGCAAGCTGCAATGTACCTTTGGACAAGCAGCAATTTTAGTACAGGAAAAACAGAATTCAGTAACTTAGAATGGCACAGAAAATGCATTCATCCTGGATTAGAAAAGAGCAATAAAGTCCTAACAATAACTGGCTTTGGAGAGAAAAATTTGCTACAGTTGCTGTTTCATATCCACAAGGTTGGCCACTACACTCAGCTAGATGCTGTGAAAAGAACTGTGAGAAAAGCTGTCCGATTTTGTTTGATTCATTTAATCACTGTAAAAAATATTAATAGGTGTAAAATGGGTATTACTTAGTCTTTCTTCTGGCAGACGGAGTAATGGCATTATAATGACTTTGACACTGTCTTCCAGACTTGAACTGTGCAGTGTTATTGTGCAGCCCTGCATTTGCATGAGTGGTGTTTATGATTGAATTGGCTTCGTAGTGCACCTTCATTATATAATTATTTGGACTGAATGTTTTGAGACAGCGTTGACCTTGGTGTGACCTCAGTTTTGACTCATGATAGTCCAGCATTTAACCTTGTGAACAGATGAGACATTAGCAGTTGACATATTGCTTGGCACTGCAGGTACGATTTTTGAAGTTCATTCAGATCTTCCGAGCCTGAGTGATGCCTGCCTGCCTTGGCTCATGTCCAGAGCCAAGTTACTCTCAAAACAAAGAGCTGGATAACCCCTGCTGTTGCATTCATCCTTCAAAAACACATGTGCATACAAATGAATGCACACACATACACACTCACGCCTTGCCCTTGAACCCTGGCCACTTACCTCCCTGGCTGGATCTTAAATCTTCCACTTGTCTGCTTACAGCAGTGTCCTCATTACAGTGATCTCATCGCCAACAATCAGAGCTCTCTCTCTCTCTCTCTCTCTCTCTCTCTCTCTCTCTCTCTCACTCTTTCTGTTAGTTTTAATCTCATTTCATTTCTCTCTCTAGCATGCTGCTCCATGCATTATGATTACTGGTTTCAATCCCCAGTCATCACTTCATCCCATATATACAGCATATCACTCCTATTGGGCTGTATTTGATTTTCGATTTCGAGCCCTTGCTCTTGCTGCCTAGATTTTGAGAACTGACAAGCACATTCTCCAGACCACGCAACATAACTAGACTGCTTCTTATCATGTGTGGATTGCTTTCACATCTCTCCTTGCCTGGAGTGTTGATTAGCCAGGCATTTGTGTACTAATGCTTTGGTCCCTTCAGGACCTCTTGGCACTCATGTACGGCCACACAAAGGATATGCTTATTCATATGCATGCTCATTATTAACCGGCTGCCAATAAACTTCCTTCCCCTGACTTATTATTTCCTATCTCACATGCTGATGATCTGCAGCTCAACGAATGACCCCACTGACTGGTGGTGTTAATCACTCTTCACATCAGGAAATGAATAAATGAACCTCTCCATGATTAGCGTCAGTTATCGTCTGAGTGTCTGTGGGCACTCCTGCTGTAATATTGTCCCCTCGACTGGAAGAGAAATGCGGCGGATAATGATGGGGGGTTGCCATGTCTCAATATAATATGCTCTAGCAGAGCTGAGTGAACACTCACTCTGAAATTGGGTAGAAATGCGTTTTGATCAAACTGATCTCCTTTGCCCGATAAAAAGGCCTAAGTAAAATAAATCCCTGTTGATTTAATATAATAATGTGACTTGATTTTGTAGTGAACTCGGTTAACGTTTCTATGTAGGGGAGGAAAAATTACTGTAAATACATGCATATCAATCTACTCCGTGTTCAGCCATAACTCATTCAGTAATATGTCGTCACTGCACTACATTCTAAGATGTTCCAGTTTATTTTGTGTAATCTGGCCTATCTCCGGTCAAAATCAGAAGCAGAGATGCCAGCATTCACACTACAGGGAGAACTTTGAAACTCAAAACCCATAAAAATCTTTATCTGTTACATTTGCTCATATTATCTGTTTCTACGGAAGCAGTAGAAATTATTTTTCCACCAAACTTCTAAATATCCATGAGCTAAACTGAATAAGGGAATGAGGGAGAGAGAGAGAGAGAGAGAGAGTGAGAATGCAACATTAAATTCTTTTGGCAGTGAATCTAAATATAGATTTTTACCATCCATCAGAGTGAACCACTGGCCCGCTGCCAGACTGTATTGATTTACTTTACAAAGTACTCGAATGGTTGGATATCTGTGATTACCCAATTCATTACTGTAGTCTTTCAGAGTGGTAGAAAATTAGATAAAAGCAAGGCTAGATGGGATAACCTAAATCGTACTGTATATGCATGTCTGGCTGGGTAAAGTGCACTCTAAACCAATTAGCTCAGCTTAGCTTAAGCTAAAATTACATGCTTTGTTGTTTTTTTCTTCCCTACACCCTGTTTTTTTTTCATGATGTTTTTTCACGAGGTCAATAATTTTATGTATACTTGCACGGAGTGAAGATAAAAATATAGGGAGATAAAATTTTGTTTTTTAAAAGCATTGTGAAATACACTGACACTTGGCGTGGAAAAGTTCTGAAATCACTACACTGAAGTGTTCACATTTGTGCAGGGGAACTTCACACATCCATACTGTAGATTTTTACCAAAGAACTACTGCTGTAATCATAAATACTCTCCTCTGCTCATCCCAAGATACGTATTCACGACGTGCTCATACTGAACATCCTGTCAACACACTCAGTGCTGTTTGATTTAGACTATACAGTACTGAATGTGTTGAAAAGATGTTCAGTGTGAGTATTTGGTTTGAAGAGAGAAATTATGAAGAGTAATGATATATAGTTTCACTATCCAGTGTTACCCGGAAGCGGGTGAATTCTCTTCTGAGTCTGGTTCCTCTCAAGGTTTCTTCCTCGTATCATATCAGGGAGTTTTTCCTTGCCACTGTTGCCTCTGGCATGCTCATTAGGGATCTATATCTACATCCGTAAAGCTGTAAGCCGTAAAGCTGCTTTGTGACCATGTCTATTGTTGAATGTGCTATATGGATAAAATTGAATTGAACTGAATTGAATTGCGCTTCTGCCAACATCTACTGTCCCATCACTTGGGCTTCAAATAGCGAGTGAGCACATATGGTGCTCATCTTTTACATCTTTTACAGGAGCATTCCTACTAGTTGAAAATACATCATCCTCATATACAGTGCATAATATATAGAAGACAAAGTAGAAGGTAAAATAAACGTGCTGACCCTTGCTCACGATCATGTTTCTCCGTTGTTACTTATTCACATATTTGTAAATTCAGAAACAGTCGGAAACAACTTCTGTGTCTAAACTAACTTTGGTTTATATTTTTCGTGGTGCTTTGTTTCTTTCTGTTTTTTACACCACGGAGATGAGGTCACATTGTTCCTTTCCTGGCACCAGTGAGTTTCCTGTCTTCTTCTTGTCGCTGTCTGCCTCTTTTTTTCTGCTTCTGTCAGCCTTGAAGGAGCAAGCTCTGGGCCTAATGCTAGAGACCATCAGCCTTAACAAGCTCTGACTTCCATCTAATAGCATGTGATAATGTTTCAAACGATGGGTAATAACATCTCCCTCAGAAAGTCATTTGCGCGCCATCTCCTCTTTGTACTGCACCTTGGCAGGAAGCAGAGATACAGGCCTCATTCTTACCCAATGGCTGACTTCCCCATGATGCCACTCTCAGTTGTGCCTAATGGGCATTGACAGGTTCCACTCCCCCATGCATCTCAATGCTTTTCATTCAGAGCAGTTTAGAAAGAACTCTTATGGGGAGGTACCTACTTAAACTGAATCACATTCAGATTCACTATGGCACTCCGTCAATGTACACATGAGGCCGTATATCATTAGTGAGCTAAACATGTATTGTTTTTTTTCATTTTCCATATAAACACTTCTTCTATTTCTGCTGTCCTTGGACTGTATTTTGTACTCCGTGTTCAAAAGCCTTAGGAAGGTGTGAATGTGACAAACTGGTTGTGTGTGCAGCTAAGGACCTGAAAACCTTCCACCATATATATAGAGGGTTAGAGATGGATTTTTTTTTTTTCTTGCTCTCATTCCAAATCCCATCAGCGTCACTCTTGCTATGTGGTTGGCTGGCTCTGGGCTCTTTCATTATGTGGTGCCTGGGAGTTGCTTCAGAGGGCAATAGGAGTGCTGGAACAAAGAGCAAGGTCAGGTCCATGCAATGCCATTACACAATCTTAAAGTGGGAAAGAGAGGGGAAACTAGCTTAGGGACGTGACTGTGTAAGCCCTAGGTGGATCAGACTGTGTGTGATGGAATTGATGGGGGGGCAGAACATGGCAAATATGCTAGCAGAATGCCGTGGAACTCATCTAGTCTAAAACGTTTTCAACAGATGTCTATTAATCCTAAATGACTCTGAGTGCAATGCCATCACAACAGCTTCTAAGAAAAGAAAAAAGTCAGATAATAAATGACAGGAGAACTTGTTATATGCAAAATAAGCGAAAGCATAATTTGTGTTTGGCAGATGCTATAGCATGGCTATACATAAGTCTGTATTAATGCACTTAACTAGATACCTAGCTTGCCATACGTTATTATTATTATACCACATTAGCTACCACTTTTTAGCCTAGGTATCCAGGCAACCAAACCTGGGCAAGCACATTGAAGCTTTTACGTGCTGATGGGCTAGCTCAGAAATTTCTGACTTGTCCAGCCATACCTAAGTATATTCAGTAATACTGAAACCTTGATGGTGTTGTTGTAGCAAAGACAAGGTGTTGAAGTTACAGCGTAAACAGGCAGCTGACTTTACATAGCTAGGTGATAATTTCTTTGCACACTTTTGACGTGTATGTATTAACAGGCGCGCATTGTAGCTGTGAGTGTTATTGTGCACATTTGTTATATATTTAATGACGGATGCATTTAAAAGAGCAGCAGCTGCCAGTATTATACACTGGATTTGTGCGATTGTACCAGTGAGAAGCTCCAGATGATGCGCTCATACTAAATGACATTTCTATTAAATTATCCTGTATCTTCTTAATATATTGCGATGTCTAGTTGCACTTTGGCTTGTGTTGAAATATCACCCCTGGGAATAACTTATATCAGTGATTTTTACCTTCAGCTGCATAACAGCTGCAAGGCTGGTTTTTGAGCCTTTGAGAAAGACAGATAGGGTTATCCTCTGTGGTGTGGGGTGGTGTTGCACACACAAACACACACGGTGTTAGGCTTTATTGAAAGCAGCTGCTGCCCCAGCAGGGGTTCAGCCCCACAGGCACCGTGTGTGTGAACGCATGTGTATAGATCTTGACCCATTGTCTGTTTGTTCTTACCCCCACTAGGGCAGCTGCACCTCAGGGTAGGTCAACATGCACTCAGCACCATCAGAATGGATAAACTACTAATAATCCTGGAGGCGGTGTGTTTTCTGCATTTCACTGAAGTCAGCATGAAAATGTCCCTGTTGACATTGGCATAAACACTTCCCTGTGGAATAAGATAATGCTAAGTGAAGTGGTTATAACCAGCTCCATATTTTCCTTTGGATTCCCACTTTGACCGCACTAGCTTGTAAGTGGCTCTCAGCATTAACAGGGGAAATGGAATATTATTCTGTAACAACCAAATCTGGTTTCATCAGATGATTCCCCAAAATCAAATCTGTGAGGCAAAATCCTGCTAACAATCACCAGATGCTACATTAGCCTTTCCACAACAACTCCTTTCCACAGGTATGCAATGTGTTGGTGTGGCGTAAAAGCTGAAAGGTGTGTGCGCGAAGAGGGGATCGGGTGACAGTCATGGCTTCCAGGGTTTCTTCTCTGTAACACAATATGTCTGATGTTTGGTCTACTCTTCTCCCTGGAGTGCTGGTGCGTTTAAACACAGCACAGTGACTCCAATAAGATGAAATGTGTCAGGGCCAGATAAGGTTTCCATAGCTCGCCATTGACTTTCTCTCTCTCACTTTCACTTATTGGACCAATTCTGTCATGCCTGTTCAGTGTTAGGCTGCTATTTGTATTGACGTGTCATAAGGTAAAACTTGTACAATTTGCACTTTTCAGGTTCACGAGACCCCACACGCTGAACATTTTTGGGCTTTCCCTGCTGTACCGCATAATTACATTCATTAGCTTGTTATTGGACTCTTTATGAGGTGATTCAGGTGTGTTAGAGAACGAAACCACAAATGTGCACATTATTGAATTCCCACAACTGGCACTAAGAACCACACATTTAAATAATGGTTACTTTTTCTTTTAATGTCTGCCAAGCCCAGCACTTTAGTTCCGCCACGATTTCATTTGATGAATATGTTAGCGCATTTAAGGGAGAAACTGTTTTGGTCACTTGGCGTATGTTACCTTAGACACTCTAGGGTCTTACAAAGTGGCTCCAATTGTCTAATGAATTTATTATAAAGGCAAAACCAAGGGAGGGCTGGAAACAAAATAAAGAAGAGTGTCTGGGATTGTAACAATAGTAGCAGTGGCTGCAGAGTGTCTCCGTTGGAGGCTATTGTTGAAAGGAAATTGCTTCTCCTTTGAAAGTACAATTACTTCCTTCTTCAAATAAGCAAAAAGAAGCATCGCCAAGTGTCAGTGAAGGAAAACAGTATATTTACTGGAGGTGGAAGCACTCTAAGAAATCTGTCTTGTCTCTGGTCTTTATGTTTGTCTGTCTTTCTCTCTACTCTGTGTGTCTCTCTCTCTCTCCTCTTACGTCTTTAGATCAAAACAATCCAATTGAAAGCCTCTGTATTACACTGATCTGGGCACATCTGCATATCATATCTATAGAAATCAACCTTGTGTGGCTTTTAAAAGAAACTGTATTAAAAGAAAAATAATCCGTTCTCTTCCTCTTTTTGTCATGCTCTGGGGGTCTTATATGGGGTAACCTTCACCACTGAGGAGTTTAGCAGATGCATTTTTGAAATTTTCTTTACGCCTTTGTGATAAGTCCTCTTTGCTGGCCACAGACATCCAAACACAAGCTCACCACATCTGAATAAACTGTAAAGCATTTGGGAGAGACAACACATAAAAGCATAATAAGGAGCCATAAAACAGACAAAGGCAGCTGCGGTCAGCCTAACAGACCCATTAACTTTTTAATACTCTCGTTCTCCCATTATTTTTCTGGCTGTTTTTAGATAATCCCAAAATTATCCTCTACTTCTTTTTTTTAACATCTAAGATATGCTAGGATGTTTCTGCTTGCCTTTCTCCTTCTCCATTAGCTATGTGAAATGTTGACTTTGCTTTCTCTGTCTCTGTCTCATTCTCTCTCTCTCTCTCTCTCTCTCTCTCTCTCTCTCTCACTCACTCTGTGTGTGTGTGGTTTGGCCTGATGTTTTGGTAATCTGGTTCTGATTAAGTCCACTCTCTAAAGTATTACCTTCAGTACCACACTATAGTCCTGGCTGGGACCGGGTCCTGTAAGATCTCATCAATAAGCCCAAATCCTTCAGGAAAGGGGCTGGTTTTGCTCAGTCATCCTCCTGGGGCAGGATTGGGGGAATATGCCCCTTCTCCCTTTACTCTAAGTACCTTATTAACCTGTTACAGTCCCTAATAAAGACCGAGATATTATTCATGAGTGTATTCTGCGGAACTATTGCCATGTGTTTCACTTCTCCAAGGATCTGTGTGAACGTGTCGCTTTTGCCGCAGTACCAGATTTGTGCCAACTAACATGTTCAAATAATAATTAGTAAGCAAACACAAAATGATTTTCAGTATACCTATGAAAGTAAAATACATTTTTACACGATTAATCTGTTCAATTTTTGTCTCTCTGTATGGAGGTGTGGAAAGCCGTGTTAGATGTCACTGTGGCTGAATTCTGGAAAAAGCCAAATGAAGAAAAATTGGATTTTGACCAAAATTGGGGTTTTCTGCCTGTGGCATACAGTGACACCTCTGCCTTAAGAAACCATAGCCAAAAAGATTTTGAAATGTTTTTATTCATTTCTATTTTAAATGAAATGCTTTTTTAAATCAATAAATAGCACTTGCCTTTAAACAGTCAGTACACTGGTGTCTTGCCGTTGAGTAGGAATGAAATGTGTAATTCTCCAGGTTATGAAATGATCATTAAAGAGTATTATATATTGCAAAATAATGCGTCGTGAAAATGTTCTCCGGTGTAATTATTACACCTCCGTGTCTGTGTATGTGCTGTCCTCCATCATTGTACTAAGGCAAAAAAAAAAAAAAAAAAACTATTACATGAGAAAACAAAGATGTGAGCAGCATACTTCAGATGAGTCTCCTTATATTAATATCACAACAATATTAGTTAAAGAGAAAAGCAGATTAAGAGAGGGATCATAATTTTGTATGTGAAATTAATAGTTTAATATTTCAGTAAATAACATCAGTAGCTGGGGCATTTTTTCCCCCAGTAATTTAGTAAATAAAAATGTATTTTATTAGTTCAGTGAAGTTGACTGAAACCTTGACACTGGAGTCAAATACTTCTAAAACATTCTCAACATAAAGTATTTCTACTTTATTCTATCTGCTCTGCATTGGCCTGCACTGAACATCAGGCCACAATATAGGTGCAGTAATCTTAAACAGACTGCTGCTTTTACATATTTTCATCTCTTAACTGAAACACAGTTTTGTCTGCAGTGCAACAGAAGAGCAAATGCCATTTATTTTGTATGAGTGCATGTTTATAAAAGCAGAACGAACAGTGGCATTTGCTCCTTGTGTCTGTTCATTTTCCTGACTATCTCAGGACAGATCCCATGTTTTACTTTTACTGCCAGCCTAGACGGTGTATGCGCTTAGTAATTGCTATTGAAATGAATAAATCTTGGGTGAAGCAGCATAAATCCCTGTTCACACCATATTTGTATAAGCTGCTTGTGGTGCTTAGCCTCCCTGATTTTCCCTGAGCCCCATCTGAAATGGAGAAAACATCCGATAAGCATAATAACTGAATGGTTTTGCTAATAAAAAATAAACATGTTTGCTCTCTCTCTCTCTCTCTCTCTCTCTCTCTCTCTCTCTGATGTGTGCTTGAAGGTACATCGTGACTAAACGGACAAAGTTAAAACACATCACTACTTAAATTTAAGACTGTTTTTTTATGAGCACAGGCCTCTTTGTTTTTGATGCCTGAAGCTTCTTTCTGTACCACAGACGGTGTCAGTGCGTGTGTGCATGTGTGTGCGTGAGTGTGTGTGTGTGTGTGTGTGTGCACTGCTGAGGTGAGCTGGAGGCTGGAGAGGTCTGTTGCATTGCTGTGGTTTCTTTTTTACGTCCCTTTCTTCCCTCATTCCCTATCTGTCCCCTTTGCCTTTTCCACCACTGTAGCCTTTTGTATGCACATCTCTTCAGTTCTTTTTTTTTTTTTCAGACTGTGCTCTTCCATGCTTTAACATATTAGCATATCATTGCCATGAGAGACCTCAACTTTGCAATTAATGGCTTTTTAATGGCTCCCTTGGCCACCAAATTATGCAGCTCAGCTTCAGTATGCCATTGAGGGGGCACCATATGGACAGCAGCTCGGCCCCATGCCGAGGGGTACAGAGGTTCTAGTGAGCTTTCTTTAAAAGTCAGAGAAAGTTTATTTGTGTGAATGTTGTGGGGGTCCAGTAGAGCTTACACTCTTCTTTATGTGCACTAAAATAAGTGTCAGAGGGGTTTTGAGTTACAGTAGAGGTGGGTGTGTGAGGGGATTTGGGCCTTAAACCAGCTGTCGAGTGAAAGAACACACTGAGAACCTTGAAGTGAACAGCTGAAGGAACCCTGCCGGTCTTTAGATTCATGACAGGGAAACAACAAGCACTGACAACCTTGAAATGTGTGAATCAAGTTGAGGTTTCACTGTCAATCCCAATGTTTGTGTGTGATTCTGAATGCGTTTTTTTTTAGCGCAGACACTCAAGCTGGCTAAAGATTAATGGATGTGCAGTATCTGTTTAGACAAGCCTGTGAAAGCATGTTTAGACGTGCATCTTAGCAGTACTTCACCCCAACTAATCAAGGTTCTTAGACAGATGCAGGACCCTGTATCCAAACTGTAAAACGGAACCTAAAAAAGCAACTGTTTCTTTATGATTTGTTTTAGCTAACCTCCCAAAGTTATTAAGGAATCCTAAAATGTGATCAAAGTGAGCAGAGTTTGTAAGAGAAGTTGTTGCTAGGCGCACAGTAATGAGCTACTCTACCATGATCAGTACCTCGATGGAAACAAGCCAGAAAACGTCTATGGCCATTAGTGAGTTAGTGAAAGAAATTAGGGGAAACACTTTGATTTCCATATAGTTTTTTTATTCCTCACATCCACGTAAGTTGGCACAGAAATGTTCTTCATTGTGCAGATTGTTGTGGGAATTTTTTTTTAATTTTTTTACGTGGTGACAGGCAGGAAACGCTGAATTGTCTTTTTCTTCAAAATGCCTCCAGCACTGTCCTCCAAGCCCCACTAGTCAGCAGGGGTTGACATTTGCCTTCTCATTTACAGGCTAATTAGCCTGATTTATACCAAAAGGTGAAGCAACCTCTCTAGATGCCCATCCAGTGGGGAATTTAATATTGTGAAGAGTGCAGTTTTTAGATGACCTGAAGGAAGTTTAGAAAAAAACCCATACAGTCGGAATTGCTTTTTCTAACTTGAGGATTGTCAAGTAAGTTTTTTTTTTCTGTCAAATTAAAGGGGGGAAAAGTGTTAAATGTCCTTGGTGTGCTTTCTTTGTGCTTACAATTTGCAACACAATCTCTTGCCAGTCCCGTGAGAGACCATTTGTTTCAGCGCAGCCCTCTGCTTGTTTTTCACCACCGTTTTTCCTATTGCTTAGAGTGCTTGGCTGAAACTTTTTTTTAGTATGGTATAATATTTTACGGGAGTATACTTACAGGATTTCTCTAATGTGATAGTAATAATGAGGTTTCCCTAATTAATCATAATGTAATTACAGAGTACATTAATACAAATCGATCATAAACGTTTTCCACGTGCTGTTGAATTCTGAAGGACCACAAACATGCCTTAAAGCGGCGCAAGAGATATTTCGAGAGGAAGCGGTGCTATCAGTAATAGAATAGGCGCCCAGTGACCTCACCTTGACCCAGTCAAGCTGCTCTGGGAGGACTGAGATGGAAAGGTTTGAGAAAGGTGTCCAACCAGAAACCTCTGGGAAGTCCTGCAAGAGGCACATCAAAACATCCGACTTTTTTTTCCCCCTCACAAATATTTACCAGTGTGGTATACTGTAGCTGGCCTAAAACAAATGAACCTACTTTTTCTGTAAGACACTGCCCGGCCAAAAAAAAAGTCGCTGTTTAGATTTTAATAGGCAAATACATAGGAGTCTATGAATGGATCATTATTAGAGTGATTATAATGTTTCTAGCATGTTATATGTTTGG
Organism: Pangasius djambal; assembly: GCA_022985145.1. Classification (NCBI taxonomy): domain Eukaryota; kingdom Metazoa; phylum Chordata; class Actinopteri; order Siluriformes; family Pangasiidae; genus Pangasius; species Pangasius djambal. The sequence goes on from CM040990.1 coordinate 17,129,058, forward strand.
CAACAGTTCTTTTAATCTTAAAAGATGAAGTGTGTAGCTTTTTAGTTCTTTAATAACCATGTAGAAAGACGTCTCATGGCCATATTCCAGGACGACACTGCCAAGATTCATCAGGGTTAAAATTGTGAAAGAATGGTTCAGAGAGCATAAAGAATCATATTCACACCTCTGAGGCCTGACCTTAAGCTCAGTGAAAGTGTTTGGGACGTGCTGGAGGAGACTTTACAGAGTGCTCACCTCTTTCATTGTCAGTACAAGATCTTGACCAAAAACTGATGCACCGCTTGATGGAAATAAATGTTGTGATGTTATTTCCATCAAGAGGTGCATCAATTTTTTGAGCATGTTCACATGTGAACTTACTGCAATCCAACAAAAAGTGTTTATTTAATAAGAACATTTTTAAAAAGCTAGAACTAAAACTAGAAATCTAAAACAAAATTTTTTTCAATCTGACATTACAAATAACCAGTGTACAGCATGAAGCTCATAATATTGGGGGAGTGCTAGCAAGTTTTTAAAGTAGATGATAAAACACGGACAGTGTTATATAGAGAAAGGATGTAATCTTTTCAAGTTTAAAAAAAATCTTAAGCTCCTTTTCCCTTCTATCATTTGCTCTCGAGTGCAGTATGTGGTTTATTGATATTGTGCCTTAGTGCAATATCGCTGACTCATTGCTTTCACTACAGCACATGTTATGTGGGTATGATTTATTTTTTCTACTTAATTTAAGTCAGACTAAGGTAAGCATGGGAGAGGAAGAGAACGTTTCTGGCTGTTTGAGCATTTGGACAGACGTGGATATTTGTTCAGGAATAATTGTGAGCGTTGCATGCTGGCTGTGAGATGTCATGTGCAAAAATACCCAGACTGATACAGCTGCGTGAAAAAGGACGCTTGTTTAAGTGCATTTCTGCTTAACTTCATGCAGGCTGGACATGAACTCAATGCCTTGCCTGGGGTTACTTTTATACTAATAGATCTTTGAGCTTAGAGCACAGTACAGTGTTATGCTGTGCATTTACTATTAATGTTAGACATTTTCTTGAGCCAGCAGAAAGTATCTGTTATTCGTCATCTGTTCAGCTATTGAGATTACACCATGGTCTGCCTCACTAATGGATTTTAGGTCTTTTGCAATCTTTCTGCATTCCCATAGTGTAATTACAGAGTCTAATGGGCTGATATTACAGTTGGTACCTCATGCCTTTGTTCTCACTCCCATGCTCAGCGTCTCACCACTTGATGTGTGTGTGTGTATATATATATATACGCCAGTGTCTGGGTAGTTTCTGATATAGGTGTAGAAGATAAGTGACTCATTTTTGAGGGCATACATGAATGAACTTAATACTGTGCTACTCATGTGTTGCAGGTATGTGATGTCTGTTACCTCGGGTTATTCTTGCCTCGTTGCATATAAAGATGTTACACATGTTCACGCTAATCATCTGCCGTATTTTCTGTTAAAACAAGGGCTGCTAGTCTTACTGCTCTGTGTGTGTGTGTGTGTGTGTGTGTGTGTGTGTGTGTGTGTCTGTGTGTGTGAGAGAGAGGGAGAGAGGTGGAGAGAAAGACGGTAGAGGCCTGTGTGTGTCTGCTTCCTAAGCTGGTTTCAGACAGAAGTGCAGGTTCCCACAGGAGAGCGATTACTCACTAATATCCCAGCACTCAAAGCAAACATCTGCTCCACTTGAGCAGGCGTCGATTTCAGAACTACCTTTAATGCTTCCTCCTTCCAAGATCACTGCCTTAAGGATTACGCAGGTCTGCCAAGAACTTTCCGTTGCATTTCGCTGAGATGCGTTCTCTAAAACTGTTGTCAGTAGGCTTCCTATCATTTAGAGTGTCGAGAACTTCTTTAGGCTCGTAATGGTGTGAAAAAAAAAAATTACAGTGCGATGTCACTTTTCAAAGAAAGTGGCAGTAATGACACAAAACTGCAGCATTTGTGAGTGGGTATTATATATGTATATATACAGTATATATATATATAAAAAATAATATTCTGAAATATTTTCTTAGAACAATATAGAAATGCATTAATACTTTAAGGATGTTTTCACATCTGCTAGTCCATTAGTACTAGTCTGAATCAGAGCGGAATTAATAGTGTTGCTTTGTTTGCTGTTTGGTTTGGTTTTACACAGCATATAATTTAAAAAATAAGCCAAAAACAAATAATATTGTCTGAGTGGCATGTAGGGCTGAAAACCTACTCATAAAATCCATTAATTTCTTTCACTGGTCAGAAATATGGTGACGGAAAAGGTAAAAAGGTACCTTTGTGTAAGTAGCGTGAATAGAAATCACAGAAATGGCTGAGCCTGGAGAACACTGAGCCAGCACGAAAAATGTTCTAAAATCATTATATAAGTGATTACTTTACATCTCGTGTAGCAGAGTTTATCTTCTCTTTTTGTTCGCCAGTCCACATTTCCTGAACGCAGTCGCATTTCTGCAGCACTACGGCTCTGTCCTGTGGCTCAGTTTGCACCCTGCGGGTCATTTAGCAATCTACAAAACGCTGCATCCTGCGACCCAAAGTACATGACATGTTTGATTCATTTCCTGCATCTCCGGGTCGAATCCCTTTCTCGCTACAACAGAAGCACCCTCTCAGACAGCACGCTGGTTTTCGTCAGCACCCGAGTGCGATCTCTGTGTCCTCGCCTGCCTAAACAAACCGCGCATATCCGAGTTCAAATCAAACAGACTAAACACTGCATATGTGAAAGAACCATTAAAAAGTAGGCTGTTCTGTTTTTTTTTTTTTTTTTTTTTAATCTTTTTTGGCCACATCTGGAAAGAACATTTTTGTGGCATCTGTATCTGTACTCTGTACTGGTATAGCATGATCACAGTTAATCGCAGTAACTAAAACCTTAAACACCACCAAAGCCTTCATTTTCATTTTGCATTATGCAAGCAGTTTCTCGTTACTGGGGCTTCCTGTGAATTGCTATGTCCAAGTCGACACTGATGTGCTCAAAAATAAACATTCAGGAGAACACACCAGTTTCTTGCTTGTCTTTCTCTCTCTCTCTCTCTCTCTCTTGCATAAGAGGAAGTTCTTTAACTCCTCAGGTATGTAGCAGTGAGCCAGAGACACTCACTCTCCATGTTTCCCCTGCATCCGTGCTGTGTAGTTAATCCAGCGAAGCTGCTGTTGGTACAGTGCAGGAGTCGGAGGTAGTGTGAAGGCCACCACATTCTGAAATGGCCTTTTGTGAAGCTGTCATTAGTGTTTACTGTCTTAAAGCATCTGTTTCTAAGGGAAGCACAGAGTTGTGACACATAACAAAGACAGAGAAACTAGTGTTTATGTCCTTTGTTTTCTCCGTGAAATTGACTGCAACAGGCTTTAAGCCATGAACCGGAATTGTAGTTAGTTTGTAATTAAACACTTTACGATGGTCTGATAGCTCTAACAGACGCAGTTTTAGATGATTCCAGATGACAGCCAAACCTCCAATCACAATCTGCTACCAATACTGAGGTGCTGTTGCACATTGAGGATTTAAATATGCAGCCTTTCAGTCTCCTCTGGTAATAACAGCCTTCCGTCCACTTTGTATGTGTGTGTGTGTGTGTGTGTATACTTGTGTGCTTATGTGCATTTTTGTGGTCATCTTTGTGGCACAAGAGCCATGTCTGCTGTGGGCCCATGAAGGATCATTTGGGGTCATATGCCTTTCACAATTCCAATAGAGCTCTGTGTGTGTGTGTGTGCGTGTGTGTGTGTGTGTGCGTGTGTGTGTGTGTGTGTGTGTGTGTGTGTGCTGTGACTGAACACTACCTTTTGCATATATACTCTAGGTAGCCTTGACAATGGATGCCTGAAAAACAGCCCACAAGCACTCTTCACAAACACACACACACACACACACACAGACACACTCATCATCATGTCAACTGTGTATGTAAAAGCCCCGGGGAGAGAGTGTCTGAGGCCATGGTCCTGTAAACTCATTCATTTGGCTGGATGGCAGATGTAGCAGAGAGGCGGCTAATGAGAAGAGCAGCTCTGTTTGTCTGCTGAGTTCTGTAACATGTCACACATAATATGGATCATCATACTTTATTTGTCTTCATGAGAACATCTGTCAGCCACTGCAGCCTCTCTTTTTTAGTACAGGGCTAGCTGTTGAGTTCTGAAATTTTCATTTAGTTATCAAATCGAGACATTTAAGAGAAAAGGAAGTAGATATGTGAATTGCACATCATTCAGATAAATCTAAAGTACAGAATTTAGACTATATGTTTATGTTTCTTTATCTTCTAATATTGTATGTAATAATTTATGCATTAGTCTGATGCAGTGTGAGAACATTAATCAATACCTGCTGATCAATTAGACTCAAGAATTCTAAAGTACTGTGGTACAATATATATATATATATATATATATATATATATATATATATATATATATATATATATATATATAAAATATAAAAGCTTATGTTAGACTTAGGAATAATGAGACTTGCATTCTTCATGAATGCATATCCGCTGCTAGACAACACAAGTTATGATGTACTTCTCATATTAAAAACTATCAACTAGTATAGAAAAAGACCCAAAGACAGTCATAGGGAAATTGAAACAGTCATCATAGGACTCAGAAATCACCAAATTGCAGCAAATCGAGTCCTGGATTGCAAGTGAAATGCTGTACATATAGCATCCAACACTAATCTGCGGTTTAGCTTTTAATTAACTGAAATTAAGTCGCATTAAAAATGCCTGGTACAGAAAATCATGCATATGTTGATGTTTAAGCAAGAAGAATTTAAGATATGCAGCTTACAGTCTGGGAAGTACTGTAGTCCTCGCATTTCAGGAAAGCAACATAAATTGAGTGCAAGTACTAATGCATCATTAAGTCCAACTGCTTATAGCCACTATTGCTTAAGTATCCTCTGTTATATAAGAGCAAGTAGACTGAATCACATATCTCTTTATTGAGTTCAGTACACAAATAATTGTCTAAATCGCTGACTTCTACTTGAACTGACACCAGTGAATGAGAGACTCTATCAGCATATCAGTGTTTGTGTGTGATTATAATGAGTGCACATACGTTGCTACTTTGGCCTCATTAGAAAGTGTATCCACGCCTGCGTTTATACACATGAAGAATGAAAGGTCTTGGACATCACAGCTATAGACGGTATGGACACTATCTGAACTCTATCTTAAAGGTCAAGTGCCAGTGTGTTCCTCTAACTGACTGCACTGGGAATGATGGTGGCTGAATGGCTCAAATGATGATCAATTGTTTGTGGGACTGAGATGAACCTTTCCTCTCATCTCAGTCAGACACACACACACACACACACACATAGTGGTTGTAGCCTGTAACTCACCAGGTTGACAGGGAGACAGCTGGAACCCCACAGCCCCAACCTCTAATTTCCCCACTTGAACGCAGGGAGTTTGTCAGCTGCACTCATTCCCCTTTCAGCGGGCCCCAGGGCCTGGCGTGCCACGCTCGGTTAGTTCACCCCCTCCACCATCTCCTTCATTGTCTCTTCATTGGGGATTAGTGTTATTGAATTATGGTAAAGCTCTGTCACTCTCTGTGCTCCCCCCAACAGTTTCACCCACCCACGTTCACCCCTACAGATAGAGCACTGAAGGTCAGAGGAAGTGCAGCCCTCCGAAGCGTGGCACGGCCACCTGGGCACAAGCTGCTTTTGTAGAGGTTTAACGCTTCGCAGTTTACCGCCGCGTCTTCAAGGCGTCAGCACGTGACCCAGCGAAGAGTAATAACGTTCACAAAAGGGAAGGAGAAATGGAAAAGAAAGGGATAAAAGATAGAAGCGAGGTGACAAATGGAGGAAGGGGGATAAGGAGGAGATCCTGGCTTCTCAGATACCAACGCGGACTTCTGTCTTTCCACACGGCTGCTTGTGTGCGAGACCCAGTCTCCTCACTTTTCACATGGGGCCAGTGCTGAAAGCTGAATGGTTTTAATGTGGCCTCTAATCCTTGATTAATTCAAGGCTGTTACGGTTATCGCTTTATTTATACCTGTTGAATTCTCAATTCTGATTGGTCAGAAGGTGTTGGTTCGTTTTCTGTAACAGCTCTGACACTGGTTCTGATGGCAAGGCAAATCACAGGTTTATGTTAAAGTGCTCGTTCTTACACGAGCACTTCTGCTTTCAGTGCATTTCTTCTTTGAAAGAGTCAGAGGGAATGGTGAAACTTTAAGGTTTCTGGCTTGGGAAAATGTACAGGATGGAGGGTTTTGTTGTTTCTCAGTAGCATGGCAAGTTGCATTTTTGTCTCAGCTTCAAATGGTGAGCGAATGACTGTTTATAGATGATATGAAGTAAGGGATTACAGGAACTGTCATTTTGTGATCATTGTACAAACATTTAATGTAAATAAATGAAAAAAAAAAGTATGACAGTAAAAATGTTTTGCATTGGCAAATTGTTTTGGTATAGGAGGAGTAAAGCACTTATAGATTTTCTGTTAAAGGAAAATACCTAGCATTTTTTGCAGAGGTAACAGTATCACACCATAAGCCGTTGACTATTTATCTATAACCGCCCGGTCTGCCGTGCTTTATGCTTTACATAACATCTGTTAATTTGGTAGTGAGAAATGCACGTCAAACAGTTTTTATGGTTTCTTGCATTCTGGAAAACTACGCAAGACCACATTACACTGAATTGTACTATATTTCTTTGTAAATTAAAAAAACAAACAAACTTTAATGCATCAATTGTGATGATAATTAGGCTTTACAGAAAGAATGGTTTATATTACTGTGTTAAACCACCATGTCATAGAGTGCAGTCAAAGCACTCAACAAAAATAAAACAAACAGGATTCCATTTCCCCTCCATCTTTTTTCCCTTCTCTCTCTCTATCTTACTCTCTCCTTCTCTCTCAGACGTCCTGTGGCTAAGGCACGAGGCTAAGGTCACCTATAAAGCTAGTGTTTTAATAACCCCCACCACCACCACCACCCCCGACACACACACACACACACACACACACACACTGAGTGTTTTTCTTCATGCCTCACTCTCAAGCCATTGCTCTTAAATGCCATGTGAACACACACACACACACACACACAGACACACACACTGAGTGTTTTTCTTCATGCCTCACTCTCAAGCCATTGCTCTTAAATGCCGTGTGAACACATGCACACACACGCACACACGCGCACACACACACACACACACACACACACACACAAACCCAAAAACACAGTTATAAATAATAAACCATGTTTAATACAATTTAAATCTGTGCACACATACAAAGCATGAAGTCCAGCTAGCTGATCAGATGGATTAAATCAAGTCGATCTCTTTTTTTTTTTCTCTCTCTTTTTCTTTCTCTTCGCTCCCACTCAGTCTCTGCCAGTGGCCAAGTAATGTTCAGTGGGAGAGGAGGAAAAATTGAGTAGTGGATTTTGTTTTCCTGTGTCTGATGAAAGCAGATAGACAAAAGCAAGAAAATGGAAGGAATGAGAGCAAGAGAGAGAGAGAGAGAGAGAGAGCGAGAGAGAGAGAGAGAGACAGAGAACATGCTATAATAGTGCTGAGTTTTAACCCAAGTTCAGTTATGCTGTGACTGGCCAACAGGAAACTCATGCACCGGATAACGTGGCCGGAATCTGGACAAACACAGTGCCGACTGACCGGAGTCTGTGGTAAATGCCTGAAAGGAATAGAGAATGTGTGAGAGAGTGAAGGAATGTGGCAATCTTTTTTCTTCTGTGCTGTAAAACTATACTTGCTGAACAGACTTAGTATAACCTGCCAGGGTAATTATCTTTAACTACAGCAGACCAAAGAACAAGATTCATAAATACATCAACACAATCCGTTATAACAGATTAGTAATAACCAGAGCTCATCTTCAATCACAGACTGTGGCTGAGAGCTAGACATTACCTCACGAAGGCAATTTACAGTGAGGAAATGGTTTATAATGCAGGTAATACCCCAGTGAATCAGTCAGTGGACACAGTTAAGACACTGAGACATGCAGAATCTCCCCCGTGGCAACAGACAAGACAAGGAGCACGCAGCTTTGGAATATTAAGCCTTACATTACCACACGCACATTATTCTGGTAATATTTCTTAATTTGATTGAGTAATAAATGAGTCTGTATTTCATGGTGCAGTAGAGCTCTTAGATGTTTATATCCTGGGGCTGAAACACAGTATGCATTGGCAAGTACTTCTGTTTGTGTGTAAAGCATATTTACCTTTATGAAGTGTCAGGAATGGAAATCATTATGATCCCTGTGTGACCCAAATTTGACAGCATGCTGTCATTTTCCTGCACAATGAGGGGTTTGAGGCGGCCCCAAGGGCCTGAAGGATGGACAGTTGGAGTTGTGTACATGTACACACACACACACACACACACATGCAGATCCCTTCACTTTTTTCCCTATAGATGAGTATCAGTATGCTAATCTTGTGTCTATTTCTCTGATCCCGCCTAGCAGACTATAAAATCTCTCTCTCTCTGACACACACACACACACACACACACTGTGGCTGAGCATTGACCGGCACTAATGGCCTAATGGCATTGGCCTACATACAGTTTCTTCCAGGCTAGTCTCTCCACCATGCATCCTGTAACAGTTTGCATGATTCATATTCACACTAAATGCCAGTGTTTATGAATTCTTTTAATAAACATCTCTTTTTATAGACCTTTTTATAAAGGTTATATACCTACCTTTTTCTGTCTTTGTGCCCTCGCTTCATTCCTTCCTTCACTTTCTGTTCTGCCCATATATGTTCTGGTTCATTCTTTGTCTCATTCTGTCTCAATCAGTAAAAAAACGAAATGCTTAACACGGGATGATGAAAAGCGATTGTGGAGAACGAACATAGCTCTTTTGCTCTTCTTTCCGTCGTCCATCTGTTCGGTAACTGTCATCGGTCATTTCTGTCTGACACGTGATCCTGTTTTTCTTCCTCCGTCTTCTCCTCTGTCCTTTATGTCACACTGTCACTCTAACACTATTCACACAATGTCACTGCAGGTCTCCTGTAAGATATTCTCCTTTTCTCCCTCCTGTCCTCGTGACCATTACTGAGACACGCACAAAACAAGGCATACATGTCCAACGTGCGCCGCTGTCAGCTGGTCTCCACAAGTCTTTCCCCCTGAGATCAATCAGGGACGGATGGCAGTTCGGTGTTTACCATAAAGCCCAACCTGAGACTGATTTACGCTGTGCACTTCTGACTCCAGCCATTTCCTTTGTTTAGAGTTTCAGACCATATTTCAGTACAATTGCACTGAGTGTTATGGAAATGGAGGCAGCTGCTGCAATTGTTTTGATCTGACGCAGGGAGATTTGTTGAGATACAATATAGTGTGCATACTCATGCATGAAAGACACACACACACACACACACAGAGAGCCTTGGCTAGACATTTGAATAATAGTAGCCTGGGTGTTAGTGCCAGTGATTGTGTAACAGTGAGACAATATTAAGTGTGAACGGATATACTCCATTAATCATCAGCCAGTGGCTTTGCGACTTTTTCACCTGCTTTATGGTTCCCAACTCTCTGAAGAGAACAATTTTTATATTTTTGCTTTATTGGGTATTCAATTCAATTCTTAGCTATTTTTTCATCATTTTAATACATTTTTGTAAAGCCACTTTTTAATGAATAATCATCATAATAATAATAATTACTATTGTTATTATGCCTCATTTGTGCTGTATGCATTTGCCCAAGTTTGTAATGTAAACTTAACCTTGTTATAAGATTATAATGACACTCGAGACATTTCCTGTCTTGCCCCACTCCACTCCTCTCTTCCTTTGGTGCTTTCCGTGTTACCTATTTTTATATGAGCCTTGAAGAGCTGCTGAGTGAAGTACAGGGACACTCGCCTGTTTGCCGTCTTTCATCAGGGGATAGTCATGCTTGGGTGGGCCGCCATTTGTCCCGGGCTTTTCTCCACACGCCTCCGGCTTCCCATCACCTCCCTTCCTGTCACACTTTTAGGGGCAGTCATGTAAGCGTGGTCTGCACCACCTCATGGTGTAGCTAGAGAGCTCATAGAGCCGATGTGGCATCTGGTCTCTTTAAGTCTTGGAAAAATCATCTATATGACATGCCGGGTGGTGCGTACCAACCCGGAGGAGGCGAGACAGTAGAAAAATCCTGCTGAAATGAATTGAATGTGTGGTCACTGGCTTCATACGAAGATGTGGGGGAATTCAGGAGCTGTTGTAGTGTCATAGGCGGTGCTCTAAGACCTTCTCAAATTCTATCCAAACTTCGACTCCCTTCATGATGGATAACTAGAGCTAGTGATCATCTTTCCTTTGTAGCAAATTTCCGTCTGCCTGTTCACTTATCGATCTTTTAAAGTGGTCGCAATCTGTTACAATTTATCTCTGTGTGTAGTGGCATGTGTCATTATTGGTGCCTGTTTGTGTGTGTGTGTGTGTGTGTGTGTGTGTGTGTGTGTGTGTGTTATAGGATTTGCATGTATTTATATTAAATGCTTTGAGTTTGCACTGAAAGGTGCTTGAATGGCAGACGCTCCACTCACTCTAAAGCTAAGAAGAAACTGATTATTTAAGCTTTGTTATTTAACACAGCTGATATGGTGAGGCTTTCTGTTAGAAGACATTTATTTAACATGTATTCAAGGAGTCTTGGGGTCAGCGCTTTGTAATAGTAAGTTTTCCGCCTCAGGAAAGTCTTCAGGACAGGGAGCTATGTGCTTTGCTGTTTCTCTGCAACATGACTGTATTTGTTTTTGTGTTATTAACTTCAAGAGAGAGAAAAAAAGGGCTGAGGCCGAGAGAAAAGAGGCAGTGAGGGAGTAGTTATTAATAGCTGCTATGTAAGGGACGACGAGAACTAACTTGTCTCATGGACATTCCACAGCGTCAAATCTAATTACAAATGGTAAAAGGAATAAACCATTTCAGGATGTACTGTTGTTGGAAACCAGTCAGTTTGGGGGTGGTTGTAACATCACGACATTAATTATTTTTCCACAAAACCTTGACACATGTTTTATTTCTCACTTAATGAATTACTAATAATAAAAACAAAAACACAATGAAATAACGAAACATTATAGGTAAAATTCCTAACTCTCAAAATGACATATCTTTCTGATGGGTTTGTGTATATTGTGCCTTAAGTAAAATGAAATGATATTAAATAAATAAATTAATAATAAACTACTTATAATATTATATTATATATAGTATATAACATTATTATTATTATTATTATTATTATTATTATTTAATAAATAATAAAAAGGCAGCTACACACACATTGGTGTACACTGTACGTGTATGTGTTTAGTTGGGTATAAGACAGGCAGAGACAGCCTGAGAGAGAGAAAAAGCGATAGAGCAGCCCAAACGCTCTTAAAAAATCAGTATCTCTAAGGTCAGTCATAGGCCTTACAAAATCAGGACAATGCTGGTTAGCGCTGGTGGAGGGACGGATGGAGAGCTCCCGAGGCAAGTAAAATTGTTGGAATTTGTGGAGTATAAAAAAGGGAAGTGGATGTAATGATAACAGTGAACTAGAGCAGCAGACATTCTGGGTCAAACATGTCCCCTAAGTCTGTGTGTGTTTATGTGTGCTATATGATGACCAGCTCAGTTCAGTGAATAAGGCAGTGCACACACACTCACACACACACTCACACACACACACACACACACACACACACACACACACACACACACACACACACACACACTTTATGTCTTCATCTGTCTATATCTAGCTTTCCTTTCTTGACACCTTTACTCTTTTTTTCCCCACTTCTCTCTCTTGTGTCCCAATTTCCTTTGTCCTAATCACACTTTTTTTTATATACAATCACACTTTTTTCCACTTCTCACACTGCCTTTCTTTTCTTCACTCTCCTCTTTTTTCTACTTCCTTCGCCATTCATATTCACACTCTCTGACTTGTGTGGCCATATATAGACTTCAGCATAATAGTATGGAGTGATATGTGAGCTCCATAATCAGGATCTTTTAGGAGCCTTCCCCATAGGTGGCCTTAAAGCTGATTTATTACTAGCGCTCTTCATCTGAGAGTGCTGCTCACAGCCTCCTACACTAACACTGCCTGAAAAGGTCATTGGGTAGCAGTTTTGGCTAGGAGGCATAGTGAAATATTGAGGGAAATATTGACTGGGTTTAGGTCATTTAGGACATAACCCAAATGGTGTAGGCTGTTGGCTGACTCTGGCCAGATAAACCTCCGATGTTTAATTTCTATTTAAACTTTTGTGCTACATGTATGGATTTGTTAAAGTAGCTATAAAGCCAGAGAGACACATTATTCTCCTGAACGCACTTCCGATCGCTTCTGGGGTCTTGTAGTGCTGTTCAATGTACAATAGTAGATCAAGGGCCACAATGTTTGGCCCAAGGCCAACTCATATGTGGAGTTCAGATTGCAATCTAACTCTGTAAATATCCACCAGGCCATGCAGCGGCAGTGATGGAAAGCTAGAGAGGAATGGCAGAGGTGGAGGAGAGCAGGAGCCCCTTACAGGCCATTATTACTCCCTGCTGGTTGAGAGAGAGGAAGGATGGAAACCTAATTGCAAGTGCAGTGTAAGGGAAAAGAATTTGGAAGTGAGTGACCTTATCAGAAAGAAGAATGGAAAGCTAGACACTGAAATGAATAGAGCAAGCGAGAACGACAAAGAGAGGAGGGGTGGGCATGGGCGGTGTACAGCGAGACTAACAGAACTAGTAAAAGTATTATAAGGAATGGGGATCAGCCATTCAGGCTAGTTTAACAATAGTAAGTAGGCTTTTGTACTGTATGCTGAATCCTCTCTAGCTCCTCTTTCTCTATCCTCCTCTCACTGTTGACAAACCAACTTTCAAGTCTCTTTCACCGTCTTGCCTCTTTCGCTCCCTCCCTCTCTTGCTCGTCTCTCCCTCTTTCATGCCGTCTGTCTGAGCTTAACAGGCTGCTGTGGGAAGTTCCAGCAATCGCTCTTGCTAATGCCTGTTTGATGAAGATGCCACAGATTGTCAGTGTGATAAAGCAGTGAACTACATCTGTCAACTCCCGACAAGCTCACTCACTGCCTTATATACCCAATAAGCTAAAACGCGCTATGGACAGGAAATTAAGGGTAACGTGGTTTCACTGCAGCAGGACAGTAGAGGGTGTTCAGTGGACTTTATAGTTGCTGAAAGCACAAAGTCAATGGTCCTTTAGTGAGACATTTTATTTCATGGTGAATAAATGTAGGTAATTCTTTCCAAATGAACTCTCAGATGGCAGTGATTTTAAACATTCAGTGGTGCAGTTTATGTTTTTGTAGTATTGCTTCTAGATCTCCAATAATATAAAATCTGACAGCCAGTATTGCTGTGCCTTTTCCTGCCCCTGAAACTAGCCCTGCTGCCAGATAAACAGAACGTCTTAGCTCTGTAGACGTTCACTCTCTTTCCGCTAAAAGGCAGCTCACAGGCCGTTAAAGTTACACACTTTTGATGTTTCGAATAAGGTGGACAGAGGCCTAGAGTCAAGTCTCGGCTGCAGCAAGAAGCAAAACTATAGCTCAAAAAAAATCAGATGGAGAGCCCTAAAAGTGGCGAGAGCCTCTAACCTTAATAAAATAATAAAACAGACCCTATTTCCTATGGATGCTGTTTGGTGCGTAAGTTTACGCATAATGTACTATAAAGTGGTGTTTCATACATCAGTGTAACTATAGCCTGTGTTTCTGAATCCGAGGTATGTGGAAACAAGGCGAGGCAAAATAAAATTCAGTGTTAACTTCTGTTAGCACAACCCAAACGATATGTCACCTCACATTTAAACATGTCAAGAGAAAATAAAGATAGCAGACTGAAATGATGTGTTTACTTGTGATGCAAGGAATGTGATGAAATGTTCACCAACAACCTGGTGACGCTTTGTCAAACACAATGTGCTACATTAACAACTATGACAACACAGACCACAGGAATTCATATACTCATTTGTTTCCCTTAGTCTGTGTTAATACACTTAACTAGCTTATTAGCTGGCGAGCACAGTGAAGCTTCCACTTGCCCGGTGGCCCAGCTTCTAAAATTAATATATCAAGCCCTTTTTTGTGAGCAGTAGTATATATAAATAACTATTACTAACAACTCATAGAAGTTAATTGCTGGTATTTTGACTTTCTTCACTGCTTTCTTAACTATAGATACTATGTTGCTAACAGTTCTTGCTGATCCTTAGCTGAAAGAGCAGGTATCTGTACACTAGCCTGTTAGGCTAGGTCTAGTTTTATGTCCAAACTCTATGTTTATTACACATTGTTAAAATGCAATGTAACATTTAGCTAATGAAACACGTTTAAGTTAAACAAATATAATCAACTATCGTAGACATCTTTATCCAGATATCCAGGTTGAATTTCTGGAAGGTTAGGCTGTCCTCTGGATATCCTTCACATTAGAGTCTGTTTTAAGCAATTACTTGGAGAAGAGAGACATTATCTTGTGTATTCCTGAATTTCATCCCTGCAGGTCTTTCTGAAGTCGCCTGATGGAGTGCCGCTAATTTTAGATGCAGCACTTCTGAGAGGCTCTGTGCAGTCACCATTGATTATGTTCTAACTTTCTTGCTTATTTGGTTTCCTCTCACTCCTTTGATAGTTTTTGATCCCCCAAACCCCATTAAGCTGTGCCTCTCTCCAACTCTAAAACACTCATTTGCCAGTTCTGACCTCAACTCAAGGCACTTATTTTAGATATTGGTGTGTAACGTGGGTAGTTGGGGAAGCGGTTGTGGCTTTAGATATTGCTGACACAGAGATTGTAATGTGGCTTACGGTGTAGTTCATATCCATTAAAGAGAACAATTGCGTACACATAAAAAAAAGAACCGCCGCACTGAAATATTTCTCACTGAGCAGACTGTTGGTCTGTGAAAACACTCCAGAAGAAACTATGTGGATGTAGATTTGCTCTTGGAGTTTTGAGGTTTCTGAGACACTTCTAGTTTAGAAGCCCCAATCAGTGAGGCTGTTCTTTGTGTGTTTATATTCTTTAACCTTGCACAGTTAGCCAGATGGTTAATCCCAAGTTTAAACATCCTGACAGCTCTCTAGTACCTTCAGAAGATCACTCTGACTGATCGCTGTTTTAATATGCCCATGAGAGAGCGGGACCTGACCTCAGTGGGTTAGGAATGGCACGAAAGTGGTGGATTGGAGCAAATACAGTGGAGTCCAAAAGTCTGAGCCCACACTGAAAATCTGAAAATAAGCATTTAAAATTGGAAGTAAACAGTAGGTTTTAGAATTTTAAAATATTTAACACGAAGAAAGTAAATGTTCGATATCTTGAATATTTAATATTCAAGATTCTGCACTGTTTCTGGGTCACTAATTATATATAAGCAGATTTGTGATACTGACCATGTTAACTGCTTTGTACAAAAGGTCAGATTTTCCTCATGTCTAATCTCTTCTACTGAAGCACGTGTTCAGACGACACTCTGGTGGATTTGATCTAAAATGGATCATAAGGTTTTACACAAACTTGGGGAGTCCGTGCCGGCTCGAGTGCACACTGTCATTAAAGCAAAAAGGGGACAAACCAAATACTAAGAAACTCTGAAATTCATGTAAATATTTCAAAGATTCTACTGTTCACTCAAGTTGTTGTCAATAATATAATTTTGTAGCGAAGATTGTTGTATTAAATTAGAAAAGAATGCAAAATAGAAGCATTTTTACTTTTTTTTTTACTCACGTCTCAGACTTTTGGACCCCACTGTGTTACATAACATTCACTATTATAAACATTTAATATGTAATATTATTGACATTTAACATTTAAATGTATAATAGACACACAAAAGCTTCTTGAGAATACTCCTTATAGTGGACTAAAATCACCATTTTTTTTTCTTATACTTTTACTGACTACATACCTTTTATTATTTTTACTTTGCCTGTACTGTAAGTTCAAAATCACATTCATATAATTTCTTTAATATGAGTATCATTTTTAAATGAATAATAATTGAGCCAAGTGTTGTTTTAATTCTCATGTTGGAAAAATGTATAATGAGCCAACCTAAACAGAACGGAAGGTTAAAAAAACTGCTGCGTTCCCTGCTGAATTGCTTTACACAGCTCTGCGGTTCAGACTGCAGGAGGAAAGGATACTCAAAAAAGCAGGACAGAGGAATGTGGCCTCCTAGTAAATCCTAAAGTGGGACATTTAGGCCAATTAGGCAGAGGGAAAAAAACACCAAATACCAAAAAGGTTCAGCAGGGGTTACCCAAAAAACTCACTCTCAATGAGCTGACTTGGACTCCATATTGGGTCTGCGTCTGCTGTTTTAACACAGCTCTATATTTAGCTGACTGCTTATAAGCATTACAAAACTGCAAAAGGTTTTAACATTTTTCAAAAGTTAAAGATATTACTGACTTTCAAAGCGCTTCACAGTACTTATTCAGGATTTTGCCTCTGTAACCGTGTGGTAAAGATTAAAAAAAAGGGTAACGTGGGGGCCCCTGAGTGGTCGGAAGAAAAGCGTTCGTCCTATCGTCTGGAGATCGAATCCCGATGATGCCACGCCAACCCATGGCCAGAAGTCCAAGAGGGCAAAATTGGCCTACTCTCTTTCCGCTATCAATCACAGCGACACTAACCAATCATCCCCGTCTGTGAGCTCATGCATGCAGAAGGGGGTAGATAGCACTTTCCTCTGAGTGTGTTACGTTACTCTGAGACACAGCATGAGCAGCAGTTTGAAAAGATGGAGTTGGCTGGTTTCATGTGCCTCGGAAGAAGCACGTTTTAGCCTTCACCCTCCCCACCCTTGGGAATTGGCCATGACTGAATTAGGGAGAAAAATGGGGTGGGGGCATAAAAAAAAGGTTTTATACCTTAAAAAAGCATCAAAAGATTTTATACATTTCCATTCCATTTTTTAACTCGTCGAGAATTATTCTCTTAGGAGAAATGCTGTAAATATGTAGTAGCTGTCACCAGTAAAACAAGCATAGCCTGGTTTAAGTAAGATTGTGCATAAACATATCTACAGGAAGGTCACGTACACTGACGTATGTATCTTCCAACTTTTCTAAAATTCAAAGTTAAAAAGAAAATACTTTTTTATTCATTAAATTATTTACAAAGGGCATCAAAATTGCATTAGCTGTGTTTAAAGCGTGATGATTGGCCAGTGGCCAATACTGCAGAGAGTGTTCAATTTGACACTTAAATGTGTCAGAGTCCTCTGCCCAGAACTGCAGTGGAATCCATAATAACATGTCTACTACACGTGGGACAGAGGCACAGAGGGTCACAGGCACTATGGGAAATTCTTTTAATAGGGATGTCATGAGTTCTTTAGCTGCAGGGTGTCAGACACTTAATATAGATGAAATATTAATGAGGTATGTGACATCCACCTACGAAGTCACTAAGTCTTGCCTAGATATTTTATACACCTCCACTAGAATAGATGGATGATTTGCTGATTGTTCGCTAGTAGATGCTTCTCCCAATCTTAGATCGTAGATTAAATCTTCGTATTTTTTTTTTCTCCACGCCATTTCACTGGAAATGGTGTGTATTGATTTGTGTACATTAATGTACCATTACCTTGTACAGGCTACTTCTGATAATATACAGTATGTTCATGTGGATATAGTAACACGGCTTTCTTCACCTACATACTCACACTAAAATGAGCCTCCCTGATACACCTCAAGCATTAAAAGTTGAATTCGGCTTTAAATGTATGTAGGATTTAATTATCCAATTAGCTAAGCAGTGTTTTAATTGTGCATTCATAATAGGTTCACACACAGTGCTGGCACACTGAGGGCTTAATTCAGATTTTCAGCTGTGGCTAGTTGCACACTGACGCTATGCGTGCATGTGACGTGCATGTGTGTCCATATTTACATGCGATTTTGCATGTCTGAATATTTCAATCTTGAGAAGGCTAAGTCATACTAAAGTATGAACTCTGTATTTAAATGAGAAACAGCAAATAACAACAACAAATGAGAAACAACATATTGAAAGCATTCATTCTCTCAAGCCAATATTAGTAGAAACTACACATACTTTGCATTAAAGGTATACTCCAGTCTTTATCAACCACATCTGGATTACATATATGGGCATTTACCATGTACAATTTCAATGCATTTCCATGTACAGCCTTGGAAAACCTTTGACGTAATGAAATCTTGACCTTTTCTGCTATGTATAATTCCGAAAACTGCAAACTTCCCTGAACTAAAATATATTTCCCTTTTGTTCTCAACCACAAGCAAATTTATAGCATTTTTGCATCTAGTTACCAACAGAAGTTAAAAGGGAGAGAATTGCGTATAAAGATTCTGAAGACTACAGTGCATAAGCAAGAGTGAAAAGTAAATAAAAACATTTCCACATTTTTGTTATAGACAGAAAAACCTGAAAAACACCTGATTTTTTTTTCCTGCTTCCCAGAATTCAGCCACAGTGACATCTGATGGGTTTTCCTAACAACACACAGACTAACAACACATACGTACATATTTTTACAATATACACTTTCGTGAAGGCTTCACTGGTAATTGTAAGCTAAACCTTAGATCTATGTATTCTGTCCATTCAATAATTACTGTTTCAGAGTGAAGAATGTATGGTGGTATCGTCAGTGTAGCTGAAAAGACATTGATGGGCCTCTGTTTCAATGTTGGGAAAGGCCAAGTGTGTTTGTACTGTATTGCTATGGTGTTGGAAATTTGCATAAAGCTTTGGTAAGAAATTCTCTCATGTCAGTTTCATACTAGAGCTTTTATTTTTAGAGTACAGTGGTTGTAGTTTGTAGTCTGTGCTACATATTTGCATTTGTAAAACTTTCATAGGCTGTTCCAACAACCTTCCTTGGGCAAGTTTTAAGCAAACAGGGTTTCTGGTTGTTTTTCTCTGCGCAGGGAAACGTGTTGAAATTTGTAGTCTGTGAACTGCGTATGCTTTGATTTTCAGACAGTGACCCTTCCACTGTTAGGATTAAGGCATCTGTTTTCTCTCCGTTTTGACAGTATTGTAATAGGTGTGTAGGTAGACTGCCTCAGAAGCAATGCATAAGAATCACCCAGAAAGTGTAGTAACTTTTGTAAAAAGGCAGAAAATATCCAGCTGCAGCAGATTTCACAGTATTGCAAGTGTGACTGTGGGATATTGGGATGAGATATATCTTATGTGCTGCTTCTCTCAACTTCAAGGTCTTTACAAGGTCTTTAATATACTGTTACTGTTATTAGGCAGAGCAGTAAGCTAGGCTAAACGACCACTCAGTAAATGATAACCCAGAGCTCATCAGTGCAACAGAGAGTCAATACTCATTCTTGTTTGCTTCTTTGAATCAAGACAGCTGATGGACACTTCAACGTTATGTTCAGTTCTAGCCAGTTCTGGCGTATAGTCAGGATTGCAATATATTTACTCAGCACTCCAGTGAAGATTCCAGGGAAGGGGGTAAGTGTAGAAAATCCCGGTATGTGTAGCTCTCATAAAGTGTGTAAACCACAAGCTTGAGAAGGACATCTCTCAGACCTGCTGAGAGCTCAGTAGGACTCATACGCAGTGGGGTGCCTTGTCTAGGAGTGTGCATGAATATAGTGAGGAAGAAGAGTGTGTGAGCGAAAGAGAGTGCTTTTCATCTCAGATTGACAGCGTAATCCGTCCTGTGGTCTGTCTCCAATCTGCTGTAATCCATTTTAACTGTGTTGACTTGTGTTGATTCACATTCATTCTTGCTTTATCTGGTTGATTCGAGAGAGAGAGAGCGAGAGAGAGAGAGAGAGAGAGAGAGAGAGAGAGTCTGTTCATGCAGCACATAGTAGCGGACACTAATTACTTCACGCCTGAGGAATTTTTCTGAACAGCAAACCCTAACAGGGTCAAATGTAATCTGCTCATCCTGCTTGGGATGGGTTAAAACAGAAGCCTGTGGGGTTAACACGCGTAGTAAGCCCAGCCTTCTCCTGCTGCTAACTGCTTGTCGCCGGATAGCTGTCTTCTAGGTGACAGAATGACATCTGTGCACGCAGAAGCAGACAAGCAGAACTGATAGAGAACACCTCATCACATTCCTGCACTTGAGTTGCGCACTCCTCCACTAAACCTCCCAGACAAATTATAAACAAATCATCAGGCAGTTGTGAGGTTCTGTGTAAGAGCTGATTTAGGGATGTGGACCAGTGGTATTCAGCAAAAAAAAAAAAAATTGTATGGGTCCAGCTACATAATTTCCTTGTGTCAAAGGTCTGGGTAAGCAGCTAACATGACTGAATAGCAACAACAGTCACCTTTTAATACCGAACCATTAGTGATCAATTCATGACTATAAATAAGACACATCAATCTGAAGGGGATATGTTTTGTTTCTCACTGGTGCTTCACGTCACCACTTGACCAACACCATGAATTCTGAATAGCAGAGCCATCTGTTTCGAAGCAGGGAGAATAAACCGTTTCTGTTCAATCAGCTCGCCTCGCTGAACCACAGACAGTTTTCTCATACTTTGATTGGTTTTGTTTGAGTGCTCATTTTGATGCACTGAAATACTTTGCTGCGTCTGCATCTGGAGAGTGGTGTACCGGTTGAAAAGATATGGCCCAGGCCTTATGATATTGGCCGGAGCTTATTTCAGTTCCGGTGTATCAATAGGTAGTAATGATCTACAGAGTCATGATTCACAGAGCCTTATGAATTCATCCGTTCATCAGTTCAAGAAAGCTTTATTGAACCAGGCTGCATCAGATACAAAAAAAAATGATAATATTTAAAATAAAAATAACAAGAAGCAGCACACTAAAATCTATGGAATATTATATATAAAATTCAGATTTGTTTCAAGTGTTGATGTTATATACTGGAACTGGAACATGCTTCTATTAGTTTGGCTAGACATTGTCATAAGACAGAACAGCTCACTGTCACAAGCATAAGACACAAATCACATCATACTGTTCATTCAGACCTCTGTGAGTGCATATGGCTCTTTGAAAACACAATAGATTTTCTTTTTGGCTGTGTTTATTAATGGAGAGAACAAGGCAATTTCAACTTCTACAGCCTTCCCTCGCACCCCATCGCTCTCTCTGTGGCGGTCTCGTTCACTTCTGCCGTAACAGTTCTTTCCCCTAAGTCCCAGTCTGCCTGGATTACACATCTAATCCATCACCTATGTCAGTTTGAAGAATTCAGGTGCCAGCCAATGTTCTCTTTCTCTCTCCCTCTCTCTTTCTCTCTGATGGTTCAAAACAGACTCTTTTGTTCTTCCTGGTGTACTACAATAGCATCTTCCATAATGTGCGTGTTACAACCATGGCCTTCGAGTGGCTCATGTCACTTCGCATCCACGCACTCTGAGCACTGAAACAGTACTCAGCCTCAGAGGGAGTGTGAGGAAGGGAGGCACGGAGGGACTACGGAAGGGAGCGAGAGAGGCATTTTGCTTTGATAGCAAGCCCACGGTGGAACTCGAGAATTCTGTAAACGTGGTCGTGCTCAGAATAAAGAGCAGAAACCAGCCAGGGGGTTGACGTGGAGCCCATGTTGCCAAAGACACTTTGACTTGCATATTATTGTTAGACATAACACGCACCCACACACTTGTTTTTCTATACACATGCAAGTGGACCAAAATTGCATGTAGATTCATTCAAAAACAATTCAGGCGTCATACTGTGTGTTCGACCACCCACTAGCCGTGAAACTATCATTCGATCGGAAAACAAACAGAAAAACAAAACAGCCTTGACAAAAGTAAAAGAGCCTGCAAACAAATCTTTGCTTTATTTTATACTGTAGCTAGAGTTCAGTCTGAAGGAATAATCAGTAAGGAGTGTGTGAATAATTAAAGGCAAGAGAGACAGTGAGAGAATGTTGGAGTGAGCGCAAAGAGATGAAGGTGAACACACAGCAGATGAGAAATGCTCAGTGAAGTCTGTATAACATGCCCTTTACAATGGATCTGTGTGTGTGTGTGTGTGTGTGTGTGTGTGTGTGTATGTGTGTGTGTGTGTGTGTGTGTGTGTGTGTGTGTATCTTGGACATTCATACACTGTCCAGTGTTGTACATACAGATGAAGTGAAACTTGGCTGTGTATAACACAATGTGTTTTACACATCCTGTAGTTCTCTAGTGGCGGCGCGGTAATGTAAAAACCAGCTGGAAAAGGCTTAAATTTTGAGGCCTTGACTGAATCACACACACACACACACACACACACACACACACACACACACACACACACACTCCCACACACAGAGAAGCAGCTCACAAATGCAGGAATAGAAAAAGCAAATACAAAAAAAAAAGAAAAGCAACCACAAAACTGGATTGAGATTGAGAATAAATGTTCCATTAAATAAAAACCAAGTTCAGATGGGAAATAGAGAGAGAGTTCCCTAGATTTCACACATAAGCAGCATGTCTGCATCAGAGAAATCATCGTCTAAGAGATCTTTTGTCTGCTCCACGCTGCTTATGACTCCGTTTTGTAGGAATAGAGAAACAGGCCACTTTCATCAAGCAAAACTAATGCGTATACGTTCGACCCTGTCAGCGTATCATGCTGTATGAGGACAGTTGGCGTGAGGCCAGATGTAATTACAACACCGTACGCTCAGAAATGTAACATGAGACACTGTCTCAGGAAACAAACCGAGTATTTGTGTTGCTTCACATTTCTACTACATGTTAGTGTAATGAGTATCGTCACCGTGCAACTCTTTGTGCAACTACAGTGCGTCAGGATTTATTTCACGTGGGAGTGGGTTATTCAGATTGCTGTGGCGTCTTTTACGCTTCACTCATATGTACACGTTAAAGAAAAGGACTAACATGGGGAAAAAAGCACAGCAGGACAGATGGGGTTGGATTTTTATGCACTTAAGTCAGCATCTCACAGAGCTGGTGTAGACCGAAAAAAATGGCTAAAATGGAAATATCTTTCGAGGGTGAACAAAACAGTAGCTTGTGCATCTGAAGAAGCAGATTAAATTAAAGCAGACTGCTACATTTTTATTCATAGCTGCTCGGCAGATAAGTAGGCTTAATAGGGGTAATTAATAACCAGTAGGCATTTGAGAAAGTGGTTAACAACCTCTTATCTCTCATCTACCTATCATAAAAAAAACACCTTATTGACTTTCAGTAAGCATTTATTATGGAGCAACGCTCTACGAGCGCACACTCGGCCATGGAAGCATTCTGGTCATCAATAAGAACTATGCGTACTAGTTGAATAAATTGACAGGAACAGATGACAGAAACATTCTGACGAATCAACAATACAAAACTGTGCTAATAACATGTCGAGTGAAAGTAAAGATGCTGCCATCAAGGACGTTTTCAGGACAGGAGGAGGATGACGGCTGCATAGGATCTTCCTCTGCCCGGGACTTTTACTATTCACTTATTTTCATTAGTCAGCCTTAATGCATTTAATTAGATAACTAGCTTGGGTTAAATTGCGTTAGTCTGTAAATTACATTAACATTACATTGTAGTTACTGGGCAGCTGAAACATGAGCACATTGGAGCTTTTACTAGCTAATGAATACAGTATTTATCCGTCACCGATCTTTATTCTGTGGAAATCATGGCTAAACAATTTTTCAGATTTGCTGTTAGTGTGAATTTGCCTTTAGGATGATCAATATTACAGTATTTAGCCAACAATACTTGTGCATTCATAAATGTGCGTGTGTGTGTGTGTGTGTGTGTTGCACGCTCTGGTTAAGTAGACTTTTACATCATTTCACACTCTGTGAACACGCCACCCTTCTCCCCCTCTGTAACTACAATCCCTTCAGCAACCTCCTGTGCAAGCTCACAAGGCCACAGTCACATACCTACCATGCACCAATGCTTTCTGTCTCTGAATGCAGTGTACCTCTGAGTGATCTCAGTGTGTGTAGTGGACACAGAGGTCTCGGTGACATATGGTCCTTGTATCACACCTGTGGTCGGATCAGGGTCACGCTCAGGTCAGAAAGGGAAGAGAAAGGCGACATGCTTTATGAATGGAGGTATTTACCTTTAATGACTGTGCTTTGGCATACCGTAAATGTCAGGTTAGAGACTTGTGAGCCTATGGAGACCTTCTGCCTCCCTTAAGAAGCAGGGTTTTCTCATCCACAGCGATATATATGCGGTGTGTAGTGATGCTGGACTGTTTGAAGCATGCGTGCTGGATGGTTTTATCCTTGACTTTGCTCAAGGTCATTTTGCTGTGGAGAGTAAATTGCCATACATCGGGCTTGATTTGTGTTTTGGGTAAGCCTCAACAGGTTTCACCCATCATGACTTCTGGATTTTTGCGCCGCTGATAGGTTGACTGTGAAAAAGGAAGGAGGCAGTAAATCGTACCTCGCCAAATACTGTAGATATTTGATTTGCTACAAGAGAAAAAAAAAATCTGCTTTGGATTTAAAACACATTTTCATTGACCAAACAAGGGCGGATTTCATTGCACTGGGTCTGCTTCATCAGGCATAAATCTGGAGTAAAATATACAGTATATACAGAACTCCAGTATTTGTGCAGATTGAACTAAGCACACAAACAAACAACAAAAACGACACTGTAGCAAAACTGTATGAAAAAAACCAGGCCCTACTTGATCCAAGAACCATGTTTCTGTAGCAGATCCTCTGCTGCAACTTGTTACGGCCAATCACATGAATTTATGTAAATTACCTATTCACCTGAAGACAGCTTTTCAAGGAAGAAAACATGTTCTGGTCTGAGTAATTAAGTCATGACATGGCTTGTTGAATAAAAAGACAGAAAAAAAAAGCTGGACACTGCTTCGTGTTCAAAACAGATGCTTCATCTGTTCAGAGTCTGTAGTGCTAATAAAAAGTGGTGCTCTGAAACAAAACCGGTCCACAATTAATAATGTCTTATTTATAGCCATGAACTCATCACTAATCATTTAAAAGGTAACGGATGCCGTCATTCAGTCATGCTCGCCATGTTAGTCGAGCAAGGCATTCTATGTAGATCGACATTCACAAGTTTTTTTTCGAATAAACCTGATACCAACAGTCCGACTGTCTCATTATATATCATTTCAGCATGTGATATACAGTCACAAGCTATTTATTTCAGATTGTTTTCTATACGGCTTTGTTTTCCCTGGGGTTGAAAGAAAGCCTCCAGACAGGGCTATGTGGTTTTCCCCCCTTTTTTTTTTGTCATTAAGTTCTCTGCACATTGTTTTCTGTATTGACGCGCCATATATTCTGCCATTGTGAAATCCCACTAGACAGATGACTGACCTCGAATCGACCCCGCCACACACAAGCCACATATTTCTGTGTCTGCTGCCAGTAATGGATGTTTGTTGAGTGGAACTAAATGTCTTACTGCTTAATAAATGACATGTCCATGTCCATGTAAGCTCTCATAGCCTGATTGTTATCGTTAGTTATTTCCATGCTGATAACTGATCATTTGCAAAGCATACCAGGAAAAAGGAAGCTGTGTGTACCAGTGGTTATTTGCTTATGCGTGTGTGTTACTTCCTATTCCTGTTTTAGATCCGTGTGGATGGGCCTCCTTATGGCGGTGTGCAGTACGAGACGGTGTCCGTCGTTAAGGACAGGAGCCCTATTCTCAGAGACATGGCCTTCTCGCTGGACCATAATTATATCTATGTCATGTCTGAGAGACAGGTCAGTGTGAGACACAGACACACACATAATCTTTATTGAACACATACGAAGCTTCTAGTCAATTAAAACACATTCATTTTGCCGTTTTCCTGAACTGCTAAGAACAGAATGGAAAGACTTACTTAAAGCTCAGAATGGAAATCTAAGGGCGGTTGTCTACAACACAACTATATGATGCAGATTCAATGATCACGTCGTAACAGCACAGTCTTAGGATGATAGAAAGCTGATGACAACGTTGTTTTGATGTAACTTTATACAACTTTTCAACACTAGGGTAATGCAGTAAAAACTTCTGGGTAATTAGGCTGAAGGTGTCGTGCTGTCCACATGCATGCTCACTAAAGTGGAGGCAACTCCATGTTTATGCGTTTACACAGATGAAGCATAAAATCCTTCTAAAAATCCTACCTCTGAAAGGACAAAATATGCTAACTTAGAGTTTCATTTTCATTTACAAAAAAAAAA
>CM040990.1:17158147-17193147 GCA_022985145.1 Pangasius djambal
CTGTAATGTTACCGAGCAACTGGAAGGTGTAATGTTCTCTGTCCTAAAGATGCTCCTGTGATGGAAAACGTACTCTCTTTTACAAAGCGCTGACAACCAAGACTTCTCCCATAAATATTGTATAAATGTCTCTTAAGAGAAAGCTCCTAGAATGCTAGTCTTAGATTATGTGAAGCATCCACCAGACAAATCCCCGGGAAGGGATGGCTGTTACTATAACCAAGCTGTTACTATAGAAACAACAATCCACTGGAAAAAGTGCATTGATATAAAACTATCATTTGTTACAGCAGGAACTACAGTCGGGGCTGTGCTGTTAGAAAATTAATCGACACCTTCTGATATGAGAATTGAACAGAGGTGTGCTATAAAGCATTTTAAAATCTGGTTACCATCAGGAGGGAGCAAATTGCATTTAACAATTCCGCTTACTCCGTTGAAAGCCAGCTCTCCCCTATCCCACCAGCCAGGGAGGATGAAGGCTAACACGCGCTTCCTCCTAAACAAGGAAACTCTTTTCACACTGTTTCTCATGCTGCATCACAGGGCAGTGTAACCCACGCAGAGGAAAGCGCTATCTGCACTTTCATGCACACTGGAGCTTATAGACATGCATGAATGTCTAGTGTCGCTGTGATCGAGAGAGTATTTCATCCCTTCCACCCGCGATCTCCCTACTCAGGATTCGAAAACAATATCTATCTCTTATACCTGCATTCATAGCCTCCAGCCACATATATATATATATATATATATATGTATCAATATATGGCAAATTAGAAAGAGAAGTCAGAATGTAAATATGAAATGGGTGCATGGATAAGTGTGAGCATGTCTCAGGTGAATGCTAATACTATCTGTAGTATTATGTGGATGTTCTATGTGTAGCATGTGTGTGTGTGTGTGTGTGTGTGTGTGTGTGTGTGTGTGTGTGTGTGTATTCTGTGTGTTGGTTAAGGCGTTAAGGTCACAATCATTTGTTTATTTATATTGTATGTATGTCCTTGCAACATACACTGCATGAATGCACTGGTATGAATGCATGCATATAATATATATATATATATATATATATATATATATATATATATATATATACATAGAAAAATAATAAAAGTGTTCACTTCATGAACACTGCTACAAAAGAGATACAGTAGAGAAATATTTTTGTTCCCAAGGTATAAACAATGTAAATGTTGCCTTTTCAAACATCCTTTTCAGCAGTCCTTAAAGTCCAATTATATCTTTTAATGAGGGTTCCCTACAGTTATGATCGTCTAACTAGAGGTACAAAAGACGTACCCTTGAGGACACCACTCCAGTGACAAGCTTTTTGTACAGTTTAGTCCTTTTTTTTCTGAGAATGTTTTTACATATTCATGACTGAGGGATAGATACTGGAGAATTTCTCAGCAGTTCTTCAGTCATGCTATGCTAGCAGGATGTGTGTTAAAGATCTATTCAGTACATTGTACATCCTTGTCATTATATTCTCCTGAATGTAAATATGTAATATATCAGCTTTTCCCAGGGGCCGGTACACTACTCTACATTTCTATGTGCCTCAGATCCTGTTTATGCGTTAGGATAATGCAAAAAGAACAGGATTAAGTTCCTCTCTTTGTAAATGTAACCTCTGCCCTCTGCCCACACATTACAGTTTTGGTCATTTGCAGAATGCTCTAGAGATACACAGTTCAAGACCGCAGAAAGAGTTCAGAAATAATTAATAATATATACAAACTGCATCATCTGCTTTTTGGATACAATCTGCAGTGTATGTTGCAAGGACATACATACAATATAAATAAACAAATGATTGTGCACGCCTTAACCAACACACAGAACACACACACACACCCACATGCTACACATAGAACACCCACATAATACTACAGATAGTATTAGCATTCAACTGAGACATGCTCACACTTATCCATGCACCCATTTCGTATTTACATTCTGACTTCTCTTTCTAATCTGCCACATATTGTCCTCAAATTTCCAAAATTTCAAATGCAAATTTCACGTTTCAAGCGCACGTCTAAATTCTGTTCATTCTATGTGCACAGTTATCCTTCCCTCACATGAAAACAGAATTGAAATATTCTTTTTGATATAGATCATCGGGTATACTCCACATAACGCGTCATGCAACCACACACACCCTGAGAGACTATCATAATTCTCGCGCTCTTGTCTCTGTGCGTCTGTGAGAGAGCTTGTTTTGGACATTTAATGACGACAGCTTCCAGAACGTTAACGGTCTCGAGTGACTGGTTCATTTTCGAGCAGTGCTGTGGAACGGATGGAAGATGCAGCCGCTAGGTTCCCCTCTCTGCTCCTCTATTAGAAGTAATGTGAATTCTTACGGACACTGCGGGGTACTGTGTCATCACTGACAGTAATCAGAGAACACGGAGCGAGCGCTTGATTCATGTACACAGTGAATTTCGTCTCTGCCGCTGGAGAGCTGAAGTGTGTATATCACCTCCTCTCTAGCAGAGTTGGCCCTCTTTGTCTCCGTGTCACAATGAAGGATGTTCATGTGTTGCCCTGCATTAGGACTGATTCTGCAGCGTTTACGACTTTGTCTGTCCTTTCTGAGACATGAAAAAAATGTGCAAGGATGTTTGTTTTTAAACCACAGCACAGCTAAATTAGAGCCGAGTGGCCTCTGTTACAATTTTCTTCTTTCCAAATTTTACTTTTCCTTCTTTCTTGTGTTTTCTTTTTCCAGATGTATTTTTATATGACTCAGAAGTCTATTCAATTTACCCTCTATTGCAGAGTTTCTCAAACTTTTTGCATCCAAAAAGACCCCTTCAAATAGTTTCTTGCTTTCTTAAAATCGTCAAATTATTCAATTAGTCAGTAATAAGTAGAATTTAGACAGAAAAATAAATAGCAATACAACTTTAATGGTGATGGGTTGTGACTTTCACCACCGTAGCAATTAAATCAAAACGCTTCTTGGACCCCATCTTGAGAACCATTGTTCTAGAGCATAAAGCATAAATATTTCTATATTTTTTTACTCATTCAAATTATTAATGTATGTAGTACTGCAACAAGGAAATTCAGTGAAATATTGTTAAATATGATTATGCTTTGAATTTTGCTGACCTACTAGTTTTTAGATGTAATTCAGACTCAGACAGCTCATTGTGTCTCTGTGTGTGTGTGTGTGTGTGTGTGTGTAGGTGGGTGTTTGTGAACAAAAACCCAAAACCATTATATTTTCACTGCACTAACAGTGCGTTGGGTATTACAAAGCCTAGTTAAAGCCGTAAAGAACAAAGTAGTTACGAAAGCCCTCAGTCAAGAGTAATGATTATATTTAAAATAAAAAGGGTTTTTTAAGGGTTCATGCGATAATTAAGGCTCTTTAGCATCCTTACAAGGATTCTACACTGGAAAAAAAACTATATCTTAGCAAGTGAAAGGATGTAGAATATGGGTAAATGTATCTAATATTTCTAATTCTGTGATTATTATTAATCAGCTATAATTACTCAGCCTGTTTGTACTCATTTCAAGCTTTAATATTCGTAATCTGTCGGTAGATGACCCAGCTCCATTTTTATACGATGAGAATAAGCATTACACTTAAAGGAAGAGTATGTGAGCAAGGTTACTACTTTCTGAGCTTGCACATATCAGGAACCAAATATTTTTTGCTATTCAAATTATGATAGCTGCTGCCTGAAGCAGAGAGTGTATATATATATATATAAAAAAAAACCAAAAACAACAAAAAAAAAAAGCAGTGTGTGCACAACATTGGCTCAACCAAGGTCAATGTAAGATTATGCTGTTAAACTTTATGGAGAATCTATTCTTATATTTTTCTTTATGCAGAAATTTGGTTCAGAAATTCCATAAAAATCCATTGACATAAAAAGATCTATAGGGTTCTATGCAATGCAGTGCAATAGAATTATGTTTGCATCGTATCCCATTTTCATCCTCTCTGGAAAACTGTATCATGCAAAAAAATAGTTAGCTCAGGGGTTAGGGATTGTGTGCTTCCTCTATCTGTTTGAGCATGCACAGGGAGAGTGCACTTTCATAGCATGCAGACGCAATGATGGACAAAAGAGCCTTGGGCTAATAGCTTCAAAATGTCAAACTGCTTCAGCTCAGAGTAGTTTCTTAGCGTGACACGGAGTAGTGGAAAAGGAGAGATACCGAAAGCGATGTGAAACTTGGAGACATTAACAGTGTCATCAGCACTGGCGAATATGTGTCAAAGTGTATTACAGGAACAAGTCTCCCTCTCTCGGGTTTTAAACACTGGTGTGTGGTAAATGTGTTTTTCTTTCCTGCCTTGGTAAACTGAGTCCAACTGAGTTGAATACACAGTACGTCAGTGAGCAACCATAACAAAATTTGCACCACCCTTCTTAGATAAATAAACCAGACGCCAAAAGCATATAGAATTTGAATCAAACAAAGCCACACCTGGGTCGTATAGTCATAAGCAAATACGTCATGCCAAGAAGCTTTGCATGATCCAGCCTCACGTGTGCTGCAAGCGTAGCACGAAAAACACACCCTGTAAAAAAAAAAAAAAAAACACTAGTGAGTTTGCATCTGACTCTAAGTAAAGGTGGTGACCACAGTCTGTTGTGTGGTGTTAAAGCTCACTTGCTTCCTTTATCTTTCCATCTAACTTGTGGTAAAAAAAAAAGAAGGAAAGAATGGAATAAGCGCATCAGTAGCTTTTTAACAGTCTTATTAGCGGTGCTACAATTGATATGCACTTCTGCCACGTTGTTAACAGGGAGCTGGCAGATGATTCACTGACTAATCATTTATTCATTTAGTTATTTGTTTGGTGCAGGCCAGAGTTTAATGCCAATCAGCAATTGTCCATGAAATGGAACGAACAAAGGCGAGCGAGATTTCGCGTGAAGTGTAAAGAACATAGAGCTCTGTGCTCATGCATGTTAGGACTTGCGCCCGTGTACAGTTTGCGTTAAAGCTTCGGATGAATTTAGAGAGAACAGCAACAGAAATATGTCCTTGCAAAAGGCTGCCATCTGTCTCCATTTTAGTGCGAGCAGAGAACACGGAGAGAGAAGAGAAGTCCAGTGCATCATGGGATGATGTGTAAAGTCAGCCTTGACGTGGCTCAACAGTGTCACGCCTTAACAACGTCTTCTCTGCGCCCACGTTTCTATTAGAACGAGTGTGAAATTTCTATCATCCTGACTAACACGGGTGGGCTCGTGAATGAAGTGTCAGCTTTCACAAGAAGATCTGACTCCCTGTCATTCTTCGATTTGGTCGTATTTTTAGCGATAAGAGCCTCGCTGTAAGATCCACGACCGTGTTTCTGAAGCCCGCCTCCTCCCTTCCCTCCCCATCTCGCCCCATAAAAGCAGCATTCTTACTTTGGAGATCATCAGCTAATAAAGGAGACTTCTTTTAAACTTAGCAATTTCCCCCCCAAGTACTCAGCTGTGAAATTTAAAATCCATGCATGATTTCCTTCTTTTCCTGCTTCTGGAACCCAGATTACTTGCTTTGTGTCTTTTCAACCCTTTAACCTCTATCTCGCACAAAAACAGACACACATCTCTTCCCGCCTCAAAGCACCTCCACCTTTGTTTGGCCAGGGATGAGGGATGTGAAGGAAATGAGGTGTGTGGTTATCAAGAACTGGGAAATAGGATTTTTTCACCCAGAGAGAGAATGACTAGAGCCTCTTTCTGCCTCCCACACCATGCGGAGCTGGAGCTGCCACTCAGAAAAGAAAAAAAAAAAACACTAGTGCTCTTATTATGCCTCTGGAGCCTTTCAGGCAGATATCATCTACTTATTCTGTATCTGGTTTCGGCAAAATTAAAGCTACAGCATGGATGTGTAGGATGGGATGCTAAATAATTCTCCTGCAGGTGTTCTGCAGAACATATCTGTTGTGTATGTTTTTGTGAAATATGTCTACAATTTACATGCACGTGGCCTCTGTGCACTGATGGTCCTGTACACATGGCTCATGGTTTATGGCTTATCCGCCACCACCCCCAACACACGCACACACACACACGCACACGCACACACACACACACACACACACTGTCCCTGTCCCTCATAGCAGATGCAGATTGAGTTGGCCCATAGCCACTTTTGCTTTGTGTGTGTGTGTGTGTGTGTGTGTGTGTGTGTGTGTGTGTGTGTGTGTGGCAGTCTGTAAGTGGGTTTGTGTGTGTCTGTGGGGGGGGGATGGGGGGCTTTATGTGAGCGAGGGGCTAACAGGAAATCAGCGGAGCAAAGGATGTGATTAATGAGAACAAAGCGGCATTAATATTCAGTTAAGGGCAGTGCACGCTCTCTCAAACACATGCACACACACACACACACACACACACACACGCACACACATACGTCACTATACACAAAACGCCCCTGGTATATTCGTAAATCTCTCTCACAATAACCAGGAAAAGAAATGTGGTGGTTCTGAAAGATAAAGAGAGCGGGACTTACAACCATGTAGATAAGCTGTGTTGAGCTATCATGTAAGTTCAGACTGTGTGTGTGTGTGTGTATGTGTGTGTGTGTTTCTTTTTGACACACCTCAATTTCGGTGTTTCCCTTTTAAATCCGCAGCAGCTTTTCAGCTTTTGGCCTGTTCACCCACTGGTCTCTTCTTGACCCCTGTTAGAGGGCTTGTTGAAGAAAAGCTACAAGGAAGTCGTTTGACCAATGACCTCCATCCTCGCTTTCCTCACCAATCAATGTCATGTAGCCTGCTTCACACAAAGACGTTGATGAAGTCAAGTTACCGCACTGATGGAAGGGGAACAATGACAATATTCATCTAAGCTATCTATCAAGGACCAGAGTGAAACCGAGAAAACCAATAAAGTATTTCTAAAGGAATTATATGATATTCACACAGGTAGTACTCTCATCTGGTAGCAAAACAAACAACAAAAAAAATATTTTTCTGTTCCTGTAATTCTCTCGAGATGCTTGTTCATGCATGATACGAAGGAACATCAGTCACGCAGTATAATGCCCTAAGCCCAAAACTATTGGCAGAACTTTGGATTGGGGTCAAATGCGATTTCCCCTACAAGGCACATTTGACAGTATCGCACCGTACATCCCATGCATTCATAAAATCCCTGTCTGCATTTTGAGAACAGTGTGACGAGGATTTTGTGACGAGAAATTGAGCATTCGTGCCATGCATTGTGCAAAGTTAGTGCAACCCGCATCACCCAGATCCACATGCATCATTATTGGTTCTGTAGTTAGCATCCATGCTACTTTTCAGCAGGATGTATTTGACAGTATACAAAACCTGGCATATGCTAATGGTTATATTTGATTTATTTAACATCACTCCTTATCTCAGGCTACAGGGGGTCGGTGCTGCCGAAACAGAGGTTGCGGGAAAGGAATCAATTCCAGTGCTACAGTCTATTCTGGAACTGGTGTCATCTTCTGGCAGGTTGACGACGTCACTTGCTATTGATATGGTTACAAATCCTGATAAATGCCCCTGTCAATACATATGATGTTATTGATGAGGCTATTTAACTTGCTCTGTCTCTGAAAGCTAGTCACAATCCCATTCTCTCCTTTAAGCGTGTACCACAATGCCACTATCTCTATCTGTACCTGTATTTATAGATAATCCAAATATTCATATCAGTATTGGAATTAAAGCCAAAATGGCCTAAACTGGTTCTTTAAATGAATAAAATATTATCTCTACCACTATGCCACCAGCAACACTGAAAAAAAAAAAAAAACAGAGGTAGAAATGCTAGCACTGTCAGCATGGGCTATGAATTCCAGAGATGTGCACAGAACTGTTTTTTTTTTTTTTTTAATCTCGGTTGCACAGTTATTAATTTTAACCACCGCAATCTCGATCACGCAGTTAAAGATGCTGTAAATACATTGCACAGCGCTGCATGTTTGTGCTCCCTCACACCCGAATAAGAGTAAAAACCTCCTGCTAACACAGCTTTTTTGTTGAGTATCATGGGATCTCGGGCCGGAAAAAAATAAAAAATAAAAAATAGCGCACCTCTTATTTATATCTGTATTTGTATTTTGTATCTGTTATCTGTTCGTTCGGAGTAATGTATTCATCCTTGCTTATATCCGTCCTCTCCTTGGAGACCTGGTGTCATCGGGACTCAGGTGTGTTGTGGGTTTGAGGTCAGCTCCTGACCTCAGCAGTGTATCAAAGTGCAAGTGTCAACTTCGAGGTCAGCTCCAGGTGGACACTGCAGGCTGACGAATATCATGTGTGATCCTCCTGTATCCTCCAAGAGATATATTAATTCATTCCTCTTTTGTTTTTATTTTTCCGTGTAACAAACCAAACCCTCATTTTTGCATTAACGCCATTCTATAAGTATTGGTTTTAGAGCTTGGATTAAGGCAAAGCATGGTTAGTTCACAGACCAGCCAATTCTAACCTCTTTATTTGATAATAAACCTCCTGTCAACTCCAGTTAGCTCATTAGTTTTGATTGCTAGACGTCCATTGTCTCCTCTGCTGTATTGCTACTAGGGGATTGTGTGCTGTTGTTGGGCTCAGGTTTGGGGCAGCAGTGCACGGTCTTCGTTATTGTTACCAAACAACCTGAACAAACTCCTGTTGTCCTGATGGCAGGGTATAGATTTAGCCCTGCATAAGGAGACAAGCATGTGTCACACTTGGTGTTATTAGTGTATAGCTGAGGCAGGGGCCAGAGGCAGTTTCTGCACCTGCTCAACCATCATCACTGTCTTAAAGGCTCTCCAGGGACTTTTCACTTCTCTGCTGACTTAATATCTTCTAATGAGGAAGGGAATACTTGGAATCTGGTGGCATACACTTGTTTAGATGTTTGCCACTCTTTAGAGGGAAAATAACAAAACTCAGCACTGTTGAAAGCACCAGCCCCCATAAAGTGTAAAAGCTGCGTTCACATTTCCTCAGTCTGTCCATTGTTCATCAACCTTGTGTTGGACGTATGTGACAATGAGATGTGTCAGTGTAGCATAAAATGTATTGTCAGGCATCAGTCAAATATGTGGTGCTTCTGCAATCTGTTTTTTTTTTTTTTTTTTTTTAAGGAAAAGAAATCTTTGTGCAAAATAAACAAGTTTTCGCTGTATTTATCACGGTTGTGTGGGCAGTGAAGTGACAGTTCTGTAACTTTCTCATAGTTCACTTCTCCTAGAGATGCTGGCTTGTTGGCTCAGGAATCAGGCGCAAGGATGGCAGGATAATAACATCCGCAATTAAAATGTTCTGGCGTGTCAGGAGTCGTCGTAGCTGTCACCAAGTGACTGTATAATGGGGGAGCCTCTGTGCATGCCTCACCATGCAAAAAAAAAAAAAAAAAAAAACCCCAGACATCAAACACATCACTGATAATGGCACTTCTCTCTCCTAATTGCAGGCTTTAATTGCAATAATTATTTACAAGCCTAATTAAACAAAAAAAAGAAATCTTGAGGAGAAGTAACTGCTAGTTCAAGGAAACACGCACGGTTGTGTCAAGAGGCAAGACTGCAGCAGGAGAAACGCTGCTAGCGTGCTATCATTATCGCTAGCTGTCTAATTGGTGGAGGCAGTCCTGTATGACTTGCTCGTTTCGCTTTCTCTCAGTAAGTGAACACAAACTGGCTAACTGAGACAGAGAGTGCCTAATGACTTCATTCTCTGCCAGTGCATAGAAAACTGAAACAGCCCTCTCTAAATATCTCTGGGCTTCTTTGTTCTAAAATACTCTAGGGAGAGGGGAGGGACGGCGGCTCATCAGATGGCGCGTTTGGACTAATGTTTAGGTTAGGCACAATTGTAAAGCGCTCTGCCTGGGCCAACTGCTTAGGTGTGGAGTTAACTCAGCTCAAGCAACTTTGATTGTGAAGATAATGCCTTATATGAGAAGCTAAACATTTCATATTTGCTTCCTTTTTTTTCTATTTCTAATGCATTTTGAGCACACTGATGAATATCTAAAGTACACGGTCTCTTTTGAGATATTTAAAATGTGCTGCTGACTCAATGGACATCTTCTTGGCTAACTCAGAACAACCCCTTATCTGTTGCTGACTGCATGTTTTTCAAAACTTTCACTAAACTTTTATCAAGAGAGGATAATCTTTTTTACCAAGCATGGTTGGGTAGCAATTCAAAAAAAACTTTTTTTTATTTATCGCATTCAGGCTTTATTAATCCTTGGCCCCAAAGATAGCAGAACAACAAGCTCCTCTTTATCGATTACAGCCAGCCAAATGTGAGCTGGGTCTCAGGCTGTGCCAAGCCGTAATGGGTATAAACGTAACCTACCACTGCGCTTGCGTGCTTCAAGACTGAAGCTGTCAATGTCTACCTGCTCTTTTGCTGATGAATGTCACTGCGAGCTGGGCTCTCCTCCTGTTTCTTGTGGGGAGGAGGGCGGTAAACTAAGCCCCCCTGCCTGCCGAGCATGCCCCAAGCATCCCGTCAGGTTCAGCTGTAAATGCCGGGCAGGCTGGCAGGCGTCCCGGTCCTGCCTCCCACACCACTACCCAGTTCTGGTGCCTGCCAGACCCACATATGCTCTTTGTCTGAGCTGCTGAGCTGCTAATGCCTTAGACACAACAGCAAAAAACCCTGCACCATGTGAGACAATTGATTTCTTCACTTGCACAGAGGTGGTGGCAGGTTTTGCCTTTTCCCGAAACTGTATATGCCAAAAGAGTGGCTAGGGTCTCTGTCTTAGAGCAATGCCACCGGCCAACAATACTCCCCCTGTCCTCCTCCATTGCCCATATTGAGAGAGCTGTCAGACTGAGCTGTGCTGATAGATGGTAATGGTGTGTGTGTGTGTATCTGTGTGTCTTTGTGTGTCTTTGTGTGTGTGTGTGTGTGTGTGTGTGTGTGTGTGTGTGTGTGTATACATCTGCAACTATGTATATTTTCTTTTCAGTCTGGTCAGCACTCACAGCCAGCCACCAATAATGCACCTCTCTGTAATGACCATTCATATGTAAATATGATGGATATGCCCCTGCTTGAGCTGGTGTTGGACCTGTTTTAGCCTAAATTCTCAGAAATAAACCCATATCCACCCATCTAAATCAATTTAAATGAGTCAAAACACATCAAGTCCAAATCTTTATGCATGCATGAATTAACTTGCAGAAAGGCCTGCTATTAATCCATGCCTGCTTTAGGGCTGCAACAACTAAGTGACAAAATAGAATTAAACTGATAATAAAAATAGTTGAATATCATTATCAGTAAGTTGGTCTGAGTTAGGAAGCATGCTGGGACGTGCACTATGTCACTTCACGTTGCATGTTACAGAGAAACTCTTTACATTACACTATGACGTAGGCCTCGTGACATAATTTGTTTTCATGTGACTAATATTTCTATTTGTATTCGTTCGTTTGTGGATAGTGTGAGAAACGGTGGAAGCACAATGTCCCTGGTTGAATCATGCTTATTAACAGCTGTGCATTGAGCTGTACTACCGTATCAAGTTCTCTAGTTCGTACATTTATGGTCATGTTTATTTATCTTTCCTGCACTAATCATGATTTTGTTGCCAAAAAGTCTGTTCTTTTAACTCAATGGGTTAAAAAAAAAATGACTGAACATGGTCTCAAATGAATGACTGATCTATGAGATGAATACTTTCTCATTTCAAAACACAGCGTATATCATGGTGCGCATCATGCAGTGTCGGCCAGTGACTAGCCAAGCTATCTAAATGAAATTGTAAGTAGTTCAATTCTTTTTTCCTTGACAAATATTGTTTCATTTTCTTAGAATACACAATATATATATATATATATATTTTTCAATATATCTTGTGTGTAAAGTCATTAAGTCTCCATCCTGCTTTCGGTTCACGTTGCAGTCAATCCCCCAAAAAAAATCTATTCCAAAAAGAGCCTATTCACTGATTCCAGGCATTGAAAATGAGTCAATTCCACACATTGAAAATGATGCTGAGCAAAATTCATTTAGTCAGAACTGAACAAATCAGGGCGTGTAATGCAAGAAAGACGTAGCTGCAAAAAAAAGGGTGTGGAACTAATAAAAATGTACAGAATACTGTCACCTTGCATTAGTTTGGGTGTCTTAGTTGCTTAACAGAAGCGCTTGATAACATTCTCATGCTATGACAGATTATCTGATAAATGTCCGTAATGTTGTGTTGCAGTTAGTGACCAGTTAGTTCTGTATTAAGAATTATGTAGTAGCATTAGCTGACTGAACTGCTGTTGCTCTTTCGGCTGCTCCTGTTAGGGGTCGCCACAACGGATCAGTGGTCCACATGTTTGATTTGGCCTAGCTCTTATGCCCTTCCTGACGCAACCCTCCCCAATTGTTTATCCAGGCTTGGGACCGGCACTGGGAGTGCGCTATCTTGTGCAATCCCGGTAGCTGGGGTTGGAATTGAACCCCAGGCCATGGCGGTGAGAGTCTAGTCCTCCAGGGACCCAAATTTATTTTAAATAAATATTTATGCTATATCATTTCTTTTTTTTTAAATAATCTTACTAAATGATTAATGAAAAGAATCAATAGATTGATTGATTATGAAAATAATCGTTAGTCGCATCCCAAGCCTGCTTATTTAAGATCATCTACAAGTTCAGGTATCGTTCCTGTGCTGAGTTACACAGATGCTGAGTTGCACAGATGATGTGAATCATTTGGTGTTTCTGGTGTATCTCTATAGCAGCACTAACAGAGGCAATAATGGTAATGTGAACAGGCTCATTGCCACCCACAGAGCAAATGATGGATGTCACTCTCAAGCGCTGAGCTGGCAACACACTAAGTGAAGCAAATGCCATTCTGCTTTTAGTGCTGGAAGTTTAAAAGTGCTACTTTTTTATTATTTTCAGACATTTTTCTGTTATTCCTGAGAGTCTATGTAACGCATTTCAAATGATTTTGATTTAAGAAGCTAAGAAATCTAGGAAGGAAACTAGAAAGCTAAGAACCTCAGTGCAAACAAAACCCTTAAGAAACGCTTTTCCTAAGACTCGATGTCTTTCTTACAGTTTGTTTTCGCTGAGACCGCCCACTACTTATGAATTCTCAGGCTGGTAGTGAGGTTAAGACAAAGAGAACTATAGACAGCTTCGTTATCTGTGCATTCTCTTGGCCTCTTGTCACCCTGAGAATAAGAAGGACTCCTCAGAGAGGCTGAAATTAATGAGGAGTATGCAACAGCATAGCTCTGCTTTTCATCCCACTCCACAGTGCGGAAGGACATTGTTTACTTCTTCTTCTTCGAGCTCCACAGGTGGACAAATTATTCTACAACCATAAAAAAGAGAGGGGGAAAAAAAAAACGCATCTCTATCTCTGTCACATAATAATCAGGAAATCTTGAGATCAGCGGAGTGAATCGGATGGGTGCAGAGCATCAGCTGCACTCCCAGGTGTCAATGTACTTCTTCGTCAATTGGGCTTTTCTCAGGGTTGGTTTGCTGCTTGGACGAGGATGCGTGTTTGTGATATTACTGGTACCAGTCGAAGGCACCTGAGCCTCATAATGCCCCCACCTCCTCCCAAACCTTCATAAAACCTAGCCAAAAAACATGCTAGGCAAGTGCCCATTGAGCAGGCATCAGACCAGTGGGGTGCAGTCAAACCTGCCATCTGTATATTCTCATTTTCAGACACACACACACACACACACACACACACACACACACTCCATGATGTGAGGAGGGGGAAACAAAGAGCCAGCAGAGGGGTGTTAAACAAATGGATACACACAACAATGCACAGCCCTTGTCAGCCAACCAGAGCATGAATTTCCTTACAAACATGTCTGTTGTCTTCTATCAGGCACACGAATACACACATAAAACCTGAACGCGTACTCACAGAGGAGCTCACAAAACCCAAAGCACAGACCCAATCAAGTGGGCTCCCAATCAACCCTGGGATCAGAGCGACACTCTGTCTGGCTGCTGTGTTTAAATCAATAAGCCCCCCACTGTCTCCCCTGCAGATCTACTTGTGTGTGTGATAGAAGGAGAGAGAGAGATAGAGGGACCTCAGCCTGTTGCTTGGGATGGCTGCATTATTAACTCCTAGCACACTGGCTGAGGCGCTGCCTGCTGTCAATGCCGACTACGTTATTAGCTTAGAGACTAGCTTACCGCTGCTTGGGGACCTGATGGAGCTGCTGGTTAAAAAAAAAAAAAAAAAAAACCTGCTGCAAATCTCTCCATCCATAGCAATCAAGCATCTGGTGTCTTTCAGTGCTGGTACTTAATACTATTATGGGTGTTTTGATAATTCTTTTTTTTTTTTTAATTCTGCTCCAAGCAGCATAGCAAGCAGAGCATCACTGTAATTGCATCAGCAGCCTCATCAGTTAGTTTATCTTGACAGTAGCATTGTGAGTCCTGTGACCAGTCAAAGCCTCTCACCCTCATGGTGAATGGAGTTCTAGACCTGCACACTCATGGATCATCGGGAGGAAGATACTTGAGCTTAATTGACAGACTGACTGGCAGACAGACACCGTGGGCTTTCTGTGCTGCTTCCCTAAGGAGCATCAGATCAGGCTTACCAGCTGTGTCAGGAGGCTTGGCCTGTCTTCTTTTTTCGTGTCTGTCTTTTTCTCATTAGAGTTATAGTCTTGGTGGTGATTCTTTCAGCTGCATGCATGTTAAATATCTTAAGCATGTATCAACAGTCCGTTGTTTTATGTTAACCAACAGAAGATTTTTTTATTTTTTTATTTTGCATGTAATATGCAAGCTATGGTGATGCACAAGTGTTAATAGTGACATGGTAGAGTCACTATGTGTGTGTGTGTGTGCGTGTGTGTAAGCATACAAGCACCAGTCAGCTCCCTTCACACAAATAATGCCTCAGTGGTACCCACTCCTACCTCACCTCTTTTCTCCCCTCTCTGGCTTCCCAAAAGAAGGTTTCAGTCATACATAATTAATATACTGCTCTCTCTATTGACTGGCTGCAATTTTTAGCTCCCCATCTCCGGTCGATTCACCCTACTCTTTATCCGTCAGTCTGGTTCTTCTTTTCCTGAATTGTTTGAGTTAGACAGGGCTTCCTGGAATGCCATGACTCTTACACTGCATGTTTTAAAGGGCCATCAGGACAGGGTGAAGGGCAATGCCCACAGCTCACTCACTAATGCTCACTCAGTCATTTATTCTGATGCTCTATTTCAACACGTTTAGCACTGTTTGACGTTCAGTTATAGAAGAGTAATGAGTTACAATCAAACTCTCTGCTGGCACCCAGAAGAGGATGGGTTCCTTTTAGAGTTTCTTGCTCCTTTAAAGCTTTCTTCCTTATGTCGTGAGAGGGAGATTTTACGTGACACCATCACCTCTGGTTTGCTCGTTAAGCATTTAGATCTACATCCAGATTTATATAAAGCTGCTTTGTAACAAAGTCTATTGTTAAAAGTACTATCCAAATAAAGCTGAATTGAATTGAATTAGTGCCGCCATAAACTCGCCAATAAACGTCCTCTCCTAGAGGCTTCAGCTTGAGAACATTACATATACAGCAGCCCTGTGTGACTCAGTGTCTCGTGATTTCTACTGGTCTTCAGTGATTGGAGTAAATTATTCTTATAATAATGGCTTTTGAACTGTTCTAGTGATGAACTACTGTAAACTGCTTTCAGATGGACAGCATCATGACCGATAACCCTTATTTGCTTTCAGTGAAAGCCAGAATATAAAAAGGGGAGATTATCTTTCTACACTAATACAGCAAAAATCTTTAAACATTAAAAGTCCCTCTGGCTGAAAGGTAGTAATAAGAAAAGCCCACAGACAGCTATCATGGGTTTTAGATAACAGGCTTTGCACTTCACCACAACCCTACTAAGCTCTTACTACTGGTTTCTATGCTAAATGTTCTTAGTTGGATAAAGCTTCATTTTGTTGGGTCCTGCAGTGAGGTGAAATATTCATGTTATGCATATTATTTCAGGAAAGAAAAAAAAAAACAATGCTACAAAGCAGACTGTTCTGCACCTTGGCATGAAGAACTGCTTTGCTTACAAACATGAAAAGTAGCCATTCATCATAGCGCTGATGGAGAGCTATAGTATGACTGAGAACAATAGGCCCAGAAATTGAGCTCCACAATGAGGCTCTTTCATGTGACTTTATAGTGAAATTGATTCACTAGAGCAGGCTGCGTGATGCAGCTCTTTCCTGCGAGTCATTTATCAATGCAAGACACGTGAATGTGAGATAAAGGCTCTAGTAATGGAGCATAACAATGAGGTTTATTTGAATGACCTGGTATTGTCAGTGCTATGACCCAAGCCTAGGAGCCCTATGATGCAGCTCTGCCGTGAGCCCAATCCTGCTTTCTCTTTCTGACATCACACTGAGCCACTGAAGGATACACTCATTCAGTAAACTACTAGAAGCACTAAAATGCTGTATTTTGTTTGTAAATGTTTGTAATGCATGCTGATATCAGACACTTTGCTGGCTATTTATGGCATAAATAGGCTTCCTAGTGCTGGAGTGTCAGAATGTTTCAGCTGAGCTAAGTCTGTGCATTCAGGCCAAATCCCATAAACAAACAGTGCTAATGGGACAGAAACAGCTCACCAAGGGGGTCCAGACACAGAAGCACACACAGATCGGCATAGATGAATGCAGAAGCATTCAGCGCAGTCACATTTAGCAATTTGCAGTGCCAAAATATTAGAACCCCTCATGATACATTTTGATCTAAATTCAAATTTATATCTTTATATCTATATATAATTTGGCCCTTTTCAAAGTCACTCAGATCCTTACGCTTGCCCATTTATCCTGCTTCGAACACATCAACTTGGCATATTGGTGCATGTATGTATGTATGTGTGTGTGTATATATATACATATATATACATATATACAGTTACAGTTTTAAGGTCCGGAAGTATTTGGACAATGACAGAGTTTTTGTGATTTTGCCTTTATACACCACCACAATGGATTTGAAATAAAACAGTCAAGATGTGATCAAAGTGTAGACT
The DNA here is from genome assembly GCA_022985145.1 of Pangasius djambal. Lineage (NCBI taxonomy): Eukaryota > Metazoa > Chordata > Actinopteri > Siluriformes > Pangasiidae > Pangasius > Pangasius djambal. The sequence continues at coordinate 17,175,160 of CM040990.1, forward strand.
TTCAGCTTTATTTTAAGAGGTTCCACAAAAATATGGCATTTACCATTTAGGAATTACAGCCATTTTAAGCAAAGTACCTCCATTTTCAGGGGCTCCAAGGTATTTGGACAATTAGAATAGAACTATATGCTACTCACCTGATTTATGATGGAAGCTTAAATTTTGTCTTCAGCAGTGCCTTTAATGGACACATTGTGCTGAGTGCAACTTAGTGCCACACCACAGTAATGTTGGCGTTACAGGAAAATTACACAGTTTCATTGAACATAACAGCAGTGAACAGAAAGATGGCTGCTTTTGAATCCTCTATGGAGTTAAAAAGCCTGGATTCGTTTTTTCAGTTCCAGGAATGCTGACTGTTTTCCTCTGTACACATTTTTTCACTGAGATTCCAAACCTGAAGAAGAATTAAACCACTGCAGGACTGTGACCATTAACAAAAGTGAAGCAAACTCTTTAAGACATTTGTGTGGTAGTCTGGGGGGGAAATGTTGTAGTTGTTGTGGCTGAATTCTGGCAAACAGCCATAAAAGACAAAATAATCATGTTTTGGCCAAAATAGGGGATTTCTACCTATAGCATACTTTGAAACCTCAACTTAAAGAACCCATCAATATATTTCACCAAAACAATGTGGAAATATTTTTTTCTTTACATTTTAAATCTTGCCTTGGCTTCTGTAATGTTCCTGCCAGTTTAACAAATGCAGTGGTTAAAACACAGTCAGGCTGTCTAAAGATATCTAAAACATTGCAACCCAAGTGTGTTTTCCGCACACAATGCCATATCGCAATGGACATAATCCTAATCAGATCAGTTTGTAATCAGATACTGGCTTTCAAAATGCCCACAATGCTCCTACGCCACAGTCGGAATGAAATCTTTTTTTTTCTGAGGGTACCTAGGTTTTGTAATGCTGGTAATGTGGTTGAGATTTAAGATACATTCACAAGAGAAACATATTTCAGTTCACAAATGTCTGCAGCTTTCTATATATATATATATATATATATTTACACCATTTGGCAGATGCCCTTATCCAGAGCAACTTACATTTATTTCATTTTTCATACAACTGAGGGTTAAGGGCCTTGCTCAAGGGCCCAACAGTAGCAGCTTGGTGGTGCTGGGGATTGAAGTCATGACCTTCTGATCAGTAGACCAACAGCTTAACCACTGACCTACCCCTACCCACAATCATATTCGAGATTGCTTTTGCTTTGTTGTGTAAATATAATTTTAACATTAATGCATCTTTTAATACCAGATGTTCAGCCTGACAGCAGGAGCATTTATAAAATTCCCCAGCCACTTATTCACAGGCCACTTATGTAAAAACAAAGCATTGCGAAGAAAAGAATTTCACGGTGCTGTAATGTATATGTGACAAACAAAGGCTTCTTCGTTGCAAAAATGTTTTGCCATTCATGATGCAGCATTGATATGAACAGTATGAAACTTTACATTTCTTACTAGGTAAAAAGAAATGTTTTAGGAAAGTCATTTGTAAATTTGATTAATAAGCAGTTTCAGTATGGCAAAGGTTAACTGAAGAGTACTGGCTCTGTAAAGAAATGCCTTCTCTTGGGCAGGAGCTTAACAGATACCTAGAACAACAAACCAGGAGGTAAAATTGGCCCTGGTTAATCTGGTGGAAATGGGCGTAAATAGTATGAGTTATCAAGAAAGTTCCCATGTTTCTTAAAAAAAGGTTCCTGTCATGGAAATACCCTTATTATTTAATGAAAAAAGAAAACCCCACCTTGGTAATCATGAATTTGCCCAACTATTCTTTCATCCATCCTCTCTAATGAAGTAATGAAAAAAGATATCATCTTGCTCACCTTGCTTCTGTTGGAACCTCCACTTTTATGCCTTTCTCTCTCTCTCTCTCTCTCTCTCTCTCTCTCACGCTCTCTCTCTCTCTCTCTCTCTCTCTCTCTCGCTCTCTCTCTCTTGCTCTCTCTTACACACTTTCTCTCATTTGCCTGCAGCATTCTGGAGCCCTGCTGTGAGACCTCCTCTTGCAATCAAGCATCATTTGATTGAGTTTTCATCATGCCCGCACACACTCACACTCACACACACACACACACACACAAACACATACATACAAACACACAAACACGCACACAAGCACATGCTTGTTCTGGGAAAACTGAAATGAAGGAGACTATGTGAGAGAAAACAGTTAGGAAGTTTGTGTATGGTATTTGCTTGGGTATGTGTGCAGGCCTAAGGCTCTGCGTGTGTGTGTGTGTGTGTGTGTGTGTGTGTGTGTGTGTGTGTGTGTGTTTCTGCTCTTTCTCATCTGGGGAGTTAAAAGGCCAGATTAGCCTGCATCCCTCCGTGCTGTATGTCTGCCACGGTGGCACACAGAGGCAGAAGGAGAACGGGGAAGGGGTCATTCACATGCCGACCTCAGCTTAGCCGAGCATGGATTTATCCCAGGTGGATTTGTGTGTGCGTGCATGTGTGTGTGTGTGTGTGTGTGGACATGTATTTGGAATACATTATTTCATAAGTGAATTGTGCATGATATGATGCATGCATTATGCACACCCCATAGTTATTCCCTGCAGGTTTGTCAGTTTAACAGATTTTTCCAGGAGTAGCTCTGGGCCCATGTGGCAGTGGGATTATTGCAGTGTGTATGTGTGTGTGTGTGTGTGTGTGTGTGTGTGTGTGTGTGTGTGTATGGTGGGGTTGGGGGGGGGGGGTATTAGGAGCAATAGTTTGTGTGTTTGAGAGGAGATGATCGATAACTCCCATTGCTGTTAATGTAAGACTCACCGCTTCTCATTAAAAATGAATGTGTGTGTGTGTGTGTGTGTGCATGAGGTGGTGGTCTATCCCAGAGGTGCCAGCTGTTTATCATTCCACCAGAAGAGAGTGGGAGGGGTCAGAGGCTGGGCAGGTTGCTATAGTAACTGAGGCTCTCATTGCATGTGGTTTTATAGTGGTGAGTTCCAGTGCCACTGTACATCAGAAAACGTTGTCAGGAGCTGAGCTTGTGCTTAAGCCAGACATTGCTCCTAATTATTTGCCATGATTCTTCTATATCTTTCTCCATTTCCCTTTCCATTTCTTTACATCCTTTTATTTTTTGCTTGACACACTCTATATTGTGCCACATATTTTGTTCTAAGATTGTTCTATTTACACCTATGGAAAAAAAATCCTGCTCTTTCCCTCTCTCCTTCTCCCTCTCCCTCCCACCATCTCTCTCTCTCTTTCTCTCTCTTTAATGGTCCTCCATTCCTCTTTTCTCAGCCAGGGGGTCTAGGAGTTAATGTGAACATTTTTTTCCCTCGTGTCTATAAGTAGCTCCCAGCACTTACAGCATGCTTCATTTCTCATCTGTCTAGCAGTTCACGTCCTCTCTGCATGTCCTTATGCCGGCTGATCTCAGATCAGTTTAGCTCTGCTTTATTCCATTAAGCTCTGATTTCCGAGCTTAGCTCTGTCTCATCCGAATATCTTCCTGCCTCTCGATGTCAGATAACCTTAACTCCTCTTCATTCTCATATAGCTGTGCATACTTTTTTAAGATAACTATAGCCCATACAATATATTGATGCCTGCTGATCCCAGATCAGTTTAATGCTACGTACTTCAGTTTAGCTTTTCCTCATCTTAGCTCATAATAGTCTCAGGTCACTTTAGTCCTGTGCCATTCTCATTTACTGTATGAATGTCTCCTCATTCCCAATCAGTTTAGCTCTTCTTCATTTTCATATGCTTGTATCTACAGTTCTGAGATCAGTTTAGCTCTGTCGTATTTGAATTTTTATGGCACCTGCTCTCAGATCAGCTTAACTCTTCATCATCGTTATGCCTTCAGAGCTCTGATCATTTAAACTCTGCTTTATTTTCATATCGCTATATTCCTGATCTCAGATCTGCTAAATCTCTCATGCACCAGAGTGGAACCACCTGTGCTTTCTTAAAGGCTGGCTTATACTTCTATTTGCATATGTATTTGCATCACGTGGTTTATGGGTAAGCGTGGCACACGGACGCACAGTGACGGACACACGTGCAGCCATCCACATTCCTAAGAGCACGTTGTGTGTATCTATGGTGCTGTGTGTCAGTCAGTCTTCAGGCAGACGCCGACTGGTTGTGGATACAGAAGGTTAAACTAGATTTATTAAACCAAGTTTATTAAAATTGTGATCGCTTTTTTCGAAGCAGTTTAATTCAGGAGCAACCATTACATAAAACAGACAGCCACTGTTCCACCTTATTTGCTGTGACCATGGACCATAGCCACATGCAAGCACTTGAAGCATGGCAACTTGACCGGTCTACAGAAGAAAAAGGGGAGAAGCAACATTGGAGAGCTGTGAATGAATTCTAAAACAATTCCCTGTTTACTGAGAAGAAACAAATTTGTCTTAAACAAATGTTTAATATTATGTGCTAAATATTACATTTTCAATTACTGAACAAACAAAATGAAAAACGATGAAATGAATGAATGAGGGGAGTCAATCATGGTTGCACGGACCATCTCACTCAGAACCTGGTAGTGCCGTATTACACATAGAGTGCGTTTATCAAGACCGAATTTCATCCATGGATGGTTTGTGAGTTGCTATCCACAGAACAGAACCAACAAGTAATTATTTAGCTGGCTGTTAATGTTGCTTGTTTGTGTTTCCCTCTGGGAGGACATACTACACTCTTGGTACAGTAATATGGAATTTTATACTTCGTAGCAGCTATTGTTGGTCAGGATTTAAGCTACTGCAGTAAACCAATAACTCAAAATGCAGATGAGCTATCATTCACAAACATCTGCTAGAAAAATGTAGCTCCTGCGGTCGACTACGGTAGTGTAAGAATTTAATAAATATACTTATCTTTACGAAATTCTTATCAACTCATGAGTGAGAATCATGATCTCAGTTCAAGTCCTATTTCATCAAGAATCATAATCGTATATAAACCAGGCCTAACTGGTTAAACTTTGCCTTGTCCTCACAATATTAAACCCCCTTATCTGGAGCCAGTTTAGCTAAGCCTCATTGTCTAACACTGCTGTCTCCTGGTCTCAGATCAGCTTAACTTCACCGTGCACTCAAATCTTTATTGTATCTCATTTATGTTCAGTTTAGCTCTACCTCATCTTCATGTTCTTATGCCTTGGTGGCCTTGTGATCTCAGGTCGCCGTCCTCATACCTTTACGCGTCTTCATATTGGATGAGAATCTCACATCAACGTAGCTATTTGACTCACTAGGTGTCGATCAGTATTTAGGGTGACAGAGGGATCATCCTTTATTAGATATTCCAACACAACAGACAAAGCTCCTACTTTCTGCTTTAGAATACTGCTTTAAAATGAGCATGAATGTATCAGAACAATATTGTCAGTAAGAGTTTAACTAAAGTTAACAGTAATAATGGAGACAAATGAAGTGAGCGTGTTTATATTTAACACTGATGTAATTGTTCAGATGCTTAATTGAAAAGTAATATTAACAAATTGTACTTTGAAAAAAAAAAAGAAATGTATTTTTTTGGCAAATTCAGACGGTATACAGTAAGTGTGTGTGCATAGAATGATTATACATATTAGAAACATTTACTCACACACACACACACACACACACACACACACATGCAGCCTGCTCACAGTAGGAGAACAGGCTTCATTGTGTTAGCTTGCTGGGTTGAGTGACTGTGGCGTGTGGTCAATGTCAGTGTGGACAACACACTGGCTAACAGCTGCTGCAGTTTGCCCCAAACTCCTTTCTTCTCATTTACAACCCCCACTTCTCCCTCACACACACACACTGCATACACAAATGTCCAGCTCACTACACACACACACACACACACACACACCTGCTAAAGTATTATCATCATACTTGGCAGCTGTCTCTCAGCCATTACTTTTTTATCAGCTTCTCACATATCCATACATCTGGCTCAGTGAGAGTTAGCCTGAACTAATATTCCTCCCCGGTTAGCGTGCTGAGAAACGCAGCCTTGCTTATCAGCGGCGTCCATTCACATTGCACGCGAGGCACAGTCTCAAAGACTACACCAGAAGCCTAGGCTATGACAGAGCGTCATCTGGCAGCGGGCCAGTTTGTCTTATGTTATTGCAGTGCGAGGATGGTGTCGGGAGCCGCTGAGAGCCGCTGGCCGCTCTGCTTTGTTAGTTTTGGCCCCTGGTGTGAGTGTTTGTTAGCAAACGCCTGATGTGATGGACTCATTACTTTAGACCACCTGTTTGTCCTGGGGCACAGAGAGAGAGGGAAGAAAGGAAGCGAGCATCACCCGCAGTCAGCTTTCATATCTGCTGTTGAGTGACACTGTATGCGAATATAAACAGTGTGTGTGCGTGGGTGTGTGTGTGTGATTCATCAAGCAAAAGTGAGTGCCTCGCTCGCTACAAACAAAAGTGCTGTTGATTAGCCAGAGCTGCATGTGCATCTTTGTTGAGAGAAATGATGGTGATGGAACAGTGGAGCATTGCTTCCCTACTCAACCACACTAATGACATTTAGCACGGTCCTACCACACACGCACACACACACACACACACACAGTATGACCCTAAGTATTATTCATGCCTACTACTACCACACACACACACACACACACACACACACACACACACACACACACACACACACAGCATGACCCTAAGTGTTATTCACGCCATCCTGTTACACACCCCATGGGCTTAACCATCTTAAAGCTTACTTCATTTTCTCTTGAACACATGGTGCAGAAGAAAGAGAAGAGTCAGCCTTGGGTTTTTCTAGCACTGTTTTCCTTACATGAGAAGTGCATACTGGCTTCCTGTTAGATATTCACTGAAGGACACTATGAACTCTGACACTAAAGCGTTGTCCATCACTAAAATAAATATGTTTGAAATATGTTCACTGAAAAGGCATCAACTGCTAAAAATGTATATTTTTGAAATTTCCAAGGCTGGATGAAGTCAAAAAACCGGTGTTGTACTCTGAATGGGTGACACGGGAGACTTTTGACAATGATTAACACTGATACCAGTGACATAGCCAGGAATTAATCACTGTGAGATCTGTACAATTAAATTGAAAAGTGCGGCGAGCTCATGAATTTTGGGTGGATGCCAGCAGAAGTAGTGCTGGCATTCCGAATTTTTCATTTAATTACTTAATGAGCGATCTACAATCAACCAACCTTTCTGTTCTAATAACATTCACAGGGGTTCCGCTGAAAATGATTAAAAAAGCTTTGCTAGTAATAAAGGGGAATGACATCTTACTTCATAAAACCAGTACAAAAATCGATGCTTCTTTTTCTCCTCCTGCCGAAAAACCTCCAGTATTTCACTGGCGATCACCTCAATATCCCTGAGCTCAGAGTTTAGCTAGCTGGCTAGTAGCTTTCAAAGAGAAGCAGGAAAAAAAACAGACGATTCTGATTGGTTCCTCCTGTTTCTGAGCGTAGTGGCTGGTAGCCAAAGAAATGTGATTAAACAAACCAACGGACGTGTTTGTTTGACATCCGAGGAGTCACGATTGAGAATAATTATAATTATAATGATAATTAATTGTTGAAGTTTTATGAGCATTGTTATAGAACAGTTACTGCAATGTACGCAATGTAGCAACACCTCTGACTGACACTGGCACTGATAGGTCACTGAAGGTCATGTGATCAGGAGTTAATCCTGAGCACTGCTTTTTTTTTGTTCAAACTTTAAAGTACCAGCTATTTATAGTCAAGTATATTGTTCAATCTCGCCAGTGTTACTGAAAGGAAAAGGTGTGTGGTTATGAGAGTGGAATTTAAGACAGGACCATCTCTGTGTGCTTTTGAAATATGAAAACTGGATTTGGGCTTAAATCCAGGCATCAGGTTTAAGTTTAATTAATGCCAACTGACCTCGTTTATGCTTTATTAAGGATGATAGAGTGTATAAAATATTGAAAGAAAAATGGATAAAAACAAACCATACATCCATTTGCACTGCCAGTGTGTGTGTGTGTGTGTGTGTGTGTATGTGTGTGTGTGTGAGCCATCCAGGTGTATTTTATAGGACATTTTTTTTAGCATAATCAGAAAAGCAAGCTTAAAATAAGAAAATATACTCCAGTGGGAAAAAAAAAACCCAAGAGGAGTCGGCTGGTTGTCAGGACAAGGCTGCCCCAGCATGTCAAGCATGTGCAGAGTGGCTAAGGGCATTGTGGCTCAGTGAAGGAAAAATAGCAGCTCTGTACCTCACAAGCCATCTTCTGTTCTGACTGGTGTGTACGTGTGTGTGTGTGTGTGTGTGTGTGTGTGACTATATTTAGGAGACATCATAGTAGAGGGAACGGTGTGTGCATCTTGTTAGCAATTAAAGATTAATCACATTCACCATAAACCAATTCGCCCACAAGCAAAAAAGACTAACGTGCATGATTTAGGCTTACAGCTATAACCTGGATATGGAGACGTGAGTGCAGACGTTTTGTCTGTTAAAGTGAAGTGTGCTGTTGTTGTGGACATGTGAAGTGTCTCTGAAATAAACATTTGACTGCAGAGCATCACTCTGAAGCCAACAGTTAACTCTTGATTTTAAGTATTTTTTTTTTAATTATAGTACAGATATTGCAGTATGTATGATTGTCTGTGTGTATGTGTGTGTGTATCTGAGAGAGAGAAGGAGGGAGGGACTGTGTATATGTGTGTGTGTGTGTGTGTGTGTGTGTGTGTGTGTGTATATGTGTGTGTATGAGAGAGAGAGAGGGAGGGAGAGACTGTGTGTGTGTGTGTGTGTGTGTGTGTAAGAGAGGGAGGGAGGGACTGTGTATATGTGTGTGTGTGTGTGTGTGTGTGACTCATACCTGACTGCACAAATGCACTGTATCTGTACAATAGATTACTGTTCAGGCCACATCATCTTTAGCAAAGCCCCCACAGCTGCACTCGCTAGTGTTCATCTTTCAGATAAGCTTTAAAACAAACACACACACACACACACACACACACACTGCACCAGTTGCTCCTGCTGCACACTCTCCTGACCACCTGTCAACCACCCCAACCTAGTACACACACACACACACATATGCAGGCACACACATGCACACACTAGGCCATTAATATCTTCATTGTCCACCTTTTCACACACACTCCTGTGTGCTACATTTGTGTTTAGCCACTGGTGTTATGTATTATGAATAAAATGCATGTTGTGATGTTTTCCTGCTGGCTCTGCCCTCCTGAGATGATAGAAATCAATATTCCTTCTGTCTAACCCTTATCTACTTTCCGCTAGATCCAATTAACTTCCTTTGAACGCCCCGCTGTTGGGTCTGACCAATAATGAAAAGCTTGCTTTCAGCTCAGCGAGAAGTCAATGAAAGTTCACGTTCCGTGCTTCAGTCGGACTTCTCAATGAACTCCCTGTGATTCTGTCACGCATATGATCTGTAAATCAAATCTAATCTTATTGGGACAGATTGGACGTGTGTGTGTGTGTTGGTGAGCAGGCTCTGACAGCTGCTGTCTGATCTTCACAGGTGACGCAGGTGCCCATCGAGTCATGCGAGCAGTACGGAACATGTCACGAGTGTCTGAGCTCTGGAGACCCGCACTGCGGCTGGTGTGTGCTGCACAACATGTAAGTGCTCTTTCTACATGACACTCGCTGTGCTGTCGATTAGACCATGACAATAACAGAGAGTTCGTGATGTCAGTCACTCCATCACCACCTCCTCTTCTCTTTTCTATTTAGAAGCCCAGCTTATATGCGACGATGTGAAACGGAAATAAATGCACTTTATTTGAAATGAACAAGCGAGCTCAGCGGTTTTGGCACGATGATAGCTGACTATGCTTCAAAATGATTAATTAATGATTCATATTGTTTTGATGCTGCAGTCATTTACAGATGAGCCTGATGGCAGAAGCTTATATAGAACCAGGATTTTTTCAATGATAAAAATAGTGATGAAGTTGTGTGAAAGGAGATTTGAGTGTAGACATACGACGATCACTGGTGATTTGAGCACAGTTAATGAATCAGCTTCAGCTGCGTGGACGCAAGCCCCTAGCCCGCTAATCCATTATGTCTGTGCGTACAGCACACACTAACATACATCTAATTAGCATGAAACATGCTCTCATTTATTGCAATAGTGAGTCATGGAGAGGGGAAAAATCAGTGAAGCTGAATAAGAGGTGCATGTTGCTGCAGATAAAAATTTCTGGAAGCTAACGTCGGTTATGGAAGTGTTATTTTATAACACTATTTTGTAACTTTATTTTTAAATTAAGCTGAAAAATGACCTGTCCTCCAACCTTACCGGCAGGGAGTTATGTTAATGTTATAAGGTTATGTATGTCATTTAAGCACTACTCTTGATGGAGATGGAAATATGTAGTTCATTCTGGCTTTGACTAGGCTTTACGCTCACCAAGACACTGCTAGTGAGGTGGAAGTGTAGGGGTTTTGTGTTCATGTATTTTAGGAATGTCGTTTCTGAGCAAATGCTGAACAAATAAACAAATCCTTATTTCAAGCTTATTTCAGGTTTATTTGTCATTTGCACAAAATGTCAGCGACAATTGAACATTGAAATGCTTGTGGTGAGGCTCAGGTTCTCTCTCTCTCTCTCTCTCTCTCTATATATATATATATATATATATATACATCAGTAAATAAAAGGGGACAGTGAGAAGAGATTATTTAAGAGAGTATAAAAAAGCAGGAAGCAGCAGTACAAGGTAGCATTTAAAAATTTAAAAAGAGATTACTATAAAATTAAATGGAGTAGTATGTGAAGTGTGCAATAAATATGTACAATATATCAATATATTGCACAGAGACAGGACTTAGTCCTTAGCAGCAGTAAAGTGGTAATGGTGCCCTTAGCAATATTGCAAATAAAAAAATGTTGAAAAGGCTGAACAGCAGACTACAAAACAAACACAACTGTCTTCAGTGTTTTGATATGAAATTATAATTACCTTAAAAAAGTGCCATGAATAGCTCATGCTGTCTCTCTCGGTGAGACTCGGTGTAGTGCCTGATATACACAAAAAACACTTAGCACTCAGTTAAAAGACTAATGAACTGATTAAAGATCCATGTCTGTGGTTCACATTTATAAATTGCATGTTGACACTAAACCCACATGCGCAATTTCTGTGATTATCAGCATTATTTGAATTGCTCTTTTATTACATAGTATATCGTTCTTGCTTTAAGTGATGACACTGATATTCAGTTCGATGGTTTAACTGCAGACCAAGCGGTTAAGATGTTTCACTCAAATGTGCACACACTCCAAGCAGACGTGAGGTGCAACTGATGAGGGAAATTTGCGTACACTTGCTTTACAATGAGATTTGAGCATAGGGGCCACTGCGAATGGAGCATGGTACAGATAACTTGAATCTCATGTTGTCTTTAGCACTTTAATTTTCTCACACGTTCACCAGCCCTGTTTTATTTTTAGCAAGGATTCTTTGTGCTTGGTAATTCTGTGTAGACACATTTTATTATTACTGTCTTGCTGTGACCAGATGTGTGCAGTACAGCTTTTCTATTTAAATGTCTGTGTTTTTTCTTTCCACCTTTGCACTGTCTAAGCTTTGAAAAGACTAGATTTACACTGTGAGAAAGTAAATGCTCCCGCGGTAGCCCCCTGCACACAGCGTAGGGGCCGTCACTGTCACCTGGTGGCCCATGTGTGTTACAACACCCAGCATCATCAGCTTCAGTCTCAGCAGCATATTCCAATGCATTGCCATTTTTAATTTGAATTCATCACATAAACAATTATCAAATGCCTTTTTTTTTTTCTCCTGGCTTAATTTACAGCAGGTATTCCTTTTCCTCCTGTACGTTGCTTGCTAGTTCATGTCTCCTTTCCCTGTTGGCACACCGAACTACATCCTAATAACAGTCAGCTCGAGCTACTAGCATTTTCCTAATGGTGGCAGCACTGTGAAGAGTGCACTTAAAGTAATTTGCGTAGCCCTTGCGGCGCAATGGGGACAAATAACAGCTCGAGTGCAAGGTACTTTAGTGCGGCTCTTCAGCATTCCAGAACAGGTGCTGTTAAATACTTTAATTTTAGAAATTCTTTTTCTACTCTGTTTTTAATATTTTTAGTTATGAGACGCGACACCTCTCATGTGTATGTTACATAAATCCTCGTATGTATGTTCACACACCTGTCGTAGTGTCTGCAAAGCTGTAGAATCACGCATCCGCCCACACACACACACACACACACACACACACACAGAAGTCTGCTGTGACTGGGTTATGGGATGCTATATGAAATCATTCGGTAAACTCGGTTATAGCTGCGCTGACACAATATTATTCCAAATGCAGTTGATCAGCTAAAGTTGTTGTCTTTTGTTTAGCACTGGAGCTATTTATTACTAGGAGATATTGGAATTCTGTGTCACCTGAAATCTTATTATGTTTGGTGTAACAGAAAAAAAAAATCTAATTTCTTATTTTTGATTAAGCTTCTCCATTAGGATTTTATGTGCATGGCAGCACAGCAGTGTTTCCTGTTTATTCTGTATCGCTGTCCTATGGTTTTCTCTCTCATTCTCCTTTCAGTTTATTCTCTCTTCTCCTCTCTCCCTCTCTCCCACCACCTTGTCATCATACCATCAGCCTCAGATGCAGCCACATCAGGCACATTTTCCACAATTTATGTTGTCTTGATGAAATTAGCCTCCTCTCTCTCTCTCTCTCTCTCTCTCTCTCTCTTCTCCCCTCTCGTCTCCCGGCTCATGTCTGCTTATTTCTCACTCCTGCAGACCCCTTAAGTGTCTCTCCCTCTAGATATGACAGAAAAGAGAGAAGAGAGACAAAAAGAAGGATGGCTCTCCATGCATAATCTCTCACACCTTTGAAGCTGTGAATGGGTTTCTCTCTCTCTCTTTCTCCCTCTCTCTCTCTCTCTCTCTCTCTCTCTCACTCTCTCTCGCACGCTTTCTCTGCTGTTCGTTACACATTCTCGTCTCCTCAATAGCAGTGCTCTAGTGCTGCTCTGGGCCTCGTAATTAGCTACATGGCATCACATTAGCATGATGCGGCGCGAGTGACGAGAGGCACAGTGAAGAAAGTGGTCAAGACTAGCGCTTCTTTCTGTCCCCCACATCTCCCCCCATCCCCCCCGAACCTAGCCACAGAATGGCGCGATCCTCTGACGGCCCCTGTAATTACCGGCAGCTGCTGCCTGACGAGTGAAAGGAGAAGGAGAAGAAGAAAGAGCGAGCAGAGTAGAGGGTGACGGCCAGAGAAACGAGTCTGATTTTGGCACGCCAGGGCCACACAAAAGCATCCAGCGTTTAGATTGCAGTTGCAAACACGCTTTTGTCTCAAGCACACTCGAGTCTCATGGGTGTGGATAAGAGCAAGCTTCAAGCATGGTCCTCATTATGCACACACTCATTCCCAAAGCTCAAACTCAAAGATTTTCCCGCTTGTTGTCCTCATTCAGGCCATTCACAGGCTGCAGAAGGGTGGCTGGAGGATGGAGAGAAAAGAAAGAAGGAGGGAATAAAAATAGCGAGAGAAAGAGAGAGAATTGAATTTGGAAATTAGTTTATTTTAAACCATCTATGATGCAGACACTAACATTTTGCATGTAATAAACTGGATTTTTACATAGATAGATAGATAGATAGATAGACAGACATGTAATGATTCACTAGTTAATTACTTAATTAAAACTTTAAAAACTTAATTAATTTTTTTTTCTATTAAATATCCGTTACTTTCTCTAGAACTGTAGTGCAAAGATAACCTCATCATTAGACACAGAGCGCACTGCCTTTCTGTAGCGCATATTTTTCAAAACTTTTCCAAATCTCTCATACTTTTGTAGAAATGAACTCAACTAAAATCCTTGATTTGACTAGTTTCTGAGTCCTTGTCCCTGACATATATTACCTTTTTTTTTTTTTTTTTGAATGAATCAGCTGGCACTTGGACCTTTCTTTTCTCACACACATAAAACAGAGGTTGAAAAACTGTTAATTATTAAGGAATAATTAACATTAAGATTCTCTACAATTTCCAACACAACATAAGACAGTGCCTTTCTAGTTAACGCTGGTTTGTTTAGTGCACTTCATTCTGAATTGACTTCATTGCTCAACCCAAGGACATTGTGCCAAGGTGTGTCAGCTCTCATACTCAAGCTTTTTTTTTTTTTTTTTTTGTTCAGCACTTTCACTAAAGCTCTATAAGACCAGATTACCACCTTAAACAGGGGCTACTTCCCACATTCCTTCGAATCAGGAGTGATTTCCTTTGGAAAGAGGTTGTCTTCCTTAGGACTGACCACCCCAGCACAGTAGTCCTTGGGTACACTCTTCTAATGTACGTAAAAGCTGAGTAACGACATGCATAGCTCTTATCTCTATCTGTGTTGTCACAGTTTCTGGATGAACAAAGACAGGTCCTGTTAAGTCCATTAGCTAGAACGTACAGCATGCCTGGCAGCATGTCCAAAGTTTCCCAAATTAGGTAAATGTTGTTGAAGGTTGACCTGCCAGACATACAGTACAATACAGTCTGGATAAAGAGAATGGCTTGCTCCATCGCCTTTCCTTGTCTTGTGTCTAATGCTTTTGCAGCGAATACACAACAAAGCCACCAGGCGCCAAGTCAGTTAAGTCTCCATTCTCAGGCAAGAGGGTCAAGACAGCATTCCTTCCTTTAGGCTATCTGGAAGCACATCACACAAGTCTTGTCCTAACACTGACCAGAAAGCACTGGCTCATAAAACCCAACTGGAAGACTATCAGTGATAGACGTCTGTCCATTCTCCATGCCTCTGAGAGCTGTATGCAGCTCATCTATGGACAGGTCCCTGTCAAGCATGTCAACTGACGGCTTTGTGATTTTAGGAAGAATTTCCTCTAGGTCTTGCACCACTGAAAGCTGACTGTCTGCTTACAAATTTCAGTAGACTCTGACAAGAGAACCTCTGAATCTGTATAAACCTCTCTTTGTCCATTTCCTTGCCCAAGATCAAAGAGAAGCTTGGAAAGAGCATCCATGTCTGTCACACTGTTAAAACATGGGCAGACCATCACCCCCTGCACAGCTTTTTCACTTTGAGAGCATCATATAGCCTTGATTGCCTGTGGCCTCCACCAAATCCTGGAGTTCCCCTACTTTAATAGATGTCCGTTGTGACATTGTGGGTGTACTGTTGACAAAATGATTGGCACTTTAGCTACATTCCACCAATACCACAAGTAGAAAAGTGGCTTCTGAAGTGTAAACTTGTCCCAGAAAAAAAAAAAAAAACACTCTCCTTGAAGTTGACATCATCTAAAAGCATTGTGTTAAAACTGCCACTGTGCACTTTGTGGTTTTACGTTGATCTGAAAACCCAACAGGATATGCATTGAATACTGAATACACTCAACTGATAAAGCTAAAAAAAAACAATCAAGCATAGAGTCTAGAGTGCGCTCACCTGTACTGGTCACTGACCTTTATGAACTTTTCTCCAGATATCCTGCAAACTACATCTCCATTATCTCACTCAGACTCTTTCAGGAAGCAGAATGAGGTTCTGTATGATTCCTGTCCATGCTGGTAACAGTACAGTGGAATCAACACCCACAATGAAAAAAAATGTCCAAAAAGAATTTTCAGTTATAACTGGAGCATATATACATGTGAAAAACCAAAAACCTCAGTCTCAAAGCAGGCTCTCACACAAGTCTTTCTTTTATAACTTATTCATGTTGCTGTTTCTTTTCTTCAGAAAGATGGCATCAGCTTTTTTTTGCTTCTCCTTTTTTTTTTCTTTTACTACGTCTGCTCTTTCGCTATAATCCCTAGCCGTTTGTGTTTAGTGCCGCTGTAATAATTTCACTTATGGCGAAAAAAATAAATAAGGTCCATTTGTTTATTGGTGTTGACAGCCGTTTTTATTAGAAAAATACTAAACTGTCACTTTTATTTTATTTATTTATTTATTTTTAGCTTACTCACAATTTTCTTTGTGTTAATTCTCTAGTTCAGAAAATGCTAAATTGTTCATTCAGTTCCACCTTTTGGATTAAGCAGGAGGCATTTCTCAGCCCTTACCCCTCGTAGACTCTTATTTCATAACAGTGTGACCAGTTTGAGTCTGAAGAATAAAGCCATCACTGTCTGAAGTATGATCGGTTTCAGCTTTCTTCACTCACTTCATTACCCTTATTAATATCAGTACATTTCCTGTAGTTGCTCTTCTCTTTGTCAGTGTGCTCTTCTGAGTATTATGTTTCTGGATGGACTACTATGAGGAAGCACCGGTGTAAATAAGTTCTGAATTACATCCACAGCTCGACTGATCTCATTTGTCTTCTCAGTGGTTAAAAAAAAAAAAAGGGTCATACTTGATCATACTTAATATGTCCTATTAGATTTCCCACCACCAGGCAGCACTCCTCTACACTGATCCCACTTTAATGCTGATGGCATGTTAACTCCCGGAGATTGGAGTCACCATACTGCCCAGCAAAAATCCTGAGCACAGACACTCACAATGTCTCACACACCATTTCACCAAGCTAATTCTAAGATGTTATGCTGAAAAAAATGTAAGATATATGATACAAAGAAAAGATATATACAAGGAAAATACTTTAACCAGTCACTCCTTCACATGTGTATGGACACAGAATGAGAGAGAGAGAGAAAGAGAGAGAGAGAGAGAGAGAGAGAGAGAGAGAGCGAGCGATTGAACGAGGAGGTGGAAAGCTTTGCTTTTGGATTTGGCAGGATTAATCTCGCCAACAAAGAACACTAATCCTAGAGATCTGATTGGCTGAGCTCCAGTGTGGTCAGAGGTCATCAGAGTTCCTTTTGTTATCTACTGTCATGCAGTAGCTTTGAGTCCCTCTACGGAGGAATGTGCAGATTCACCACTGCTTGCTCAGACATGGCATGATTACAGAGAAGAAGAAGACATTTGATGTATACAGCAAACGAAACAAAACAAATTCAAACAATGGTGAGAACGGGAGAGCTTTTTCCCCGCAAATCTTGAGGCACTAAAGAAGGAAAGCTTGCTGGTGAATAGCTTGCAGTTGGCAGCTTTGGTGTTACACGAAGAGCTTCCAGGACAGTCCAGTAACTTCCACAGCACCTTCAAATATCAAAAATGGGGATATCAGATAATTAATCAAACCCCCTTAACTTTACCTATTTTAATCACATTAAAAGGGATAGAATAGATGGATGGCAGTTTTATAAACGGGGTCATTTTGGTCACTAACCAGGGGGCTTCACGTCACAGCTCAAACCAAGCCCGCCCCAAATACACGTACTTGCATATTAATAAAGAATAAAACAGTTTTTCTTGAAGTAAAAATCCATCCAGAATGATGATTATTTATAATTAGCACGTGATCATCAGTGGCATCCATGATTTATTTTCGTAATGAAATTCTGAGTTGACTTTGGCGTTTAAACTTCTTTCACTGACATTCTCAACTACCTGCTGATAGCGGTGCCAGTGGGATTAAGTCCTCGCTTTATCTCTAACTAAAGAGATCCATGCAGCAGCGCTTTAGTCCTTTAATCTTCAGTCCAGCTCTCTCACTTCCTCGTCTGGACACTCTGCTCAAACTAGATCGCTTTCCAAAGCGTCAGAATTCATCGCGGTAACAAGCAAAAGCACAAATCCAAGTCGACAGAGGAATGGCTTCAGAAGAAGAAGATCAACGTTTTGGAATGGCTCAGTCAGAGCCCGGATCTAATCTTGTGGAAAAACCTGTGGAATGTCGCAATTTGATAGAGCTTGAGCTTTTTTTCTGTGAGGAAGAGTGGAGTAAAATTGCCAAATCAAGATGTTGGTAGTCTCTTACTTAAAAAAAAAAAAAGACTGAGTGTGTATTACAAGCAAAAGGTACTTTAACAAAGTACTAGCAAAAAGGTTATTGTACATACTTTTCTTTTTTTCCCCTAAAATGTTTTATTTGTTTTTCACTTGAATTACCTTG
>CM040990.1:17198147-17199296 GCA_022985145.1 Pangasius djambal
CACACACACACACACACACATACACACCTAGTCCGGAGAACTGGAAATGTTTATTTATAGAGCGCTCCAGCATCTGTGACTGCTCCCCGGAGAATGACTTCAAAGGGCTGTGTGTGAATGTGTTTTTGTGTGAAGTGAGAGAGAAGTTCAAGAAGCTGATTGAATTTGTCAGATGTCCATTTTCATCCGTTTTAAAAAAGGAAAAAGGAAACACAGCTTTTCTGGCACCTTTTATAGTGCCTGCTCACCTGCATCTGAGGCTAAGAGTTGGCTGACAGTTTGTGCCATTGCCTTATGCTCAGGCCATCTGCTGTGTACCTGATGAAGCTTGATTGAAAATACTGCAGTGCTAATAGCAGCTACACTCAGACGCTTTTCCTCTGCCATCTCTGTGTTCAGCTGCTGGTGAAGGTGACTGATGTTCCTGATCTCTCTGCTGGAATCACCTGCGCCTTTGGGAACCTGACTGAAGTAGAGGGGACGGTGAATGGTAATCAGATCCTGTGCATCTCTCCTGCTGCTAAAGATGTCCCCGTAATTCCTGCTGACCAAGGTACTGCTCTAAAGGTCTATTCTCTTTATAATCCGTTCTTCTCTCCCTTAACTTCCATCTCCAGTTTACTCACATGCACAAATTCATTCTGGTTTTCATCCCTCAAACGCGCTTCAGATCCCGCCATCCGTTAGTTCTCTCTTTTTACCATTTCCTCTCTCCGCCCACTTCTCCCGGGGGCGTGGCTTTGGCTAAGCTCTCTTATAGATGTTCTATTAATAGAGCCTCTCAGACGCGTGCTCCACTGCCTTCTAATGAGAGCTTCATTCAGCAGGGCTCTGTGCTCTCACGCCCATCGATTCCACACACACTGCAGCTCTAATGAGCTTACACTGACCTCAGGTCAGCCTCCGGGCTGGAGCCATGCTCTCAGCCACACTTACACCTATTACAGGTGATATTTGCAGCCATTTTTCTTGTGCACTCACTCAGCTCAACAGAGAATGAGAGCTGTGATTAGAGATGCGGACATGAGACAGAAGTGAAACGTGTGAAGATGAAGACAGTCATATAGGACAGATATACACTGCCCTCCAAAAGTTTGGAAACGCCTGAACAAAATAGGGTTTTTGGGCAATATCAGCATAAATCCTCTT
>CM040990.1:17199396-17239396 GCA_022985145.1 Pangasius djambal
AATTTGAGTATTTTTCTATGTTATGTTCATGTTTATGTTCATAAACTTTTTATTTAATAAAATATGTTTTCATAGTTTGTGTTGTCCCTTATTATCAATGCAAAATGGTCACTAACTAAAGAGGATTTATGCTGATATTGCCCAAAAACCCTATTTTGTTCAGGCGTTTCCAAACTTTTGGAGGGCAGTGTAGGTATTTAGAGTCGTAGTCAAAAAAGTACGGCTCATTTGGTGTCAGATACAAAAGGTCAGTTTTCTTCCAGGTGGCGCTGATGAAACTCTAATGATAGATCTCGACAGCTCATTTCAGTAAAAGAAAGCTTCTCAGATGAGCGTGAGCTCGCTAATTAGTCACGCTCTGTCACATGTTACCTCCTGATCAAAGGTAGATGGTCATGACGGACACCTGTATGAGGCAGCCACCGTGTAAGTAATCCCACAAGTTCTCAGGGTAAATGACAGCTCTGTTTACCCACAATCCTCTACTTCCCGTAGGGAGCACGGCCCAATCAGTGTGGGCCCTCAGGTAAATGTCATCTAAACCTCATATTTCCCTCTGTCTCCTTCAGACGCATCAGGCAGTATAGATTATTAACCATCACCCAGGAACATCGATCATGCGCAGAATTAATAGCGTGAAGGCGAGGTATATCGAGCTTGTAGTGGAGTGGTGACTGATATTTCCCGTTCTGATCTATTTTCCAAACCAAAATGTCTACTTCTGGGAATTACTGAGCAAGATACTCCTGAAATGTAATAAAAATAATCCACTACCCCTGCATGTGTTATTAAAAAAAAAAGCAGAAGAAAGCGGAGAGAGCAGGTGTGAAGGATAGCTTGGGGTCACAGCTGACTCCTACACACGGTATGCCAGCCGAATTTGTGCCCAATCGCTCATCCGAGTGTGAGGAGCTGGCTGCTTATTGAACGTTTTTAACATTTTCAATGCCTTGCCAAATGAGACAGAGCTGGCTGCGGTCCGTGCCGATGGCAGCAGCTTTGCTGGCTCTTCACTCAGCGCTGCGGCCCACAGACACCATCTCGTATCAACACAGGCACTCTGCACCACTGTACCAAACCTCACGTGTGCTCTGTAGGTACAGGCCAGGGTGAAGCAGGGTAAAGCAGTTTGTAGCCATATGCCTCACAGTGTGAGCAGCAGAACAAGTAACAAATATTGTCTGGGGAAGAAACAGAGCCACTGTTACATGCAACCTTTATGTGTGCACGGAAAAAAAACAAAAAAACAACTGAAGTGTTGAATGAACATGTATAGTGGTGTTCAATTCAGTTAAGACCAGCTGGACATTACAGTAACTGATTCAACACTGGGGCTTTTGCTGTGTATTAGCAAATATGTGACTTAAGTGCCATGAGGATTCACTTTGCTTTCTCTCATTCTGTCTGTGTGTCTCAGACTGGTCTGGGGTGGAACTCAGGCTGAACTCGAAGGAGACAGGCCAAATGCTGATCAGCACTGAGGTTAAATTCTACAACTGCAGTGTGCATCAGCTGTGAGTATCTTTTTTTTTTTTCCTTAGCTGTACCCTGTACAAAAATGTACCGCAAAGTTTACACTCATTTACTGGCAGCAGATTAGCGTTTGTTCATTTGTAGCTGAAGCTTTTATCCAAAGCGACTTCCGGTTGAGACGGGATATAAATGAGCAGTTGAGGAGGTTAAGCTTGATGGTGCTGGGATTTGAACTCAAAACCTTCTGTGCTATAGCTCAAAGGCTTAACCACTGAGCCACTGCTTTCAGCAACACGCTAGCACTGATAACCATCTGCCACCGAATTAACTCGTACTAAAAGATGCCTAGCGGTTTACTATCCTTTTTAACTAGCATGTAAACCTTAAATCAGTGACCGCTTATGCTCGCGTATATTAGTCGCTAAAATGAAGGACACAAAAACGATCCACTTATTTTCTGTAAAATAATAAATCTAGATTTTGCTGTTAAAAAAACCCCACTATGCATATCATCCTGTTCATCAGCGCAACACACAGTATGTCATTAATATTTATTAGTATACTATGTGTACGCTCTATTCTTTCTACGTCTTTGTGTATTTGTGTCTGCTGTGTGTGTTGCATTTGTGAAGCGCATAAAAGATGCTTTTTCTGTCTTGCTGGTGTTTAGTGGTGACAGCACTGACTCTTTGCAGCTCTGTAACCTTGACTCTGGCTGCACGACAGATATTTTGGAAGTGTTGCGTAAAACGGACATTAGTAAGCATTTCCGACCCAAAGGGCATTTTGCGCATACTGAGTAAGCTTGCCACGGTCCTGAGTTTAGTGTTGTGGAGCTGCACGTGACTGTGGAGTGCTCAGAGACCCCTCTAGCGGGGGTGCAGTAAATCGCTAAGACATCTGGCTATCATGCATATTATGTTCTCTTGCCATGCCTGGCTTTGGCCCTCACTATTGTAAAAAGCATCCATTAAAGCTAATGCCATCCGATTGTTTGACATTTCTCAAGTGCAGGAGTGGAATTTTTTCGGCTCTAAGTGGGCTGTTGATATCCCGCTCACGTGTTTGTGGTGTCTGGTGCATTCTGTGGAAAGCAGATGATCTTCCGCACAGGAGATGAAAGCGCTCGATTGGCTGGAAGCTTCCGAAATGACGGAGGAGGCGCTGGCCACAGTAGGAGATGACTGGCTAGGTTTTTAAAGCTTTTATTCTTCAGCATCCATGCCTCCTCTTTTTCCCCTCTGTTGCCCCGATTATCGGCATCCTCTCTTAATCCATTCTTTTTTTTTTATAGTACCATGTCCGACAAACATCCCAGCAGATCTGGAACTAATCAAACAATCTCCCTCTATCCGATCCCCTGAGTAATCCCTCAAACACACATACATATACACACATACACACATGCTTTTGCCCTCCCGGTATGTCTCACCAGCTGCCTCTCTATGCCCATGTCTAAGGGGGATTATGGGTACAGTGGAGCAGAATGGTGCTTCCTGGGTGGCATGGAATTGCGTCTCATCTCATCACTCTTTGACACCGGCTAAGTGCTTGGCACGCTCGGCCTCCCCACCATCCTCTCTTCCTCCTCTTTCACTCCTCCGATATAAATCCCTTAAATAGTTTCTCAGAGGCATCATACAGGCCACTGAGGCAAGGGATCCTTCCTGAGGAGCATATGCGCAACAGAGCGCTTCACTGCTTCATCACTGATTAACATGTCAGCAGAAACTAAGACTCATACGTCATATTGTGCTCACAAATGATAGAGGCTCAATCCTCCTGATGACACTCTTTTAAAAGATACCTCCGAATGTTAGATCTTTTTCAGCCTCACCAAAAAGGTGTCTTGGACACTCTAAGGGGAAACTACAGTACAAATTAGATTAGATCCTTCCTTTGTGTGTTTTGGACAGCCTACATTTCATGAGTGGAAAAATTGTTCCCCTTCCTCCATGATAAATGTGCTGATTGTATCCTCTCCTGGAGGATCTCTGAGTCATCAGTAGGCACACACACGCACACACACACACACACACACACACACACACATTTGTCTTACTATCCTTCTATGGTCCTTCCACTGACATAATTATTAATGCAGCTAATTAATGCTATGCTACACCTAACCCCAACCCTGACCTTAACCTCGGTAACCAAAAGGAAACCAAAAAGCAACTAAAAAGCAGTTTTCCTCACAGTTACAAGCCGAATGTCACCACATGGTCAAAAATGTTCAATATTCCTATCTTTGTGGGGACATATGGCCCTCGCCAAGATAAAAAAATAAAAATAAAAAAAAAACATGCCTATACACATACACACACATAGAAAAACTTGCCATTATCTCTTAGGGCTGCAGCTAGAACCATATTTCTGAATATGTTATTCCAATGCTATTTCATGGCATGTTTTATTAGGGATTTAATAAGAGAATCATCAGTAGAGTAAATGTAAGAGGACCAGCTCTTCTGGAACGGTCTGTTATGATAAGCTAATTACAAATGAAAGGTATTTCAAAATCATGAACATGTTCCGGGGAAATTCTAAGAAGATTCCTTATACTCTGGACTGCTAGCTAGCAAGATTTACTAAATTTAATTAAAAAAGCAAGTGAGAGCATGCAAACTAGTGATCTGAACTAGTGAAGGAGGTAATAAACTCACGCAGACTGAACTTGGCAGATTAGAGCACGAGCACATACTGAGCATACTTTTTTTTTTTTACATCGAATGTGAATAAAGACCACTCTTTTGTTGTGTGAGCTGAAGTAGACTCTCGCTCACGTAAGAAAAAATCTCTGCTTCTACATCGCATTTCTATAGACTTTACCCTCCAGAGCTCAGATCATTCGGAACAGGTCGTCCTTCCAAATTCATCTCTCTCAGCGTTAGTGCACTAATGTGTATTACAGATCGATGCTTGTTTGTCCTCGTAAATCGTAGCTTTTATAGAGATGCGTAGGGTCTCTTTAAGGTTAAGGACAGTGCTCCAGAGAATTCATCTTATGTCGAACTGGTAGATCATTCAAATAGCGTGTGAGATGACGTGCACTGTGTTGGTGTCAGTTATGAACAATACATCAATTACTTACTAATGTATGCCAAATGAATAGTCAGAGAAGTTTAGTGCTTGGGACAAAGATTTAATTACTCAGAATTTGCAAAATCCCAGCAAGGACACAACAGAAGGTGAGTGGGATATGAATATTTGAGCACTTTCCTGTGGGGCTACAGAAAATAATGGCAGTCTGCTGTTTTCAGGATACTTTTGGTACTTTTGGTTTGGATTGGTTATAACTGCATATAATTAAACAAACCACAAAGCAAAAAAAATATATAAATGTTGGCGGAGGGCTGAAAACATACTCATAAAGCTCATTAATTTCATTCTTTGTTCAGAAATTAGTTGAAGGATAAAAGGGTACTTAAAATGTTGCTATGTACGTGCAGAAATCGGAAAAAAAAAAAAAATCACCTGAGCACTTAGTAGATAATTATATAAATGATTAGTTTAAAACATTTTGTGTATCACATTCAGAGTTTATTTGGGCCAGATATGCAGAACACATCGCATTTATGCAGCACTACAGCTCTGTCCTGTGAGTCGTGATTTTTCAGTTTGCATCTACAAAATAAATAAATAAATAAATGCTGCAACCCAAAATACATGTCAAAATACATATTTGGTTCACTTCCTGCTGTTTGGTCAATTCAGAGTCGAAATACTTTCTCAGTGCAATCGAGCTGCATGAGTTTGAGTTCACTACACACCAGGCCAAACTGGGTCCCGCGTTCTCACCCGCGCAAACGAACCCACACTGCAGGGGAAAGCACACCAGCGTTCGCAGGACACATTCAAATGGACTAAACGCTGCATATGTGAAAGCACCATTCGGGGTTCTTTCTTTTCTAAAAGTGCACCTCGGGTTAAAAAAAAAACAGGGCAGTTTTGCCGATGTAGTGAAGAGCTGAATAAAACTTTTATCTTCATGTGTGTCTTTAGGTGTCTATCTTGTGTAACCAGTTCCTTCCGGTGCCACTGGTGCAAGTACCGAAACCTGTGTACACACGATCCGTCTAGCTGCTCTTTCCAGGAGGGACGGGTCAATGCCTCAGAGGTACACACACACACACACACACACGCACACACACACACATTGACTCACTCATACACACTCACACACATTCTGCAGCTTCCTATTTGCTCTCCTGGTGGATGACTAACCTTTTGCCAAATTATCTCATGTTTCCAGTAATTATGCAGGCAGACTGTTTTAATAAGAACTTGAGCGAGGGAGTCTGTAGATAATGGTTAATCAATAATAAAAAGGTAATTGCAGTATAATGACATATCAGCCCACTTGCCGAGCCACTTATGTAAGTGACTAAAAGTGTTGTGCACTTAAAGACTGAAGCCATGCACAGCATGCGGGATTGTTTTCTTGTTCAGACTGAGCTCAGCGTGCCATTACACTGCACTGACACTTTGTGATTGCCACACACAAAAAACTACAAATTCCAATTTGTATCACTCACAATTCTACTTATGGAAGATAAACAGCATACAGAACGGACAATGATTTGATAAGATTGTCGTCCAGAAGTCTAACTAAATAATTTGCCTCACTTTCCAGGCACAGTTAGCTGCTGCTAATCTTAATACTTTCTCAATAATATCTGAATTTTATATCTGAATTTTAAATGTTGTGTAGAGACTACAAGCCAGGCTAGACCGTTTAGCTGCAACAGACAGGTCATGTGTGTGGAAACATCTATACACTGTCATTTCAAAGCAATGTTTAACAAAACTACAGTGTACCTAATGACAGCAAGAGTGTAAACGGATTTTCTCTGAGCTTAGATACCTTATATATATATATATGTGTGTGTGTGTGTGTGCGTATGTGTGTGTGTGTGTGTATATATATATATACATATCATAACCATACGTTTTTACCTTTGTTATATTGTTATATGTCTTGCATAAATATTAACCACTTTTGAACTTTTCTACATTTTGTCATAACTTATTTGGGAATATGTGGGAAATTAATGTAGTTTGCCAAATTAATGTAGTTTACGGATAAAAAAAAAATGTAAAAAATGTTATTGCAGACGTATTCACCTCATTTGCTTTGAAACCCCTAAAATTAATTCCTTTGGAACGAGACACGGGCGTCATTTTTTTTTAGTTTGTTAGTGAAGAGCTATGCATTGTTCGCGTATTCTTTCAGTAGCTGAGTTTATGGCTCTGAGTTTATTGCTCTATCTCGCCCCCTAGTGGAACAACAGAGATTATTATTATTATTATTATTATTATTATTATTATTATTATTATTATGTTTCAATTCAATTATGGTCCACAAGATGATTTTAGTTTAGAGCATAAATTCTAAATGAATTTGGCGGACCAGATTAGAATCTTTATTGGGATGGTCCCAGGCTACACACTGCTTTGACACACCTGGTTTGCATTTTAATAAAAATCTACTATATATATGCAAAAAAAAAAAGAACCCTGAACCATATCTATTTTTTTAATCTACTTCCAAAACAAGCAAGTGTATTTTTAACAAAAAAAACAAACAAAAAAAACAATCTGACTGGAATGAGTACTAAATAAGCAACTAAAGAGGCACAACTCTAGTTTTCGGTTGGCCAGGTAACTCATGTCAGCTGAGGTTATTCTTTTATCTCTTGCAACTGTGAATGTGTTTATGCATACGTGTGTGTGTGTGAGTGTGTGTTTGTAGTGGGAAAGACTATTCTTGGATTCTTGGTATCAGCTGCTAATTACTCATGAGGAGAGGGCGAGTGTGTGTGTGTTTACCACTTGACAGGTTCTAACGTAGCACATTAATCAACTGAACACCTGCAAGCACGCACATGCACACGCACACACACACACACACACACACACACACGCATGCATGCACATGACAGTCCCCAAGCCTCTAGTGAGATGTCCCGTTGCCTCACACACTTTTTTGCAGTAGTGCTGTTATTGGCAAGTCCCTCCTCTGACTGCTGTGATTTAAACAGTGATTAAGTGGCAGGCTACAGAGGAATGCTGAGGACGTAAAGTGGCGGAGAAACAAACATACACACACACACACACACACACACACACACAAACACGCACAGCTTCTGTGTGCTCATAGCCATTATGTATGTTGTTTCCTACCCAGCATAATAGTGTGTGTGTATGTGTTGTATGAGTATGGGCATTTGTTCATTGTTGGTGTTCCTGGTGTGTGCTGTCAGGACTGTCCTCAGCTAGTGCGCTCCGAGGAAATTCTGATCCCAGCTGGAGAAGTGAAGCCCATCACGCTGAAGGCCCGGAACCTTCCGCAGCCTCAGTCAGGTCAGCGCGGCTATGAGTGTGTGCTGCACATCCAGGGGGTCAGCCACCGAGTCACAGCACTGCGCTTCAACAGCTCCAGTGTACAGTGCCAGAACAGCTCGGTATGACACACACACACACACATATATACCCTATAGAAGGTGTCTCTACATCTGCTCCTAATGACTGCACCTGCGTAGACCTCATGACATTAAAATCCCTCCACTATTCTGCAAAGTCAGCAGTTCCTTTGTCTTCTCTCTGTTTCAGTTCAGAGTAGCTCTGCTGGCATGACCACGCTGAATTAAAAAGGAACAAAAATCGACTAAATCTACTATATCCTAAATTAGCACATCGATCAAACAAAACAGTTCTATAGGACTGACCAATAAATCATATTTAAGCTAATGATATTCTGAATTTATTATTTAATTAACCACAATCAGCTGGGATCAGATGTTGCTGAACTCAACTGAAGCCGACTCTGATGATGGCTTAAATTCATCATTTAAGAGATTAACAGTCAGATCTAAGATGTTATACATATGAAAGAATATGAGATTATAAGGCACAATGTGAAAGGCACTTTTCAGAAAAGGATTTTTACACATACATACATACATACATACCACACACACACACACACACACACACACACACACACACTAACAAGCATTGTGCACTGAGGTGAGCTGTCTTTCCGAGTCTTTGTGTCTTTGCTCACTCCAAATTCTCCATTTTTACACCACCATCTCTCTCTCTCTCTCTCTCTGCCTCTCCCTCTCTCCTTCAGTATCTGTACGAGGGTATGAGGATTAGTGAGCTGCCGGTGGATTTCTCTGTGGTGTGGAACGGCAACTTCATCATCGATAATCCTGAGAACATTCGAGGTAACCCTCCAACAGAGCTCCCCTTTGAACTCTGCCTTTTGTCAGAGCATAGCACACACACACACACACACACACACACACACACACACACACACACACACACACACTCAGCAGACAAACAAACACTCATAAATACTGATGTAACAAGTAGGAAGACTCATAGTCACACATGCATGCACAAGCAGCATGCGTAGTCATCCACATAGTCATCTCTCTCTCTCTCTCTCTCTCTCTCTCTCTCTCTCTCTGTGTGTGTGTGTGTGTGTGCGTGTGTGTGTGTGTGTGTGTGTAAATCACGGCTTTTTAAAAGTGAACGCTGCAATCACAAGAATCATCACTATGTTTTTCACACACAAAGCAAACTGAAGTCTATTTACTTGAGGCAAAGGAAAGCTTACTCCTGGTGACTGTTGTGGTTTCAGGAGAAACTCTTCAATTCAATTCACTGTTAATTATATAGAGCTTTTAACAATAGACATCATCACAAAGCAGCTTTACAGAGACTTCTGTTACAGACGTTTCTAGAAACTAGAATCTTGATGTTATAAATATTAACATCGGTTTGAACCTACAGCCGAGTGACTAGGTGATGTTACACCATGCCACCACAGGAGCATTCTGTTAAATGTGTTTTCAGAATCTTGAAACATTCCCACGTTATTTCAAATTAATAGCGCCCAAAACACCTCTAATGAATATTTCTTTAGCATCCTTGATAGGATTTTTACTGTTCCTGAAGAGGATTGGTAATATAATTTGTAAGTAAAGAATGAAATATCTGTGTAATTTGCCTAGTTCTAGGTACCAGTTCAAAGTTGTTGTTTTTTTTTAACATTACCATAACGTTGTGTAGAACAGATTGCTATTACTGAGGGAGCCAAAACTTTGGAAATCTGCTGATCTGTACTGAATTCCAGTCATTGATCTTGTCAGTAATCACTTAAATTATAGTATCTCCTCAGGTAAAAGTAATCCAGCTCAAATCAGGCTTGAATGGGGTTTTGGACTTATTTAGGACTTATAGATTTCACAGCAGGACCTTGCTCTATTCTCTGTTGTGCTTATTAAGCGTGATAATGGACGCCTCCTGTTCCCCACAGTGCATCTGTACAAGTGTGGCGCTCAGAGAGACAGCTGTGGCATGTGCCTGAAGGCGGAGAGGAAGTTCCAGTGTGGCTGGTGCAGTATGGAGGGCCGCTGCACCCTACAGCACCACTGTCCCATGATCAACCCCTACACCAACCGCTGGCTAAACCTAGCCACCAATAACGTCAAGTGCACTAACCCACGCATCACTGAGGTCAGTAAACCCGTCTGTTCTTTTTACTCATTTAAAATGGATGAACTGCTTGCTGGGGCACATTAACCTGGACCACTTATATTTTGTAGGGGTTTGGCTTATATTTTATAGAGAATTCACTTTTGTGAAGTCTGTAATTTGTTAAATATATCCAATATTTATTATATATTACCAATATTTAAGGTTAACACTATGGTTCATTTAACTGCTTTAGCAGCAGGATAAAAATAGCATACTGTATGTCTGTTCTGAGAGTGCCATTTTTATTGTTCTTTATTATGAAGACAGGAATAAAACACAAATGAAGTGCTGTTATGGGAAAACAATCTATATGGCAAGGTGGTGTGATGAGGCCTGCCATGAAGCAGAGTTACTGTTGCCACTCTGAAGCTTTATTATTAATTTTATTACGTTTTATTCCTCTTAAAGCCCAGCAAATTGCCAATGATTACACCTTATATTTTTAAAATAAAGAATTATGACAACTAAAAACGGTCACTCCCTCACTGGCCTCTTTTTCTTCTCTTTCTTAAAGTTAATAAGAAAAACAAACAAAGCTTGTCATGTTAACAAGACACTACAAATCCCTCTGTCCTGGAGACATTGCCATGCCAGAAAGCTTAAAGAAACAGCTTTACCTCCACCTGTTACAAATCGCTGACACTGGAGACCCCTTCCAAAAATGCTAACGTATTAGAACGGGGACATTAATATAAACCTTGCAGCTGGAACCACTGTCAAAGCTACTCTTCAGACCAATCAGAATTAAGCACTCAACAGTGCCGTGCAATAAATTACATTAATATAGATGAGGAGGTGCCTCCAGGTTTTATTTATCTATTTTTGCTCGCCTCTGCTTTATATTAAAAAATTTTCATTAGCAATACTAATGAACTTGCCGCTGAATTTGCTGCAGACCTACTCACATGGACTAATATGGACACATCATGGCATATAATGATATGATTGAAAATGCATAACAACATGTTAAAGCCTTATGCCTAATTTGGTTCATGTACAACTCATACACACTTTGGACCCTACGCACAGTGGGGTCCAAAATTCAGAGACCACTAATGAAAATGCCTCTATTTTCACTCTTTTCTAATTTCATACAACAATATTCATTACAAATTATATTATCGACAACGACTTGGGTGAAAAGTAGAACCTTTGAAACATTTACAGAGTTTCTTCGGGTTTGGTATGTGCCCTCTTTGCTTTAAAGACAGTGTGCACTCGAGCTGGCATGGCATGCATCCATTTTAGATCAAATCCACCGGAGTGTCGTCTGAACACGTGCTTCAGTGGGAGAGATTAGACATGAGGAAAATCTGACCTTTTGTACAAAGCAGTTAACATGGACAATATCACAGATTTGCTTTTAAACAGGGACCTAGAAACAGTGCAGCATCTTGAATATTAAATATTCAAGATATTGAACATTTACTTTCTTCGTGTTAAATATTTAAAAATTCTAAAACCTACTGTTTATTTTAAATGGGAAAAAAATCCCAGATTTTTAATGTGGTATATAGTATATAGTATATATTGGATCATAATGACCAAAAACATAGCTTAAATGCTGTAGGTGACGCGACGACATGTGTAACGCAATTTCTTAAACACAACAGTCAGCCTGAGCCTGTGCATTTACTCTGTTCTTCTCTCTATGAGTCTGTCCGCCCTCATTCTCCTCTTGCTATCTCTCCTCAAATCACTTTGCAGGGGGGAGAGCAGCTGGTGTTTGATTTCATTGAGTGACTCACATATATATGCGTGTTTGTGTGTCTTTTTGGATGAGGCTCTGTGTGTGTGTGTGTGTGTGTGTGTGTGTGTGTGTGTGTGTGTGTGTGTGTGTGTGTCACCTTCAGTCTATCTGCAAGGGCAAGAAGTTTCAGCCATCACTCTAGGGTGCAATGACCAGACTCAAGATAGCAGCAGTGAAACATTATCCTTCTTTGCTTGTGTGTTTCCTCTGTATGAGGAGAAAGAGAGGATTCTGTTGTTTAAATCATCTAAAGAATTATACAAGAAATGTATCTTTAGTGTTCAACCCTCCTCACTCAAACACTGCTTCAGTCCATACAGGTGGCAAATTAAAGGAAAATAAGCAGTAGCTCTGTTATACTTAGAGGCATTTTACTGCCATGATTTGAGTCACCACTAATCAACACAGAAGGTTTTCTAACTGATCACCTTTGAACACCGGTGGGTGTGGTCGCTTCCAAGATGACCCTGTCCCCGTCCACAGAGCACTAGGAGTCACTGAATGGTTCGATGAGAATGAAAATGATGTAAATCACATACTATGGCCTTCATGGTCACCAGATCTCAACCCAAATCAACACTTACGGGAGATTTTGATGCCAAGATGTATTGAAGCTGTTCTGTAGGTTCGTGGTTGCCCAACACCTTACTAAGACACAAATTTGTCACCCATCTATTTCAATATAAGGACTCAGGTCTAGTGAGCAAGTAAGACAGAACATGATCCATGTGTGCTCACATATAGAAACACACACACATACACCCGCAGACACACAGGCTGTAGTAAAGCCGTAGAGTGATCATGTTTCAGTCTGTGGTTTGACTGAGCTGAGGTTATCGATGCCTCTACTGGTAAGGGGAGAACAGAAATAGGAGCTCTGCCCTACTCTCAGTGTGTGTGATTTTGTGTGTGTTTGTGTGTGTGTGTGTGTGTGTGTGTGTGTGTGCAAGGAGAAAGTAAGACATAGTGTATAATTAGCACGAGTAATGCATGGCTGGACTGTGTTTGGGTCTGGCCTGGTACAGAACCCACACACTGAACAATTTGTGTCTTCCGGACCTGACGGTGTGCCGACAAGCCAATTAAAACAGTTCAGTTA
Source organism: Pangasius djambal (assembly GCA_022985145.1). Classification (NCBI taxonomy): domain Eukaryota; kingdom Metazoa; phylum Chordata; class Actinopteri; order Siluriformes; family Pangasiidae; genus Pangasius; species Pangasius djambal. The sequence continues at coordinate 17,212,275 of CM040990.1, forward strand.
AAGACTCTGCTAGTAGCGCCTTTTTTATTTTTATGTATAAATACAAAAAATAAAGACTAGCTGCCCAGGCTACACTAATTCAAACAAGATAAATCTCATCTCAAGGAAAGCCAAGTCTGTGCAGTGACCTAGTTCACATACACACACACACACATGCATATACATATATATATATATATATATATATATATATATATATATATATATATATATATATATATATATATATATATATATACAGTCAGGTCCGGAAGTATTTGGACAATGATGGAGTTTTTGTGATTTTGCCTTTATACACCACCACAATGGATTTGAAATAAAACAATCAAGATGTGATCAAAGTGTAGACTTTCAGCTTTATTATAAGACGTTCCACAAAAATATGGCATTTAGCATTTAGGAATTACAGCCATTTTAAGTAAAGTACTTCCATTTTCAGGGGCTCAAAGGTCTTTGGACAATTGACTGACAAGAAGTTAACTGACCAGGTGCGGTCCATTCCCTTGTTACTTCAAGACAAATGAAGCAGATAAAAGGTCTGGAGTTGATATCAGGTATTGAGTTGGCATTTGGCAGCAGTTCGACTGGAGCTACCAATATGAAGTCCAAGGAGATCTCAATGCAAGTGAAGGAGGCCATCATTAGGCTGAAAAAAGAACATAAATCTATAAGAGAGATAGCAAAAACCTTAGGTGTGGCCAAATCACAGAAAGAAAGAAAGCACTGGAGAGCTCAACAACATTGAAACGCCTGGAAGACCACAAAAGACAACTAAAGTGGATGATTGCAGAATCCTTTCCTTGGTGAAGAAAAACCCCTTCACAACATCAACAGAAGTCAAGAATACTCTGGAGAAGGTAGGCGTATCATCGTCAAAATCTACAATCAAGGGACGCCTTCATGAATGTAAATACAGGGGGTTTACAACAAGGTGCAAACCACTGGTAACATTCAAGAACAGGAAAGTCATATTAGACTTTGCCAGAAAACATCTAAAAAAAAACCTCCCACTTTCTGGAATAAAATTCTTTGGACTGATGAAACCAAGATTAACCTGTACCAGAATGATGGGAAGAGAAAAGCATGGTGAAAGAAAGGAACAGCTCATGATCCAAAGTATACCACATCATGTGTCAAACATGGTAGAGGAAGTGTTATGGCATGGGCATGTATGGCTGCCAATGGAACGGGCTCACTGGTGTTTACTGATGATGTGACAGCTGACAGAAGTCGCAAGATGAGTTCTGAGGTGTATAGGGCTATACTCTCTGCTCACATTAAGCCAAATGCTACAAAACTGATAGGACGCCGCTTCACAGTGCAGGTGGATAATGACCCTAAACATTCTGCGAAAGCAACTCAAGACTTTTTGAAGGCAAAGAAATGGAACATTCTTTAATGGCCAAGTCAGTCGCCTGATCTCAACCCAATAGAGCTGCTTTTCACTTACTGAAGACAAGACTGAAGGCAGAAAGACCCACAAACAAGCAGCAACTGAAGGTGGCTGTAGTGAAGGCCTGGCAAAGCATCTCCAGGGAGGAAACTCAGAATTTGAGTATTGAGAACATGGGCTCCAGACTTCAGGCAGTCATTGACTGCAAAGGATTTTCATCCAAGTATTAAAATTATGGTTATATTTACAATTATGTCACTTTGTCCAAATACCTTTGAGCCCCTGAAAATTGAGGTACTTTGTTGAAATCAAATCCATTGTGGTGGTATATAAAGGCAAAATCACTATATATATATAATTTGGTGCTATATACAGCTGTCTGGAAGTGTACCTTGAGCACCAGAGGAGACAGAAATAGACGAGTAGTTGGGCTGAACATGAAAAGTAACAATCAGCAACTAGGGCATGATGGAAGGTGTGAGAGAGAATGATGACTGCAAGGAGAGAGAGAGAGAGGTCAGGAAAAGAGCACTGAGATCTGCTCAACTATTCTTCGTTCAAGCCAAATCTAATAGTATAGCGATTAACCATGAAAGTCTCCTGCACAGATGACACAATTTCTAAAACCATCCTAAAGCCATATTTTAATCAAATTATTGGCAAGAAAAAGTGTATGAAACCTTGTGTTCTAACCTCCCCTGCCATTTAAATACCACAAAGTTTTGTTTGCCAGCACTTTACAATAAACGTCTGTTCATCTGTAACATAGTTCAGTCAAGAGAGATTTTGCAAAAAAGATTGTTGACGTTCATAATGGTGGAGTGTGTTACAAAATTACTTTATGCCTGGGCTCCTAAACAGTCCATAAACAGTCCCAGTTTATAAATGAAAGAAATTAAGAATATAAATTCAGAAAATTTGCCTAATGAGTGAGACAAACTACTTGGGCGATAGCTAAGCTACTATCCATAACGTTTGGCAATTCACCCGCATGGATTAATGATTCTCAATTTGTATCAAATCTCAACCAAAAATCTCAGAAATTTGGTTTGTACAACATGGTGGCATTCAAATATGCAAGAATAAACCAACAACAGTGTGGCCTGAACAGAAGAAATTCTGGGTTTTAGTATGCTCAGTATTAAACTCAGATTTATAAGCTGATTTGTATACATGCTTGGATATTAGCAACGCTGGCACTGAGAAGAGGAATGTCATGAATAATTAATGCTTCTTTTAACAACATTCCATCCCTCCTCCAAAGCCCCATTAATATTTAAGAAGCTTTGTTAAATGGAGAGGGACAGGCATCAAATGAGACTGGGAATAAGAAGAAGCAGGACCCGTGCTGTTCATTCGCAGAAAATAGCTTCTGTTTTGCTTTATGGTTGTTGTTTTTTTTTTTTCATTTACATAAAGAGTTAATGACTCTCTGCACATATTACTCTACAGATAAAATTTCTACAAATAACAAGAAACGTATAAATATCTGAATAAAGTTGACACAAAATCTAAAAAAAAGGTCTAGGCAAGTCGAGTTTCCCCCGACTGTAGTCCATTTATCAGATTAAGTAATACAGCTTTGAGAATAATCTGAGACACCTGAGACACCAGACAATAATCTGACGGATGTCTTTTGTTGGTTTCCCATCTATATTTTGCACAATTTGACTTTTCAGTTGTTCAGTTGGTGTATTGATGTGTTTATGACAAATGGAGGGGAAATGACACTCACAGTAAATGAAGGCTTATTTAGCTCCTGTGTGGATATAAAAGTTCTGAAACAGCTTTTTAAAAAATGCACAAGATGAGGAGTTGAGTTAGTTTCATTTATTTCAAAAGTGGATAAGGGTGTGGGATGCAGTGAGAGAAAAAAAAAAACCTAGGGAAAAGAATTCACACAGAAACGAGTTTTAATTACGAAACTGTCCTCCTGTGTTTAGCGATCTTAACCTACACAAACAGAGAGTCAAGAGAACAGAATGTGGTCTGTTAATCTTAAAAAAATAAAACACTCTGCTTTTTCTAGTTCTTATTGGCACACTGGGCACAGCCATGTTTGAAATGACTCAGAGCTCAGAGTTACTGAGAAATTCAACTTTCCAAGTTTTTTCCTTTCCTTTTTTTTAGGAACTTCCTAGTTGGTTGTGAATGCATCATAGGAACTGCTGGTCAATTCTAGCACAAGAGGCAGAAATAAGTGTTTCAGCCTCTAAATCTGATTAATCTGAGATTTATTTGTGGCAGTTTTAAAAAAAAAGCACATATTTCGATGCACCTACGTATGTGTATTAAAATGCCTCTTAAATTAGCTTTATTCTCCATCGTTCCTTGGTGCATAATGTAACAGTTCTCTCTGTTAAATGTGAAATTAATTGGAACATAAAGAACATAATATACACAATTAGGATGCACATCTCATTTGACTTTACAGAGTCTTAACAGCCCAGCTTAACTTAGCAACGACCTTGCACACTCATGGCCATTCTCCAACACCTCTAACCTACACAGGCTGCACTCATAAATACTGATGTGACAAGTAGGAAGACTCATAGTCACACATGCATGCACAAGCAGCATCCATAGTCATCCACATAATCAACTCTCTCTCTCTGCCTCTCTCTCTCTCTGTCTCTCTCTCTGTCTCTCTCTCACACACACACTCATGCGCACACACATGCACGGACTGGCCTTAGGAGAAAAAGACGTCCACTTTGAAATGAAAATAAATAAATCATATCGGCCTGATTGAAGCGCCGCTCCGCTCACAGCTACAAACATAGCATTACTGTGACAACATTGTCCCTCTTGGGCTCACGAGTCTATTTGCAGAAGAGTATTAAATTGAACTCAGTCATCCAAAAAGCCCGGTGCTCCCAAAACAAAATGCCTTCCCCTCGCCACTCTTTCCTTTCCTTCTCTCCTCCTGTGCAGCTGACTTCAGCTAGGCAGAAATTCACTATTAGGACCGCCTTTTCTTTCTTTCTTTCCTTCCCTGTTTTTATCTCTGCCAGCCATCAGTTAAAAGGCAGTTAAACACAAATAGAGCGTTTAGTTTGGGGTTTATGCAGCAAGAAACAAGTCATAATCTGAATTTTATCAAGCCCATAAAGTGTGTTCCAGAAGCAAAATGGGACATGCTTGAGCCACCATAAAACAGTCCGTGCTGGCCGGAGTAACAAATCATACCTTCGTTCCTTTGCTGCACACTTTATTACGACTCCCATATTATTATACACGACAATGCAAGAGGGAAAGAATTTTCAAAGGACAGAAATAAATCCACCATTTATGCTTACATATACTGTTATAAAACTTACTTCTATTCCTCAGTAGACAAGCTTTTTGTTCGGCGTCACATTTAGCTCGGGAGCTGCTCAGATATTATACCGCTCCCTATAACCTCACCGTCTCTCACTCTCGCTCTCTCTCTCTCTCTCTCTCTCTCTCTCTCTCTCTCTCTCTCTTTGTCATTGTCTCGAGCTAAAAACTGCCACAGTAGGAACACTACACAGTTTTAGCTCAAGGACAACATTCTTTCAGTGGCAGATATTAAAGCTGATACATAGAACAAGCTTTTCTCTGAATTATGAGTAAAAGCACCGAGGATGTTGCATCCCCACTTCCCCCAAGGCAAACACAAATCTCTTCTGTCAGTGTCTAGCAACCAGTGCATTGCTACACTTTGTGTATGTTTAAGCTTGAATAAATCATCGCACATGCACAGTTCATTCTGTCTTTCTAGCGTCCTGTCTTTGGCTCATCCTTTTCACTTCCAAGGGTGGCCAGGGTCGTATGGCACAAAGGAATTCTCTGATGCTCGCCATAAAATCTGGCTTCTTGCAAGGCCCACAGCATGCCAAATCAGCTCGTTTATGGAGGATTTTGTAATCAACAGCCTGATCCAGCATATGCGGTTAACCCCCTGCCTCCCTGAGTAGTGTGAGAAGAGGAAATAGACTGCCTTTTTTTCTTTCTGGCATATTAGCCTTCTTTGAATGTGACAGTCAAGGGAGTGAGGTGGGCAACGCCTGTCCTCTTAACAGGATTACACTGTGAACAGAGCCACAGGATATGCGCACATAGAGAGCGGAGAGACTCTACGCTTTACACTAGTGTATACAGTCAAGACACCACACTGGACTCTGTGTGTGTGTGTGTGTGTGTGTGTGTGTATGTGTGTGAGACTGAGATGCTGTCATGCACTCACACACATACATACGAGTGTATGTTATCTCAGTTACCCCCAGGGAAGCAGCTCTCTTCAGAAGTGTGTGAAGCATAAAGATTCTGTTGGAAGGTCTGATTCCTTTCTGCAGGGCAGAACTGGGACAGTTAATGAGGGTGAAATTGCTGTGCCACTACTACACTACTGCCCCTTGCTAAGCTTTCTGAAGATTGCACCATTGTAGGCCAGTTATGTCCGTCCACTGAGTCTAACATCACAGCGCCGTCTCTTCAAAGCAGGATAAAGATGTTTAAAGTGTGAACTCACAGACAGAGATATGGTGACCCATGCAGGATAAAACACTTTTGGATGTCATGGCTGGCCAGTCATGCTCAGCTCAGTGTGTTTGTTTCCTTAGAGTGCTTTCACACCTATTAGTCAGCAGGTCAAGGCTGTGGGCTATTGATAAGATGATTATGAGGCAAATCCAGGCACTATCCCGCTGCCATTGGACCCCTGAGCATGACCCTTAACCATGACCTGCTCAGCTCAATTGTAAGTGGCTTTGGACAAAAGCGTCTGCCAACTGTGTAAATGTCAAATGTAAATGTATTAGTCAGTTTGCCGACTCTGAATCAGACTGAAATTGGTATTTTTGTTTTGTTTGCTGTTTGGTTCGGTTTCACGTTATGCATAAGGAAATGACCCAAAAAAGCATTAGCTGAGGGGCATGTAGACGGGGACAGGGCTGAGAACATAATCATAAAATGTTTGCAGAATGTACTTATTAGTTGATAAAAAGGTAAACAAACCTTAAGTAAGCGCACACTGAAATCATGGAAGCGACCCGAGCACAGAGAACACGGACCCAGTGCTAAATAAATAGTGAAATAATAACAAAAATGCCCGGTTTAAAACATTTTGTGTACTGTATTTAATTTCTTTTCACATGCACACTTCTTTCTTTAGCTGTTGGTAAGCACACACTGTATTTGTCCGGCACTTCAGTTCTGTCTCCCAGCTCATATTTGGTTCAGTTTCTGCATTTGGAACGATTCAGGGTCAAATCTCTTAGTGGAACTATGCTAGAGATAGCTTAAAAGCAGACTTAGTTCAGTTCAGATGGTCTCAGATCTGTTGTTTTGGTTCATACCCAAGTGCCAATGCTGTGCGCTTACTTGCCTGAAAGAATTGCACTGAGAAGGTAAATGCACCAGGGTTCAAGTTAAACAAAGTAAACTCTGCACATGAGAACGCACTGTTAGCCTCATCTTTAGATGATCAGTACGATGTGTATTTTATACGTATAATACTACAATTATAAGAATATTGCCCATTACAATCACATTGGCTATCCAGGCCTGTATGTTTACACACTTGCCTGCAGCAGAACAATTGAACATTGTGACAGAAACTATTCTGAGCAATATATATAGTCACCTGAGGCTCACAGCAGCTTGTCCCAAGCTCAGATTTTCTGTAGGTATGGTGTATAAGACTACAGTCAACCACACGGTTTCCAGGTTGCTGCATGCAAGTCTGATCCATGGTCATCCATTTGCAATAAAGTTCAAAGCAGACAACTCTTGATCATGTTGAGTGATGAACACTACCAGACTTTCTACTGATACCTAGTCTATTGTTGTCTAGACTTTGGAGAGAGCACATGCAGCACATTTTCTATTAGGTTTGGTGTGAATCTTTAATCTACTCTTCCTCTGTGCAAGCTATTCCAGCTTCTGAAAAAGCAGTCTTTAACTCTGTATAGCAGATGAAATAAAATGGCTGAAGTGAGATTTAGTCATGGTAGATGTAGTCTGATATGGAGATACTTAGAATTACTTTCTCATTTGCTTTTTTATCCACAATGTTTGCCTCCCGGGGTGCTTCATGGCCAAGAACTAATATAAGATTCACGTATCCGTGTCCTCCAGCATTGCAGTGACGTGCTGCTTTTACATCCTGAACAATTAATGTCCACTAAATCGAGACTACAATGCAGGAGTCCCACTGGGTCGTGTAGGCTCAGTTCTCCTGGGGTATTCTGAGTGAGATTACAGAACGTGACTAGTCTCAGATCAGTGAACAGTCACGGCCTAAGAACTGTAGTTGAATTGCTTTTACTTTTGCATGCCCGCCCACTAATGGTTTATTGATTGTGTATGTAGTGGACTGTTGAGTGCACATGTCCCTCTCTCTACTTCTATCTCTTACTCTTTCTCCATCTGCCTGTCCTCTCTGGAGAAGGGCCAGGACTGAGGGACTGGTGCACTCAGGGGTTTTAACAGCACAGAAGGCTGCACGCCACCTAGAGCCAAGGTCATGCTGTGATGCCATATTGTATTTTATGAGAAGACGGGCAGCAATAAGTACTGATACGGTCTCATGGATGATTTATCGCCTCTGGTGATAGCATGCAGATCTGATTCAAGCAGGTCTCCAGAATCTTTTTTTTTGGGCCTTTAGTGATACACATATCATGCATAAGCTAGCACAGATGACAGGTGTTTTATAAACCCAATCAGTGAGTGAAGGTAACTGACCTAAGCTTTAGGCATAAAGGCAGTTATGGAACCCAGCAATCTGTTGCTTATTACTGCATAAAATTGTATAAAAACAATTCTGTCTCTTGTATTAGATCTGTATTAAGTAATTAGCTTTATTCTCTTTTTCCTTTCCATACAGGTGACCCCAGTAGCTGGGCCTCCAGAAGGGGGCACCAGGGTGACTATTCGTGGGGTGAATCTGGGTCTGTCTTTCTCCGAAATGGAAGATAACGTGCAGGTGGCAGGAGTACGGTGTACCCCAAAAGAGAATGGCTACATCATTGCAGAACAGTGAGTCCTTAAATAACCATGAAACCAAACCTGAATCCACAATGATCTGATCATCATTTAAACAAGGTTATTTTCAGAATGTCTGTGTCGCTGTTTTTTTTTTTCGGCTGCTCCCGTTAGGGGACACCACAGCGGATCATTGGTCCGCATAAATGATTTGGCACAATTTTTACGCCGGATGCCCTTCCTGACGCAACCCTCCCCAATTTTTATCCAGGCTCGGGACCGGCACTGGGAGTGCTCTGTCGTGTGCAACCCTAGTGGCTGGGTTGGTTCCCCGGCAGGGAATCGAACCTGGGCCGCGTCGGTGAACGCGCCAAGGCGTAACCACTAGTCCTCCAGGGACCCACTATTTTCAGACTGTCAATAATTCTTTTAAATTAAACTGTGTCACGTTTGGAACAAAAATCTAGTTTAGCTCATCTTTGATCTGTCTCAAAATAGAATGCACTGGAAAAACACAATGTCCTACATAAACTCCCCCTGCAGAACAGAAAAAAGAATCTGTTACAAATAGAACACTCTTGCTAACACACTGGAAGACAACATAGTTTATAGACTAGTCAGAGTCAAAAGCAGCCAATTAGAGCTGTCATAGCAGTAAGACGTGCTAGCCACTCCATAAGGGGTGTTCAGGGGGTTCTGCTTTGCTCTGCTGAACCTGCTGGCAGTTTTCCTCACAAAGGAACATCTTCACAAAGGCAGTGCAAACAACTCATGATGGACAGCTATCCTGAAGATTACGTTCACAGCCATCTCCAACAGGGAAAAAAAAAAAAAGGCTAATTAGAGCAGTGGCAGACCTGGCTAGTCTCCTTCCGCTGGGAGATTGCTACCCACCCTACCTCCCACTCCCTCACTCCTCAATAATCACTCAGCATCTGTTTGTGTTTACTTGTTTGCTGAATGGCTGGTTAACCTAGCTTTTACAGGCTTCTGCAAATATCTCCAAGCCAGCACCTTGTAGGTCAACAAGAGCCCCTATTGAATACAGAAATACGGAAAGTTGTTCATAGGTTATCATTGATTATTTAGATTATTTATAAACTAAAAATATATTAAACTCCAAAAAATTATTTATGCTTATTTCTTTCCAGCAATTCAATCAACTAATGCTACTACACTCACCATCCACTTTAATAGGAACACATGTACACCTGCTATTTATGCAGTTATCTGCAGCCAATCGTGTGGCAGCAGCACAAAGCATAAAATTATGCAGATGCAGATCAGGAGCTTCAGTTAATGCTCACATTAAACATCAGAATGGGGAAAAAGTGTCATTTCTGTGACTTGAACCGTGGCATGGTTGTTGGTGCCAGATGGTTTGTGTATTTCAGAAACTGCTGATCTGGGATTTTCACACACAACCGTCAGAGTTTACACAGAATGGTGCGAAAGGCAAAAACGTCCTGTTTGCGGAGGGTCTACAAGCTGAAACACCTTGTTGATGAGAGAGATCAGAGGAGATGAGAGAGATCAGAGACTGGTTTGAGCTGACAGGAAGTCTATAGTAAGTCAAATAAGCACTCTTAACAACTGTGGTGAGCAGAAAAGCATCTCTGAGGCTATCATGGGCACAGACTCACCCTGTCTGGAAAAAGGTCATTTTCACCAGGTTTTTTTTTTTTTTTTCTAATCTTCAACTGTCTGGAGTCTGGGCCAATGATAGACTCAGATTCCTGTTCTTGGCTGACAGGAGTGGAACCCAATGTGGTCTTCTGCTGTTGTAGCCCATCCCCCTAAAGGTTTGATGTTTTGTGCATGCTGAGATGCTTTTCTGCTCACCACAGTTGTAAAGAGTGATTATTTGAGTTGCGATATCTTTTCTGGCATCTTGAGCCAATCTGGTCATTTTCCTCTGACCTCTCTTATCAACAAGGTGTTTCCACCCACAGCACTGTTGCTCGCTCAATGTTTTTTGTATTTTTGCACCATGGTGTGTAAAGTCTAGAGACTGTTGTGTGTGAAAATCCCAGAAAATCCCAGCAGTTTCTGAAATATACAAACCAGCCCATCTGGCACCAACAACCAAAAGTGTAAAGTCACAGAGATCATCCTTGCACCCCCCCCCACCATTCTGATGTTTGATGCGAACATTAACTGAAGCTCTTGACCTGTATCGGCATGATTTTATGCATTGTGCTGCTGCCACATGATTGGCTGATTGGATAATTGCATAAATGAACAGGTGTACATGTGTTCCTATTAAAGTGGACAGTTAGTGTATAGAACCAGGTTTAATTAATTAACAAGTCACTACCTATAGCACAATATCACTGACATTTATCAAACAGTCTGTCATGGACTCATAATAAAAATATTATCCAGTGCATATATGACGAACACTTTTTTAAATTAAGGTCATGGTATTCAGTACATTGTACTGGTTCACTGGTCTCAGTCACTGGTCTTACCTGCATTTCAAGCCCTGATTTGTTCAATTACAACGAGTCAGATTAAAAATAAAGGCCATTAACCACTGGCTGTCTCCATAACTGAAGCACTGGGATGCTAAATTTATTTTTGTTTGGCATGTGTGCCATTTTGCATAGTCTAATTATTCCTCATATTAAAACGCAAGTTACTGTATGGTGCTATGATGAGTGTAAAGTAAAGTGTTCCCACATTTTGGAGGACGACGGTTGTACTGTTTTCTTTGTTGTAAAGGCATTCTCTGTCGTTTTAATCAAATATGCCTTTAATCTAAGTGAAGTGACGTAGTGCATGCCACAGCATGCTTCATAACATAACATAGACCAACTAATCAATATGTGACCTCTGGGGCTCCCGAGTGTCATAACAGAAAAGCATTTGCCCTATCATCCGGAGGTCGCGTGCTTGAATCCCGGCAATGCCCCAGCCATCTGTGTCTGGGAGAGCAAATCTATCAATCACAGCAACGCTAGCCAATAGTGGGCTTCTTTAAGCTCATGCTGCATGATATGGTAGGTGAGATATAACTGGTGGGTATCGGCCAAGACTAAAGTGATAGAGAAATTTGTTGCCAACTATATTTATTATCTTATTTTATTGCTTAGCTGTTCTAGCACTAGTCCCTATCAAATAAACAGATCTGTATTCTACACTTTGGATCAGCCCCCATTCTTTTTGAGCCATCACTTTTGCATAGTCTCTTTGATTCAAACTGGACACGAAATTAATAAAGGGCGTAAAACGCTGTGTAATCAGGCAAAGGCTTCTGGTGCTAATAAGGTAGGCTATTAATTAGTGAATACTGAGTATATACACACCACCCTCCGCTTGAGTCTACACCTTAATGTCATGGGTACTGCAGTCTTATTTACACGTTCTGAAGCGTGATCACACATGGCCATTTGTAGAAAGATGCTCATGCTGAATGTACAACATAGCTGCTACAACATGCCATGGCCTTTTAAGGTTGAGTGAATTACAGGATTCTGTGAACTTTACAATTGACAGTGTTTTTATACCATGACCTTATTTCAGAGCAAATCTTTAGAGATGTAGAAGGTTAGCCTTGACTCCAAGCCTGGGATACAGCACACTGGGTGCAGAATTCTCTCTTGCCCTGTGTGTGTTGTTTTTTTTTTTCTTTTTTTCGAGGATCTATAAATAGTTCCTGTCTGTGTGTCCATCCTGGTTTCGTTTCCCGTGCAGCATGTCGCAGGGGCAGAAGCAAGCCAGGGCAGCTGTAATTGAAATGCGTGACGTGCAAGGGAGGAGATTTGTCAGTCCTCCTCGCCTCTGACAGCAGTTTAATCCAAGCAGGATAGAGCTGGGGTGAATTCATTTGTATGGAGCTGTGGAGGAGTGTCAGGAGGAAATGAGGAAAGGGGATACACAAGATACTAGAGCCTACGAAGCAGAATTTCTCCGCTGTGTAGCCTCTAGAGCCATTACGTCACCCCCAAGTACCATCAGCTACAGTCATTTATCTTAGGCTGGCACAGAGTTAACGCTGCTGCTTAGAGCTACTTTCAGAATGTAATAGAAGGTGGTTTTGTATGCAGTCGCATTACACCTATGTATGTATGTCCTAAAACTGTAGACTAACACCAGCACACATGCCATACGCACTAAGCAAGCATGATTGCATTGCAATCTTTACTACTCTCCACAAGTGCCAATCGATGAGTGGCACATTTTTATTATGTCATTTGATCTGGCCACCTTCCTGCACGGGTGACATCAGATCAGAGCGTATGATAAAACAGTATTGATCTGCTGCAGCTACTCACTGTGATTTACACAGGCCTTCAGCTCTCTGTTAGGGGCCTTATTTATGCCACAGCAGGGTGCAAACATTATGAGGATGTGGCAGACTTCTGCTTTGGATGCCCATGCAGGGGCCAATACCTCTTGATTGACCATCTGTGGCATAGTGATTGAGCACTGAATGGCACAAATACAGTAGTATTGACAGGAAATCACCTTAGAAGGCTGGACTTGTAACTGCCACAATGATTATACAGAGATGCCAACATTTATGATTTGTGATACACTTTTCTTCATTTTCAGCTAAAGCACCACTCAGACCAGTTGTGAATAAAATTCACCTGGCAGAAAAGCTAATTCACTGAAAGGGAAGAGGGTGCGTGATGTGAAAGGGGCATGTGCTTCTTGTAGCAGTTGATTTTGCTTCTCAACAGCTTTATCTAGGTGAACTTTTAACCTGTAAATTCACAAACCTCAGGCTTGTGAGTCTATAGAAAGCAAGTGAGTGGGACTGTGGTCTTTCTGTGCTCTCTTCTAGAGTAATTATTAAATAGCGCCAGGCTTTTGCTTCACTTTTTCTGGGAAAAAAAAAAAAATCTAGCTAACATTATCCAAAATCACATTATCATTCGCCTGAATCACCAGCATATAAAATAGCCTTGGAAATAGCGTTGTGAAAATGAACACGAAATGGACCCCAGACTGAATAAACACTTTTGTTCATTTTTTTAACAAGTGTATAAAGTAATATACACTCAGCTGCTTTGCTTATTAAACCTTTCTGTAGAATGTAGTTAAATGCAAGTTCAGCCGATATGTTTCACTATTTATGCTATCATGAAGTTGTCCCATTGACGGATAGGAGTTTGCCTGCTAGGATTTTCATGTTGGCAATGTTGACACCTGTGCATTATAGATACGTGTCCTACAGAAAACAATCCTAAATACAGCGCTCTAATTGCTGTGAATTTGATGTGCATTTTCAGGATAGTGTGTGAGATGGATGCAGCTCCAGAAGACACCAAGTCCGGTCCTGTGCAGCTATGCGTGGGAGAGTGTAAGCCCGAGCTGCAGGCTCGCTCTTCCCAGCTCTACTCTTTTGTGGTAAGGATTCAAATCCCAGCATGCCTCTGCATTATGCAAGAAGGACGCGATATTACTTGCCTTTATTTTGGTAGTACTTTAATAGTTCCACTTATAGGAGCTCATGAATAATGATGCAGCGTTTTGTTAGGCGTTAGGACAGATTTGAAGGATATTGCTCCAAGTAAGAGCATAACAAACTAACCATTATGTCACTTTTACACATATCGTGTCCATATAATGTCCATTTCATGAGCTATTCACCTTTATTTATTTCCTTAACCCATTAAGACACCAAGCTTGCACATTTCACAATCCGCCATGTTAATTTCTTATAAAGACACTTTTGAAGCCAGATGTGTTTATCACAACTAGGTCAATAAATTCCACTTTTATGGCTCATTTTTCCTTTTTTTTTATTTCCTGTTGTTATTCTCTCCCACTGTAAAACATTTGTTTTATTGATAGTGGATAATAGCATTATTTGCGCGCTTAGTAGTGAGCTAATGTGTCTAATGCAATCGTGATGCAAAACACCGAACTGAATCGAGTCTTTGATTGTGGACCCTTCACTTGAACTGTTTTCCAAAATTGCACACGATTAGAAATTACAGGCTTAATTTGTCACTGCTTTTCAGCCGAATAGGAACTGTGCTTCCTGCTTGTGAAGCAAAGTTCCTGACAGCATAATCAAATTAGTTTTTGGTATGGCGCAATTATAAACGTGTGGCACCATGGGGAAAGCACACTGAACACGGAGACAATGAAAGCTGTTGGCTGAATTAAAGGCAGGATGGCAGCCATGTTCCTCTACCCCGAAAAGCACCTGAGGGGACACTTAAGCACCCTAAGCATTCACACACATATACACGATTACCCCTCCCCCAGCAATTAACAGCTGCTGGTTATTATCAGAGCCGTTTTCATGATGAGTTTGTGGAGTCCCTTCGACTCCTGGTGTGAGTGTGTGTGTCTGGGCATGTGTGATTTTCATCATGGGCTTTCGTGTACCTTCCGTGTCATGGTCTCACACACGAAAGGAACATGTTATTACTAAAGCTCCCCGAAATGCTGCTGGACGACAGAGTACAATTCCTAAGTGGATACCTGTTTTATAACACAAGATGAGGCAGAAAATGCTGTTAATGTATTTTTCGCCCTCGTGCATGAGGAGTCAGCCACCATCTATTTTAAGACGGAGCTGTGTGTTTGTGTATTTCTCCATCTGCTTGTCTTCAGAGACTGTACATACATGCTATTTTCAGTGTGCGAAATAAAATGATGGGTAGCGCTGCTGAAAGAGATGGGGGGGAAGGCAGAAAATGGGCAGTGGACTGCGTAGAAGATATTTTTCATGGGTTTTAAGCATTTGTGTCCTGAACTCTCTTCCATGAGATATCACCATTCCGGTTGGGTAGAGAACAATCTTTTTGGGTTCTTCACTCCGTGAATTTTAAAGAATTAGACTTGCTTGTGTGAGAATATTGGTTTTATTTCAGTACCTAAAAACTGCTGTTGGAAAAGCAGGCATCCTAAGCTGTTCAGAATGTCTAGCTATACCTGCATTATGTGTCCTGGTAAATTAGTCTCTCTCTCTCTCTCTCCCTCTCTCTCTCTCTCAATCTTTATGCCCATTTATCTCTTTAACTCAGACGCCATCTGTAACTGCGCTGTCACCCAGTCGAGGTCCAGAATCAGGGGGCACTAAGGTGACCATCATTGGAGTGAATCTGGGTGCAGGAAGCAGTGTCAGCGTTCTGTTCGGGAACCAGACCTGCGAATTCTATGAGTAAGAACTTGCCTTTTTCCACCTGGTCGGTTTAAAAACATCTAGTCACTGTCCACCACACCTGCAGTATATGTGTGATTACAGCTGACATGAATTTTGGTATGTTTTCCTGTACTGCCGTGCAGTAAGAGATTAAAAAATCCACTGTATGACCGCAATCATCAAAACTACATTCGTTAACACTTAAGGCCATGAGATAACACAGTAAGCAGGTTTCTCTTCTCAGTACGGGTACAAAATTATTGTCTGAAAGTCTAAATAATAATCCTTCGTCCTGAAGACTTTCCCGTATTGGAAAACGTGAAGTTACAGCTTCATCTGCACTGGGAAAAAATGGCTTTTTGATTAATTTTTTTTTTTTGTCAAGTGGTCACACAAATTTTATTTGTTTACATTGCAGATGTATATTTTAGTAACATTTACTCATTTTTTAAATTTATATTAGCTTAATTAGATCAAGTCGAGATTACATCAAATGAGTAATTCCAACTATATCTAATCATGTTCCTTCTACCTGAATATATTATGTAGATGAAGTCACAAATTAGCTGTCATGAGTAACGGTAACTTAATGTAGATGCAAGAGCAGTATGCTGAGGTGGAGAGAATGGCCGCTCTCATCCATGGCAAAAAGGAATGACATTCATCATGTGACTGATTGCCAGTCAGGACCTCAAGTGACACCGGCTTATTTTATAAGTATTTTAAAATTGGTTATTATTATTTATTTGAGCAAAAAACATATATAAATTGAATAGACAAGCAACAATTAAATGTACAATTTACTAAAGGTCAGATATTTTTCAGTGAGACGCAAAGCTCTGACACAGGAGAATTCTTCTAAAAATGCTAAATAAACATCTCATAAAAAACCGCAAGAAACATTTTTTAATCTGTTTTCATGGAGCATATGTGTAAGTTACTATGGAAACGAGCACGTTAATATAAATCTATGATTTGCCTTGCAGCTGGAACAATGCTGGTATAGAAAATTAATCAAAACTGTAATATAATAAAGAAATAATAGTCTTTCAGACATATATTAGCCATCAATATTGTAATGCTGTAAGGATCGTATTCTTGATTCTGTTGGAGATATTGACTAATTTTCTTCTATGTTAAGGGTAGAGCATGTGTTTATATGTAGATGAGATTGTACAGACAGGAATAATAACTCAGAGCCTGCATCTGAGAATGGATCATGCATGCTAGCTGTACATAGGTAGTGAAACAGAGAGCAGGCTTGTTGTAATAAAGGTGTAGCAGATGTAATGCATGACTTATTAGCATTTGCAGTGTCACATTTGAGTTAAACGTATGGCTGTTTCTCACAGGCGGACTATGACGGAGATTGTGTGCTACTCTGCTCCCTCGTTGACGGGGGTGGGCCCAGTGCAGATCACTGTAAGTGTGGACCATGCCCAGGTGAAGGAGAAACTCACCTTTGAGTACATCGATGATCCGACTGTACAGCGCGTTGAGCCTGAATGGAGCATTGCAAGGTAACAACTTCCCATCATAACTCCTCTATCTCAACTGTCTCCTCTATCCAGTGATAAGTTTCTGGAACTGAATAACTGCTGATGGTGCACAGAAATACAGTCTAAAGTCAAGTCAAGTGTCAAGTCAAGTCAAGTCAAGTGGAGTTTATTGTCATTTCAACCGTATACAAGTACATAGTGAAACGAAACCACGTTTCTCCAGGTCCAAGGTGCTACATAAGACAAACACAGAACAACACAGGACTACAAGGGACTACATAATTTATACATAAAGTGCACAAGTTTCTATGTGCACATCTACCCTGGAGTAAACTTTGAGATCTAAATTAGCATCTGATTATTAACAGAAGGGCCATAAACACGGAAGGCAGATACCTCTCTTCCGTAGCTTACTGTAGTTTCTGTTCTGTGAATCGGTTTAAATACAGGGTCAGTGAAAGCAGCCACTATGGAAGGTCTCAGTGTGTGTCCATCTGGTGCTGGCTGCCCCTTAATATGCCACTGCAGGGCTGACAGGTCTGAAATTAGCACAACTGATGAGCGTTTTTAACAGGACATAGAAGGAGATGCACAGAACATGTGGCAGAGGTGTGAGGATGCAGCAGATGGCATGGAAATGAATTTCAGTGTGAGACCTTACAGCAGGACCCCAGGACACAGAGAATAAGGGGAAGGAGAGAAGAAAAGGTGTTTGCTATTCATTTAGGGGAAAAAAAAAGATATTAGTAAAGTCCAATGTGAGTCCAATAAATTCATTTTTGGATTTCATTCAACATTAAACAGGATGGTGTACTAATTTCAAAAGAAGTCCAAAATACACATAGTGATAAAGACAGAAATAAGAATAAGAGCTGTAGTTATGAATGATGCATGCATATGTGAATGATGCAGCAGCCCTGCCTTCACCTTTAGTCCAGAACAATTGGAGTCCAGCATTCATTCTTCTGCTGATGAACGAATTAGGAGGTGGCTAGTGTCTGACCAAACAGTGTGTGCTCCAGCATCTCCTTCAGCTCCAAAGCAAAACCTGAATGTGTAAGAAATAGAGGAGTTTACTCTAGCTGGTCATGGAGATTTCTTTTCCTCAACGTCTCCATGTCAAAGGCACAAAGTACGTTAGATGGTTGACTAACAAATGCATTTCTGAACTTATGGGACAGGCTGTTAAGAAAAGAAAAAGCCGCATTAGCATTTTTGCTCTAATTATCACTTTAGTATCAGTCTATGTGGGCTGAGAATGTAACATATATATATATATATATATTAGACACCCTATTTTTTTTAGTACAAACTATGATATAGAGTTTTATTTCATGACTTATTATTAGTGCAAAAATATTTTAGAATTCCAAACATAAGTTTTCCAGCACAAAATTAAATGTTACATAAAAATGTTTGTATGTCAGTAAAGAAAGCAGCATATTACACAAGAGACCACTTTTCAAAAAACATAATGAAGGCAGTTCGGTTTTGCTGCAAAAATAAGAAGCAAGTGCACCAGTCAGAGCCTCCAGAAGAACTGTGGCTGCTCCTGCAAGATGCTCAGTAACACTTACAGCTCATTTCCTTATAAAACTGCACACACTGTACCTGAGACTACTATTTTTTTTTAAAGCAAAGGATCGTCACACCAAATATTGACTTTGTTTCATTTATTACTGTTTACTGCTCTTTATAGTATCTTTTTAAATGTAGAAACATTATTAGAATTTCATTATTTGTGAAGGCATCCTTGCTCTACAGCATTTCTTTTCATGTGCCTAAGACTTTTGCACAGTACTGTATATATAATATATGCTACAGTTGAATGCAGAAAATTTCTCTTTGTACTTTTGTAATGATCTGAAATCAGGTCGACGGACTTCATAGCAATGCTGAATTCAACTCTTTTCTTTGCCTCACATGCCTCGCTTCCTCCATGCTAGCTTTACCTCCTTCTTTTGCTCTAAGTAACTTCTTGAAACATTTTAGCACAATGCATCAATAATTGTACAGCACACGCCACACCCGTCCACATGAATACATGATTTGCGTTCACATTTGCATATCGTTTCAAAACAGCCCATTGTGAGTTTTCTTAGGATGTACATTCGTGGGTTATTTTATTTTATAATAATTGTCTAAAGCAGTCTATGCAGTAATATTTTATGAGTTTTGTAGTGCTAATGGATTAATGATGATTACTGTCCTCTCATTGACACCCAGCCTAACTTTTCTACATTGACTTCTTAGTTAGGAGCTAGATAAAAGATGCTCCCTACAGAGTAATCAGTAGCCTATAATGATAGAAAAAAAAACACTTTCAGTAGTAGTCAGGAAGTGCCGTGGATCCTCCTTGTGTGCAGGCAGAATGGTCCAGACCAGGCCAGAGTGCGGCTATAGCATTTACACTGTGCTAATGTCATCAGAGCATCGCTAAAACCAAAAGCCATATGGTTCACTACTACAAGCCGAGCATGGCTAATATAGTGGATCTGGGAACTATCTTGCGACATTTTGCGAAGAACAACCAGCAGCTTCCTCTCTCCAGCCCATGTTTCTATGCTTGTTTTTGTCGCATATTATAAAGCCCTGGACAACACCGGAATGTTAAGTAGGATCATTGTGGTTCCTGCTCCTTTGGTGTTTCCACAGTCACATCTGTTGTGTTTGATTACATCTACTGAAGCCGGTTAAAAGCATCTTTAATCATTACCTTCTCGCAAGCTTATTATCTTCACAGCACCATTTTGAAAAAGGAGCAAGTTTTAATGGTGGGTCGGTGCGTTAAATTGTGGAAGTAGAAAACATACTGGAAGTTAATGTTCTGTTCAAGGTGTAAAGCTGACCATGTTTTTTTTTTTTCTTTTGGTTCTAGTGGACACACTCCCCTTGTAGTGAGCGGAACCAACTTGGATGTGGTCCAGGAACCCAGAATACGGGTCAAGTATGGCGGACATGAATCAGTAAACGTATGTAGCAATAAAACACTTTTTTTTTCCCCCTTTCTTGCTTTTTCAATCCTTTGTCCTATCTTTTCACTATGACCTCAGTTACCTCTGTGCTAAGCTTTTAGTAGAATGACTCTCTTGTATGTATGTGTATGGTTATATATTGGAAGAGAATGGCTAATGAAACCAAAATTGCATCAGTTCAACCTCAGAGGTTCACAACCTTGAGCATCAACATGCATTGTCTGTTGGCTGGACTTAATTATTGGCGAATTATTGAGGGAGAGTGTGACAGAGCACAATTTAGACTGCATTTGTCCTTTTTTTGTTGCACATAGGCCAGAACATAGGCCCTGAATTTGGAGCTATGCATCCCTGCAAATGACATAACTGCCCCTCTGAATAATTTAGTGCCCACAATGAGGCTTGCAAGAAATGCTTAATTGGATCGTTTTTGACCACCGCAAGTTGCAGAGAGGGACTGCTTTGGCCATTTGCTTTTATTTTGAGTAAAACATTCTGCGTGAAATGCATCACCTTCCTCAGTGGGTGTTTTATGGCATACTAAGTGCGTTAGGGAGAAGAGTGAGGTTGGAAGGTGGGAAGACGTTCTTCCTTTCTCACTGGAAAATTAACTATATTTACTGGCTTTCATCAGCCTAACAAGGGCCTCCAGTAATCAAAGTAAGGCCAGAATCATTATAAATCACATTTATTTCGTTAGTCCTGGAAATGCACATTTAATTAAGGGAATGCGATTTTTCTGGAAAGAGTTGTTGTGAGAGTGGATAGAGGGTGATCTTGGAAAGTGGAGGAGAGATACAAAACCATGCATTAATTCTGAAAATTCTGTCGCACAGTGTGATGACAGTGTGCCTACACAGCCATGCCATAAGTAGGAAATAAAACATGACAGAACATGCTGTTTTAGGAAAATAATCACTGACAGGGTGGTGCGATGCGACCTGAAGTGATGAGTTGTTGCAAGCTTGAAGCTGATTATTTTCCAATAAAAGGACATTTTATTAAATCAAACTTTTTTTTTTATTAATTAAAGAATGAGAAATCATACTTTTTAATCTGGTTATTGTCGTATTTATTGTTGGCATGTGTTGCAGGAACAAGTTGGTTGCTGTTATCACTTACATTTTTACAGCTAAAAATAGTTGTTCCCTCACCAGTCTCTGTTTCTCACTGCTGAAGTTAAAAAAGACAAAAAAAAAATGGTCATGTTACTGAAAAACCTTAAAGCTTTCCATCCTGAAAACTTCTTTTATTGGAAAAACTTAAAGCAGCAGCCTTACCTCTGACTGTTACAAAGCGCTGACACTGGAGACTCCTTCCAAAAATGCTAAATAGATGTCTCCTCACAGAAAACTTCTTCCAACAATTATATATAAATAATCATCTTGTGTGTGTGTAATATACAGTCTTGATTAGAACATTTTGAAAATCCTGTTAAAACATTAATTTGAAAGAATCATGAAAATCACCTAGCACTAAGTGCAGCATGCTTTACAGAGCTGTGAGTTTTTTGAGCACTGCTGAAATATGGCTGTTGGGTGGGCACTGTCTGATCGGTCAGGTTTTTTTTTTTCTCCCTCACTCTCTTACTCTCATTCTTTTTCTTGGTATATATCTTTCTTTATGACTGCTCGGAGAAAAAAAGAAAAAAAAGAAACACAATCTATCCCACCTCCCCAACCTGTCTGATCATTCACTATTGAACAGCCACGGCTTTGATTCGTGGCCTGAAAAGGTGAATTTTTATTAACTGCTGAGGTTACAATTATAGAGCTCTTCATCCCTCGCGCTTGCCTTTGTCGCTGAGCAGAGGCAAACAGTGGAACATCCTGGCAATCAGAGCAGAGAGCCTGTCAATGCAGCCTTCAAATTGTCACCTGCCTCCTGCCCAAATTGCTTCTCCTCTCCTCCCCTCGTCCCCCCTTGCCTTACCTGGCGGAATTCTCAAAAGCTACTGCAAAATTGGAGACAATTGCCTTTGTGCATGTAACCATACCTGTCACCTGCCTACAATGGAGACATTAATCATTGTCCTGATTATGGCGGAAAGATACAACCCCCCCACCCACCCCTCCCCCCCGCTCCATTTTCTTTCTGAGCAGAGAAGTGAAAAGAGGCACCAGGCACATGGAATGGCAGGAAGAGACAATAATGATGTGAGAAGATGGATTCCTAAAGTGTTATCGGTCGCTATCTTAGCTGATCAGAACAGCACTTCTGCACAGCTCTGAAGGGAAGCACTTCAGGAACACATGCAATCAGACGATGCTCCCAGCAATCAGTGTCAGAGACCTCCTCAGACACCACTCTTAAAAGAACACCAACTCAAACAGATGATAAAAGACTGATGGCTTATGCACCCCTTCGCCAGTTCAACAGAAAACTGTGCGCATATGGACAGTTGAATTATTCAGGATTCTCTTCAGTCAGGTAGTTTAAGGTATTCTGTTCACCTGGTCATGCATGTATGGATGGACAGGCAACAAAGGGCGTTATTCAGAATCTGCCTCAAGTGCTTCCTCTGCTCCTGATCCTTCAGAATGGAACTTACTTTCCCCTTTTATTTTTACCCGTGTTTCAGTTTCCATGGGGGAAAGAGCTGCCAGGATGAGTTCCAGGGTGCATCCGAGATGCTAAAAACCGTATAAAGGGTGAAGTTGAGAGCTTTTTAAATTAAGACCAGTGGGGCCATTGTTTCTACTGATTTCTGTCTTACAGCACTAGCAAAAATGTATTCTGTATGTTTCTTTTCTAGCTTTAATAATATGTTGAGATGTAAATAGTGATGCTGAAGCCTAAGTGTTTTTTTTGGGGGGGGGTTTTTTGCTATTATTTAAAACAAAAGAAAAGCAGCCAACGAGTATTTGATGAGAAAGCACCACAGGTGGCTTCCCATGGAGCTGACTGAGACAATGCCAAGATTATACAAAGTTGTCTTATAACATTGTTTTGAATTGTTTAATTTTTTTGGGTGGTGAATAATTCTAGGAGAGATATTATTAATGTTTCGATGTCTTTAACTGTTATTTGCTACCCACTCTTTCTCACAATAAAATGGGAAAACATTAAAAATAAAGAAAACATATTATGAGCAGGTCTGAACTTACATCACTGGTATTGTACATGTTGGTTGCTGGAGGTCTCTATCTGTATGAACTCATTCTACCATCTGAAATACGATACTGATATCGTAGCTCTGAGTATCGGCTGATACCAAATACTGATGTGATGCTGATATTGTCTGCGTAAGCCAGCTGTACGAAGCCTCACAGGCATGTTCGTGGAATGCTTCTAGTCAATTTATGTCCTGTGTGCAGCGTCAAGTAAGTGTCAAATCCGATCGCATATCAGTCCACTGTTTCAGGCTACTATTAGCCCTGACTTCGATATTCAGTATAAGTGCATTCCTTCCTACTTGCCTTCACACCCGTGTACCTGGATCAACCAGAAGCAAATATGACAGCAGCACACATGATTGTATAGTGTACGGAATAGAATGGGAAAGCCTGCTTATTTCTACACATTAGAGCAATAACAAAATTGCTAGCATTTTCCTCAGCATATAATTTATCTCCATTCATCCTAAATCTACAATTCACAGCTGCTTGTTACGAGGCCAGAGTCATTCATTTTGGACATTTGTATTTTCTGGGACTGAAAGAATGTGTGGAAAGGAGGGTATTTGTAGCCTGCCGAGAGAAAAATGCCTGAAGTGAGCAGAAATGTGGCAAAGCCAAGCAGCTTCCAGACAGTTTGGAGCAGATGGTATTGTAAGCCAGAGCTAAAATGCTAATGCAAGTTTGGTTTCAGGCAGCATGAAGCGTGTTGCTGTGGTAGCATCTGTCCCTGCTCCCTGTCACATGACACTTCCACTGAGGGAAAAAGAACAACATCCAACACTGCAAAAAATAATGTCATCTTAGCAACTGAAAATATCTTGAATATAGTCAAATTTCCTATTATACGATTACAATAAACCAAATATAAGATCATTAAACCTATTTCTGGACATTAGTACTCATTTCAAGCTTTAGTTTTCTTACACTATTGGCAGATAATTTTGCTTCTTTTTAAAAATAAATGTTTAATTATTTGCTAATAGAACAAGACTAGTTCCAGCTTGAAATGAGTATAAATGGCTTGAAATAGGTTTCATAATCTTATATTTGGTTTATTGTAATCTAATAAGAAGAAATACTAGATAAATATGACGATATTTAAGACATTTTCACTTGATATAATTTTTTGCAGTGAAGGGACTAGATTCAAATTGTATAGCAGAACCCTGGTAGCTATACAATTGACAATGACTTTTTGACAATACAATGACTATTTTACACTATGAAGTTTACAAATAAGAATTCAGTTGTTGAGTCATTGTTTTTTTGTATGTTCATTTGCCCTGTATGCCACATTGGCACAAGGGCCTTTTTATTCTATATCTACACACACCGTGCTATAATCATGTAGTCAGGCAACATTTTAGCTGTCTTTGTCTCCTTCCCGTTCTGACCTCTGATTGACAGGAGGCGAGAGAATTGGAAGTAGCATGATATCATGGCGCGGTTGATTTTTAAACATGCTTACACCCTGTCTGTCTTCATGGAGATACAGTGATTGTAACAGTTTTAGCATAATGTAAAATGTTTCTATTCAGCAGTCAATGTTTGGTACAAGGCGATACCGCGGCCCTGTATCAGTCCACCCACACAGCTGTAATGCTCGATCTGTGTTTCTGTCAACATGCATTCTGGATGAAGCTCACTCTCTTCTGAAACCAGAGAATGCAAAACAGGCTGTTCTGTGGATGAGGCCAAGACAGCACAGCACCCAGAAAAGCAAACCTGCCATCTCCTTTTCAAAAACTATGGTTATATTTATCCCAGTATTTTTGACTGTCCCTTAGCAGATATCTGAGATCCATGTCATTATTATTTGGGTGTTGTCTAAGCCTTATTTTAGCTTTTTATTAGTTATCAGAACATCGAGCAAGTCATGGTAAAATTGCTTAAGGACAAACTCTGTCCTGGGAAACAATGAAGGGGATTGTCCTGTGTGAATCCTCCTAAAGGAAAGAGTGCAGAAACCAAGGGCAAAAGTATTGAAATGAGATTCACCCAGACGCTCTCTGACTCCAGAAGGCCATATTTCACATCTACAAAAATCAAGTTTGTGTGGCCAAAAGGAGTTTGTATCGATCACTCTCGTCACCATGCAGGCCAGATGTACAGGTATGGGGCGTGGTGTTTGCTGTGCTTTGAAGATATTTAGTTCTAATTAAGTTTCTCCCTGGAGAGTGGGAGAGGAGAGAGAGAGATGAGATGAAACCCCTCCCGGCACAGTCAGGGATTTACGGCAATCAATTTTGTTGTTCGAGGTTTAGTCAGGCTCTCTGGAGCGTGGAAGAGAAGCACAGCACCTGCGTATCAATGTGAGTGTGGGTTTGTGTGTAGTTGTGTCTCTGTGCATGACTGTGTTTTTAAAGTGTAAAAACAAGATCATTTACTACTTCATGATAAAGGTAGGGCAGGTTAAAAAAAATAACACTAAAGTGTTCACTTTAGTCAGTAGATGGTTTTTCCATGGTAAAAGCATGGTAAATACATTAGGAGATACCTGCACCTTTCATTTTGCCACTTGTCCATGTAGAGCTGAAAGGTCATTTGGGATAAGGACAAGCTTTTGTAAGATTGTACCGTGTCGCTATTGGCGCACTGGAAGCAAAGAGCAATTTCATGTCTCTCTGTAGTTTTGTACAGCCGAGAGTGTCACATTTTTGTGTTGTCTCAGATAGAAACAGGACCTCAAGAGATGCTTTGTTTGTCATTGCTCCTACATATTTGATACTAGTGTCATTTCATACAGTACCCCTCTTTTTCTCTGCCCTCTCTCTGTCAGGTGTGTAAGGTCCAGAATAGCACCACTATGAGCTGTTTTGCGCCGTCTCTGGCGGCGGAGTACACGCCTGGGCTGGACTCAGTAAAGCATGCAGACGAGTTTGGCTTCATCTTCAATAACGTGCAGGCCCTTCTGGTTTACAACAACACTAACTTCCTGTACTATCCGAACCCTTACTTCGAACCTCTCAGTACCAATGGAGTCCTGGAGCAGAAACCAGGTTCTCCTATTATTCTGAAGGTATCACCATCATTCATTATACTACATGTAAACCGTGCAATGAGAACTGACATGTTCACACAAAAGCTACGCAGTACAGCTCACAGTGCCTACTGATATTAAGCCATGATAAATGCAGAAGCAGGACATTAAAAAATAAACATTTACTGACTAATATATAATGAAAACTGAGGTTAAAGTTAGGGTTAGATTTAGGTGTAGGAATCAGCTGCATTAATAATATCATTCACAAGGATAGTATGATGAACATGTGTGTGTGTTTTCTCAGGGGAAGAACTTGGTTCCTCCAGGCTCAGGGGGAGTGAAGCTGAACTACACTGTGCTCCTGGGAGAGACGCCCTGCTCCGTCACGGTGTCTGACACTCAGCTGTTGTGTGAACCGCCCAACCTCACTGGCCAGTACAAAGTCATGGTAATATACAGTGTGTATGTGAGTGAGAGACAACTAGCATTTATGTGGCAGTTTAGGAAAACCTGTTGGATGTTGTTGTGGCTGAATTCTGGGAGACAGCCAAAACAAATCAGTGATAATGTCGAAATGTTTTTATTTAATCTTGTCTAGGCTGCCTTCCTGCAAAGATCATGTTGGCTAACAAGCTAGTTTAACAAACACGCTGGTAAAAAATAGTCAGTCTGTCTAAAGATGTCTAAAATCTGGTGTTCACTGTGTGATTTCCTCATACAGTGAACGTCACTCTTTGATCAAGTTGTTGTATAGCTATATATAGTATGTGCCATAGTAATAGAGACCTGAGTCAATTCAGTTTTTAATCAGATGCAAAGTGTAAAGTGGAATCTTTAAATGCAGTGTTCCCCCTTTTCACTTTTGAAGGCATCCAGATTTTAAAATGCTTTATATGTAGGAGTAAATGTCAGAATTTCACCATGTGAAAGCTTTTCACAGGTCACAACGCTTATAGGATCCCAGTGTTCTTTACTTATTAGTTCAATTCTCACGATTTGTATAAAAGTGATCTTAAATACAGCTGCTGTTTCTCTGCAAAGATGTTAAAGTTGTGGGTTGCATGGCAGAGAGTGTAAAAGCATTTCTTACCCCA
>CM040990.1:17244396-17263495 GCA_022985145.1 Pangasius djambal
GATGTTCTCAAACACCTTCTCTCTGACCTCATCGACAAGAACCTGGAGAGTAAAAACCACCCCAAGCTGCTGCTGCGCAGGTAAGATCCTACACGTGTGCATGCACTCAAATGTGCAATTTCCAGTAGAAACTGTCAAAAACTGTCAAAGTTTACTGTTAAAGTTGCTGTGCAGAGGCTTGCTATCAGTAACACACTGCACAGGAATTGACTGGTGGGGAGAAGCGGCAGGGCTAGACTCTCACACACAATGCCTCACACACACACACTATATATATATATATATATATATATATATATATACACACACATATATAACGAGAGAGAGGAGAGAGATACTAAAAATGGAACAAATTGGCCAAAGCGATTGTTCATCTGTTATCTCGCTCAAGCTTATGGCTTGGAACTTTATGGAAATTATTAATGAGGAGCAGAGAGAAATGTTACGATGTCCTCTTTATGCATCACTTTCTCATTCCTCACTATTTTTGCCCAGTCTCTCTTTCGGCTATTGTCTCTCGTTCACTCTCTCTCTCTGGGCTCAGAATGTGGTGCGGTTGTCAGTGTCGTTTATCGTCTGTGTTCTACCGCCTCATAAAACATGCAGGAGCAGCTGGGCTTCAGCCCTCTATCTCTATCTCTATCTCTTTTTCCACATTCATCTCTCCTCTCTCTCTCTCTCTCTCTCTCTCTCTCTCTCCCCCTCCTTCCAGGCTTCTATCATTCGATGTTTCCACATTTGGCTTGATTTTCTGATCTCCCAGAATTATGTGTCAATCAACGTAAGGCCTAGTTTTTACCCAGACTTTCTTAATGCTGATGTCATTTAATGTCATATTGATTAATTAAATGAAGCTCCAAAGCACTCAGACTCCTTAAGACATGATTGAGCTTAAATGAAGTTGTCTTTGTGCGGCAGGACTCCAACAAGGGCTCCAATCTAGGATCTCTCTCTCTCTCTCTCTCTCTCTCTCTCTCTCTCTCTCTCTCTCGCTCCTTTATTAAATTTCCCCTGCCTTGCTCCCCTTCATTCGTTATAGTATGTTCTTCATTAATAATCATAGAAAATACATGCACATGCATACATTTACAGCAGCGGAGGCAAAAGCACGGATTATGCTGTTATTTAACGTGACAGACGTGGTGTCTCCCTCATTATCAGTCGTTATTAGGAGCATAATGCTGTAATCCTCCTGTGCTGGGGGGGGGGGGGGGAAAGCAACAACCAGCTTGAGAAGCCCATCGCTTTAGACAATACTTTTTTTTTCCTCCTGAAATTTTCAGGGATTATCAATTCGACACGCTCCTTTTGTATTCTCTCGTGCTCGGCGCCCTTCACCCTGTCAAGAGAGGCTGGTGGAAGTAAAGAGCTACTGCAGCAGAGCCGCTGGAAATCTCTTCTCTTTACCCCTTTCTCTCCCTCTCTCTCTCTCTCTCTCTCTCTCTCTCTGTCATTACTTACTGCTTTGTGATTTTATCTCTTCCTAACATGACACTTTGTTTTTGGTCTCCCTGTCTGTCTTTCTGCTTGACCACCCTGGCTTAAAGTAACACAGTTCACAAATGTATGCGAGTCATACATTTGTCAGTCTAAGTCCTATGAGTGGATTTAAACTCACTGGATAAAACACTACAGTACTTTACATTTGGATCTGAGATATCAGAAGACCTTCTCCCCACCTTCTTCACCATCTTTATTGTATTTACTACTCAAAGAAAAGGAGGAAAAAAAACTTGTTTATTATGCTACAAAAGAAGAACCACCTGAAGTAGTCGGATGACATGCAACTCTACAGCATTTCCTTGACATGAACAGAACAAAGGACGTTTATTTTCATATGAGAGACCATATGTGTGTCAGAGGCACCCCTGAGGCAGTTGCTTGTAAATGAGACATGTTGAGGAATTGTGCACAATGTCATCAGAGTGAGTAATTTATTTTCTCAAATTGACCCTCATGCACTGAATAATAGTTGAACAAATAATCAGGATAAAAACTTTTGGTATGCCCGAAGAGTGGTCATTTTCCATTAGGATTTTTGAAATTGCATGTAGCATGCATCCACATTCTGAGATCATCAATAAATCAATAAATAATGAGTATTTATTAGAATTATACCACAGAACTATTGAATTCTTGATTCTGATTGGTCAGAAAGTGTGGATTAATTTTAAATAACAGCGTGGCTCAGACAGACACGGCTGCGATTATAAAGGATACGGTTTTTATTAATGCACATGTTATAATATGTTTTTGTTTCTATAGCAACAGCTCATCACAGTGGCTTGTATGTCAGATGCTCCACAAACTCTAAGCCTAATGATAAGCTGATAATAAAAATTCTGTTTTTTTTTTAACGGAGAAAAACATATAATCATTGACGTGATTAAATTTTTCATTAGGAGGCATTCATGAGGACTCTCATTTTTCAGGGCTTTGTAGCAGACATGGTGCTTTTGTAAAGTTTCCCAGCATGGGAATGTCTTCCGGACAGAGGAGTTTATGCTTTTATGATTTCGTGGTAAAATGACAAGCTGCATTTTTTTCATCTCATTAAACTCAAAAGAGAGAAAAGGAGATGCCTGTGAGGGAATGATTATTTATCATGGCTATAACATAACTGAGAACTAACTTACACCTTGATATCTTATTGTTCCTATAGTAACAGCTCATTCACTGCGGATGCTCCACAACATCTAAGCATTATAATAATAAACCCATTAAAAACGGGTGTGTTTTTAAAGAAATAAAAAAATATATAATTAATAACATAATGTTTAAATGATGAGAATTTCGGTAGTCAGTTCAGTATCCGGTTTCTTAACTACAATTATTATTAGTATTATTATTATTATTATTATTATTAATAATAATAATAATACTTTTGTCTTATTAATTTCAAGAGAGAAAAAAAGCTGGAGAGGGAATGACTGTTTATACTGTTATAACGTAAGTGATAATCAACAAAGGGGCAAACTGCTGTGGTATAAGAGGAACAAAACACGTCGGAACGTGCCGTTATAGGAAAGCATTCAGCTTTAGTGTGGCAATGGCACCCCTTGTTGTTGATTATTTTCCTATAACAGCATGCCTGGTTGTGTTTTGTTCCTTTCTCACGTAGTAGAATTAAGAATCACTGATGAATTTGTATGTGCTTGGAGAGAGTAGTAAATATAGAATGAGCATTAAACATGTATGTGTTATAAGAAATGTTCAGTTATTTTCTCTCCTTTCCCGTGTGTTTTTCAAGCAAACATGCTTGTTGGTGAAGCATGATATTTCCATTCCATTTTCTGCTTGTAAAATCAGTGTCTCTCTCAAAATCTCCCCCTCTCTCTCTCACTCTCTCTCTCTCTCTCTCTCTCTGACCATCTATAGTTTTGCATGTACATATCTGAATCTGAAGGGAATGGTAGCTAAAAATGGAATGGCTCTGTTGCCTCCGGCCCTTTCTCGCTCATGATGTTCACGCTGTGTGAACGCGTGTTTTTATCGTGCGCGTATGCGTTTGTGTGTGGTTGTGTCTGTGTGCATGCGTGTGGTTGTGTGTGCGTGTTTCTCTGAGTTTGGTAATGAGATTTTCAGCCATCCAGAGCAGCTAAGAATGGACTATTAGTGAGGAACATAGTTCTGTACGTCACCCCCTCACTGAAGCATTCCTTTACCCCCACAAACACAAACTCAAACACACACGCGCACACAGTGCGTAATTGGCTAATGAAACCGTGGTGTTCATTAATGATACTCAATTAAAAGGCTGCAGAAAGAGTCGGAGAGAAATAAAGAGAGCGAGACTTTCTTTGAAAGCATTCAAATACAGAGAGACATTAAGAGGGGAGAGAAGTGGGAGAACGCACAAAAGATTTTATTTGGCTTGCTTCTCGAGGATGAGGCGAGCTCATTTAGTCGTGCAAATAGCTCTCATTAAGATCTGCCTCTGTGTGAGTGTGTTTTTTTGTTGCCTGGGGGTGCACATATGTGAATGTATGTATGTGTGTGAATATGTTTGTGTGTGTGTGTGTGTGTGCTCTCCGTTGGGTACATTGCTGCTGAGAGGCTCTTATGTAAAAGTGTTTAGGAAACATCTGACACATAATGGATTTTAATAAATAATTTTTGGAGATTTGCTTTTTTTTTTCCCCTCTATTTTTTTTCTGTTTTTCCCCTCTAATTGAAGCTCAGTTGTTTTCACTCTTCTCTGTGTGTCTGCCAAACCCACGGTTGAATAGAAAATGGGAACACGGCCATCGTCTAAAATGTTTGTCAGTTCAAGTCATATTTGTGCAAAAGAAAGCTGTGTGTGTGTGTGTGTGTGTGTGTGTGTGTGTGTGTCTGTGTGTGTGCAGCTGTCATCCAAGTGGCTGCCTGTGATTGCAGGCAAAAGAACCTCCATCTGTCCCTGCCTGATGCAACCAATATTAAACACAGCGGTGTTCAGTTAATAGTGCGTGTGTGTGTGTGTGTGTGTGTGTATCCATCATTCTTTCAGAGAACACTTACAGTAAATAAAGATATTGTACATACTTCGAAATGTGCCTGCACACATATACACACACGTTCTGTAAATGAATATATCATATAACCAGTGCTGAAGTTTGCACCAAGACCTTAACTCTTATAACTATTCAACTATTAAAACAGTTTTGAATACAGGTAGTATAGCTGGTAGTTGCTAACTATTTCCATTTTCGACTCTATGATGGCATTACATGCAAATGCCTTAACAAATTCAAATGTCCTCCCTCGACTAATTTAGCACTTTGATTGGTCCGACTGGTGGTACGATTGGTGGAGTGAAGTTTGAACGCTGTTTTCAATCCCAGGAGTTGTCCAGAGAATTGAACCCTGGTCCTGTTGAAAACGGCTGTGTGGTCTGAACGAGGTGTGGAAGCTATTCGCTCTCGGCCCTGCATGCCGAGTAACCTGATTGCTTCAACTTGTCCTATTGCTTCCTGCTTTCTCCTTTTGCGATGGCGGGGAAAGGGTTATTATTGTTCTTGATGTACTGTATAAAACCAGAATTTCGTAGGACTGGAGCACTGTAATTATCTCACCTTTGTGGTGCGAGTGCTTGTGCTGAGAACATCAAGAAAAACGAAAAAATGTCCTGTGCAGAAGTGCATGCCTAAAACTCTTATTATAAGAGAACAGCTCCTTGTTTGAAGGCATTCCTTGATGATGACATGGCTGCTTGATCATTGGACCCACAGGAAAAAAAAAAAAACAACGCAATTGGATAAAACTAGTGCCTACAAATTCTAAGACCACTGATCTC
The DNA here is from genome assembly GCA_022985145.1 of Pangasius djambal. Classification (NCBI taxonomy): domain Eukaryota; kingdom Metazoa; phylum Chordata; class Actinopteri; order Siluriformes; family Pangasiidae; genus Pangasius; species Pangasius djambal. The sequence continues at coordinate 17,249,672 of CM040990.1, forward strand.
AACTCACGACCAAAGAATTCTCTTACGATGTGTGATTCTAGTAAGAGCAAAAACGGGCTGAAAATGAGTGTAATTAATAGTGTAAACACTAGTATAACTTTCCATTCTTATGCTGCATTCGATTTACCTCAGAAGTCAGAGCTTGGAATTGCTTCATTTTTAATACAGTGTGATAAAACATGGCTGCCTCAATTGTTCATCTTTTGTTAGCAACAAGCTAGCCAACTACCTGTGAATAATGATGTAGATTGTCCTTCTCAAAACATTGCAGATATAGATTTAATAAGCGAATATACGTTCATACGTTGAGTGATCATAACTTGTAAATACAGTATAACTTTTTTAAAGGTGAGAAATGCTACTTCGTTTAATGCTGATGCTGTGCGCAGCCATGTCGAAGAGACTAGGAATTCAGAGATTCAGAGAGGGAGCGTTTTCTTTTGCGTCTTCATGGTCCTAGGTTAGAAATGACAAGTTATGACCGCTAGTTGAATGCAGCATTTATGCTGTGAGATGCAATGCCAAGACCTGTGTGTCACTTAAAGAGCAAATGACGGCTGAAGGCCACCTTGCCCATGTCTTTGTTTTTGCCTACGAGACCTGCATAGAGGAGCAGAAGAGGGACTGGGAAGTGATCAAGAGTATACAGATAAATCAATATATGAGTGTATTGTTATTTTGAGTGTATTGTTATTTTTCCACTAGTGTGTGTAACATATTCAGCAAGAAGATGCTCTATTCATATACATTACAGTAAAGGAAACATTCGGCGAAGGTGTATTCAGTGAGGTTACATTCTCTCTCTCATATATATTCATCTCTCTATTCTTGTCTGGAGAGCATTATCTCTTGTGTGCGAGGGAGAGAGACCTGCACTAAGCCTTGTTCTGCCCACCTTGTTCTTCGCCTTTCTGGCAGACAGACAGATACACACGTGCACACTTCCATCATCTCTGAGATAATAAGAGTTATTTTCATGAGCATTAGGAGAGTCATTTTCCCTACATGCTGCTGAGTAAATTGAAGCAGAGCTATCTTTCATAGCCTTCACTGTATGTGTGTATGTCTGTGTGTGTGTGTGTGTGTGTGTGTGTGCAGGAGACAAATGTATTTTTTTTTTATCTGTCATTCCTACACTCCACAAATACAAAATTCATGCATGTTCTGATATTCCGAGGTGAAAGAAAGGCAGTGGTTTTGTGTGTGTGTGTGTGTGTGTGTGTGTGTGTGTGTGTGTGTGTGATATAGAAGAAGGAGGAAAGGTATTGGTATTCCACAGGCGTGCTGATCTGTCGGAGTGGGAGAGTAACTCTTTCATGTATTTTTCATGTTCGTTAACCACTCCTGTCTGGATGCTGTTTGTTCTCTCTCTTTTCTGTTCCCTCTCTTATTTCTTTCCCTCTTTTCCCTGTTTTTAACTTATCTTTTTTTCCTCCCCTCAACAAAAACATCAGCTCATCTCCCTTCCAGAATAATCCTCATGTGCTCTAGAGAACAGCATGGAAATCTGTTTATGAGTGTGTTTAATACAGTTCACATGGGGGAATGTGTGTGTATCCTTCGCATTGCTTCAAAGGCAAGCAAAACATGAAAGGGTCTGCGGTCAGGACAGAGACAGAAAAATATGGAAATGGACAGAGGAGGATAGTGAAAGGAAGTGAAGAAGAGCGAGGGAGAGAGTGAAGTGTTGCCTCTATCCTCCACACCTATACTTCACCTCTGACACTCTATATACTGTCCCCTCTGAAAGTATTATAATGGCGAGACCAGTTCTTTTGTTTTTGCTATACGCTGAAGACATTTGGGCTTGAGATCAAAAGATGAATATGAGATGATGGATCAAAATTTCCATCAAGCTTTCATTTCCTGATATATACATCTAGATGTCTTAAAAAACGCGGCACCTTTTGTTTGAACCCAACCATATTTCAAGGAATCAGAAATATATGGATATGTGACTGAAAGGTGTTAATAGCTCTGAATATCTACTCTTGGTTTGAGCCCTGCGTTTCGCCTGTGAAGACTGCTTTTGCTGTTAAAAAGGATAAACCACCATGAAGACCAGAGAGCTGTCTATGGGAGAAAAGCAAGTCATTTTGAAAAGAGGAAGAAATAGATCAGAGCCATTGCACAAGCATTTGGGCATAGCCAATACATCAATTTGGATGTCCTGAAAAAGAAAGAAACCACTGGTGTTCTAACAACCGGACATCGAACAGGTCGGCCAAGGAAAACAACAGCAGTTGATGACAGAATCATTGTCAGAGCCATGAAGAAAAATGCAGAAACAGCAGTCAGTGACATCACCAACAACCTCCACAGGGCAAGGGTGTACGTTTCACAGGCCACCGTTTGAAGAAGACTCTGAGAGCAGAAATATAGAGGCCATACCACAAGATGCCAAACATTCATCAGCAGTAAGAATCGGAAGGCCAGATTGGAATTCACAAAAAAAGAAAGAGATGAGCCACAGAAGTTCTGGACCCAAGATTAACCTCTACCAAAGTGAAGGAAAGTCCAAAGAGTGGAGAAAGAAAGGATTTGTCCACAATCCAAAACATACAAGCTCATCAGTCAAGCACGGTGGAGATACTGTCATGGTTTGGGCTTGCATGGCTGCTTCTGGAACATGTTCACCAATCTTTATTGATGATGTAACTCATGATGGCAGCAGCAGAATAAATTCTGAAGTCTACAGAAACATTCTGTCTGCCAATTTACAGAGAAATGCATCCAATCTAATTGGGAGGAACTTCATCATGCAGCAAGGCAATGACCCAAAACACACTGCCAGCACAACAAATGACTTCATCAGGGGGAAAAGTGGAAGGTTTTAGACTGGCCATGTCAATCACCAGACCTTAACTCATTGGGCATGCGTTTCACCTCCTGAAGAGGAGACTGAAACCCCACAAAAACAAACATGAAGCTGCGGTACAAGCCTGGAAAAGCATCACAAAAGAAGAATGGAACAGTTTGGTGATGTCAGCGGGTCGCTGTCAATGGCTTGATGCAGCTGTTGCAAGCAAGGGATATGCAACCAAATATGAAGTGCTGTTTACTTTAAGACTATCTGTTCCAATACTTTTGCTCACCAAAAGAATCGGGCGGTCTGCCACCAAAGGTGCAACGATCTAAGTCATTTAACAAATCTAGATGTAAATATCAGGAGATGGAAGCTGAAATTCTGATCTCTCGTCTCATATTCATCTTTTGCTCTCAAACCCAAACGGCTTTGCTGTTCCAATACTCTCAGGGGGGACTGTATTATATAACGATTGCAATACAGGACATGCCATACTAGCATGGATTACACAATTCTTGTACATTGAGTGAACAATGCAACGTCAATTAGTAAAAGAATATATTTGAGACTGACCAGGAAAAACCCTTCACATGATGAAATTTTGACATTTTCTAATATATAGTTTTGAAACCCCACAGGCTTTCCAGAGCTAAAATGTGCTTCCCTTTTACATGTTTCTCAAACGCAAGCTATAGCATTTTAAAGTCTGGTTACTAGAGATTAGGACTTAACCTTAACATCCCCATGCCTCCTGAAGAAAAACAAAACAGAAATATAATAATTAAAAAATAGATATCTATTCACAGCTTTGCTTGTTTGTGCTTTTCAGGACTGAGTCTGTGGCTGAGAAGATGCTCACCAACTGGTTCGCTTTCCTCCTTCACAAGTTCCTCAAGGTAATATCAGTAGTAGACTGATGCCTTACTCGCTCATATGACGCAAAATCATTACGCACATTATGTAGATGTACTCTGTGCTGGAATTGGAATTGATATAAAAAAGGTTTAATGTTTGTAAGGCCTTTTCTGGCGTGGCTCAGTGTGCATGTGTAAGTAAGATGGTGGGTGAAACATGCATCTCGTACTGGAGCTGAGCTAATCCAAGCAAGACTGAGTGCTTTCGCTAGCAGTTCCCCATGATGTGTGTGGGTGTGTTGTACGCTTCATTTATCCAAACATAAAACAGTATATTTTTAAAAATATTTATCATTTGAGTGCATCATTAGAAATTGAGACATACGGCAGATCGTGTATGCATACCATTTGCTTCAACGTGATGGATTTCATTAGGATAGTAAAAGAATGGTCTTTAAAACACTGTGTTAATTGTTGTTGTTTCATAATAACCACCTGAATAAGATGCCCAATAAGACATGAATTAATGATAAATGAATATATTTTCTAACATAATTTAATTTGGTTGCAGTACAAAATCATGTAGACTTACCCAAAAGTGGATAGACCAAAAAAAGAAAGAAAAACCTGACTAGCCTTCCTGAAGCAAACATATTTTTACATATGCTTTCTCTCTAATATCATTTTCTCCTTTTTTCCCCGGGTCCCTCTTTTTCTCTGTAGGAGTGTGCTGGAGAGCCTTTGTTTATGCTCTATTGTGCTATAAAGCAGCAGATGGAGAAAGGGCCTATAGATGCCATCACAGGGGAAGCTCGCTACTCACTGAGTGAAGATAAGCTCATCCGACAGCAAATAGAGTACAAAACTTTGGTTAGTAGTCTAACACGCTCGCACATACTGCATATGCATCGTACATGTATGTGCATGTGCCATGTGTGTATTGTTTCCCGTGTGTATGCATGCAAGTGTGCGCATGTGCGTGTTTTTGTGCTCGGACAGACTGTTCATTAAGCCCTAATACCCTGCTGAAGCTGAAATTGGGCTCCTGCAGTGGGTGTGAAATTAGATTTCTGGGACCAGCAAATGGCCTTTCTCTCAACCTTGCCATGCATCCAAAGCTCGGCTCCATCAGAGCACTCCAACTGTGGATTACTCTTCATCCAGATCAACCTCATCCTCATTCGTTATCTCTCTCTTTCAGATTTTGAACTGTGTGAATCCGGATAACGAGAACAGTCCGGAGATTGCAGTGAAGGTGCTGAACTGTGATACCATTACGCAGGTGAAGGAAAAGATACTGGATGCCATCTACAAGAATATGCCCTACTCTCAGAGACCCAGAGCTGTAGACATGGACCTGGGTGAGTACTTATCCCGGCGCATTCAATTGATGACACACATAGCAAATATGTTTTTCCCTGTCATTAGTTATTTCCTTGTCATTGGGCGTGTGTATGTGTGATTGACAGATCTGCAGCAAGCCTCATTCAGCCTCATCTTGTTCTGTCTTCCTCGCATACACGCAGAAAAAAAACGCACATGCACGGGAATGAACACGTGCACACATACGCACACACCTCGGCAGGCTGTCATCGTTGTGGTAATCATAGTTATTGTCATGGGCATTAAGAGGATAATTTTCCCCACATGCCACTGAGTAAATTAGCGGTCAGCTACCCCACCCACACCATAGGAGCTGAGAGAGAGCGAGGTGTATATGTGTGTTACCCTTGGTAAAATATACTGGTGATTTTACATTGTTCAGCCATGTTATTTGGTCAGATTTAAACAATGATGTTTGCCTATAAAGCCAAAATTGGACCAAACCCCACTTACTGAATTTATCAGATTAAGACTGACGACTGATCTTTTCACTAAGCACCTATCAGAGCGCTAATGTAAAAAAAACAAAAAAAACAAAGACTCATTATTTTTGGTTTCTGTACCAACTCATTGCACTAACTCCTCCATAATAGAGTTTTAGCTTATTGTTAGACCCTGACCTATTTGTACTGGCATGAGGATGTGATTTTTTATGAATGAAAACTTCTGTAAGTTGCTCTGGATAAGTTTGCTAAATGCTATATATGCAATAATTCATTGGATCCATAAAATGACGCAAAAGAAATCATTTCTCATTTCTCATCCTCATTTCTGGCACACATATTTTCCACATAAATACGGCACAAAAGCTCCCCATCAGCGGTTCAAAACATCCTTCCAGCACCTTGGCTTGAACAACCGCTTCCATTGCAAGCTTTTTGGGCTTGGATCTGGCACAGCTCTGCGTGTGGTTTTTTTTTTTTTGTTTTTGTTTTTTTTTACAGCCATCATCTGTGCATCTGGCGAGCTCACAGCCTAATGAGGACCATTCAACAGAGGGGAAAATCGATGATCATTTTTTCTCTGAACCTGTCTAATTCTCCATCAACGCACTCTGTAGCATTTCTTTATTTTATGCGTGTGTGGGTGTTGTTTTCCAGAGTGGCGTCAGGGCCGGATGGCACGAGTGGTCTTGCAGGATGAAGATATCACCACCAAGATTGAGAATGACTGGAAGAGGCTCAACACACTCATGCACTATCAGGTAAGGTTATTTTATTGTCGGTATTAAAACTGAAGGGACTAGTTGAACAGCGATGTTGCTAGCCAACATATAACAAAATCAGAAAGGAACTGGCAAAGTCATAGTTACTCTCGACGAGATTACCATTAAACACAATTCCTGGCACGTGTAACTGAATATTAGAAGGCATTCAAATCATGATAGTGGTACAGAAACTCTGAACAGAAACTTTTGACTCCTACACAAAGCATTTCATCCTTTCAGTCGAAATTGCGTGTTCTTCTAGCTCTAGCTGCAAAGCCACGCTTTCGGTAGCATTCATCATTCAATTTGTCCAAGAATCCACCTGCTAGCACCTACGCTGCTAAGAGTTCTGTGGGTGGAGCGTTTGAGGCTGAGACTCTCTCTTTCCACTACTTGCTTTTATAGATGGGACGTGAGCTTCGCAAATTCTTTTCAACCTACAGTATCCTGCTTTAAAAGCTTTTTGTTGTCACGGTTTGTTTGCCCATCAGACTGATAAAAATCAGCACACTGATCGCCAGTGAGATTGTAATTGGCCAAGTTCTGATCGTTGTGGCCGCTCAGTGTACAATATACATCAGACGGTCCGTGGGCGAGTGTCTGAGTGGTCTGAAGTAAGTAGCTTTGGAGAAAACAGAGCTTTTTTCCATCTGCATCCTTTATCAGCATTTCACATGCAGTAATGGCTATTATTAGCTGGTGGAGCGAAGAGGTGTGTGTGTGTTTGTGTGTGCATGTGTGTGTGTATGAGTGACAGAGTGTGTGTAGGTTTTGACTGGAGTGTCTTGTCCGTTATGCTTATTTAACTGTGTCACCCTGCCCTTTACTTTCAAAGTACTGGAGTGTATCCTTGCCCCAACTTCAGCTCTACACATTGCAGAACGCAGCGCATTACGCAAATAAGGAAGGGGAAGAAATGAAAGGAAAAGTGATCGTGAAACACTCGTCTCTTTGTACATGTCTGCCTCTTTCTCTCCCTCTTTCTTTCTCTCCTCTAACAGCATCATGATGGAGTGGTTGTTTGTAGACTGATGTCTCTCTGCCTCGGCTTGCTTCATTTTGTTCATCCCCTTTTTATTGCGGTCATTATTAAGAGTGAAAGCTGTGTGGAAGAGAAACACAACGCATACACAAGCAAAAATAATCCCTGTCTACAGCATTAATGATAGATCTAAGGTGATTTGTGTTTTTGACTGTGTAAACTCTTAATACGGCCTGAAAGGCTACACAGAGATCAGGAAAATGAAAGGCACAGGAGATGAGAGAGGAAGAGCAGGCTTTTGGCATCTTTTAGAGGTGCATGATCACATTAACTGTGTTAAGTGGAACTTCAAATTCCTTGCCAAACATCTGGTTATGAGCCTACTAATAGAGAATAAGTATTCTTAAAGCAATAAGAGCCTTGTGTGTGTGTGTGGCTGTGAGGCTGTGTGGCTGACTGGGCAGATGAAACATGCATTTAAAAAAAGGGGACTTGTATGAACCTCTAATTGAAAAGTTTCGTATATAGATGAGGAAGAAAGCTCTCTTCATCTGTCTCAATGCATGAGCGAATATAGAATGTCCACTCCATCCATCGCCTCCACAGGAGCAACAGGTGCACATGCCTCTGCAGACCACAGAAAAATTACAGTCAATTCTACCATGTGAACACCACCATATATCCTCAGACATTGTGTATAGCAGTATCCCAAAGTGTGAGTTCACTGCAAAGCTGTTTTAATTTCAGCAGTAATGAAAAAGAAATGCAGTTCGGGATTGTTTTGATCAAGAGCGTCTCCTACCAATCTATAAGAGAATCCTGATCAATCTCGCCTGCTCCCACTGTTATTATTTTCTATTATTATCTACCTGTCCATGATATTTTCTAACGAACATAATTCAATATATTTCCCAAAATACAAACATTATTATTACAGTCATTTAGACAACTGTGCCCAGGATTCCGAATATTCAATACATTTTCTTGTTAATGAATGTGGACTTTCTTTGTCATACAAGTTTGCCCACATGAGTCGGCAAAACAACAGTTTTGTTGGATCTTACTGACTACTGATCTAATTTCCCCAAATTAACAATCTGTTCCTCCTGAATAACATTTAATATGCTGTATAATATGTTATAGTAGAGGAACCTCCTTGGAAAGGAAAAGAGAGAGCAGCAGCTTTAAGTGGAAATGTGATGACATGAAGCACTTGCCACTGATTACTGACTAGAATTGCACAAGCGTGATTAGTCTATTAGGTCATCAAATAAGGATTTCATTAGCCTAGATAGCATTGCGCTCAATTTTCATCTTTCTGTTAATCTCTGCGTCTCCTTCTTTCTTTCTCATCAGTTCGGTTAATTTCACTTACGTTCTCGCAAAACCGAAACTGAAATCAGAAACCGAGTTTTTAAGTTTGAAAGTTATTTAAAAAAAAAAAGTCACTCGCTCAGTCCAATCAGCAGAGGTGAGACTGTTAACCTTGCACAGGTTGACTATCATTTGCAGGCGGGGAGTGTGTCCCTGAGGGGCTGCTGTACTCTTGGGGCAGCAGATGAATTTCCAATTTCAAGGATTTGAGTGGCATGAGAGATAAGAAATTAACAATTCAAATGTGCTGAGTGTGAGCTAAGTAGTGTGCCCAAGAGTGTGTGTGTAATGTGCTGAAGTGTACATCTGTTTCTTTGAGTGTCAATGGCAATGGATTCATGCCTAGAATATCTTGTACAGTATGCCACTCGGTTGTTGAAGAAGCAATTAAAAACGTGTTTTAAAACATAGCACAGGGTATGAAATTAGTCATTAAGCATCCCAACACATATTAAGCAATTGGCCTTAATCATGTCTCTGGAAGTTCTCTTTGTGCATTGCTGCTGGTGACACATGAATAACAGATGATAATACACATTGATAACAGTGGTGCTATAAATATGGCATATCATTGGAATTATCAGCCCCACTGATGCATCATTCTCAAATCTATTTAATGTTTTCTTGACACCTAGAGCACAGCTTCATCTGTTGCTCAGCAAGCCTGAGCCTCTAACAGATTTGAATTTACATTTATTCATTTGGCAGACTCTTATCCAACATGATTTACAGTTGAACCGAGCAGAGCAGGGTTAAGGGCCTTGCTCAAGGACCCAACAGTGGCAGCTTGGCAGTATTGGGATTCAAACTGACAACCTTCCAAGCTGTAGTCCAGAGCCCTAACCACTAAGCCACCACTGCCTGCACCACCACAGCCACACGGAAGCTGTGGCAGGGGCAACACAGCTATATTCTTCAGTGTGCACACATTTATAATAAAATAAGTAAATAAATAAAAAAAAAAACAGTCCTTTGCAAATGCATGCATAAACATTTCTGGACAATGCTGAGACATGAACTGAGCAGTGGTTATTTTAACATGATTAAAACTCCCGTGCAAGTCTACACTGTAGATATTCGTGGTGTATTTATAAATGCATATTTGCATGATTGTCTTAAATTGGCTTAGCGTAAATTTCCCTTTTGGGAGAAACCACTAAGTATGAGATTTTTCTGCAACAGTTCGTGATGAACTGAATGGTGGGCAGAGCAATGACGGTTTCACTTCCTGCTTGCTTGAAGGTGGCCTTTGAGTTAATGCTCTGCCTGCTCAGGGAGCTTTTGCTGATGCCCATCAGAGAAAGGCCATGGGGATCAGAGATATTGGAAAAAGGCTTGGCTTTTTGTGTTTGATTGAGGCCTTATCTCACCAAACGCTGGCCGTTTATCACTTCCACCCAGCCACTATCAGACAGCCTTTCCAGCCCAGGATTATCTCTCAAGGGCAAATCCACCTTCCTTCAATCATCTGCCATCTATCTCCATATAGACACTCCATGCGCTTTCTGCTGCTTTATGAAATACTCAGGCACAAACGCACACAGCAAGTATAAGAAAAGAGAATTTAGCAGAGATAGGGATTTTGTATTTTTGTTGTTAAAAACTAGTTTGGGAAAAAACATGTGACTTGGAGGGATGTAGAAAAAGACACATTTGCAAGCCTCAGCAATTCAAAATCATGCTTAGGCCACACTTATGAAGTCTACACAAAGAATGTAACACCTAGTCTTTAAGATGCTGGAATATGGAATGTTGGGCATCTTAAAGATCTAAACCCACTCCTTGCCAGTTTACTGACTTTTATATTTAACACCGTGACACTGTCACGAAAGCCGTTTCCCTATGTGCCATTTCAACAAAGGACCTGATTGTGCAGCCAGAAAAAAAAAAATGAATGAACCAGAATCTTAATGTCTCTACATGACAACTACTAAATTGCAAATGCTAGAATGATAAACTGTTTTAGCATTTGCAATTTAATAGTTGTTTCAGCCCATTGAAATTGCCCAAAATGTCAGCATTCAACATTTTGGAGGTTTGTAAATTTGGACAACATTTAAGCATTTATCTTATTCAGTAGAGAAAGTTGAGGAGCCAGAGAGAGAGAGAGAGAGAGAAAGAGAGAAAAGTGAAAGGTGCTGCTAAAGGAGCCTTTCCTGGTGTCAAGGGTGGAAGCCAGAGATACATGAAATGGAGAAAATGGGAGCATGGAGAGCAAGGGGTAGGAGTTAGAAAGAAAGGTTACCTTTCTGAGAGTCTTATAAGCAGAGTGTCGACTCTGACATGATTTCTTTCACATTCTTCCCCTCCTTCGAGTATCTCTCCAGCCAGGCCATTAGCCCCATGCAAGGTAGGATTCAGCCCTGAACTGGACACTTACTAATGGTCCTGGGGGGAGGAGGACTGGAGGAGAGAAGGAGAAAGAAGAGGAGTGAAGCAGTGCTAGGGGATTTCTGACTACAGGCAGCTTTTACACTGAGGCAACAGAAGAGAAGAGATTATGGACTCTATTACAGAGATGAGAGAGACCTGTTTTTCCCTTTGTGAAATGGACTTTCTGAAGCTTTGACCATCTTAGGCTGTTGGAGTTGACCTCTCTCTCTCTCTCTCTCTCTCTCTCTCTCACTCACACACACAGACACACACACACATACACACTCCTTTCTGCTTTGCTCTTCCACTTCTTTTTTCAATCTAAGAATGTTAGCTGCATACTTAAAGCACTTGAAATAAAGTGCATTCAGACTTCATTCTTGAAATCAGATTCCCTTCATCTTATAGTACTTATGTAGGAGTAATCCATACCTAGCCATTTGTCATTAAGGACAATGCAGGGAGCTCTGTAGGCATCCAAAGAGGTGAGCGCTGAAATGACCTCATTGAGACAAGCATTCTGAGTGGGTGGACTACAGAGAGGAGTTGAAAGAAAACACGGCCAGGGGACTTACAGCAAAGCTATACATTTGCAAGGGAAATGTTCAGAGGGATGTTGGGCAATAAACTGCAACGGAAAGAGATTTGGTTTCTAAGTCAGGTTAAAGGGTGTAAACGTTTAGTGTCAGTTTTAAGCTTGAGTGAGGCTAATTCTCCATTTTGGAAATCTGGAGAATCAGCATTGACTTTCAGACTCCTGACAAAAAGCTCCTGTCTCCCTCCATTATTTCCCACCAGCTCTTTCTTTTAGCTTTCTATCCTCAAATCTGTTTATCAGGTTCCAATTTATATATAACTGTATATATCCTATTCCTCTCTTACCCCTACTCCATCGTTTGTATGCTCTAGTTCATATGCTCTGCTATTATCTGTCTCTTTCATTAGCAGAAAGTCCAAGCAACTTAGTAACACCACCTCCACACCACCTTAGTATCACCTCCTCCACACACACACACACACACACACACACACACACACACACACTCTCTCTCTCTCTCTCTCTCTCTCTCTCTCTCATCGTGCCTGATTGAGCATGACTAGCTAGTTAGCAAAGCAGAGCAGTCATAAGTTAAATGCTAACTCTGCTAATTCACGTTTCTCACTAACTCAAAATTCTGCTAACTCAAAATTCTGCCTCTCTGCCAGACTCAAAGCAGGAATTTTGCTTGCTGGTTGGCAAATGTTTAATAATCCTTTTAGAATGAATGCTAATGCACAGTGCAACGAAAACAAAACGTAACTAGCTAATTAAACAAGCCAATTTTCAAAAACCCTATCTAGCTAGCTAATTTAACTAGCTAAATTACAACACTTAACTAGTTGATTTACCAAACTTAAAGTTAACTCACCATACTTAGCAAATGTTCATTCAGCAAAAGTCAACATCTTATTAAATAGAAAAAGAAAAAAAAAAGAAAAATCTAATATTTGTGATTACTTTGAAGGTAAATGAAAATCTATGAGTATCTATATGAGTATGTTTTGTTCTCTTGGAAATTAATTTGAGTAAGAGTACAATAATTATAATAAGTACAATAAGTAACAATAACAATAATAATAATTTCAATAATACTTGAGTAATGTACAAATCTTCCCAAATAGTGTTAAAGTAACAAAGTAATTTCCACCTCTGAAAGCCACTGAGGACTTTCAGGGTGGATGAAGAGGACTATGAGGAGTATGTGCTGACTTCTGACTGGGCTTCTGTTCTCTCAGATCCAATGTATGCAGGGAACATTCACTTGTTTTATCAGCAGATAAACTATTTGCCTCACTACTCTCCTAATTGCCTCACGCTGCACTGACAGTTTGTGGAGTCAGTAACCGTGAAATGGTTCTCGACTCTTGAATAGAAGCGCTGGAACTACCGAATGAAATTGTGAAGCTTAGCTTTGTGTTTGCTAGTTTCTTTCTAATATCATGTATCAATGGTTTTGCTATTATTTTCTTTATGCTTCATTAAGTAACTGAAAATTCTCCTTTACCCACTACAGTAGCAGGCCATTCTTTGTCTTTGTGCAGGTGTCAGACCGCTCTGTAGTGGCGCTGGTTCCGAAGCAGACCTCCTCCTACAACATTCCTCCCACAGCCAGCATTTCCCGCACATCCATCAGCAGATATGGTGAGTGCTTCCCAATTTGTTTCTCTGGAGCCATGAACATAGATGAGATGCCATTATCAAGGAAACGGTGCCAGTTTGTGCATTCTAACACATTTGCCATCTGACATCAGTTTTAGTGCATTCACAAGAAGAGCTGTAACAAGGATCAAAATATGAGTGAGGTCCACACAGAAACAGAAATAATTTCATAGTTAACATTGCTGAAAGTGTACTACATCAATTGATATTTTTTATTTTCTGTTATGTTATTTTTTCCCCCTTCTTCCATAAACTGCTTGGACTCCAGTTAGACCAGTTAATTTTACTGAGTTATATATTTTGGTTTATAGTATTAATTTCAGCCTTCAAAATTAGGAAATTGACAGTGAATTGACAATGAATTGACTTCATATTAAAGGAGCACATAGCAGGAAGTCTATTTGATCTAGTTATTATAAATTATACATATTTTTATAAATATTATAATTTGTAATAACTAGATAAAATTCTTATAACTTATTATGAGGTTTCCTCATTGTTGGTTGTGGCCATTTTAACAAATACCTAAAAGTCTTATACCAACAGTACAATAAAAAGTACATAATTTTTTAAGATGGTCAACAAGACAGCTATGAGCGCATGTCTGCTTGAGTGCAGTTTTAAATGATGCTCTGGTGACAGTGT
>CM040990.1:17263595-17306956 GCA_022985145.1 Pangasius djambal
CATTAGTGCCCCCCCCCCCCCCACCTCCCACCCCACTCTAAGGGAGTGCCTCAGGGCTCCCCATCTGGTCCTCTCTCGTTTTCCAGCACAGAGCTGCAGGCCTTTCTGATTGCTAATTATGCGCTGCAAATGATAACTTCACACAAGGAAAAAGCCGCAAAAGATGCACTGCCAAATATTAGGGCCTGGATTGGCTAGAGGCTGAACTGTCACCTAGCAACACAGACAGCTTTGCTCAAATATGTAACCCACCTTGAGCTCGCTGCATGCGTGTGAAATCTGTCCTCTCAAGTAGGCACATTAAAGACTTCAGTTAATCGAAGCCCTGGAATAAACTTGTCATTTAGCAGTAGACGTAATTATCTCACCTTACCATTTACAAACAGTGACATTTAACAAAATTTCAAAAGGGAACAGATTAGAAACTCAATCAGCACTTGTTTAATGCTATTTCATGCCTGAAACTTTGACGCTTTTGAATAGCAACCATTATTTGTGAGGTTCACACTTTATTTAGTTCTTCACATCATGTTACATCCTGCAGCCTTTTAGGCATTAGGTAGTTAAGTTAAGCGACACTTCAACTTGTTATACTACAAAAGGGCTTGTTGAATATTTTAGTCATAAAAGAAAGTCATAAAAAACTACGAGGTGGCAAAGTGGAGCACTTTTTTTGATTTTGTGTGAGCGAGAGAGTGTGTGTGTGAGGTGCATAGAGAACAGCTCTCGCAGCCGCAGTGCCCATCAATCACAGTGTGGCACAGCTGCAGCTAGTCACCCGCTGATTGATTCATATCAATTTAATGCTCAACACTTAGCATTTCACCTGAATTTAGCATGCCAGCACCCTTAGCCCAAAATAGCTCATTTCTCACATGACCTTGACTGGTGCCAAAGAGAGGAACGCTGGGAATAGTCAAGAGGTTGGCCATATGCAGTAGCTTAAGATGGAACTGAAACCATAATCCTACTTCCCTTATCATGCACACACACTCACATGCACAACCCCTCATTCCCAAATCTTTTGACTGCAATCTGCACAAAATTACACTAAAACCTCAGTGTCACTGAGGCCATTTACCTTGTTGTGTTGTCTTCTTTTTAGTAAAGGCCAGATAAAGAAGCAAGTATTAGACAGAGTCAGGAATATAGAGAATGATCTGTGCCCCTAGAGATATTTCTACCATTGTGGGGAAAAAGGCATAAATCTAACTGTGACAAGTGGAGAGTAATAGGCTTAACCTTTTTAGATTTTTAGATACATTGATTAAACAAAATGGTCCAGACCCTTAAAGCATGTCAGAAGCACAATACATTAAGGGGATCCAAATGTGAAAGCCTTAACTATAAGATTAGGGAGAGAGTCAGTCCGTGACCAGTCCTCTAGAGACACAGAGAGACGAACAAGAACAGCCACTCCTCTCATCTGATACTAACTTGCTCATATACTTAACATCTGGAAGTGGATCTTATCTGGAATACAAACAGCTCCATGTCCTGTGTATGTGCTCAGATGTGTGCGTGCATTTCCACACCTGCTTATTATCTCCATGCACTATGAACTGTGTCGTCTCTCTACAGACTCGTCGTTTCGCTACACAGGAAGTCCAGACAGCCTTCGCTCCCGGGCTCCTATGATCACTCCAGACCTGGAGAGCGGAGTAAAAGTGTGGCACTTGGTCAAGAACCATGAACACGGAGACCAGAAGGAGGGCGACCGTGGCAGCAAGATGGTGTCTGAGATCTACCTCACCCGCCTGCTAGCTACTAAGGTAACATTTGATTATAGAAGCATGCTTCAAGTATATGTTTATGTCTAACTTCTAAATGCAGATCATGTCAATTTGTAGTAAAAGCCATGAGCATTCTTGGGACTTGGGCATGCAGTAGTGCTTTCCCATGTTGTGGTTGGTTGTTCATTTTGTGAATCTCTGCACTACCAGTCAGAAGTTTCAAATATTTTTAGCAACTTTAGATAAGTAAGGAATAGAAATAAGTGAATTGATGTGTGACTTAATTAAAATAGATTATGGCCATACATTGGGCAAATGTAGCTCACAGTGTATACTATATTTGTCTTACAATTTATGTCTATTTATGTCTTTATGTATAGGCTTAAGTGGTTTACTTTCCAAGTGCACTTGCCATTAATAAAGGATTAATTTAGAGACCCATTAGGATCTGAGAGCTTGCCAGCAAGTCCATAAATACAAAGATTTAGCTCTTTGTTGGAACACTTGTTTAAGGTTTTTCCTTATTTTAATTGCTAGTATATATCTTTTGATTTTTCTCTGGCATGACCAGTTCTTATATTGTAGTAAATCATAATAAACCCCAGAGCTTTTGACTAGCAGTGCAACTGTATAGTGGTCTATGGTTTTTTAAGTGTGTATTCAATCTCTCTCTCTGTCTTTCTGTAATAATCTAGGGTACACTGCAGAAGTTTGTGGACGATCTGTTTGAGACTCTGTTCAGCACAGTCCACAGAGGCAGTGCCTTGCCTTTAGCTATCAAGTACATGTTCGACTTCCTGGACGAGCAGGCCGACAAGCATGGCATCCATGACATGGATGTTCGCCACACTTGGAAAAGTAACTGGTAAGGGCAGAACAAGGCAGTTCTAAACATATACATTGTCATAAATGAGACACTTGTCATTCAGAATTCTTGTGTGGAATTCATTTTTGACCATTAGTTTGCTGAGATCTTGTTGTTGGGTCTTTTCTTCAGCCTTCCACTGCGATTCTGGGTGAACGTGATTAAGAACCCTCAGTTTGTATTTGACATTCACAAGAGCAGCATCACAGACGCATGTTTATCCGTGGTGGCCCAGACTTTCATGGACTCGTGTTCCACCTCAGAACACAGGCTGGGGAAAGACTCTCCCTCCAACAAGCTGCTCTATGCTAAAGACATCCCCAACTACAAGAACTGGGTGGAAAGGTGAGCTGCTCTGACCTGATTCCTCTTCCCTGCTTCTCAGTACAGTGGTGCATCTGCATCGCCAATCCATGATCCTTCACATTTAATGCAATAAAGTGCTTTTAACAACAGACATGGTCACAAAGTAGCTTCAAAGAAATCCTGATGTAGCTCTAGATCCCTAAAGACCAAATCAGATGTGACAGTGGCAAGGAAAACTTTGAGACTCAAAAGGGAACCTTCTGGGTGGCAATGGATTGTTGGATTATAAATAATTACAGTATACAGCTGTAAAGGAGTAAAAGCAAACAGTACTAAATGTGTTTAAAGGACGTTCCGCATGAGCATACTGTGAATGAGTCTGAGATGAGCACGGGGAGCTAAACTGTTTTTAGGAAGTGCAAATCTTTAGGCTATCTATTTGGGACCATCCACTGCAGCAGAATATTTAGCTAAGAAGTAGAAAAGGATTTTTCTATCATTTGAAAAGTCCATTTGTTTCATGAATATTAATCCTCAAAGTAATACAAGTGACCTGGGACAAATGTAACAGGCACAACCTATACAAGAATATAAAAATCAGGTCTGCTTATCACTATTGCCTTCTCTGTCCTCAGATACTACGCTGATATAAGCAGACTGCCAGCAATCAGCGACCAGGACATGAACGCATACTTGGCTGAGCAGGCACGGCTCCACTCCCATGAGTTTAACATGCTGAGTGCTCTGAATGAGATCTACTCTTACGTCAGCAAGTACAGCGAAGAGGTGAGCTACAGCAAACACACACACACACACGGCACAGGAATAGCAAGAGAGCAAACAGACAGGATGAATAGAGCTGTGATGAGGAAGATTATACACAGCCAGATCAGGCTCTCCTACTCAAAGTGCTGGCCTCGTTGAAGACGTTCACTCGTAATGGCAGCGCAGCTCTGGCGCCTGACCTTAACATTACACTGCGTTGAAAGGAGTCGTGGCAGCACTCTCTTTACTCTGTTTTATATGTCTTTTACTCATGCATAAAGATGCAAACTTTATGAGGTGCAAGAGGAAGTGCTAAACCTATTATACTGAGCCATGGCTGTGCAAATGCGATTATGTGTATATCAGATCTGCTCACTGTGCAAAAAATTATATTAAAAATGTAAAACACAGTAACAGCACTACCAGGTTAGCAAATAAAGGCACTTCTGCAAGACCTGTTGAGCTGCATGCATCTGTAGATAAAATACTATCAAGTATTAATGATTTCTTTTCCCATTTTGTCCATTTCTATTGATTTTTATTTATAGGTAATGTCCTATAGTACCTATAGTATAGCAATTTAGCTAGAGAATGCTATAGGTTATGTATAGCACGACTCCTACCACACAGTCATACCAGCCCATACACTGGACAGCATTTAGCTTGAAGTGTTTGTGATATAAGCACATGTGTGATGGAAAGGAAGAGAGAGCAACAAGCTCTTCATGCAAATCAAAATGCTGGGGGTTATGATGCAGAAGCAATGGTGCAAAAAACTTTTCTTTGACTCTAGTGGAATATGTATCATCTTAGTGAATTTATCAGCTTATCAGCTTAGTGAATTTACTTCCTTAACGCATATGATTCATCTCATCAACCAGCCATCAAGTCCTTCATGGTTAAATCAATTGTGCTGGGGCGAGAAGAGCAGAGCAACAGTGCAAGAAGGACCCAATAGGATTGGAGTGTAGAAAACAGACATATAGGATTTATTGCTAGTTAATAACTGTTCACTTACAGGCATTGTTAGACATTGTCGGTCTGTGTTAGTCCACCATAAATATGCACAACAGTCAGATGTTCTTTATTTAAAGCCTGTGTCTTGGGTCTGTGATACGGCAGTTCCTATTGTAAGAGGGGGTAAGGAGGAAATATAAGGTTCCAGTCTTTGGGCTCGAATAATGCAGGCATACACACTGAAAAATACAGCTGAACTGACTTTATTGTCAGAGCTCTATTCAGTCGTGAAGACACAAACCTTCTCATCAACAACTCACTGTCGTGCCGTCTCTCAGCCATAGCCCAATTGCATTCAAATCAAAACCGAAATATAAATGAATCATAAAACTAATTATCCAATATCAAATAAACATTTAAAACAATCCTACAAAAATAAATCTCACACTATTAATCATAGTCTTCAGTGTGTACTTGAGAGACCGTGGCCATGAAGACATCTCTCCTGAATTTCAGAGTGTGAATTTCATTCTGACACAGCTGCCAGAGAAGATGGCACTGGCTCAGAGAGAAAGACTCTGACTCACCTCTACACTCTACATACTCAGCTCCACTAAGAGAAAAAATATACATATTTTTTGAAATAGGGAAATGGAACCGCGAGAGATTTCCTTGATCTCTCTTGAGAAAAGGAGACTGACACTTCTTCTTTTAATGTCATATTAATGCCTTAAAGTCTCCGACGGTTCATCCTACGGTGTCCAGAGTCTGACATGTGTCGGCGTTTCCGTCCATGGCCCACATTCGCTTTGACGGTGCTCTGGCATATTTAACAACATTTTTATTACTGTGTTCCGACAACGTTGCTTTCACATCTTGTAGATTATGGATTCTTAGAATCACATGCAACTCGCAATGATGTTTTAGTGTGACA
The DNA here is from genome assembly GCA_022985145.1 of Pangasius djambal. Taxonomy (NCBI): domain Eukaryota; kingdom Metazoa; phylum Chordata; class Actinopteri; order Siluriformes; family Pangasiidae; genus Pangasius; species Pangasius djambal. The sequence goes on from CM040990.1 coordinate 17,269,156, forward strand.
TGCATGTGTGCGGCACGTTGCCTGGAGCCTATTGCGCGCACACACGCACACACACACACACACACACACACACACACACACACACACACACACACACACAGATGCACACACCTGTTCACACAGACAGTTTAAACATGCCAATCAGCCTACAATGCATGTCTTTGGTCTGCGGAAGGAAAACAGAGTACCCGGTGCAACGCACACACACACATACATACATATATATATATATATTCACACATACTGTACATAAATACATATATATATATATATATTCAGAACTATATAGTAGAATATGTCAGAATTCCACAGTGTGAAGGCTTTTCCCAGGCAACACATATAGAAAATCAAAAGACATTAGGTAATGGAAGCACACTGGCTAAATATTTTCTGTTTGCAAATATTTTCCTTAACTGACACCGGGTGCTTTGCTGGACTGCTGTCTGATGCTTGATTTCTATCCTTAGGTCAGCAATTAAGTGCTGTTTGATCATATAATTAGACTCTCTGGCATCAGCTGAGACATGGTCTACATGTTAATGAGTGGTTGATTTGTGTCTCCAGATCACTGCAGCATTGGAGCAGGACGAGCAGGCTAGGAAGCAGAGGCTTGCCTACAAGGTGGACCAACTGATTGCTGCTATGTCCCTGGAGAGCTGAGACACACACATGGATAGAGCAATGGAACACAAGTTCTCTGTGCCATGAATCCTTTATCCAAAGCCTGGTCCTGCAACTCAAATGGAAACAGGATACAGCTGACTTAGGATTTTCTGATATCTTGTTATAGTATTTCTTTGAAAAGGGTCAAAATGGTTACCTCCACAAGTCAATCTGCACGTCCATCTACTTTTGCCTTCCAATGTGTAAGAGGAGTCAACTCAAGATTTCAAATTGCTTAAAACTATATGCTGGGCCCAGCAGCGTTTAGAGGCATCATGCATGTTTGTTTTTGTATTTGTTTTGTCTGCGTTGGTTTTATACCCACGATTGGCAGATGTGATGGGACTACAGCTACAATACCTCTTTGTAATTGTTTTTTTTTTTTTTTTCTGGTGGCATGTCAGAAGACCAGAAGAGAGAGCATTGGATATTTAATGCCTCGATTTAAATCCAGCGGATGGGTTTTACTTCCAAATTTTATTTTTATACGATTATTGTTTTTATTTAATTTATTCTGTTGAGCTTGTGCCTCCAAATTGTTAAAGGCATAGTGACATTAGTAGTCCTCTTCGTCAAATAATGTGATCATGACATTTCTATATTCGTCTCTTTAAAACCAGAGGCCGCAGCCCTCATCGTACAAAGACCGTGGACTTTACGGAACTCTCTAGGACTCATGAGCAAGCAGCTGTATTTTCAGAAAGCTCATCAAACTGTTGGTGTTCAAGGGGTCAAAGTTTGACCAGCATGTCTTTTCATCCATGCAGCGCTCATGTTTTCCAAGACTGCACTTCACCCATGGAAAACGCAATGAGACTGGCTTATAATCCCCCTGCAATCTCTACGTCTCTATGTCCTGTTTTCTACATGTAAGCCTTTGTGAATGTACAAATGTTCCTCTATCTTGTCTGTTTGTTTATTTGTTTTTAAAAAAAAGAAGAGGTCAGTTGAGCTGATCTCTGTGGCAAAATGGCCAAAAGGGCATCTGATGCGCTACGTCAAATTCTTCATTCTTGATTACATTGCCAAAATATGCTGTACCACTGATTTCAACTTGGATAAATTAATTACATGATTTTCGATGAGACAGCAGCAATGAGAGCCCTTTATGTCAGCTGGGAGGTGGAGGAACATTCTTTAGAAGGAGAGCACTGACTTGAGGCCAGCTCACCTCAGTACCAGGCAGTATTACTTATTACCTATGGTCCAATGTGTGTGTATTTTGCATGCATTATAGAGTACCTCATAAAGGACGTATAATGTCTTTGTTTCCATATGTTCATATTTTCAAGTGCCAAGGGTTTTACTTGAGTGGTGCATGTGGCTGGCTCAGAGGCAAACTGAGGATAGAGTGTCCCATCCTGCTAACCTTACATTTACAGAGCACTAATCTAACTGTGGTGTTGTATCATGATTAAGTGCCAAAAAAGTCAGTCTCGATTATCAACGTCGGAAACGGTTAATGCTTTATTAAGGGGGCAAACCCTTCAAAACTTGAACAGCGTGAACAGAGTGCCACTGGAGAAGAACTGGAAATGAGAAAATCATCAGCAGACACTGCTGCAACCATTCCACTGAAACCAAGAACCGGTACGAAAAGATAGTGAGCTCCTCATGCTATTTGAAAACTTGGAATTGTGATAGCTCTGTGTGTGTGTGTGTGTGTGCGTGTGTGTGCATGCGTGTGTGTGTGTGTGTGTGTGTTTGTTTGTTTCTTTCTTTCTTTTCTCCCCCTCTGCATCATGAAACATGTCAACAGCATGCATGGACAAAATATGACATAGCTTTAATTTATAATGCATGATTCTAGGTAGAGCTGTTTTTTTAAAGATCTGAACAATGGACAGCTTCATAACAGGCAGTGTGTGTGTGTGTGTGTGTGTGTGTGTGGTGGGGGTGGGGTGTTAAGGTGAATTATTTGCATACCGCAACCTGTGGCCAGGATCGTCATCAGTTTCTTCCATGAGACTTTCAGCAGTGTAAAAAAAATGAACTTATTTATTTAGGTTAATGTAAAACCTGATTCTGTTTTAAAACTGAATTTGTGCACTCTGAATTGACTTTTGAAACCCCATAAGCAGATTTAAAGCCCCTTTTCCAATTGTCTGTTTATTTCTTTTGTTTCTGTATTGTTCCTTGCTCCCAGCAATGGCAAATTCTTTTAGTCTGAGATAGATAAACAAAATATTGAGACTGATAAAAAAAAAAAAAAGATGATCAAATGAAGGTGAAAGAAAGGTTAAAAGAGCACGGACACTATACAGTGCTTTATTGCTTAGCCATATTGCATTGAGTGTTTGGGAAGGATAGAAATGAGAAAAGGAGAGAGAGGGAGGGGGGGGAGGATAGAGAGATGGGGGGTGGGGGGCTTTACTCTCAGTTTCCTGCCAGGGCTTTGAAGCATGGCTTTGATCTCAGCTAGTCATGTGCACACCAAGATCAGGAGATAAAAAAAAGAGTATACATGGAACGCACATCAAAAATAGGAGGGAGTGAGGAATAATAAGAAGACTGACATGACTGACATGGAATTAATTTGTCAAGCTACAGCATGTTAGAAACACTGCAGGAATGCCGTTTGTATATAGTCATATATAGGCGTTTAAAATGCACTTGAGCATGTGAATTTCAATCATTGAGAACATCACACACACACACACACACACACACACACAATCACATGGACATAAGGCACTTCATATTCCAGTGACATCAGGTGATATACAGTAGAAGCATAACTTGCTTCAGGCTATCAAAAGGTCTTCCTATATTTTTTATTTGCCAGACAAAAGCCCATTCCCGCTCCAGCCATCTTTCCCAGATCTCACACCCTTAGCTCCTCCCATTTTCTTAAATTAGAATGGTAATGCTGATATGGCCAGATTAGTTAAGAGGACATGGTGGCTTGGCTGTTCCTTTTTCTGAAATTCACAATCACAGGTAGATGTGAAGGATTGCCGTCAACAGCACAGCGCACAAGACAAAGCTAAGAACTCTCTAGGCCAAACTGTTGCACCCCTAAAGTAACTAAAACTGTCAAGGCAAGAACAGCACAGATGCTTCTCACCTCTGCTGGTAGTTAATAATAGTCAGTGATAGATGATAGTGGTTAGTAATAGTAGGATGACACTGTGGTCTGGTTTAAAATCAACACGAGATGAAGATCCAGATCAATGCTAACTCTTTAGTAAATAGCACCATTCTGCATCTGATGTCATTGTTGCATTGCATATACATTGGTAAACATTACAACCTATCCAAATAAAGAATACCTGTTCCATTTTAACAGTTGCATCGTGCAGGTCTAAAAATCCCCTTTGTAACATAATGCTTCTTGTAAGGTGTGGTATGAGCTCCTTTTTTTTTTCTCTCTCACTGTTGCCAAAACAGAATAGAAATTCAGAGCATGAGGCATTAGTCTGAAACCACTAAAGTGATGTGCAGTGATGCATTTAGTGCAGCCCTTTCCTACCTTCGACACAAAAGTCCACTTTATTAGCTCACATCTTGCTGTCAGTGATCAAATAGCATGCTACAGATTTATACTCATGTACTCTTCACATTACCAATCCAGTCATTCATTGGAGGAAGAAAATAAATAATGGGAGAGATCTCTGCAGTCAGAATGCTACCTGGTTATATGTTACATTTACATAAACCTTTATACGACATTTTCTTTTTTTTAGACACTGGAGGTCTGTAATATAGTTAATACAAAAAAAAAAAAAGAATAATGACCATGATGATAATAGTACTTATTGCTGTCTGTTATTGTTGTTTTATAAAAGTGTTGTGAAAACTGTAAGAATGTTAAAGTATTTAAAAAAAAAAAAAAGTTTGGTCTTTTTTATTTGCTTTAGTTTTTGTTATATATTATTGTGTACCTATTGTAAATATGAAGCACACCTATTTTGCAAGCCAAGGATTCAATTTGTACTGTTGTTATATATAAATAAATTTTACTGGTTAGAAAATGGACTTGACTCAGACGTAGTCATTAAGACTTAGATATAGGGCCGAGTGGGGTCATTTGTAACATCTGTCACATTTTTGTTTAAATCCTATGAGTAAAATATTCGAAAGCTCCAGTTTTCGACATGTGATAGGTATATTATAAAGAAATATAATTTTCATGTTAATATCGGAGGATATATAAGTAAATCTAAGGACCAAAATGTTATAACTGACCCCACCTCAAATTTATGATTATGTGAAATATACTTTATAATTGTTTGGGTTTTTTTTTTCAGAATTCATATGTAGTTATAAAATGTTTACACCAGGTGAACCACTTGCTTTGCTAAAATGTATTCTTAAGTGGGTGCATAAATGTTGTCAATCACTTGAAAAACATACTCTTTGTGCTTCATCCTTGTGACATTAAGTCTTCCAAGAAGGACAATTTTTACGAGTAAGTGTATTTCTTTTGTGCTTTGTAAAATATCTAAAATATTCGTTACGAATAATAACACTGTTACGAATGACACTACACTGTCATCCATCTTAAAATCTGACATGCTAGCTAACCAGCTTAGCATTGTCAACTACCAATCAAGCTTACCCATAGTCAGGTAGATAGTCTACTGATAATCAACTAGGTAAGTTTTGATAAACTAGTGATTAGCTAGTCTGTTTCATTTGCAGACAAAACGAACATCTAATTCAAAATATTCTGCAGATGAAGAATATTGCTTTCATATCTGAAAGTTTTTGATGGTAAGTTCTTCAGAGCTGTGATTATGTTGCTGTTCTTTTTCAAGCAGGCAGAGGATGCTACTGACCATGTGCAGAATGAGTGTCACCCCATCATAATTCCCCCCATTAGTTCAAAAGCACCCCACCAGCCACATTTTGCATGCAAGGCATACATTTTTTAAAGTATGTTATAGAAATTACATCTGATCCAGCACCACAACCAAATCTGATAGTGACTCAGCAAAAGCCCCCCTTGCAGCCCTTAAGAACAAAAATGGCTGCCCATTTATCCCATTTAGACAGGGTTAATCCTAGCATGCAGTTTAAACCCTGCCATCAATGAACACTCACACTTGGGCAAGTGGCATAACAAGATAAGCAATGGTGCAAATGCAGGCTGGGGCTGCACTTTGTCTTCACGGACTACCATTAGGCCCAGCTAGACACTTTTTCAACAGCCCTCCTAGACAAATTATATTATAATGGAAATGAAGTAATGACTACCGATTGGATGCTTGAGCACAATACCTCGCAGGAGCCATTTGTAAGGGATTACAATAGCACTTCTTCAATCAATACAAAAAATTTCGGAAAGGGCAGACATTCAGGCCAAGGAACATTAGCTAAGGTGATAATGCTCATTAGCAGCAAAGATTTGTACATTTTTAAACTCTGTTCTTATATGGATACGGTATGAATAGGAAACAATATGCACTGACCACTGAGGTCAGTACATTGAGCTTGCTTGTGAGTGGAAAAATACATGTTTAAATGATCTGCACAGACTGTCTCTCTCTCTCTTTCTCTCTCTCTCTCTCTCTGAGCCAGTATATTCTGTTTGTCACTGATACTCCTCCATGTGGTCAATACAAGTAGCCAGGTCAGTGTCTAATTAGCAGGTCACAAGAGGTCTGATTTAGTCCATCTGGACATTCCTAAGCTCACTGTATCAATAATTAAACAAGCTGCAATAACTGGACATAAATATTTCAGCCTGTGCTACAGTGAGACCCCTTAATGGCAGTGAATAGTTTCACTGTAAAGTAAATTTTGCTCACAGTCAGGCCATAAGTATTTGGACAGTGACACAATTTTTGTAATTCTGCCTCTGTACCCCACCACAATGGATTTGAAATGAAGCAATCAAGATGTGACTGAAGTGCAGGCTTTCAGATTTAATTCAAGGGGTTTAACAAAAATATTGCATTAACCATTTCGGAATTACAGCCATTTTTTTGCAGAGTCCCTCCATTTTCACAGGCTCAAAAGTACGCCACAATGGAATGAAAAGCATTAGGATTATTTTTAATACTTGGATGCAAATCCTTTGCAGTCAATGACTGCCTGAAGTCTGGAACCCATGGAAATCACCAAATGCTGAGTTTCCTCCCTCGATTGCTTTACCAGGCCTTTACTGCAGCCGTCTTCAGTTGCTGCTTGTTTGCGGGTCTTTCTGCCTTCAGTTTTGTCTTCAGTAAGTGAAATGCATGCTCTATTGGGTTGAAGTCATTGGACATTTAATAACATTTCATTTCTTTTCATTAAGAAACTCTTGAGTTGCTTTCGCAGTATGTTTTGGGTCATTATCCACCTACACTGTGAAGCGCTGTCCTATCAGTTTTGCAGCATTTGACTGAATCTGAGCAGAAAGTATAGCACTATACACTTCAGAATTCATCCTGCTACTCCTACCATCAGTCACATCATCAATAAACACCAGTGACCCTGCTCCATTGGCAGCCATACATGCCCATGCCATAACACTGCCTCCACCATGTTAGACAGATGATTTAGTATGCTTTGGAACATGAGCTTAACCCTCCTATTATGCTCAAAATTACTAACATCTTTTATCCTTGGGGTCAATTTGACCCCAGAAATTTAAACCTCCAGAATATGATTTTTACCCAAGTTTGTGTGTCAAGTACTTTATGTTTCTTTGTTGACTACCTAAATAGCCCTTTAAATAAAATATAGACCCTCACCCAACCCCCCTCCCCCTCCTTTATACATCCAGAATACCAATTGCACGAAAATGGAAAAATACGCAAATCACCATAAAATCTCACTAATTGACCTACAATTGGAAAGAAAGATCTTTTTGGTTTTTTAAAGGCTTTATATTATTTCTAAGTACAGATTTTTGTCATTTATAACATTTGTAAAGAAGAACAATTTCTGTTATCAAGGATAGTAACATGTATTTTGTTCAGGGTCAATTTGACCCCAGGAAAAACAAACACAATTTCAAACACCTTTATCTGTAAAACAGAAGGGGCCAACGGGCAGTCATGCATCGGCAGCTGTAGGTGGCTGTGACCTTGTCCAGATTATCAACCCCTCCCTTGGTCTTATTGTAGTCCAAGACCATTTGTGGTTTCCTGTCTTCTCTGGTGCTCAGGACAGTATATTTGTGCATGGTGCTCATCAGCAGGACATCCTTCCTTTCTTGGGGCAATAGGAGATGACAGTGGCTCTGTCAGTGTAGGCAAACATTGAAGATGTTACCTTCTTGTTCTTCATCGCAAGAAGCTCAGAGGGAAGCTCCAGCTTGTTTTTTTCTCATTGTCCCCTACATGGTAACCCTCCTTTTCAGCAGTTCCTCACCAAGGGTGTACGGTGTGAAAAAAATATCAGATGTAATGTTATGGCCATTCAGTCCTTCAGCCATGTCTAATACCACCCTCAGCGTATCTGGTGATCTGGGACCATTTTGATGACATTAGCAGCACTAAGTCTACCCTGCCGTTCAGTTGGGAGGAGGGACCATAATAACCTTGCATTTTTGGAAGGTAATGTGTCTGCTGGTGGTTGAGAGACAACAGGAGGGTCAACACTAAGAGTATCATTCTCATCAGCGGAGAATGCCTCATAATCAGTGTCCTCCTCAACATTATCCTCCGTCTCAGACACTTTCTCCCCTATGTCACGCTTTTATATGTTTGTTCCTCCCCTACGTTGGCTGAACTATCAGTGTCCTCATGAGAATTGCGTTTTCCCCTTCCGCACGTCATGTGAACTATGAGTGGTTCCCGCAATACTACAGGTATGGTTATGTTAGACAAGGGCCCTAAAGCAGAGGGAAGTTTTTTGACGATTATAAAATTGTATGTTATAGTGATCCTCAATATCATCCAAAACAAATGTGTGTAAAACTTTGGTATTTATTATATGCTTTATGCAGCTAAAACAGCCTGGGGTCAAATTGACCCCAAGGAACATTGATGCTACAAAATGTGTACAGGACATTGAAAACATATCATCATGTTAATTTTATGTTTTCCCCATTGTCCTCATTAAATTAGGAAAAGTCATTAAATAAGAAGCAAAAAAAAAAAAAAACGATGTCAACCATTTAGAGACGTTAAACATTGAATGGGGTCAAATTGACCCCAAAGATAATAGGAGGGATAATCAGCCATTTCAGTGTGTCTCTAGAGCAGAATGATTAGAGACAGACATGTTATTTGTGCTCACGTGAGTCACGACTGGCGAGAGAGAATCAGAACTATAATCAAGCAGCTGTCTATATTGCAGTATGTCAAAAGATTAATTTCTTTACTTTTAAATGAAAAAAAGGTAATCCTGATGGGTTTTTTTTTACAAAATGCACCTGTAAACGGATTACTTTGTTTTTTGACATAACTGTAACAGATTACATTTACTAGTTTTTTTTTTGTATCCTGATTACGTAATTCTGTTACATGTATTCCATTACTCCCCAAGCCTGATTACTAACAGTAGGTAAATGAAAAAAACTGAAAATAGAACTTGTAATAAGAACATGCCCTTATACCAGTCTTTATGAAGACAACTGAGACAGCAGAACCTACAGGAAGTAAGAAACGTCTTAATGAACTGGTACACACAAAAAGGGTGAATTAAGAAAACTTTTATTTGATACTTGATAATGCAAAATATTTCATAACACAATAATCCCAAGCCTTAAAGCCAAATGCAAAGCAAAAAATTATTGAAAACAACCCTTCAGTAATGCTCAACATTAGATCAGTTTAAAGTCAGACCCATACGCAAATCGAGTTCAAAAGCCATGCCTCCACCAACGTACTGCATGGCTTTTCAACTGCAATTTTATAGGACTGTAATTTTTACTTTTGTTACTAAACATATGGGAAGGAAACAGAAAAAAACATCCTGTGCAGCACTGCAGCAACCTCACCGTCCTCTTCTGGTTTTTTCTAGTTTTGAGAGCACTTGCAGAATAATTGTAAATTGAACACAATAAACTAACACATATTTACATAAATTCATTTAGTGTAGAACTTAAAGCATTCACATAATTCTAGCAACTTTAAACATACACACTCTCACACACATACACACACACACACACGCACACACACGCGCACACATTTACATAACTCTATTGTTATTGACGAGAGGGGGTAATCCTTGTCTGAATGTAATCCTGTACCACTGAGACCAATTCAAACCCACATGGGGCTTAATGCACTTATAATGCCATTTTGGGAACTGGCAGAGAGCTGACAAACCAAAGGTTATGGATTATATTTGCCTGTATTAGGATGTAAATTCCAAAATAATTAATGCCATTTGGCAAAGGGCATATTTCAAGATTTAGTTTTTTTTTTATTTCATTGCTATGTTTTTTTGTGTGCGTGAAGGACAAGACATTGGAGAGAGCTGGATAGACACAATGCGTGCACAAAACGTGTATATCAATATTGAATCCTGAGCACGTACATTGTGAAATTATATCAAACTAGTAATACAACTGTGCACTTCTGTCCTGAAGAAAAATTGGTGATGCCCCTCAGATAAGAGGTGAGCCTTCTTCAGGATAGTCCAGTCACTTTGACACACTAATAGACATTTCAAAATTACCTGTGCTTGTCCCTGTTTAACAGCAGTAGCTGTGATTTCATCTCCTGTCATCTGTAAATCTGGTTTTATGACACACAATGAGCTAAAACCCCACCTTCCCTCCTAAATCGGTTTTCCAGTGCTACCTGTCAAAAAGAGATAAAAAAGGGTTAGAGAGGGGGATAAATGGAGGGGAGGAACGAGAGTCACAGATGTAATGGATGGTGAAAGAATGAGGAGATGAAGAAAGAGCTACCGGAAAGGTGGAAATAAACGGGAAGAGGAATCAAAAGATTAATGGAAGAGCTTACACTACATGAAGGACCGACAGGGAAAGAAGACAGGAAAAACAAAAGCAAAAAAATTTAGTCAGTCAATGAGAGCAAATGAAGAGACAGGAGAGGAAGACAGCGATCGTGAAAAGTACAGCAAGGAGCAAGTGAATTAATGGAATCTATGAACTAGACAAAAGGACATATATGAGGGTAAAAAGGTTAAAGAAGGACGCATCAGGTATCTTCGTCCTCAAACAAAAGACTCAACTACTTTGGGGTGAAGTAAACACTTCCACAAATAGTTACTTTTGTTGAGAACTAATTTGAACGCTTTATCTTCGTAAGGGCTTTATAACACATACATAAGCATTAGATGATATGCACTACATGGCCAAAAGTATGTGGACACCTGACCATCACACCCATCTGTGAGCCTTCCGCAAACTTTTGCCATAAAGTTGCAAGCACACAGTTGTCAAAAATGTCCCTGTATGCTGTATTGCACAAAGTGAGGTCCATAAACACATGGCCTGCACAGAACCCTGATGTCAACCCCACTGAACACCTACGGATGAATTGGCACACCCACTGTGCACCAGGCCTTCTGTCTTGACAACACAGAACAACCTTGCTCGTGTGGCTGAAAGCGCAGCCACGCTCCAAAATCTAGTGAAAAGCCTTCCCAGAAGAGTGGAGGCTGTTATGACAGCAAAGGGGGAACAACTCCATGTTAATGCCCATGGATGTGGAATGGGCACATATGGATGTTCTGATTAGATTTCCACATACTTTTGGTCAAATAGTGTATTATTTAAAACTGATCCGACAGCTGTTTAAACCCTTTAAATTGCTTACACCACAACCTGTTGAAATCTCAAATGTGATTGGCCAGAAGGTGTTACAAAATTTCAAATTTCAATCCAGCACAACCCTCTAGTAGCTCTGCTTGTAATTCAAATTACAGGTTTATATGAATTCACACATTCTAACATGCTATTGTTTCTATAGTAAAAAGATTTGTATGACAGATACTCCACGTACTAAGTCTAATAACAAACATAGATAAAAAAAAATTGTATTTCTAACAAAGAAAATGTATAATCATTGATATAGTTTTCTGTAAGGAGACTTTTTTTTTTTTTAAGATTTATGTAAGGAGTCTGCAGTGTCAGCACCAAAAAAAGTTTCCTGAACAGAGAACATTGTATTGTGTGTTTTCTCAGCACCATGACTTATTAACTTGAAGAGAGAGGAAAAAGATTGGCTGGTCAAGGAATGACCAATTATAGCTGTTATAAAGTATGTGATAACAGGAACTAACTTGTTTTGTGGACATTCCATAACATTTAATCTATATGTGGACTATAAATGGATAAAAATTACAAGATGTCAGTTACAAATTGCTATTTAATTTGCTGGGTTATTTATTTAACATAGGCCTCCGGTACACCTTTCACAATATTATTATGACCAGTGTAAATCACAAGCTTGACTGTACAATTTTGGCTTGCTGTGAGTGTGAAAAGATGGAGATTTCTCCACTGTTCCATTACCTGCATTATTCCACATTCCCTTGGTCCTACATCAGGTCTGTATCTGCCCACATCATTAGAGTTGTCAATCAACCCAGTACTATTAAACAACACAGGTCAGTAAGCTTACCTGCAACCTTTCGCATGTGTGTGTATGTGTGTGTGTGTGTGTGTGTGTGTGTTCCTTCACTCTAGAGTCCAACACTAACAGGGGCATTCATATGGCTCCTTATGTGTCATTATGTGTTCTTTTGTCATCTGAGCTACCTTTGAATTGTAGCACACAGTAGAAGCAGCTCAGTGTGATACATTTAAATGCTCATGGATTCACTTTATGGCCATTCCTACTATGGCTAGCCCAGAGACACGCTCACTCCTGCGACTCAGCTCAGCGAACGGCTGCCAAGTGCCTCCACATGGCAACACTCCTTTATATATGCAGATGTTTACAGACACCTACCCCAACAGACCAGTTGGAATTGTGTTCAGCTTGTCACTGCCTTCTCTGATTCGCTGATGCTTGTGTTCCTCCCTGTGGCACAGGGTGAAAATGATTGGCTTCCAACATTCTGGACTGCATGCATTGTTTTCTGAAGCAGCAGCAGATCACCTTCTCCATCTCTGCTCTTTATCACAGAGAGGAAGCCAGACGAAAGGGTTTAGTGTGGCTTGAATAAGTGGACTTGGATAGCAATCGGGTTAAGTTGAGCTAAATATTGATTACATATCAGTTGGACGCTGTAAGCCATTTTGTGTGCTAATACTCAACTGCTCCCTTTGCCTTGACTACAGATCAGTGTATACGATAGTGTCTTCTGCTAAATAGCTTAAAAAGGCAAAGAGATTTACTACAGCCACTTGTAATGATGCATGATCTTTTTTTTTACCCCCTTTCTCAGTTTGCCTAAACAAATATATAGTCATATATATAGTTATATATATATACTGAGTTACAGGTTTACACTGACAGCTTAGCGAGTGAAAATATCTTGAATATAGTCAGTATACCATAATCCAAATATAACATTATTAAATTTATTTCTAGACATTTTAATAATTTCAAACTTGAAATAGTCTTGTTCTATTGGCTGATAATTTTGCTAAAATTTAAGTATTTATTTCTAGAAAGAAGCAAAATGATATCCCAAAAGAAGAAAATTTAAAGCTTGAAATTAGTGCAAATCTCTAGAAATAAGTTTAATAATCTTATGTGTGTGTGTGTATATATATATATATATATATATATATATATATATATATATATATATATATATACAGTACTGTGCAAAAGTCTTAGGCACTTGCAAAGAAATGCTGTAGAGCAAGGATGCCTTCAGAAATAATGAAATTAAATGTTTCTACATTTAAAAAATACTATAAAGAGCAGTAAACAGTAATAAATGAAACAAAGTCAATATTTGGTGTGACGATCCTTTGCTTTAAAAAAAGTACAGTGTGTGCAGTTTTATAAGGAAATGAGCTGTAAGTGTTACTGAGCATCTTGCAGAAGCAGCCACAGTTCTTCTGGAGACTCTGACTGGCGCACTCGCTTCTTATTTTTGCACCAAAACCCAGCAGCCTTCATTATGTTTTTTTTATCTGAAAAGTGTCTCTTACGTAATCTGCTGCTTTCTTTACTGACATACGAACGTTTTTCTGTAACATTTAATATTGTGCTGGAAAACAAAAAGTTTTTGTACTGAATCAATAATGTAGAAGTCATAAAATAAAAATCGATAACAAAGTTTGTACTAAAAAAAAAAAACTAGGGTGTCTAAGACTTTTGCATAGTACTGTATATATTCAATATATTTTCAAGGCTAAGATGTCATTTGCAGTGTAGGAAAGATTACTTTTGTCTCCAGTGGCAGGGACCAACAAAAACTACATTAAAATGCATTTTAACATATAAAACAAAATGGTATAAACAACTGTTTATACACGTTATAACATAAGTACCGTGACTTGTTTTGTGGATGTCCAGCAATATTAAAATGAAAAAACTATAAACTGCTAAAAAAAAAAAAAAAAAAGTACAGTGCGTTGTTCTTTATTTAATTAAAAATGTAAAGAGTGGCAGATTGCTGTAGTATAATCCACACCAAACTCACACCACCCCATTGTTGATTATTTTCCTATAACAGCACACCCCATCATGTTTTATTACTTAGCAGCATGCTATCATTCTGGATAGATCTGAGTCAGTGCATCAGCCAAAAACTGTTCAAACAGAAGGTGCTGCCTTTAATAAGTCTTACAGGTGCTGCAAAGAATTAAACTACAGAGATTCTTTGGCCTGGATACCAGACCAGAATCTCATGATGTCGAGTATTTTACAAATGCAAAAATACAGGGCAGAATAGGACCACATACCCGAAATAGTATTTTGTATTTTAAATTTGTATTTCAGAATTACTGCTCATACCCATAAGCTAGTATCACTGGACCTTGTGCATTTTAACAGGGTATTTTAACAACTTAAAGAAATCCTGACAAATCGTACCACTAGCCTCATGGACCAGCCATTAGTGCTGAAAGACGTCGGTTTAACTAAACACAGGTTGTTTCGTGCCCCTTTGTCCCCATGTGCATGTCATTTCCGCCCCTCTAAATACAGACCATCTGTTTTCTGCAGTCTCTCTCTCGCTTTCTCTCTCACTTTCTCTCTCTCAGGCTCACTGTCTGCATGTCTGAAATCATTGTCCAGGCGGGAACGTGTCTAGGGTAGTAAGGCCTTGCTTTCAGGACACTTCTCTGAGAATTATTAAAGGCTTAAGGGTTGCAGCTGGATGAATATTTAATGTGCTGGACTTGAGAGTCTTTGCCCAAGCCCAGAGCAAATACTTCAGAGGCAGCCTACAATGAGACAGACAAACACACACACACACACACACACACACACACACCTCAACTCACATGCGCATTGAAATACAGCTGTTCACACACAGTGCTACACTAATATACAGAGAGAGAGCGAGAGAGAGAGAGAGAGAGAGAGAGAGCGAGAGAGAGAGAGAGAGAGAGAGAGATCTGCAATATCAGAAATACTTTGAGTCCCACAAGGAGTCATCCATCTAAACGTGTATCCAAGCTATTTTGTAATGTTGAAAGTAATAGGCTTTATTTTGGGGGGGTTATTTGACACAATTCTATTTGATCTGTGTCCACAATTGTCTGTGGTGTTTCTTGTTATAAAATAAACATTCCCAGTCCATCCAGGAGAAGGAGCCTTTGCAGCGCCAAGCTGCCTAATCCTACAAATCCTACATCCTTAAACAGGTCTTAGGGTTCCATCTAGTGGTGGCTCCAAGAGTGAGAATACCATGATAATGTGAGAGACTGCAAAATGAACTGACTGATAAATCATAAAGACTCATGCCAGGACTCTTTTTTCACAATATGATTATACAGAACAGCTTTTCAACACTCTCAGTAATGTTTGCCTTTAGCCTCATACAAATTATCTACAGTCCTGCTATCCAACATGACATGGAAGAGGACGAGTTCTTACTTACTCATGAATTCAATTCAATTCAATACTATTTGTATAGCACTTTTAACATGGGCACTGTCACAAGACAGCTTTACAGAAATTTATAAATTTATCCCTAAAAAGCAGAGGCGACAGCGGCAAGGAAAAACTCCCTGAGACGATATGAGGAAGAAACCTTGAGAGGAACCAGACTCAAAAAGGAGCCCATCCTCATCTGGTTGGCAACAAATAGTGCAATTATAAATAATTCCCTTCTAAACTGTGTACTATATAGTCAAAAAGTGCAAAAGTTCATTATAGTTTACACACAAAGTCTATTTTGGTGAAGTTATCGACTGTTCACTGATGGAGACTTGAGTGCAAATGCTTTGCTCTGTTAAAAGTACCCAAATAAAATTGATTAGAATTCAACTGAATTATGGTACATTACTTACTGGCTCAGTGGTAAAGGCTCTAGGCTACTGATTGGAGGCTTGAGTTCACTGCGAGCTGCGTGTCACTGAGCAATTCCCCAACTCTCATCTGCTCCCACGGTTCTGCATCACTGTTGACCCTGCATGCTTTCTTCCAAGCTAAAATATGCTCAGAAAAGAAGTTTGTCTTTTTTTTTTCCTTTTAAGGTAGAAATCTAGTTGTGAATATAATAAAATCCAGTGGTTTAAAAAAATGGTTCTTTGAGAAGACTCAGCTGCACAAATTTAATTTAAAACAAATGTGTGAGATACAAGAAAGCCTACTCGCATCATTCCAAAATGTTTGCATGTTTAGACTGAGATTATAAATATATTCATAAACATGTCATGAATCCGTTATTCTGTTAAATTATTGAATTGTTTTTCACCATGCGCTCATACAACTGTCTGTTTTAGATGACCTGGCCTATGTGAGTACGCAGTTACTTTCAGGAGTAACAAGCATTTCTGTTTTCCTGGCGCACAGTAAGAATAATAAGAGCTTTCTGAATAGAGAATAAATTTGTTGGACTCAATGTGTACTGCAAAAACAGATAAATCTGGGGGGAAAAAACACAAAAATATAAGCCAGTCCTAGTTCCCTTGCCATTCTGACCTCCTGTTTCACGCCCTCCTTTTGTGCAACCCATTCAGTACCACAGAAATAACAGCAGTGTTTCTGCATAATTGTCTGATTTGAGAGATTCATGAGTTATTAAATATGAGCAAGCTGAACACTATAACTCGGTGACAGCGCACTTGTTGAGATACTGTACATCATTCAGGAATAGTTCACACAATGTGACACATTTTTCAGTAGAGGGAGCTATAACCTTCACTGTCTCCATGTGCACGCGTGAACTTTTGGACAGTTTGTCTAAACAAATTAACTTTGCCTGCCAATTACCAGCTGTAAAGCAGAGTTGTTTGTGTAAAGTAAAGGTGTTATTTACATCGTTGTTATATGCTAGCATGGCACAGAACTACAGCGGGGGTAAGTTTACATACGCCTTGCAGAATCTGCAAAATGGTAATCATTTAAAAATAAAAAAGGGGGATCATTAAAAACTGCATTTTGTTTTTTTTTTATTTTACACTGCCCTGAATAAGCTATTTCAAAGATGTTTGCATATAGTCCACAAAACACAATAATAACTGAATTTACACAAATGAACCAGTTCAAAAGTTTACAAATGCTTGATTCGTAATACTGTGTGCTGTTACCTGGATGATCAACGACTGTTTTTATGTTTTGTGATAGTTGCCTCTTGTTTGTCTTGAGCAGTTAAACTGCCCACTGTTCTTCAGGTCTTGCACATTCTTTGGTTTTCCAGCATCTTCTGCATATTTGACCCCTTTCCAACAGTGGCTATGTGATTTTGAGATCCATCTTTTCACAGTGAGGGACTCATACACAACTATTACAAAAGGTGCAAACATTCACTGATGCTCAAGAAGGCAACACACTACATTAAGAGCTAGGGGGGTATAAACTTTTGAACAGGGTGATCGGAATAAATTGTTATTATTTTGTTTAAAGATCTTTTTTTGTTGTTGTTTAGTACTACCCTTAGTATGTTTCCCAGAAGATAAAATAATAGCAATTTACACTGTTTCACCCTGGCTCTTAATGTGTCATGCTGCCTTCTTGAGAATCAGTGAATGTTTACACCTTTTGTAATAGTTGTGTACAATTTGTGTGTTAAATTATTAACATTTTGCAGATTCTGCAAGGTGTATGTAAACTTATGACCCCAACTGTATACAGTGCAGTAAAGGGGTCCAGGTATCTACCCCTCCTGTCTGACATGCTCTGGAGTTTGTGTTAATCTTTGATACTATTCCAAATCCTGTGATATACTGTATCTTTTCAGTATGTCTTCCAAGCCATGAAACTAGGACCATATTTTTAAGGACTTGGTTCTGGGTGCATTGTTGAGACATGGGGGTATGAGGAGAAAAGTATGTGTATTAACTTTTGAAATAAATTGAAGTGAATTATGCAGACTGGTTCTGAGTGATTGAGTGGTAATCGTGATCATGTTTTGGACTATTTAGATCAGCGATGACCTCTGAGGCCTGCTTCCCAAAATCACAGAGCAGTAAATATCTCAAATATTGCACCAAACTGAATTCCCTGAATTATAGCTGACTTTCTTTTATTGCTGGATGAGTATTTTCGTATATGCAATTTGTAATTGTATTCACATTGTATTTGTAATTGTATTATTATCTGTCCTTGCTAAAAGGTTTAGGTATTGTGTTATTAATGCCTGTGCATCTGTGTGTTTATGTGTGTTAAGTGCAGTATGTTGATGCTCTTGGGTTCATACTGGTCCATAACTGTTGAATATGAGGTATATTTTGTCTCTCAGACGTTTGGGGTTATGTGCTCTGTAGGGTGTGGTGGGGTTCGGTTTATTAGCATTCGGAGCTTTTCCCATTTGAGACAGCTGCTAAAGTGAAACATCTGCATCAACTCTGGTGCAGGCTGCAGACAATAAGGGTGGAGGAAAGGAAAGAAGAAGGCCTGATAAATATGATTTTGGGGAGATAGTGAAAGAGATATTTGTGTTTTATTAAATAAAAGTGATTATAAGAGAATCAACTCATCTTTCTGAAGCAGGTTACCTTTGAATTGAGTATTTAATTTCACTGGAGTTTCTGTATCAACAATGACAATTAATGGCAAGCTATTAGCAAGGAAAAAAGTGGAAAACAAATCTGTGTGGTTAGAATTAAGCCAGAGAAAAATAACTTCATTATTTTGCATTGTGTGCTTTTCATACTATACTACCTCCTCTTTTTTAGATTGATAGTACTCATTGTCTGTGACCTAGTGAACCAGTATCAAGACTTAAAAAGCACATCTGTAATTCACTCTGCATAAGGGCATCTGCCAGATGCCATATGTAAACGTAGAAAAGCACTAAAGCAGCTATGATCATCAAGTCTGCCCTTCCCTGTTGCCCCTCCTGTCTAACTAAATGTGTGAAAACCTACCCAATATACAGTATAACAAGTTTTTACGTCATTTATGCAATAACATATTTGGAGAGGCTTAACTCTCGGTATGATAAAAGGTCTTCAAGTGACAACATATGCCACTTATCTATCTCCTTACGTACTTATCTTACGGCGCGACATATCAGGTCAGAACACGCTGGTACAGAATACATTCAAAAATAATAAGAATCAGCATAAAGAGAATACAACTGGTCTGAAGCATAAGAGAAAGTAAAGGAAAATCTAATAACTCAACAAACTCAGCAGTACCAACACACAGCGTTCATTCCCAAAAGAATGAATCATGCCTGTGATTACTTCACCAAGAGCAAAGACAACAGTGCACCATGCTCCTTTCCTTTGCATTCTATTACTCTTTTCCTTCCTTTATGAGTTTTGTGGAAAATCTTTGATGGCTTGATTTTATTTTCCACATATCTCAAAAGAAAGGAAGATAGAAGGCCATGTGTAGTTTCGAATACCTTTATATGAGATGACAAACGGAGCTGTTTCTGGGTGTAGCAGGAAGAGCAGTGCATCCAAATGTTGGCACACCCCTGATTCTGTCTGTGAGTGTATGAGTATGTGTGTGTGTGTAAAATCTAAATAGACTTCCTCTGCCCAAACGTACATTGTTCTGTGATTAGGTTAAATGACTGAGGAAACTACACATAGGGCTATTTAAAGCACACACAGATGATGAATGCTTGGAACCAAGTGGGGCGCGTTGCATACATATTGAGAATGCAGAGCTTCCTGGCACTTTTTCCCGACACGCGCTTGCATGACATTAATTTAGCATGAACCCTGGCCAAACTCTAATGACTGTGTGCTGCTTAATTTTCCTTCAATTACACCTCCAACCTTTAATCAGTTCTCCAATCATGGAGAGTATTTACTCGCATGCTTCCTTACAATGCATCACTCAGTTTACAATATTTGTGAGACACCCGTACACAAAGTGTTTTGTAGTTTCTGTCAAAAATGATATCCTCACGCTAGTACAAAGTACACGTTTGGCCATGGTGTAAAGATAGCATCAAGCTAAAACCCTGTTGGAGAGACGTTATCTATGAAAACGGGGCAAGTGAAGGTTTTATTTTAATCCAGAATAGGTGGATTGTGAAGATTTTGGTCTCCAGTCTTCATTTGAAGACAGCCAGGGAAAGTCCTTTCCACCAGAGAAAAGTCCTGATGCGTCTATCTTGTGTCTTAAGGGGTCGGCAGGTCAAGTCGAGCCATGATTGTGGATCAAAGTGAACATAGTACAGTGCAGGGTTTAATCACTGCCTTCACTGTCACCGGTTCAATTCTGAGCTCAGCTTTCCGTCTGAGTTTCTCATGTTCTCCCAGTGTCTGTGTAGTTTCCTCTGGGTTCTCTGGTTTCCTCCCACTGCCCAAAAACATGATGGTGGTAGATGGGAATGAGTGTGCATGGTGCCCTGTAAAGGAGTAATGTTCCATCCTAGGTGTATTCCCACCCCAGGGTGTATGGCAGTGCTGCTGTTTGGAAGATTTAGATGCCAAAGTCTGGCAATATAACAATGTTTCAGTCATTGTTCATGTGTGTGGTAAGTCTGTAACTGCCTATTAAAGATTTACAACTAAGCATTTGCTTTTCATTATTCTCCCGAATATATTAGAGAGGCTTTATGTTGGATGGTTTCAAGTTGCCACTAGAAACCTGTACACAGAGCACTGCAGCTCTCACAGGACTCAACACCAAACAAAACGTACAAAAATGTTCCCTAAAGGTTCAGGGATTAACTGCGCTCTATCTCGTTCTCTCTAATGCTGCTCCAGGGCTTTTTCCTGCTACAAACGGCACATCCCTGTTCTCAGATCAAATATGTAATTCGGAATTATTTAAGGTCGAACAGATGCACACGAGTTTAGTGGGAGTGCATCTACAAACAAACCTCCATGTGTTTGCCCCACCCTCCTCTTCCTTGCTGGAGTTTGGAGAAGGCTCAATCCGTTCGTAAGCAAAAGGGGATAAAACACACATATTCTGAAACAGTCGTGCACACTGTAGGATACAGATTGTGTACTATATAATAGATTGTGTACATGGTTGTTTTCTCCCTGAAAAGAACCCTTTGAAAAAGGATATTCTTTTCCAGTGGTAATTAAAACCATGTGTGTGCATGCATTTAACTCTTTCTGGAATCAACACAGTGATTGGACAGAACCGTGGAGGATAATGCTTTTTTTAATTAAAAAATATATATATATTTGTTGAATCCCAATTATCACTTAGGTTAAGGTAAAGGTTAAGGTAAAGAATAATATAACTAGAGTAATATGCAATTGTGTGTGTGTGTGTGTGTGTGCCTGTGTGTATGCACACGTATGATTTAGTGTGTAAACAAACGGACAAAATAACATTCATTAACGTAATTCCGTTGAACAGGCCTCAAATAAGAGATGATAGAGTGCCGAGGCAATTCCCATTTCCTTCTCCCAGACAGGACAAAATCTTCCCAAAGCTAAAGGCTGCTATTACATCTGCCATTTGGACAAACGACACATTCATTTTCTGTGAACTTCAAAAATAAATTTGTGTGTGATGTGGTATTACAAATCATGAACAAGAATGTTGTTCATGCATCTGGCACTAAAAAAGTTTCACTGGCATTCGAAACACATATTCAATTGTGAGTAAGGAGCAGGGTCTTGTGAAGTTTATGGATTTTATACTGTACATCAGATCATGTTTTTGGGAACGTGACTTGCACTGGTCAGTTAACTCATGCTATTGCTCTATAGAGCTGCCTAACGGCATCATATGCGAGTATCTTCATATCTACAGGAAAGCAGCTCTGTGTGGCATCTCTAACCAAGTGGCCTATTGGCTTATCACTGTGTGACTGGGCATTTTAGGTCGCACTGCCAGAAAAAGTGACCTACAAATTAGCCACTGTTATACACTCATGGAAAAGATACTACACCTATTGAGACATTCGATTACATACATACAGAGAGAGAGAGAGAGAGAGAGAGAGAGTTATTTATTCATCCCAAAGGGAAATTCCCATATTACAGCAGCACAGAGAGTTAGAAAATGCACTACAAGGATTAGATCCTTCTCTTGGCTGAGCTGAATGTAGGGAATCCTTTGTGTTGAATTTGATGCATTGCAGATAAGACAAATATAAAATCTCATGGACACACCAAATAATAACACCTGATTCCTTACATTACAATTACAGTGACAGTAGACATGAGAAATAGTGTTGATTAATTGTAACAACACTGTTCATATATGACCAGCATTTAAGGATGTTCTGACATAAAACTAGCATTTAGTTTCTTGATACAGCGTTGTATCGCTCCTCCTCAGTGTTCTGACAGAATTCACAATTTTTCTTTATAGAAGCTATAACAATTAATGAAAAGAACACATTCTATGAAACTAATGGCAAGCCTTGTGACGTGGGAACATCTTGAGAACTTTTGGAAAAGCATGAGAAAATAACAAATAACTGTCACAGACTGAAGGTTGCTTGAAAGGATCTAAAATCTTTTGTAGGGTTTTAATGGGCATCACTTTTCCTGGTCTCGGGATTTGATTATATAGAACCCACTGAAGTCATTATGATGTCATTATTGGATATGATGGACAACAGGCAAGTATGCAAACAAGTGAGTATTATTCAGATGAGCAACGTTGTGCGAGTGTCAATTTGTACATACAAGCTGGCCTCCTCATGAGTAAGGGGATCAGATTATTGGGCCCTTCGTTAAACAAATGAGGAAAGAAAATGAGTATTGTGGGAGGCTCGTGTGCTCTGCTCTGGGCTCTCATTGCACCCATCTGGCCAAACTGTTTAACAAGCCATTTTGTTAGTGGTCCCCAAGAAAACATAAAGCACAGCCCTGTTTCCAGATGCTCTCTAGCCTCACACACACACACACACACTGCTTCATGTGAAAAATCACTGTCCTGTGTTGGGGGAAACAAACAGAGGTTTTATGGTGACTAACTGGAATACAAATTTTGCACGTGTGCATTCTTGTGTTAGGGGGTTGCAGATGAGAAATGATATTAAAATGCATCACAGTGCAGTTTGGATTTCTACAAGGCTCTCTGCTGCGCACACAATATGAGACACATTCCCAGGAGCTTTTGCTCTTTTGGCCAGGTGCATCTATCAAAATACAATACACGGACACGAAAGATGTAATGTTAAAAAAAAAAGAAGTATATGTAGATATTTTGATAGCACGTCGTATTTTCCTTTGTGAGTGAGTCTAAGACGCATACAGATTGGGGGAGAAGTTATGGTGATAATGCGTGTATAATGATATGATGGTATTAAAAAAAAACCTCAAAAATAACAACAAAGAAGAACACAAGAATTTCAACACAATTTCAACACCAAATACACTCATAGCCATGCACTTCTTTTGTTCCTTTACTTCAAAACCTCACAAAATAAGGTGGTGGTCGGGTTTGTTTACAGAGATGGGGATAGGGGAGAATTTACACAAGTCAGTGAGAAAGTGGGTGTGGAACATGAGACAACATGAGCGAGAGACAGAGAGAGAGAGAGAGTGGGAGAGAGAGAGAGAGAGAGAGAGGGGTGGGGAAGAGGGGCAGTGGTGGGGCCATATAAAACCACCAGAGCACAAACCATGCTTTATCCTGCCAGTGTGTCCTGTGCCGAACATATTCAGTCACAGGAAACCCCTAAGCTCTCCACCAGCACTCTAACATACGCTCTCTCACACACTCACACACTGCAGCATGCTCTCAAAGAGGATGGCCATGAGGAGAATGAATGAGATGTGCAGACGGATGGCTCTAACTTTAGTCTTCTGTGCTCTGCTGTTTCACAGTAAGTACATGCCGAACTCTGCAGGAAATACTGATGAGAAATGATTTTTTTTTTATATTATTCCCACATGCTATATTTTGCTGTTTCTGATTAAGGCATTTCCTTTTGTTTCTCAAGGTTCTAATTTGAGCTTGTTCTACATTAGTTTTACAACCACTTAATTTATTCAAGTTCAGCAAAAACAACTGGAAGATTACAATTCAGCCAGGATGGCTATATATTTTTTTTAAGAACTCATAAGACAGAATGGTTTAATTTCACTAGGACGGTCTGTAACTTTACATAGTGCTTTCAACGGTACAGTCATTAATGAGAAGAAGTAGCTCGTAAAATATTTAAACGGAGTAGGCTGGTTTTAAAAAAGTAGCGGGAAGTTGAAACAAAGAGGGCTGGCTCAGAGTGGAAACTTGCCGTTGAACATAATTATGGAGTTTATCCTACTCATGGACTGGGTGGAGCCGGGAAGGCATGTGTGTAGAAAAAGGTGTGTGTGTGTGTGTGTGTGTGTGTGTGTGTGTGTGTGTGTGTAAATATAGAAGACAGTAGGCAGTATACAGCCATTTTCTTCTCTTATTAACAAGCCATTTCAGAAGGAAAACTTCTTAGCGTCTTTGTTGTTGCTGCACAAAGGATGCGGTCGTTCCTGTATTTACTTTATGCTCATCCAAAGGAAACGAGTGTTTACATTACCAGTCACTGTGATGGATGAGGTTGTGTGTGTGTTTTGTAACAGAGCAAGTGACTGCATGTCTTTTGATTGATTGGATTCAAATACCTGAAACTGACACTCGATTTAGTAGCAGGCATGCTCGGTGGTGCGTAGGCTGATTTCTAGCCTCTCCTACCCAGCCCATTTCTACTGAAGGTGAGAGCAGGATAGCTAGCAGTGCTACTGGTAATTGCAGGGTGAGGTCTGACTTGGACGCTGCTTTACATGTGAGGGCCCAAGTGTTTTTTTTTATTTTTTTTATTTTCTTAGTTCAATGGAACAACTTCTCTAAAGTTTGGTGGCAGCACAAGGTAGTCTTTCCCAGGAAAGTAGACCTGGCAACAATAAGTTCATGGAAACACACCACTACACTGCCATTAGTGAGGAAAACGCAGCAACGGGTTTTAGCAGCTCAAACACGCTTACAAGACACGCACTAATTTGATATTTATGCTAAAAAGGAAACTGAACTACACAATCTGGCTCTTCGCTCAGAGTTAGGTAAGGTCATCTATGTCATGTCATTTAAAGATTCCAGGTACCAAATTCTTCAGGATGACCTTTATGTGTTCAAAATACTGCTCGAATTTTTTTTAAAAAAAAGGGGGATGCTAAACGTATTTATTCTACAGCAGTACGCCTAATTCAGCCTAAATTTCAGGCTGAAAAGTTTACCAATTAATTAACCTTCAAAAAAACTGCCCCTCCCTTGCATGAAACACAGACTAACACATATGATCATTCCCACCAGTGTGTTACATTGTTGACACTGGTGTGCAATTGACACTAATGTGACGGATTCTGGGTGGTCAATATTCACTTTCCAGTGAAACATGGAAAGATCATTGGATTAGCTAGGTTGGCTCAACTGTAGAGAACTGTAGTAATTTTTAAAATTCTCAGCCTCACTTTTAAAAACACAATATTTTTAGACCGTATCTAATATGAATAAGGTTTAATCAGTGCCGCAGTGCATGGAGTGTGGGTGAAGTCATTGGCCCTAACAGCACAACTGCAGTTATACTGGACTTTCTTTCTGTTGATTGAGCCAACGATGATGTTGTGATCTGCATTACTCTTTGGATTAACTTATGGCCCGTGTTTCACTCAGTAAGCATCCAATTTATACATTTATACAAGTCGTGCAGTACATATAAAGTATTTCCGGAAGGTCAGGACAGCAAGCAGGTTCATCAAAGTTTACATGTATCATAAAGAAGATGCCAGGAGTAGCTCCACTGCTGAATTAGCTAATAAAAAAATAACAAATGAATGGAAAAGGCAGTTTCACTATTCCTTGGACAGTTTCACAAAAAAAAAAAGATCTCTCCACTGACAGTTTGAAAACCTACATTAGAGAGACATTAGCTCCCAGCTGTAAGTAGAGCAGGTAGAAGACAGAAGAACATGGACTGATCTTAAAATTGTAGGCAGAATGTGTGAACAGATAAAATTCTTCTCACACTTGCATCAATACAATTTCAGTTAATTTCCCCATGGACTGGAATCGAGCCTGAACCTGAATTTTTCAGTCAGGTGGCAGAGTGGCAGCGGTCTAACTGAAGTGACATTTAGTGCTATCCAGGCTTTATTGTGGAATTATTTATAAGGAAAGCCAGACTGTATTTGGATTTGACATCAGGCAAATGCTTTCACATTTTAATTTGACTTGCCATACTACATACCTATGCAATCCATGCTTTGTCGCGCCTGTGTTTTGGGTCACTCGCTTGTGACCCATCTGGCTGTTTCGGCCTTCTTTTTGGATTTAGTGCAGTTTGACTTTCTTTGTATACAAACTCTATCTAGTACACTCACTTGCTTATAAATAGAAGCATTATAAAAATGGTAAGTAGGAATTCAATGCTATTTCTGTTGATCTTTTCTCATAATTATTGTTTAGGGAGTAAAGGGAGAAAGTGTATGTTTTTTTTTTTTTTTTGGGTAAGTCACTTTGTTTATTCGGTGTATAGTTAGTTTTGGTTTGTTTATTGTTTTGGCGTTGTCGGCTTCTGAAGATCATATCCACACCATGTGTGATCAGGAAGTAGTGTGTTTCCATTGCTAATGTTGTTATTGCAACACATGAGGAGAAAGTCCAGTCCAGAGCTCCAGTTACATACACAACACCCTTGGCAACAGCTGGGCCAGTCTGGAGAAACATTGAGGAGCACAGCACTTAATCCACGCCCAAGCAACCAGCTTTCCTGAAGTTTATTAGCCAGCTTAGCATCGTCAAAATATAGATTAGACCTAACTGACATTTTTATAGGCCCCACCAACACAGTTCAGCTATTCAGTGAAGAGCAGATGCTAACTTCCACAAGCTTTTTGTCACACAAAAAGCACACAGAAGAAGTCCTTGGCTGCAAGTGTCCATGTACATTACTGTGTCACCTTTCTGTAATAAAAGCAAGACAGGTGGCAAATTTCAATACAAAAAACATCCCATGAGGAACAGCGAGATCATTATGCAGCCCCATATCACTCTGCCTCACATCTGGAACATTCTCTGTGACAGACAGTCAAGTCCCTAGCCAACATAAATATGAGCCAAAAATTGCCATTCACTTTCTCATGGCCTTCAGCTATTCATTTCTGCAGCCTTTTCGTTCTGGCAAAACACATTTAACATCACGTACTTTCAGTAGAGGAACTGTTATGTAAAAAAGAAGTACATTAAGCCACTCTCTTTGGGTGTGCTTTATCTCAAGCGGCCTGACAAATCCAGATATAGAGTAATTACTGATGTGAGATGGCAATTTGTTTGGTCTTCATTCATTTATTCATTCATTTTCACCAATCGCTTGTAGGGTTGTGTTGGATCTTGAGTCTAACCAGGGAGCACTCGCCGTGAGGTGGGAACACACCCTGGAGAGAACGCAGGTCCAAAGCAGGGCACCATGCACACACACACACACACACACACACACTTTTTCACACCTTGGGGTAATTTTGAGTTACCAGTCCACCTATTGGCATGTTTCTCAGAGGAAGCACCTGGAGTAAACCCATTTAGAAATGGAGAGAACATGAAAAACTCCACACAGACAGTAACCGAAGCTCAGGATTGAATTAAGGACCCTTAAGCTATTAGGCGGCAACTCTACCCACTGCGCCACTGTGCCGCCCCAGACATTATTAGTTATAATCAGATTATTATTAGAACTCTGGATGAGAAGGAGATTGCTCAATGAGTTCTGTATTTTTATACAATAAAACAAACAGCACCACACCCTATATTCAACAACATTACATAATTGGCAATACTGATACATGTTAGCAACAGAATGCACAACTTCAAAATATCAAGGGCACAGATATTACTAAGAGGCCATATCATAAATTTTTGTTTGTTTAAACAACAGCATGTGGTAGTAAGAGAAAACATGCGTCTGTACTCGTTTCTTCTGTTTCAGTAATTGCTGTTCTCGTAATCCTTTGTTCCCTTCTTTTTTGGCAGAGTGATACAATTTTACAGTTGCTAGGCGTTTAACAGAACACATGCTTGCTCCCAACACTGCACATTCATTTTGAATGAGAAACTCTGGCAACGTGCACATCCAAAGACTTAAGTCAAAACATTAGAGTGTAATTAGCCCAAAGATACACACAGCTCTGCTAGCAATGGAAAATCACAAGCCATCAGAGTCTAGTGCTTGCACCAAATCTAGTACTTCTACAGCTATGGAAGTTTGTAGATTTACCTCAGTGAATCCCCAAAACATTACAACCAGCTTATGTAACAACAAATGATTTGTAATTCTGAGGAATATTAAAACCACAGGAATATACTAATCACATAAATGCATTTTTCTTTGCTTGTCATCACATTTGTATTTTTTTTTTCTTCTAATAACTGCCTCATGCTTGTTAATAAATAGTAATAATACAAGCGTCATGTTTGCATGAGGAATAAGCAGGTAAAGGCCCTTTAAGTCCTGCAGTAATTGCCCCAGGTTGTTAATGTTGAACAAACAACACAGGGGCTATTTGATCTAATGTTCCCTCATTTAAAACATAAGATTGCATCCTTTTCCTGCCTCTGAGAGCACCAGGGCTTTCTCATGGCTGCCCCCCCTCCCCGTAACCACAATTTTAAAGAACCCAGGGGATTTGTTATGGTTAGCCAAAAGGAGGGAGGGTGCGAACCTCAATCTCAGTTTTCTTTTGTGGAAAAAGTTTTCTTGAAGCCCCACAAATCGTCTGTTACAGCTTTCTCCAAAAGCATTGTGTAGGCTCAGCTTGCAGTGAACCAGACGTTTAGATATCCAGTTAGCCGATGCCTGGGTGAATTTGTATATACATATGCCAGGGAACAAGAGCTTGAATGCAATCCATGCACATGAGTGTGTGCTGTTAAGAGCAATGGGGTGTGGGGTGTTGGGGGTTGTAGCTAGTATTCTGACTAAGAGGAAGCCCATATCTGGATTATTATAAATGGGGGTCCTGCATAGGAAAGGGGTTCGAGGTACAACTTTGAATTATTTTAATGAGATCATGAGCACATAAGAAAAACCCACCTATTTATCAAACTCACAGATTGTGCATTCCATCCTAGGTGCTTACAGGAAGCCTGGCATGTCATAACAGTCTGGGGGTTTACATATGATTAACTGAATGTGCTCTGTAAAGGTTTTAAGACAAAGCATCGGATGGTTAAATTTAGAGGGTTGTGTTGGAATATGGGGAGTGCCCCAGTTCACTCCCACATGGCCTGGTCTGAGAATACCCAAAAGCGTTGATGTCATAGCTTGTTTGAGGACCCAAGGGGCTTAGATAACATTCCTTGACCGATAGTAATTTAATTCCTTTACTCTGTTTTTTTTTTTTAAACTGTTGGAGTATACAGTAGATTCCAAACCTTCACAGTTAGCCTGTCCAGGTATATAAATAGTTCTCTCACTCCTGATGGAGAGAATAACCAACGTGCAGCTAACATTTCAGGCAAAAAGTAGATGTAGATAAATGTAACCTTACTTTGCGGAATTTGAGCTGGCATTTCAAGCCACTGGTTCCTGATGGGACAAAAGGAAGCTGCTGGACTGCTGCACAAACATCTGGAAGTAGGGGTTGACAGCAAGGATGAGGAAAACCGATGTTCTTTCTCAGATCCTGGGTGGAGCAGCTGTGTGAGCCCCAGGCTTAGGGCCAAGTCCAGGATTTTAGTGCAGAGTACACAAGGAGGAGAAAAGCTCCATGGAGACCTCTACATCTGCCGCAATGGAGAAACCCCTCCCTGCCAGATACCACATGTTTAGCTCTCTCTGAGTGAAACACAGAGCTAGTCTTCCTAATGGTTCCCTCACCATGACCTTTAATTCCTCTCTGCCCTAGGTCATTTGTTTGTGTGGCTTACACAATTAGACTACTGAAACGGGACACCAAAGGCATGGCACGTAGAGAGGGAATATGATTAGAAGCCAATCTTAATCCATTTCACGAGAGAGAGAGAGAGAGAGAGAGAGAGAGTGCAAAAGTGGGGGCCTCAATAACACAATATCATATTGATTATAAATGAGGAATTTATATGATTTAGTTACATTTGCTTCTTAGGTAATGATCTACAATGAAAAGGCTCCTTTTGAATTTTTAATCACTATATTAATACAAGTTTAATTAGAACCATATATACCTACTGTAGTTTAAATCTTTTTCCTTTTTTCAAAGGCTAATTAAACTATATGTTCAATTGAAATTTTATGAGGACCGAGCACATGTTTTTATCAGAGTTGTCTTCATTGAGTTGTCTACTTGCTCTGGATACCATCAGACATCATTTCAAATTCCTCCTGGGACTGTTGTAAATTCCTGGGAATAGTTTCAGTACTTTCAAGGGACCTCTTCATGTCTTTGGCAGGATATATAATAACATGGGTGGAACAAGTATATTTTTCAACATCACACTGACTCCCCCCAGTGTGCTGTTTCCAATGTGGAAAACACATTTAGATGTAGCATCTCTCAGAGTTTCTGAGGAACAGGGAGGCTCTTTGGGTAGTGTCATTATGTCACATATTAGACATGGAACAATGCATACTATAGGGAGTACAGTTGTACTTGAACTTGCAAAATGATCTCTCCTGTATGATCAGCAGATCTGATTATGTGACGTAAAAAAATGATCAAAACTTCATCTGAATTAGAAACTTAATCTGAATTAAAAATCTTGTATTGACAATCCAGGACACAGGACTAAGATTAACACTTCTGTCATTGGAAATGATCAAATTGTGTTTATTATTATTATTATTATTATTATTATTATTATTATTAATATTATTACACAGAAAACACGGACATGCAAGCTAACTATATTTTGGAGTGACTATGAGAACCACAGCAACTCAACAATTTGCGTCTCATTCACACTCAGGGTGTGGTTAGAGAGCTAGAGATCAAGTCTTGAAAAGAAGTCGTTTTTTTTTTTTTATTTCATTTATCAGAGAACATAAAGATCCCAAATTGGGAGGGCTTTTGGTTAGATTTGTCTTTCAGCCATTCAAAGGACCAAGAAGGTGCATTATATGTACACATGGGTGCCAAATCAAAGGAAAAACAGAAGGCTCTGTTAGGCTATGAATAACATTTTGCTGAATCCACTTCTTCTCTTACCGGGAAAGGTGACGCCAAGTTATTCTGACTCATCACCTATACCGTGATGAAATATCTCTATCCTATCCTCTTCCAGGATGACCCTGACCCCATCCACAGCGCATCAGTGCTCACTGAATGATTTGATGAGTATGAAAATGATGTTAATCATATCCTATAGCCCTCATAGTCATCGGATCTCAACCAGTGGACCATGTGAGATAGGGGAGAGAAGATCTTTTGGGGAACTGATGTTCATCTCTCCAGTACAGTTCCAGAGATTCACAGAATCTGTGCCAAAACACATTGACGCTGTTATGGTAACTTGTAGTGACCCAAAAACTTACGACTCTTTATGTTGTTTTTTTCTCCATTGAATTTGGTAAGTCTGTCTGTATGTGTATGTTGTCACAATTTTTTATGATATCCTGATGTAGAGTTGCTAATGACTTTCGATGCCCCACACTAATACTCAGAATGTGACTAGTGTGTGCTGTGCACTTACGAGGTAACAGAAGCACTCGCTTGTTTGTCAGAGACTTGCAAGAGTGTGTGCGTATTTCTTAAAAGTTATAGCTTCAATAAACATGCCAGCTTCTGGCCTACATGAGTTAGTGTGCGGTGTTATGAACAGTAGGAGTTAGGTTCAGTCCAGCCAGTATCACACTGTGATTTTTCCATGAGTAGGGCCACAAACGTACACAAGGAACATATTGTTTTAGGATGCTCAAACAATCTTTTAAACATGTAGTAATTTATTCTTTTTGGCCTTCATTCTTGAAGAATGGTCTGTGGTTTATTAAAGATGTTTTGATTATTGTAATGCGGTATATGAACTCTAAAATATACTCGACGTGGACTAATCTACAAATTCAAGATTAATAGTTAAGCTTAAAGAGAGCAGCAAGGTTAACAATTTTCAATTTTTATGACATTATTTAAGTCAAAGCACTTTTACTTTTGAGAGTTTTGCATTCAAAGTTTTATATAAGTTTGGGCTGAAAAATCCACTAAATATGGACTGAGACTGTTAAGCCCAACTGGAAAGCTATGGGTGTGGCAGTATGTTCTCTGATATTAATAAGAGAAAGGCAAGCCACCCAGCATGTGTCCTAGTCAGCATTCTGAAGCTTAGGTGACAATGAGTCTGAGGATTAGGGAATGCCATCAGGAATGTCTTCAGCAAGGCTTTTCCTTTCAGAAGGCTCAGGGTCAGCAGTGCACATGATCTGCTGATGAATGCATTAGATATCTTTTGCTTTTTATCCTTAATCATTGGATTAAAGTTACAGGCAAGGGTAAATGTCACATTTGTGGCGTTTATTTTAATAACATCTAGGCCTCATTATTATATGCGACATTGAGAACGTTAACAGATTGCAGCTTAATATTTAAAGTTCATGTCCTTATTTCAGAGCTGGAAACGGTTTTAATATATTACACTTCTGTTACAGTTTCTCATGTTGCCAAAAGCAGGGAGTAAATCACAAAAACACAAACAGGATAATCCAAGAGCAATGCAGTCATCGCAAGCATGACTGCTTTACTGCATTCATGTTTTAGTGATAAACGTACTGAGACAATGTACGAGGGTTAGTCAAGTGAAAACCTGACATGTCACAAAAGCATATCATTTCTCTATATAATCCTCATTTCATTCAATGCCAGTGTTCCAGCACTTAACAAGTGTCCGGATTCCACTAGAACAAAAAAAAAACAAAAAAAAAAACAGTTCAGTTCAATTCTAATTTATGTCGCATTTTTAAGGTTTTCATTTGACTCACCCTTGTACTTTGAGCTGAAAGGGGAAATCTTGCCCAAAGATGCATTGTTGGGGGTGGCAAAGCTAATGGTCACGACTTTTTCAGGCTAATGTTGATTTCCCCAGGTCAAGATAAGAATGTTGTCTACACATCACTGAGGGTCCTTGAAAAAAAAAAAAAAAAAAAAACATGCCACATTGCTGTCTTTCACCTCAGCCACTAAGTAAACATGCCACCCTTGTGAAAGAAACACTATGGGGGCATTTTAAAAGCACAACAGCTCGTTAGCCTGCTTTGTTTGCAGATGCTTTGTGTGTGGGGCCATTCCTTCATGTGAAATCTCAGTGTTGTGTTACATTTAAAAGGTTGTGCTGAGAGATAGAAGATGAAGTCAAATAATGGATTAATGACTTAAAAGAAGCTCAGGGTATGGGGCTGAAAAAATACATTTTATTATCTTTGGAACAAATATGGGTGGGTCATCCCTTGTCCCCCATGTGACACTTATTATGTTAAAGAAGATGAGCTAAGTTAATGAAAACTAGTCGAATTCAGTAATTAACTCCCACACTCAAGTAAGCAGGTTGAATAATACTGTAAAGAAATCAGTATTATTTTACATTAAGATTCCCTTAGTATTTAACCCAATAGTTGAATGAACATGAACAAACCACGACCTTCAGCATTAATATACATAAAAAAAATATACCAGCAAAGTAACTAACACTTCATTAATAATTGATGTGCTTAGATAATAAACCAAATAACCTAAATAATGAATATCTGTATTAATTAAAATCTATACTGTCAATGAGTAAAATTAAACCCGGCAATGATCAACACAGTATGAACTAACAGCTTAATGAACTTGTTTGGGTTTGTTAATTGGACAAATTCAGAACGTAGGCTGAAAAGCAACGTTTAGTATTTGCACCCGGAGACCAGAGATCAGTAAGTTATCAACATTTAAGAACATTCTGATATATTATGTTGTGATTTTTAGATGTATAACAGATAATAAGGCTTTGTAACCCCTGATTTCACAATACTTCTCATTTCTAAAATGTTCAAATCACGATCATCTGCCTAGGTGATTATCATGCTATCCTGTCAGATTTTAATATTGCATTTGCATTCCTTATTGGAAAATGTTTTAGATTTTCATATTCAGCATTTTCTGTTTAGCTTGCCAGGGACAGGATGAGACTACAGCGGCAGTAAGTACACATCAAAGTGCGGTCACAAATTATATGAGCAATCGGACGTTCTCTGGAGGCCCAACTGATCCAAGTATCACAAACTCCACAAGCAGCCCAGAGGGTAAGAACTCTCCTAAACACACGTTCCATGTGCACTTTCCATGTGTCTTTTACTATGCTCATACAAATTCAGTCATACTATTTTAATGTGAGCATATTAACCATCATTATAAACATATTCAATAAGACATATGCAGTATATATAAAATTAGTATAAAGCAATTGTGAGTATAGTGCAGAAAATTGTCCATTAAAAAGAGAAAGGATTAAATAATAAAGGAGTCAATACTGTTTATGCACCTCTGTGTACCTGTGTCTACACTAAGTCACCTAGTCTTGCTCTGAGAGAACACAGTAAGCAGGATTATCAATCACATTTGCTCATTGCTAATCGTAAATTAGGCTACTTCCTAATATCTTTATTCGTAACCACTAGAACGGTATCTTTTTTACAGATAATCAAGTTACTGATCATCCTAACTCTTCAAGCCAGGATACACTCCCACTGTCCACAGGATTGCAGAGAGACACAGCCGTCACCGATGAACATACTCCTGAACTGCTAGCTAATCCTGAGTCAACCACATCACAATCTGTGGTGCACAGCACCGCACAGGATTACCTTTCCAAAAGCAGCGACTACCACGGTGTCGACCACACAGAATATGACGATCAAATTCAGCAAGAGGTGAGTGACTCTCACATGCACTGTGTTTGTGAGAATAATTCTGAAATTCATTTTAAAAGAAAAAAATTCAAGAAACCACAAAAACAATATAATAATATTCTCACATTTATACAATTTTTGTGAACAAGGAGGTAGTGAATGTTAAGCTGTGTCGTGTCAGTAACACTTGGTGGTAACATACATAGCTATATGTTACTGAGAGCTTACAGCTTCTCTTAAACACCAACAGCTTAGTGTGAGGCAACAGGAAGTAGATAAATTGTTTTAATTTCTAGCAAGCTGAAAATAGATGTAAGTATGGGCTGTTTTCAGTTGCAATCTACGTCTTTGCACATTGCCAGGGAAGGAAGCTTCAGTTAGGAAAGATTAATGTGTGGGCTAAGGCGGTTTGGGGTGATTTAGTGTATGGGGCCAGAAAATGGAGATCCTGTTCCACTTGCCACTTTATGTCAGCGCTAAATTACCTTTTCACACAACAGTTTAGCCAGTGAAGAAACAGGTGCTTCCACTCCCAGTGGCCTTGGGTTATGACCACCAAGGCACAGGAAGTGGAGTGAAGGTCTGTGGAGTAAGATGTGGAATCTGTAAAATAGATTGTCCCATTGGTAGGGATGGTGAGAATAACAGCAAAGAAAAGAGCTGTTTTCTCTTTAGGCGTAAAATTGCCTACTATAATACATGAAAACTTTACATCAAGTCCAGCTGACTATATCGTTCATTGTGACAGATGTTGAATATTCTATCAGAGTGAGTTTTTTTTTTTTTTCCTAAAAATAAGGCTTTCCTCTGACCACTTTGAAAGCCACACCCATGTCCTTGTGGAGGACTGGCAGAGGATCTTCATATGGAATGTAATACCTGCTTGTTAAGGAGAGGAATCAGCGGCGATTTCTATTATTGTATCTCATACTTCATTCGCCAGCGAGGAACCACATCACAGACAGACCTACATTACAATAATGTTTGGACACAAGCTGCTTCACACATAGTGATGAACTGTGTGAATAGCCTAAAAACCTTTACCTATGTGCTGCGTGCACTACTCAGCAAGAACTGGAAATAGGAGTGGAAGAAAAATATGGTGCCTTTTAGGAAAAGGGGTGGTCAGAAGTATTCTGATGATAGGAATGTACGAGGCTATGTCATGAGAGTTACCCTCATCTCAGCTAAACACTAAAGAGAATACACATGAGTAGAACCTGGTGGCTCTGTTTTATAAAATACCTGGAGGCATTTTGCTGGCATTGTCCGGATCTACTTGTTCTCTTAGAGAGAAGAGTCACTGCAATCAAAACAAGGTCAATACAGTCACAATCAATACAAGGTGCTTCTGTCTGCTCACATTTATCCAATGATGAAACATTTCTGTCCTAACAGGAGTGATCTCTTCTAAGATAACTGTTGCCCCCACTCACAGGGCAAGAGGGCCCACTGAATGATGAGTGTGAAATTCATCGTAGACCATAAACCGTAGGCTATGGCATTCACACTCACCAGATCTCAACAGAACTGAACACTTCTGGGAGATTTTGGACCGATTTTTCCGTCTGTCTGGCTCTCCACCAACAACATCAAAACACCAATATGCACATGAATAAGAGGGCTTTGGCTCAATGCGTGTCGTGATGACGTTACACGATGCGTTGGGCCCAAATCTGCGGAAAGTCTGCGGCAATTTTGAAAAATTGCAAGCTCCTCCGAATATTGCGGCGTTTGCTTGACTTTGCGTTAATTTCTGCAATCTGTGATGAGGAATATCTTTTGCAAGATATTCTCTGGTCGGGTTTTAGAGATACCTTACTATTTATATTATTGTTTGACATCTGTATTCTGTGTGCAACTATTGAGGTTGTAGATAATTCAGAGACACTAAAATATTTGATAGAAAGATTTAATAAAGCAAGAGCAAAACATTATATTAAATATTAATGTGTAAACACAAATACACACAAGTATTGCACAGATTTGACTATGCACTGATCAAGGCCAGGCAAGTCACAGATGCTTACAAACTGTAGTTTACAAGGTAGGGAATGGGTTTGGACTGTAGTCTGCTCTGTCCCACCCTGTGACTAAAGGAATATGTGTCAAAAATGGATTCACTGTGAAGCTCTGGAAACGTTTGCAGGGTTTTCATACAGATTCATGCACCCACCGCTGTTTTCGAGCCCATATTTTCTTGATCATGGTCCTGGGAATAAAAGAGAAGAAGAAGGACCTATAATCTAGCCCTATAATCCCCAACATTTATGACTTCAAAATGAGGGAGTGATTCATAAATGCTTCCAGAGGCATGTCAGCATTGATATCCAAATCTGGATCATATTAGCTCTTATTCTCTTATACCACATTTTTACCACATTATATTAGTTAGTCCATATTAAATATTGGTAGTGCACATTTGAAGTGTCATTGCATGCTGATGCCAATCTAAACACATTGCATTCCTAATTATGACATTTTAGGTTATTCAGTACCACTTTATTTTCCACTGTAGACACTCTATAAACAGTCAGCAAACCATGTGCAGACTGTCAAAAGTCTGTCAGGTGACTTTCATCTACCAATCTATTAACTAACTCTAAACAATACGTCAATATTTTATGATTGTTTATATTTAATATAGTAGAGAATGTGTACACTCTTGGGCAAATAAATGGGGCCAAGCCCAAAATGGCAAAACCTTTTAATGATCTTAACAACAAATCATTGGTCAGGAAATTAGCAAGAATTAAACAAATAAATAAAGAAACTTTGTATGAGATAGCATTTCCTTTTGATTTCTTTAAATATGTGAGCCTTGGGGCCTTGATGGGCTTCATCAGGTGTGGCAGATAACCATTAATGACTAATCTCATAAGAAGAAACATCCCAGAAGATATTTTTGGAAAATTCTGGACACCTAGACATGGGTTAGTTTGAATTTTACATCACACATTTTAATCATTATCATGATTTTACCTTTGCTTTATTATACCTTTGTTAA
>CM040990.1:17307056-17336320 GCA_022985145.1 Pangasius djambal
TTTTTTTTTTTTTTTTACCTGGGAATTGTCAAGAGAACCAATCGCCGCTACTCTTGAAAATGGTGTTCTAGGGTTTGCTTCAGCTGAACTGAACTGAACAGTGGTGCGAGCCGCATCAGGGGCCTCATTTATCAAGAATGAAAAAAAATGATTCAGTGCTTCAGTATATATGACAAAACAAATCTATGATTTTTACCCAAAAAAAGCTCTTTAAAAAAAAAAGCAATGGCTAGGTTTCTTTTTAACTGTAAAAACAATTACTTATGAAACAAGTTTCCGGTAATATTTACAAAGCAAGGACATGTTAGTTTAACCACTAATTCTCAGGTAAGAATGCGAAGCCAATCCAAAACATTACTGATAATATAAAAATAAAGAAAAATAATGACATGATATGTGTATTCACTGTGGTGAAGATTCTCAGTGAGAACTCCTGGATGAACTTTCTCCACCCAAAGGCCCATTACTGACATTAATTGCGCCCAACATATGCACCCATCCTTACTTTATCCATTTCTCTCACCATATTCCCTTTCACTCTTGACCTTGCTTTCATTCTCTCAGAACTGGAAGTCATCGTCTGCCTGAGGCAGAGTAGCAATTACACTCGTACAAGCATAAATGCACACATTGGGCCTCGGTTAACAATCTTTTAGTCAAATGTTAGTTAAATAAACCAAAACTAAGAGTAAAGCCTGAAAAACAGAAGGCCAATAATATAAAACAACTGGTTTTACCACATTTTCTTGATTGTGTTCTTAGCCCCTGACCAAGTGAACTAGCACGAGGATGTGTTTTTGATAGAGACTACAAAGCACTTCTATAAGTTGCTCTGGATAAGAGCATCTGCTAAATGCTGTAAACGTAATAAAAATAAGCAATTATACTCGACAGCATATTCCATATACAAAAGTGCCATAATGCATGCAAATTATATGTTTTGGAGTCGATCAAGTCGAGATTTGCCTAAATAAGCTGTCTTATGTGTAAATTTATACACACTCGGGAGCATGAGTAGGATACGAACATTATACCAAATTTACAGGATTTTCATGAATACCAAATTTCTTGTAAATGCTTGTACTAACAATTCATACATAAATCCATTTGTATGCTTGATAAATGAAGTCCAATGTTTTGCCAAGCAATATAAGTGGGCTCTGGATGGTCTCCATACCCCAGTGCTTGTGCCTGGTATTTAACTTTGAGAGAAACTACAAAGAGAACATAACAGTAGCTAAAGAGCTCTCTGTACAACTCAGTGTCAGTAACAGACCTTCTGCACCTAACCTCGAAGGCATACTTACAGTGGCATAAAAGCAATCTGCGCTGATATATAAGGTTATGATCACCAGCAAAGCGTCACTAAGTTCCTATAACTGCTATAAATATCTGCAGCTAATTCATTTGTCATTTTGTGTGCAGTCTGAACA
This sequence comes from Pangasius djambal, assembly GCA_022985145.1. Lineage (NCBI taxonomy): Eukaryota > Metazoa > Chordata > Actinopteri > Siluriformes > Pangasiidae > Pangasius > Pangasius djambal. Next base: position 17,308,490 of record CM040990.1, read on the forward strand.
AACGCAGGTGTTTGTGCCCATACTGGTGTGTGGGTTAATCCTTGCTGCTGCCCTGATCGGAGGATATGTAGGGAAGAGGCACTGGCGCAGAAAGGACAGTGGCATGAAACTAGTGAGTACAAATCACACACAAACACAAAATCTTCTTTCAACTCCAATAAATCAAATCCTTTCTTCTCTCCAATGAACATATGACACACAGTGGTGGACCACTTTTCACTTACATAGTAGTGTGTGTTGCACTGGTGTAAGTGTATCAGGTACAGCAACATGGCTGTTTTTTCCCCTATCCAGCCAACTGTGGTCAGAGAATGATTGAAAGAAACTGTGATAATTAGATACACTACCATATCACCAATTGCCAGTGTCTCTGGTGTGCAAACAGTTTCAAACGTTGAATGCTTTTAACTGAATTTAAATGTACTCAAATACGGTAAAATAAAATGGAATGATTTTGACTGAAATTAGAAGTTATGATCTTTTTCTACAACAGGGGCTCACACTTACAATTTCATGATAATTCGTACTAAAAAAAAAGGTACTAAGGGGCTAGGTTAGTATTTGTAACCTTTGTTCATTTAAATTAACGAGAATTTTAATAGGACCCTTTTTTTTTCTTTAAAAACATTTTTCCTAAAGTAAATTTTTAAAGTAACTTCCATTTCTTTAAATGCAGCTATAAAATAAATGAAGAACAGGAGAGATCCATAGGCAGTAACAGTACTAAGATGATTGGTTGTGGAAACCACACAAATTGGTATAGATTTTAATTGGATATTCTGAATATACTTATAAAATAAACAGAATAACAACTGATAGTCCAGGCAGAAGAAAATATCATTCAAGTAATGAAGTTCAAAATTTGTACCAAGTACATTACAAGGTGTAAATAAAACTCTAATGAATAAAAGGCATTTTATTTTTCATGTAGAGGTTCTTGAGTAGGACTGCTACTATTCATTTTCATTTATAATTAGGCAAAGTACTAATCTCCGAAAAGACTACAAGTATTTTCCCCCACTACGCTCATAATGAGTATGATGTCCAACCATTTATAATCTAATGCTAGACTCTCTGTGTGTCAGTAAAAATTCTACATCAGCTGGTGGGTGCTTTAATTAGAGCACACTCATTTGAGCTTCAAGTTATTTTCAAGTGGATTTTGGTGTAGAAGTGATATTTTCCTGGAGAAGTGATACTAGGCTTGTGATTAAGCGGTGAGCATCTGACACCATATCAGAAGAAGCTTTTCTCAGCACACACCTCTATATCAGAGCGAATGCATTATCAGAGTGAAATATGACCATTTTTTTATATGCATGTCAAATTGGTACAAGTTTATCAAGTAATGAAGCTCATTTTTTTTTTTAAAAGTGCAAGGCTCTTTGTGTGGCTGTAATTTTGCTGATTAATGGAGCTATTGGAAGTAATATAGTACACAGTAAAAGAGGTTAAATGGGTGCTAACAGTTCATTTACTGGAACACATTCTTATTTATCATGGGTATGTTGCATGTGGAGAAATTATTCTTTACCCAGTGCTTGGTATGTGTTTTCCCCCAGGCAGACGAGTCATACATGACTGATGAAGATAACCAGGGCAACACTCTGGTGTCTGTGGCTCCTCTGAACCCACCTGAGAGCCCGGAGAAGCCAAGCCAGAATGGCGAGTCCCTAGAAGCCGTGAAGATCCAAAATCCTCCTGCCGCCACCAATGGTCACTCTACCACCAAAGCTGACACTGAGCTGTGAGAGTCCGTCTCAACTACACGGGCTCTGGGTCAAAGTTCACCATCCCAGGCCTACAAACAACACTAGGGAACTGACAAAACAAATACTCTCTTTATCTCAATACAATTAATACATAATGAGGGTTATTGACAGTTATTATAGCGTAATTTGGAAATGGCTCTTAAGATGATGATGACCAGGGGTGGGTTTCCCAAAACGTTTGTAATGCTAAGTACATCGTTATCTCGTTCATAAGAATGTTCTTTAATTAACAAGCTTTTACCAAAAACCTTTTACTAATGTACTACGTCAACTTGTCTGTAAATTAATGAGTAACCTGACCTATTCATTTTTCATGAAATACTTAGTTATTTGGAGCTTGCATGCAGTTCTACCTCAGAAAGGCAGAGGCCACTCATTTCTATACAAAAAGCCTCACAGTTGTATGGAGTGACTGTGATCTATTGCCCTGGTGTTAACTTGCTTAATTAGCATCTGTGGTGTAGTGGGTAGCTTGGCCATCTCTGAGTGTTCAGAGTGCAGTAGGTTCAAACCACAGCTTCGTTCACTGTCTGTGTGGGGTTACACATTGTTCTTTATTTATCATATACACAAAAAGCTATTTAAAACTGTGTCCATGTAAATCTATTCACATGGAACCAACAAGCGTAAGAAATAAATTTATGCTGAAGTAACATGTTTTGTTTGTGTAGGATTAATGTACAATTCAAGTAAATTCAATTAACTTTTTTAATGTAGCTTTTGTACTAACTTTGTCAGTGTTGTGTACACTGAAAAAAAGTTCACCGAAATTTACTTGGTTCAGATGTGTACATGTGTACACAGTTCCATGTGAATGAATTGATTTGCATTAACACAGGACTCTGGAGCTGAGAGGCAGTGACGCTACCCACTAGACTACCATACTGCATTTGATAATGGCTCACACTCATTCCACATAAGTAAAGCTAAAAGATTAGATCAAACCTAAGCAATAATTGTGTGATGAGTAACTGAACATCTCTAAACAGCTGCACTGAAGAAAGAAAATTCAGAAATTCAAAGCATAATAACAAAAGATTTCATAAAAAAAAAAACAACAAAAACAGTTCTACAAGACCATAAGCACCAAATAGCAAAAGTAAGTAAACAGTATAGACTACATAGAGATGGTAGATATCCCAGAATGCACTGCCATGGATAGTTAAGTGCTAAAAGCCAATCAGGCGCTTCCAGGACCACAATATGTAAACTATACATTTAATGTAAACGTTATATTTTCTCTTAAATCTGACAATAATATTGCATTTTTTCAGTGTTGCCCTTCCAGACAAACATAATTTCTGTCGTAAATTCTTATTTAATCTTCTATTTAAAGTCACTGATTCATCTGATTCATAAATTTACCCCCAGACTGTTAATCGAATGTTTGACTATTGACTCGTGCGGCGTGCAGACTTGACTCAAAGTGGGCGGAGCCAACAAAGAACTACTTACATCTCAATCTTTAAACCTCTGATAACGAAACCTCCCAGGAAACACTCACTAAATAGGCTCATACTTAACATATGTCCTTCTTAAAGTTGTTCGTCATTCGCTAAGATTCATCGTTGTCGGGAAACCCACCCCAGTTTCTTATCTTGTTATCTGGTTATATCCCTTACCCTTCCCACACACAATCAACCCTGTTAAGAATATCTAGTTGTTAACTTCCACATAAAAAAAAATAAGTTAAAAATAAAGTTAGGTTGTTTGGGTGATGATTAAAAAAAAACAGCAGTTAAAATATTATATAATGTTATTATATTATATAGTATTATATAATGCTAGTCTATTATAATGTGAAGAGTGCAAGTGCTGTGGCTCTCTGAGCTGATGTTGAACAATGGTCTTGGGTGGGTGTCCTTCAATATGATTGATTGCTGGCTTCCATAAGTGTATACAGACTTGGACAGAGTTAGTCCCTGTTTGTGTCCCAATGTTCCACAGTTTCCTCACCCTCCACATGGCTCTCTGTTCAAGAGCACAATTCATCTTGGGTCATCCAGTGAAGAAATGATCAAATTGGGTTCTGTTTGCTTGTTCTTTTTTATGCACATGTGTGAATTGTATTTCTAAAGTTTCAGATGCCATGTGTGACTTATAAATATGAGTGATTCCATATTTCATTGGGTTGATATAAGAATGTGTGCCTATGTTAACAGTACTGCTCAACCTTTGTTTATTAAACAATGTGACAATGTGATGACTTGGAGAGTTAAGGTGATTGTACAGCATTTGTTTGGTGCTGGACTTCATTGGCTAACAATTACCATGAACTCCTTTTCATCACTGCAAACCACAGCTCACACCGGACTTCAAAACCCTGCAAAACAACCAGGGCTTATAGGTGACTGATGAAGATGATCTTTTCAATAGACCAAGACACATTTTGGAATTGTATATTTGTCCTAAACCAGTATTATGCTCTTTTGTAATATCTCTGGAATGGCATAATTGTTTAGATGTAGTGGGCTATCCTGAAACCTGTCCTTCTTCTGTTATTGTAATGCAATTATTGACTGTCAATTGCCAACCAGCCAAAGGCAAACAACGAAAAGAGCAGAGTCCCGCTTAACATGGACTCCCATTGCAATAGGCATAATGCTATCAATTGTTTTGGCATGGCAGCCATGACTAGTAGTGTTCTGTTCTTTTATTTAATTCATCCTCCTTCTATATTTAACATTCCACTGTTCTGGGTCTGTGGTCTGTGTACTACATGTTTTGGTGTAAGTTTGGAATATGAATAAAGTTTTGGAAACTAATTTCCATTCATTTGAATACAATTTTATTTGTATAGCACTATTAACTATGGACATTGGCACAAAGCGGCTTTACAGAAATAAATACATTCAGGATATACATTTTCAATGGATGAATTTATCCCTACTGAGCAAGCCAGCGGTGACGGTGCCAAGGAAAAACTCCCTGAGAAGCTGTGAGGAAGAAAGTTTGAGAGGAATCGACTCAAAAGGGAACCCATCCTCATCTGGGTGACACTGGATAAAGCAATTATAAACAATTTCCTTCTATAACTAAGTACTACATGGTCAAATAGTGCAATTGTGTAACCAGGAAATTCATTACAGTTGAAGTCTGTTTTGTTGTCTTATGAACTTATCCACTGTTCACTCATGGAGACTTGAGTGCAAAACTGTTCGTGGCAGTTGCAGCTAAATGAGTATGCAAAGCTATATGACATTTTAAACTATTTATGTGAAATAATATAGGTTTAGATAGATTGCTTGCATGCAGACTTAAAAACATAAAGAACACATGCTTATTCAACATAAAATGTAATAAAAATTAAATAGCTTGCAGATCTGGAAAGGCTCTATAGCTTAAGTGCCAACAGCTGGACTGTATAAGTATGAGTGATGACATCATGGTGAAGGGATTTATCTCTGCAATGAACTCCACTAAGACCTCCTCAGCAGGATCAGCTCTCCATGTGTGTTTTTATCTGACTTAACCTCTGCAATCTCTCCATTCTCAGAAAATGGATGGGGAAAAACATTTCAGCATCGTTCATAATCTTTTCATTAATGATTTACACAACATCCATAAATTGTTCCCTGTTTTTAATCAGAATAAAGATCCTTTAATGATATGTAAGACAAACGATTACACCCAAGCTGGAAAGAGAAATTATTAATCATTTAAGCCTCTACATGATATCCAGATCCTCCGCAGCCTTTGGCATGCGCCATAAATTTGCCACAAGAGCACATCACAAAAACCTCCCGAAGGCCATAAGTTCAGTGCCTCAAGAATAAACATATATACAGAAGTCACCGGGGGTTTCTAACTGGACCTGAGGCAATTATGTTGACATAGAGTAATAACATTTAAATGCAATATGAAAAGACTTTTTTTTTTGTAAATTAACAGTCACTAGAGAGGGTCCCTGGAGGACTAGTGGTTAGGCCGGGGCGCTCTCACCACTGCGGCCCGGGCTCGATTCCCCGCCAGGGAACCGACCCCAGCCACTGGGGTTGCACAAGACAGTGCACTCCCAGTGCCAGTCCCAAGCCCGGATAAAATTGGGAAGAGTTAATACATAAACATGGCATAAAAACTGTTCCAAATCAAATATGTGGACCAATGATCTCCTGTGGTGACCCCTAACAGGAGCAGCCAAAAGAGGAACCACAACAACAACAACAAACAGTCACTAGAGAATAAATGTGTTTTGAATAAAGGTGAGGTTGTGGAATCAAGGGGTTTGCTTTCTAGAGGTTTGTATCAAGCAAATCAACTGAAAACATGCAAGATGACTAGATAAAATGTTCGAGATGTTCCAGATATTGATGAAATAAATGATCACTTTCATATCTATATCAAAATATATTGCGTGCCTTATTTTGGCAAACTGACCTCGGTTTTTTCTGGATTAAAATCACTGATAATAATCAGTGAAAAAAGAGCGTTGTCTGTATGCTTCTCTTACTATATTGCCTCCCCAGCAGAGTTTTTCAGACTGATGGTATTCTTAGTCTGTGACTTAGTGAACCAGTATCAGGATGTATTTTTTGATAAGAGACTTCAAAGCACTTCTGCAAGTTGTAAAGTAAAGCTGTCTTCCAAATGCCATAAATTTTAATCAGAGTGATAATCTTACTGATAATCATAATAGTTGGTGTCCATAGAAGTGATATAAAACCATTTAGAGCTTTGGGGCTGCATGTGTGATTGCAGGTCATAGTAGGAGTGGGGGATTAAACACACACACACACACACACACACACACACACACACACACACACACACACACACACACACACACACACACACACACACACACACACACACACACACACACACACACACACACACACACACACACACACACACACACACACACACACACACACACACACCAGGAGGGAGTTTTCTCATAGGGTGGGGGCCATTGTATGTTGTTGCAGCTGTGAGACCTGTCATGTTTTCTTTCAGTCTTCACAGATTGCCACAGGAATGGAAGGAGAGAACTGGTTGTGTCAGGGTTCAGACCATGCCGGATGAGCTTGGAACTGAGATAGATAAAGGGACCAATGGCTTGGAATCACAGGGATGTTGACTGTGCCTAGGAGAAGCAGGGATGGTAATTTTATCCAGTGGTATTTTGACTTGAATTCTCTGGATAAACATAAACCCCACCCCAGGGATCATGGATAATGTTATACAAGTATAGTATTGCCTCCAGCAGCTGATTCTCTGTCAGCTATCATCATAACTCTGAGTAGCGGAATGTGAATTACCTCACCTGATGTTCACGCTCCAGTCTGAACCCAGTGCAGGACAATGCACTAGTTTTACAATACTGTAACAAAGGTAATATCACACCCAAGACATACAGTATGTCACATCTATCACATCTGTCTGTCAATAACCTGCAATTCTAGGACACTAGGACACTGATAATTTTCCTGTATAACAACACAGTCTGTCATATTTTATTCCTTAAAATAAAATAATTCCTATAAATAAGAACAATAACTGTACACTAACTCTAAATAGAGAGATAACGTACATATTTTATAGCACAACATACGTGTACAACGCAGTGAGCATTCTGTATGCTTTGAGCATTTATAGAATTGCTATAGAATTAATTTGCCAGTCATAGGCTTCATTAAAGTAGCATGGATGGGCTGAACTCACAGAAATGTCCCACTGATCTCCCAACACTTACAAACTTCCTGTGTATACCAGGCATTCCAGCTGCATATTGACATAGTCCTTATCTGTGCACTCAGGAAAAGCTCAAATATCTAGCCTTAGACACATAAGCAGGAAAGTGTCTGGAAGGTTGGTTTCCTCTCCCATGGGTCAAAAGCTATCTCAAGTGGGCACTCCATTTTTGAATAACAGGGAAGCAACAACTTCTTGCAAAGTTATAATTCAGTTTGGCCCTAAGAGTATGACTACACAAATAATTAAGCAAAGAAATATCCATGGGACTTGCCTTGATAATGACTGTAATATTCATTGACTTGGAATCTCCATGGGTTGACGCTCATGATTAATTTTCCTTCTAAATAGCAAAAGGATTTAATCAATTAGAACCATTTCTTGTCTTTAACAGAAATAACTAAAAGGCCTCAGTGGTGATTATCATAACGCAGCTTTGTCGTTACATGTGTTCATCTCTCATTTACACAGCTATTTACTAATGTGAGTCTTTTCATAAGACAAAATGGCAAACTGCTTGTTCAAGCTGATACACAATAAAGAAACATCATCACAATTATAGTTGCAATAATTGGAGCATCAGTTGTGATCAAAAAAGCAATCTGACTTTGTATGACACTTTCACAAGGTTCTATAGACATTTAAATTGGTCAGGTAAGGCAGTAATAATATTTCAAAATAATATATACATGAGCATAGTACACACAGGTTTCCAGAGAAAGAGGCCGCTGTGGACAAATATCTTTATATCGCTCTTTGGTGATGAGAGATTTTAGCCTCAGATACCTGTTCTTGACTGACAGGAGTGGAACACGCTGTGTTGTTCTGCTGTAGACCATCCGCTTCAAGGTTCGAGGTGCAGTGCATTCTGGGAAGCATTTCTTTTTCATTTGTTTTGCTTGTGATTCAGTGTAAATTCTAGACTGTTTTATGTGAAAATCCCAGGAGATCAGTGGTTTCTGAAATACTCAAAGCAGCCCACGGAGACTGAAAGTGTTCAGGACTGTTCTTTTTAAGCTGAGCAGAAACCTGTCCTGTTCTCTAAACACCTTCATCTTTCTCATCTTTCTTATCTATTAATTTGCTTGAGGGTTTCTCTTTGATACAGTATCTCAGGAGATGTAATAGTGATTCTCACTTTTTTTTTATTTAGGTATCAAATGTTTCTCCTAAAATTCCTTCGGCGAAATAGAATAAGGTGAAAGTAGACATGAGATTTCAGCAGAGTCACAATGGAGAGAAAGGCCATATTTGGCATCAGTAGGATTCATATACAATCTCCTGATCACTGGGCAAACACTTTATTTCTGGAAACGTATTTTTTTTTCCTTCGATTGTTGTTCACTGGTTAATTCTTTGAGTCGAGTTATTTTTCAAGGTTTGGCTGTAGAGCTTCTCCAAATATAAGTAATGCTCGATAAAATTTAAATTGTAACTAGATCTGAGGATTTAGCATACTTTAATACTCTTCATAACTGTATTACTAAAACTAAAATAATGCTGTATTTAACACCTAGTGTACTTCTCTTCTACTTTGCCTCAAGAGAAAAACTGGAGAGAAAAGAGACAGAAACAGAAATCCTCCTTTTCTTTTCATTTGATCTCAGTGATGTCTAGGAGAAACTAGAGATAATAGAGATGATCAGTCACTTTAATAGGGACACCTGAACTCCAGCTTATTCATGTAATTGTCTAATCAGCCAATGACGTCACAGGAGCACAATACATACATTCATGCAGTTACAGAAGCTTCAGTTAATGTTTGCATCAAATAAGAATATGGGGAAAAATGTAATTTCAGTGACTTTGACTGTGGTATGCTTGTTGGTGCCATATGGACTGGTTTAAGTAAATCAGAAACCACTGATCTTCTGGGATTTTCACATAAAACAGTCAAGACTTTACACAGAATGGTGTGAAAAACAAAACATCCTGTAAGAGACAGTTCTTAATGATAAGAGAGATCAGAGAAGAATAGCCTGATTAGTTCAGGCTGACAGGAAGACTATGCTAAGTCAAAAGTCCACTCTTTACAACCATGGTGAGCAGAAAAGCATCCCAGAAATTTTAGGAGAAATATTTGATATCTAAAAAAAACAAGTGAGAATCACTATTAAATCTCTTGAGATACTGTATCAAAGAGAAACCCTCAAGCAAATGAATTTTCATTTAGCAAGGTGAGGACAAAAACACTAAATAGATGAGAAAGATGAAGGCGTTCAGAGAGACCATCCGTTTTAAGGTTCGAGGCGCTGTGCATTCTGGGATGCTGTTCTGCTCACCATGGTTGTAAAGAGTGGCTATTTGACTTAGCACAGTTTTCCTGGCAGCTTGACCCAGTCAGGCCATTCTTCTCTGACCTTTCTCTTTATCAGGAGCTGCCTCTTACAGGATGTTGTTTTGTTGTTCACACTGTTCTGTGTAAAGTCTTGGCTGTTTTATAGAGCTTCTGAAGGTGTTCAGAGAACAGGACAGGTTTCTGCTCAGCTTTAAAAGAACAGTCCTGAACCGTTTCAGCAGTTGAAAAGAAGCTAGCAAGCTAGACAAACTTAAATTAGGGTCAACCAGGAGTCGAGTGTCAGAGGACCTGAAAGTATGCACATGTGTGTAGGGTTGGAGAAACTCCGAAAGGCTGAGATAAGCAAGAGTTTGCATTAGACGCAGGTTGAACCTGGTAGCCATTGTAGCATATAGATTATAGGATGACAAATATATAATGTTTAAATATACTTAAAGTGGTCAATAAGCATATTTAACATGTAGGTAAAAGATGCCATGCAGTAAATATCCTTATATTGTTCCTGCTTCACAAATTCACAGGAATTCAGTCAGGATCCACATGTGTAATTTCACACACACACACGTGCGCAGTGGTTTCTGATGTCCCTACTGGCACATTAATGGAGGTTGTGAGCAGCCATTAGTTTTACAGACAAATCAGTCATGGGTGATCTCAGTGTACATGGGTGTGTCGTTAACAAGAACTGGCTACACACACACAAAAACACAAACACATCTGATCCAGTAAACATACATGCACACAAGGTGCTGTGTGACACCTGCTGGTCCACTCTGGGCTTTCAGTTTCACTGTGTGTAAAAATTTATACATCTAGTTTAATAGACATCCATCGCCACATAGATGTATACACTCCATAGCCCATCTTTCATGATTTTCGTAAGACACATTCACATGATCCTTCATAACACTTAAGTAAAATATTAATGGTGGAGTTTGGCTGTTGCCGTTCCCTACCAGTTAGTGTCTGTTATTTTGTACACAGAAAACCCACCAGTGTAATTTTTAGTCCATGTTTGCATTGCATGCCATGCATACCAACATATATCTAGAAGAAAATATATTTGTTATGCTTTAATTATTATTTACTGTAATACTGTACTACACTGCAAACATTGCTAATTAGGATTAGGTTAAACTACTATTTCAGTTATATATATATTTTAGTTCAATAGCACTGTGAGGTTTTAGTGGTTGTCATAATACTGTTTCCCAAAAGTATAGTTTAAGTTCGCTGCAAGGCATTCTCCATTCCTGTTCCCCTTTTCAAACGCAAACTGTCTGATGTCATTAAACTAACAGAAAGTACAGCCAAGTGTGTGTGCATCAAATGTGGGAGCCAGAGGAATCTGAAAAACATGGTCTCTCCCACATTTTCACCATGATGCAATGTTCTTTCATTTCCTGTTCGCTGCAACACCCTCAAGTCAAACGTCACTTCAGCCCAGTCCTCCACTGCTCCCAATTCCATTTACGTAATTCATAATGTTTCTGCTTTTCCAGACATTATCAATCAAATCAGCTGGAACAATGTGTACTATTTATTCATGGGACATAAGACATTTCAGCTGCCAAGCAGAGAAAAACTTGCAGAGAGACATATGAGTGTGTAACCGATCAATAACTGGATTTTTCTAAATTAACAGTGGAACAGACTAAACTATTTACACTCAACTTGTAGCACTGACCCATGAGGAATTTGATGAAATATAGGTAAGAAATGCATTTGCTAAATGTCACCCTCTGCTGAAGGACACATTTTCTTAGCTGACAGAAGAGTCACATGGGTACCATGTGCATTCCCTTTTTTAATGAAGTTGAATTATTTAAGCTTTTCTTATCTTTGATAATAAGGTGGCATGATGTTATGGTTGGTAGCGTTGCTTCCTCACAGGTTCAGTGTCCCCAATTGATCCTGAGCTTGGGTTATTGGCTGTGCAGAGTTTCACATGTTCTCCAAGAAGTTAAAGTCAGAGTAAGTGATGTTAACAGCAACTTGAGGCAGGACCATCCATCTTCTAAAAGGGTAGTCCCAGTGGACTCAGGGCACAAAGCAAGTGCCAACCCCTCACAGAGCACAATCGCACACAATTTAGAAATGCCAATCAGCATCTTTTGATTAAGGGCAGAAACCTCAGAAGCATGGGGAGAATACTGTGCAAGCTCCACACACAGTGGGGAAGTGGGATTTGAACCCCCATCCCTAGAGAGGCAAGGCAACAGTGCTAACCACTAAGCCACCATGTCCCCTGAAGGCAGGGCTGTAAGGAAGAATCAGTCCAGAAATCTGCCCATTACCAAAACTCCCCTTCATAACGTGACGTACAGCTTTTACAACAAAATGAATATTATAAAATGCATTGGGATATTTATAAGTAACATCATGCCTTTTTAACAAAGCAATATTAAAACACTCTTCTTCAACATTTCTTCAAAAGTTTCTGTCATGAGTCATATATTATTAATATATTATTGTCACAAATGAAGATTAGCATTAATAGTTTACATTTACAGCATTTAGTAGATGCTTCCTTATCCAGAGCAACTTACCCTGAAACACTGAAGTCTCTGGTGAAATAGGCTATGGCCTACCATAAGGCTGAATTAGATGGTAGACCCACAACTATCCAGGGTCCAGGGTTTGAAATGGAAAGGAAAATGGTTAAAAACTGATACTGATGTTGAAACGTTTTATTTGGGGGTCTGTAGATCAGAGAAAAACCTTGTTGAGTGATGAACAACAACTGCATTACAAGTTTAATCAGGTGAAAAGGCAAAGGTGCCCAACAAAGAAATAAACTACGAAACTTCATTTTGCAAGCTGCACTGATTTAATCACATGAGGCAAAATAAACAGTGATACAGAGTAAAAAACCTGAACAAATCCAGTCCTGTTTGTGTGCATATGTGTGTTCATGCACAGTGACAACGTGTAGTCACGATGGCATCTGCATTGCAAATGTGTATGCTGCACTTGTTTGGGGTGCAGAGGTGGCGGCAAAATGATGAGCAGGGTTGCCAGGTCTGAAAAACTTCCAGAAAATGTAAAACTGCACAAAAAGCTCAAATCTAGCCCTAAAGAAATCTGCCGCTGAAAAGGGGAGAATTTTTTTTTTTTTTTTTTTTAATTTGTGTATGGGAAATAGGTTCACCATGATGCACACAAATATTTGATTTGTAGTATCTGCAATATGCCTTTTTTTTTTTCCTTTTCTTTTCATTGCCTAGTGCAGAGTATCTTTCAATTTTTTTTACAATATCATTTACAACAGAATTTGTTCGGTACATCAGAGATAGACTGCCCATGCTCACCTTTTCAAAGGTTTCCATAACCCTATTCCTGGCTCTGAATGTGACTATATCAACTGCACAATTACTGTTAAGTGCCAAGGAAAAACTTCCTGTATATCATGAAGTCATAATGAAGTGCTTCTTGTTCTCATTCAGTTGACCAGCAATTAAATAGAGTTAGAGCTTTGCTATGGTTAATGTTTGGTTAAGTGTAGGATTTGTTTAGCTCGATATGAGCTATAGTTATTGTTTGAACCTATTATGTCCCTCCTCTCTCAATAAAGCAGAGCACAATGTTAAGCACAGCCTTACCCTGAGCCAGACTACTAGTTCCCAATCTTTCATAGATATAGTCTTGTCTTTGATTGCTTGCTGTGCTATGTGTCTTGGAATTGTTTGTTTGTTACTGTGTATATATTTAAATGTGGTGTCTCCTCTTATCTTATTTAATATATTGTAAGACTTCCATATCATGATATTATAGTGAAGGGCTTCTTTTTCATTTCAATGACCAGCAATTACATAGGGATAGATATTTGATATGGTTAATGTTTGGTTAGGTGTAGGATTTGCTTCGGGTTAGATATGGCCTATAGTTCTCTTTCAATAAGTAGGGCACAAAATTTACGATTTGCATCTGTTCCACTTTGTTATTTTTTTTTTGGTTTTCCCACCATTTTTTAAAACTGTAATTTAACCTACATTGCTTTGTGCAGTAGGTTGCAACATCTATGAAAGATATCGAGGTGGAGTGGACTGGCTCAAGCCACCTTACCATGAGCTAGATTACTAACTCTTAATCATCCCTTAACCATTAATCATTGTCTCATGCACTTACTGTATGAGCTGTCCTGTTGTATAAGTTGTGTTTTTCTGGTCCCTCAAGTTGCATGTTGTACTTCTTTCTTTGTGATGCTCTTCTATTTCTTTTAGAATTTACTGTTCACAGGTTTTCTCTTATCTGTGTAATATTTTATACTTTCTTTTTTACGGAGGCATAATGAAGTGCTTATTGTTCTCATTCAGCTGAATAGCTATCACATTGGTTTAGAGCTTAATGTTTGGTTACATGTCAGATTTGCTTAGGGTTAAACATGGGCTATAGTTAGGGTTTGAACCTGTTATGTCCCCTTATCTTGCAATAGGTAGCATATACCTTAGCGTATGCCTTACCCTGAGCCAGATTACTAGTTCCCAGTCATCCATAGATATAGCATTAACTTCTTGTTGTAGTGGTATAGCTTAGTTGCTCAATTTTTTAAAATCCAATTCAGCGCTCCTTTCTCAGTGATACTATTCTCTGAGATTTTGTTTAATATGTTTTGTTCTTTCTTTATATCATCTCATAATTAAGTACTTCTTGTTCTCATGCAGTTGGCCAGAAATTACATAGGGTTAGATATTTGCTATGGTTAATGTTGGGTTAGATGTAGAATTTGCTTAGGGTTAGATACGGACTATAGTTTTTTTGGAACCTGTTTTAAATTATAATGTCGCCCACTTTGGTCTTTTTGTTTTCCCTTGTAGAAGCAAAAACCTATGGCCATTTGATTATGATTAAGTGCAGTATCTCCTCTGTTTACAGTTCACATGGTCCACTTTGTGTTTCCTGCCCTTTTTCTTTTTCTTTTAACTGCAATTTAACTTACATTTTTTCCCCTCCTCTTTCAGCTGCTCCTATTCAGGGTGGCTACAGCAGATCACACATCCGCTATCTTAATTCTAGCACGTGTTTTGCGCCTGATGCCCTTCCTGACACAACCCTCCCCTTTTTCCGGGCTTGGGACCTGCACTGAGAGTGCATTGGCTCGTGCAACCCTCCAGTGGCTGGGGTTGGTTCCCTGACCAGGAAATGAACCCGGGCTGTTGCAGTGAGAGCGCTGCATGCTAGCCACTAGCACACCAGGGAACCTGCAAGCTAGCTTACATTGCTCATTCTTTTGCAGTATCTATAAACGATATCAGAGTAGAGGGGTCGGCTCATGCCACATTTCCCTGAGCCAGATTACTAGTTCCCAATCATCTATAGACATAGTCATCGACTTCAGTATCTTACATTGTAAAGTTTCTTGGGATTGTTTGTCCTTGGTGTGTTTATATCATTTAGTTTTCCCCAGCTAAACCCATTTCTCTGGCCTTTGTGATATCTTTTTTTTTCTATTAGAACTTACTGCTCGCATTTTCTGCTGTTAGAAGCCAAAACCTATTATAGCCCATTGTCTAAGATGATCTCTTATCAATTTAATGCTTTACACATTGTTCTCATTCAGATCTCATTCACTTCCTGGTCTGCGTTTCATGCTCTTGCTTCTGTTAGAATATACTGTTTGCCAATTTTCTGCTGAGAGAACCTAGTCATATCCATTTTGCTATGATTAAGTGTACTATCTACTCTTATCTGTTAAGTCTCTTTTAAGGCTTCTCTATCATGATGCCAGAATGAAGTGCTTCTTATATTCATTTAGCAATTGCATACGGTTAGATATTTTCTGTGGTTAATGTTAGGTGTAGGATTTGCATAGGGTTAGTAAGTAGTAAGTAGATAACAATCTAAATCTGTTCCCTTTTGTTAGTTTTTGTTTTCCCACTTTTTACAAATGTAATTAACTCTAATTTAACTTCCATTGCTATGTTCTTTTGCAAGATCTATGACACATATCAAGGTGGAGGGGACTGTCATAAACTACTTTACCCTTAGCTAGATTACTAATTCCCAACCAACCATTACTTTATCTTCAATTGCTTGCTATCTACCATATCTTAGTTGCACCATAGTAATTCTGCTTCTTTTAGGTTTTATGGTTCATAGGTTTTTTTTCTGCCAGAAGCAGAAGTCTATGGCTATTATAACTATTTGACTGTGATTGTGTTTTGTGTTGTACTTGCTCTAATCAGTTTTTTATAATATATCAAGAAATCACAACAAAGTGTCCTGTAAATCTGCTCTCAAGGTATTCAAGGTATTGGTTATTTTGGCCTGACTGAGCAGTGAACCAACCAATAACAGCTAAGCTTCATGGGCCTGAATCAGAATGAATGCATTGCATGGTCAGTGAGAGTTTTATCTAAAGATAGTGACTTTCATGTGATGTGTTGAAAGAGTGCATTTGCTAAAGTAGAAAGCAGCCCGGGCTTGACAAGAAAGTATGAACATTTAAAATTGTATTATGTTCTGGTATAAAAATGATATAACCTAGCTTAACTGCTGCTAGCTTAACTGCATTGTAACGAAGCTCCTTTATCAGCTACATTTAGTGAATGATGATAATGAACCTGCAAGTGTATTTATGTAATCATCCCTTCTTCTGAAGATGAAGATATCAGCCATGCATCTCAGTAAGATTAAAGAAAGATTATGTCTTTCTTCCAAAAAATAAACAAAGTAAGTGGGGACCTATTACTGGATTTATTTCATTTGTTTAGTTTAAAGCCTCTGGCTGGGAGAAATAGAAGTCATCAGTAGGGATGGGTAGATCAATAGTTAAGTATCGATACTTCTGATTCTGGCATTTCTTTTTTATGAATCGATTTTAACATAAAATTATCAATATCATAAGTTTATTTATTTGTCAGACTCAATGTGTTCTGCTAATGAAATATTGATAAAAAACGAAAAAAAAAAAATAGGAACTATTTCTCCATCCGCTTTTTTTCAGGCACGGTAAAAAACCAAAGACTGTCTAGCCCGTCTGGTCTGATCCCACAGAAAAGCTACTGTAGCACACACTGCTGAAAAAGTTAATGCTGGCTATGATAGAGAGGTGTGAGAACACACAGTGCATCACAGTGTATGGGGCTCCATAGCTGCAGACCAGTCAGAGTGCCCATGCTGACCCCTGTCCATCGCCAAAAGTGCCTACACTGGGCATCAGAACTGGACCATGGAGCAATGGAAGGAGGAGGCCTGGTCTGATGAATCACGTTTTCTTTTACATCGGCTGTTTTGGTGGCACAAGGGGGACCTACACAATATTAGGCAGGTGGTTTTAATGTTACAAGTGATCGGTGTATGGGTGGCCATCCTGACAGGGATTCAAAAGTGAACCCAAAATGTCTCTGAGGTCCTCTAGTGGCTGGCTGCAGGACAATTTCTAACCCCAGCCATTCCCATGTTAGTGAATGGAAAAAGATCTTAACAAATTATTTTCAGGAATAGTGTTCTGTCATTTTTACAAATTCAGCTGTCCTCATAAGCACACTGTATTTTTCCTTATGATTAAAGCATTTTACAGGAGTTATTTGATAATTGAAATGGCATGGTTGTTGAGGCAATGACAGTTTTGGACATGGGAGTCAAGACATATAAACATGCATCTAAAGCTTTCGAGAGCTTTGCAGTAAAGCTATGTCTTGCTTTGCTGTTAACTCTTTTACAGCATTTCTAACAGGCAAGAGTATAAACACAGTACTACATAAACAAAAATAATGCAATCCAGAACACTCCCTCTTGGGGAACATACAATAGCAAACACAGGAAAAGGGGTCCTGACCTTGAGAAAACCGCTTTCTTGATCAAGGTAGTTATTGATTTTTTTGCTTGTTTGAGAGGAGCCCTTGCTGAGCCAGACTACTAGCTCCCCATCATTCATCACAGGATTTGCTTAGGGTTAGATATTGGCTGTAGTTAGTATTTGAATTTGTATCTCCTCCTATCTCAATAAGCAGAGCCCAAAGTTTACAATTTGCATCTGTTCTCCTTTAAATTTAAAACTGTAATTTAACTTACATTCTGCTGTTCTTTTGAAATATCTGTGAAAGTTATCAAGGTGAAGTGGTCTGGCTCAAGCTACCTTACCCTGAGCAAGATTACTAGTTCTTTCATCCATAGACATTGTCTTATCTTACATTACTCACTGTATGGGAGCTGTTGGTTTTCCCTCTAGTGGTGTAGTTTTATTACTTGGGTCTCTTGAGTTGTATGTAGTACGTCTTTGTCTGTGATGCTTTTCTGTTAGAAATTCTTCCCAAGAAAAGCAAAGTATGTTGAGGCTTATTACTAGATTTGTTTCATTTGCTTAAGCTAAAGCATATCTCCATATTTTCCCTAATGATTAAAAATTTTTTAGAGTCATTTGATAACTAAAAAGACATGAGGCAAGAACAGTCCTGGACACGGCTCAAGCTTTACAACCATACCTCTAAAGCTATGTTTGGGCACCCTGTTAACTGTTTCATCAGAACCACAGCAGAGCATTTAACAAAAATACAAACACAGGAAAAGGGGCACTAGTCAGAGTCTGAGCTTGAGAGAACCACTTTCTTGATCATGGTAAGTAGTAATGCTTTTGCTTGTTTGAGTCCTTGCTCCTAGGTGAGCAGGGAAATGCTGCAGCCCTTGAGAACTAGTGGGTGGGAACATGGGTGGGGCTCAAACACACCAGATCATTATTTTGCTGATTGGGGCTTTATATAAATATATCACAAAACAACCAGTTCTCAATTCAAAGTTATTTATAAAACTCTTCTAACAAGGGACATATTTAATTTATTCCTCTCTCTCTCTCAATAAAGCAGAGCACAATGTTAAGCACAGCCTTACCCTGAGCCAGACTACTAGTCCCCAATCATTTCCCATGGGATTTGCTTCAGGTTCAGTATAGGCTGTAGTTAGTGTTTGGTCTTGTGTCTTCTTTTATCTCAATAAGCAGTGTGTGAAATTTGTTATTTGTAGTTGCTCTGCTTTAGATTTAAAACTGTAATTTAACTTATAATCTGTTGTTCTTTTGAAATATTTATCCTAATATCTATCAGGTTTATCATCCATTGATATTTAAGATAAGTAAATTACTCACTGTATGAGCGCTGTTGGTATTCCCTATAGTGTAATAGTTGTGTTACTTAGGTCTCTCAAGTTGCATGCAGTATGTCTTTGTCTGTGATGCTTTTCTGTGAGAATTTACTGTTCACAGGTTTTCTGCTCCCGGAAGCAGGAATCTAGTTATAGCTGTTTGTCTATGATTAAGTGTAGTATCTGCTCTTACCTTTTAATATTTTATACTTTCTTTATATCATGATGTCATAATGAAATGCCCCTTGTTTTAATGCAGTTGACCAGAAATTACATAGGGTTAGGTATTTGTTATGGTTAATGTTTGGTTAGATGTAGAATTTGCTTAGGGTTAGATATGGACTATGGATTTGTTGGAACCTGTTATGTCCCATCCTTTCCCACTAAGTAGAGCAGAAAAAGATACAATTCACATATGGTCCACTTTGTGCTGTTTTTTACTGCCATTTTTCTTTACTCTTTTTTTAAACTGTAATTTAACGTATGTTGTGCTTTTCTTTTGCAGGATCTATAACAGATATCAGTGTGGTGGGGCCTCGTTCAAGCTACCTTACCCCGAGCCAGATTACTAGTTCCCAGTCAACTACAGACATATAGCCATTAGCATCAGTTGTTCTCTGTGTGGTTAAGTTCATTTTTCTGATCTTTGTTACACATGTTTGCTTCGGTTAGCGTTTACTGTTTGCCGTTTTTTTTTAGCTGAGAGACGAAGAAGCCTTGTCATACCCATTTCACTATGATTAAGTGTAGTATCTGCTTTTATCTGTTTAGTTCACTGTAAGTCTTGTCTATCATAGGGATAAATATGGACTGTAGCTAGTGGTGAAAGGTATTATGTCCCCTCTTGTCTCAATAAGTTGAGCATGGAATTTACAGTCTAAAACTGTCCCATTTTGTTAGTTTTTGTTTTCCGATTTTTTAAAACTGTATTGTAACTTACATTTGCTCTGTTCTTTTGCAAGATCTGTGACTGGTATCAAGGTGGAGGGAGCCGTCTCAAGCCACTTTACCCTGAGCCAGATCCATAGACATAGGTCCATCTTCAATGACTTTTTGTATAAAGTGTCTGGGAGATTATCTGTGGTAGTGTAGTTATGTCATTTGAGCCAAATCCAGAACTTCTTTCTTTTTTTATTATGTTCTGCTTCTACTGGAAGTTACTCTTTGCTGCTTTTCTGTTGCTAGAAGCCGAAATCTAGTTATAGCCATATAGCCGATCAGTCATGGAACAGTCAAAGATAAACTGGTATAGCTACATGCAAAAAGATGGACATTAGGTATTTTTTAATCATGAAACTCACATCTATGCTACATGAAAGGAAAGATGTCTACTTCTAAAATAGGCAGTTATTTAATTTTATCTTCCTTAACTAGAAATATTGTTACATTCTGTGTGTGTGTGTGTGTGTGTGTGTGTGTGTGTGCGTGTGTGTGTGCTGTCCCGTAGTTTTTTGCAGTAGGCCACTTGTGTAGCAGTGCGATTGGCACTATCAGATTAATTAGCTAACCTGGATAAGTTGTGCATGCATTTCTACATCTATCTGTTATCAAACTTTGTCAGGATGGGATGCCGTGTGGTCTTATGGCAAAATTGGCACTTTATATCATCTTCCGTTACTACTTTATGCTATTATTGGACAGTAAATTGTTAACACTATAAAGTTGCACTTTGTCCTGTTGATCTGCCCTCAAGGTACACTCACCATCCACTTTATTAGGAACACCTGTACAACAGCACTTTCATGCAGTTATCTGCTCAGCCAATCACGTGGTAGCAGCACAATGCAGAAATCATGCAGGTACATCTCAAGAGCTTCAGGTATTGCGCCTGAATATCTCAAGCACCTTACCCTTAGCCAGATTACTAATTCCCAATCATCCATAGACTTTTCTTTGTCTTTGATTGCTTGTTATGTGACGTGTCTTGCAGTTATCTGTAGTGATTGAAATGTATTATGCAATTCTTTTTTCTTTGTGGTGTTCTGTTTCTTTTAGGTTTCATGGTTCATAAGATTGTTTTCTGCCAGATGCAGAAATCTATAGCTGTTATAACTATTTGACTGTGATTATGTTGTACCTGCTCTAATATATCTAAGTTTTATATATTAAGAAATCATAACAAAGTGTTCTGTAAGTTTGATCTCATGGTATTCAAGGTTTTGGTTATTTTGGCCTGACTGAGCAGTGAACCAACCAATAACAACTGTGAATCCATTTATTTCTGTAAAGCTGCTTTGTGACAATGTCCATTGTTAAAAGCACTATACAAATAAAACTGAATTGAATTGAACAACTAAGCTTCATGGGCCTGAATCAGAATGAATGCATTGCATGGTCAGTGACGGTTTTATCTAAACATAGTGACTTTCATGTAATGTATTGACAGAATGCATTCACTAAAGTAGAACGCAGCCTGCGTTTGACAAGAAAGAATGAACATTTAAAAATGTTCTGGAATAAAAATGATATAATCTAGGGAGGGCACCTAAATGCAATGACTCAGTGTGGTCCCTAACTGCTAATGAAATACTGATAAAAAAAAAAAGAACTGCCTTTAATGATGGTGCAGGAACTACTGATAGGAACTATTTCTCCCTCTGCTTTTTTTCAGGCACAGTGAAAAACCAAAAAATGTATAAACACCGATCAGCCATAACATTAAAGCCACTGACAGGTGAAGTGAATAACACTGACTATGACAGGTCTATGAAGTCTAGCCCGTCTGGTCTGATCCCACAGAAAAGCTACTGTACCACACATTGCTGAAAAAGCTAAAGATGGCTATGATAGAGAGGTGTGAGAACACACAGTGCATCACAGTGTATGGGGCTCCATAGCTGCAGACCAGTCAGAGTGCCCATGCTGACCCCTGTCCATCACCAAAAGCGCCTACACTGGGCATCAGAACTGGACCATGGAGCAATGGAAGGAGGAGGCCTGGTGTGATGAATCACGTTTTCTTTTACATCGGCTGTTTTGGTGGCTCAAGGGGGACCTACACAATATTAGGCAGGTGGTTTTAAGGTTACAAGTGATCGGTGTATGGGTGGCCATCCTGACAGGGATTCAAAAGTGAACCCAAAATGTCTCTGAGGTCCTCTAGTGGCTGGCTGCAGGACAATTTCTAACCCCAGCCATTCCCATGTTAGTGAATGGAAAAAGACCCAAACTTGCATTTGAAGTTAGAGCTTAACAAATTATTTTCAGGAATAGTGTTCTGTCATTTTTACAAATTCAGCTGTCCTCATAAGCACACTGTATTTTTCCTTATGATTAAAGCATTTTGTAGGAGTTATTTGATCATTAAAACGGCATGGTTGTTGAGGCAATGACAGTTTTGGACATGGGAGTCAAGCTTTACAAATATGCATGTTCTTAACAACTTGTATCTAAAGCTCTTGACAGCTTTGCAGCAAAGCTCTGTCTTGTTCTGCTGTTAACTGTTCTATCAGACCCTCAGCAGAGTCTTTTACAGCATTTCAAACAGGCAAGAGTATAAACACAGTACAGCATAAGCAACAATAATGCAATCCAGAGCACCCTCTCTTGGGGAAAATACAATAGCAAACACAGGAAAAGGGGTCCTGATGTTGAGAAACCCGCTTTCTTGATCATGGTATTAATTCTTTTGCTTGTTTGAGAGGAGCCCTTGCTGAGCCAGACTACTATCTTTCATTACTCATTGTATGAGAGCTGTTGGTTTTCCCTCTAGTAGTTTTATTACTTGGGTCTCTCAAGTTGCATGTAGTACTTCTTTGTCTGTGATGCTTTTCTGTCAGAATTTCTTCCCAAGAAAAGCAAAGTATATTGAGACTTACTACTGGATTTATTTCATTTACTTAAGCTAAAGCATGTCTTCATATTTTTCCATATGATTGAAACACTTTAAAGTTACTTGATAATTGAAAAGGCATGAAGCAAAGACAGTTCAGGACATGAGCTAAGCTTTATAAACACACACTTTCCAACATGCATCTAAAGCTCTTGACAAGTTTACAGCAAAGCCATGTTTTAGCACACTGCTATCTGTTCTGTCAGACTCTTAGCAGAGCAAATAAGGAAAGTACAAACACAGAAAACGAGACCCTGGCAGAGTCTCAGCTTGAGAGAACCACTTTCTTGATCATGGTAAGTAGTAATGCTTTTGCTTGTTTGAGTCCTTGCTCCTAAGTGAGCAGGGAAATGCTGCAGCCCTTGAGAACTAGTGGGTGGGAACATGGGTGGGGCTCAAACACACCAGATCATTATTTTGCTGATTGGGGCTTTTATATAAATATATCACAAAACAACCAACATTATGGTTAATCTTTGGTTAGATGTAGAATTTGCTTAGGGTTAGATATGGACTATGGTTTTGTTGGAACCTGTTACGTCTCTCAAGGTATTCAAGGTATTGGTTATTTTGTCCTGACTGAGCAGTGAACCAACCAATAACAGCTAAGCTTCATGGGCCTGAATCAGAATGAATGCATTGCATGGTCAGTGAGAGTTTTATCTAAAGATAGTGACTTTCATGTGATGTATTGAAAAAGTGCATTTGCTAAAGTAGAAAGCAGCCCGGGCTTGACAAGAAAGTATGAACATTTAAAATTGTATTATGTTCTGGTATAAAAATGATATAACCTAGCTTAACTGCTGCTAGCTTAACTGCATTGTAACGAAGCTCCTTTATCAGCTACGGTTAGTGAATGATGATAATGAACCTGCAAGTGTATTTATGTAATCATCCCTTCTTCTGAAGACGAAGATATCAGCCATGCATCTCAGTAAGATTAAAGAAAGATTATGTCTTTCTTCCAAAAAATAAACAAAGTAAGTGGGGACCTATTACTGGATTTATTTCATTTGTTTAGTTTAAAGCCTCTGGCTGGGAGAAATAGAAGTCATCAGTAGGGATGGGTAGATCAATAGTTAAGTATCAATTTTAACATAAAATTATCAATACGTTTATTTATTTGTCAGACTCAATGTGGTCCCTATCTGCTAAAGAAATACTGATAAAAAAAAGAACTGCCATAAATAATGGTGCAGGATAGGAACTATTTCTCCCTCTGCTTTTTCTCAGGCACAGTGAAAAACCAAAGACTGTATACACACCGATCAGCCATAACATTAAAGCCACTGACAGGTGAAGTGAATAACACTGACTATCTCATTACACTGGTACCTGTCAAGGGGTCACAGAAAAGCTACTGTACCACACATTGCTGAAAAAGTTAAAGCTGGCTATGATAGAGAGGTGTGAGAACACACAGTGCATCACAGTGTATGGGGCTCCATAGCTGCAGACCAGTCAGAGTGCCCATGCTGACCCCTGTCCATCGCCAAAAGTGCCTACACTGGGCATCAGAACTGGACCATGGAGCAATGGAAGGAGGAGGCCTGGTGTGATGAATCACGTTTTCTTTTACATCGGCTGTTTTGGTGCCGCAAGGGGGACCTACACAATATTAGGCAGGTGGTTTTAATGTTACAAGTGATCGGTGTATGGGTGGCCATCCTGACAGGGATTCAAAAGTGAACCCAAAATGTCTCTGAGGTCCTCTAGTGGCTGGCTGCAGGACAATTTCTAACCCCAGCCATTCCTATGTTAGTGAATGGAAAAAGACTAAAATGTTTGATCTTAACAAATTATTTTCAGGAATATTGTTGTACAAAATTCAGTTGTCCCCATAAGCACATCTCCCTCTGTATTTTTTCTTATGATTAAAGCATTTTTTAGGAGTTATTTGATAATTAAAAAGACATGGTTGATGAGGCAATGGCAGTTTTGGATATGAGAGTCAAGCCTTTACACACATACATGCACTTTCCAGCATGCATCTAAAGCTTTTGTAAGCTTTGAAGCAAACTGTTCTATCAGACCCTCAGCAGTCTTTTATAGCTTTTCAAACATACAAGAGCACCAATACAATACTGCATGAACAAAAATAATGCAATCCAGAGAACCACCATTTAGGAAAAATACAATCACCTTGAGAGAACCGCTTTCTTGATCATGGTAGTTATTGATTATTTTGCTTGTTTGCTTAGTTCCCCATCATTCATCACAGGATTTGCTCAGGGTTAGATATTGGCTGTAGTTAGTATTTGAATTTGTATCTCCTCCTATCTCAATAAGCAGAGCGCAAAGTTTACAATTTGCATCTGTTCTCCTTTAAATTTAAAACTGTAATTTAACTTACATTGTGCTGTTCTTTTGAAATATCTATGAAAGTTATCAAGGTGAAGTGGTCTGGCTCAAGCTACCTTACCCTGAGCTAGATTACTAGTTCTTTCCTCCACAGACATTGTCTTATCTTACATTTCTCACTGTATGGGAGCTGTTGGTTTTCCTTCTAGAGGTATAGTTTTATTACTTGGGTCTCTCACGTTGCGTGTAGTACATCTTTGTCTGTGATGCTTTTCAGTTAGAATTTCTTCCCAAGAAAAGCAAAGCACATTGAGGCTTATTACTAGATTTATTTCGTTTGCTTAAGCTAAAGCATATCTTCATACTTTACCATATGATTGAAACACTTTAAAGTTACTTGATAATTGAAAAGGCAGGAGGCAAAGACAGTTCAGGACATGAGTTAAGCTTTATAAACACACACTTTCCAACATGCATCTAAAGCTCTTGACAAGTTTACAGCAAAGCTATGCTTTAGCATACTGCTAACTGTTCTATCAGACTCTTAGCACAGCAAGCAAAGAAAGTACAAACAGAGGAAAAGGGGCACTGGCAGAGTCTCAGCTTGAGAGAACCACTTTCTTGATCATGGTAAGTAGTAATGCTTTTGCTTGTTTGAGTCCTTGCTCCTAGGTGAGCAGGGAAATGCTGCAGCCCTTGAGAACTAGTGGGTGGGAACATGGGTGGGGCTATGATAGAGAGGTGTGAGAACACACAGTGCATCACAGTGTATGGGGCTGCGTAGCTGTAGACCAGTCCGAGTGCCCATGCTGACCCCTGTCCATCGCCAAAAGCGCCTACACTGGGCATCAGAACTGGACCATGGAGCAATGGAAGGAGGAGGCCTGGTGTGATGAATCACGTTTGCCTTTACATCGGCTGTTTTGGTGGCAGGGATTCAAAAGTGAACCCAAAATGTCTCTGAGGTCGTCTAGTGGCTGGCTGCAGTACAATTCCTAACCCCAGCCATTCCCATGTTAGTGAATGGAAAAAGACTAAAATGTTTGATCTTAACAAATTATTTTCAGGAATATTGTTCTCTCTTTTTTTTTTTTACAAAATTCAGTTGTCCTAATAAGCACATCTCTCTCTGTATTTTTCCTTATGATTAAAGCATTTTTTAGGAGTTATATGATAATTAAAAAGACATGGTTGATTAGGCAATGGCAGTTTTGGATATGAGAGTCAAGCCTTATGAACATACATGCACTTTCCAGCATGCATCTAAAGCTTTTGTAAGCTTTGTAGCAAACTGTTCTATCAGACCCTCAGCAGTCTTTTGTAGCTTTTCAAACATACAAGAGCACAAATACAATACTGCATGAACAAAAATAATGCAATCCAGATCACCCCCGTTTAGGAAAAATACAATAGCAAACACAAGAAATTGGGCACTTGTAGAGCCTCACCTTGAGAGAACCGCTTTCTTGATCATAGTAGTTATTGATTCTTTTGCTTGTTTGCTTAGTTCCCAATCATTCATCACAGCATTTGCTTAGGGTTAGATATTGGCTGTAGTTTGTATTTGAATTTGTATCTTCTCCCATCTCAATAAGCACAAGAAAAGCAAAGTATGTTGAGGCTTATTACTGGATTCATTTCACTTGCTTAAGCTAAAGCATATCTCCATACTTTTTCATATGAGTGGAATATTTTAAAGTTGTTTGATAACTGAAAAGGCATGAAGCAAAGACAGTTCAGGATATGAGTCAGGCTTTATACACATGCACTTTCCAACATCTAAAGCTTTTGATACATTTAAGGCAAAGCCATGCTATAGTACACTACTAACCAATCTATCAGACACTTAGCAGAGCAATTACAAAAATACAACTACAAAAAAGAAGCACTGGCAGAGTCTCAGCTTGAGAGAACCACTTTCTTGATCATGGTAAGTAGTAATGCTTTTGCTTGTTTGAGTCCTTGCTCCTAGGTGAGCAGGGAAATGCTGCAGCCTTTGAGAACTAGTGGGTGGGAACATGGGTCAATCAATTTTGCATCCACCAATAGAGTAACTGCTTATGACCGTCTGTCACAGTTTGCATTTTTTTGCAGGAGCCAATCAAAAATTCAGATTAATTTACCATCCAGTTACAGGGTATCCCCAGTCCAGTGAAGCTGTTCTGATGGTGAATTACTAGTTCTTAATCATCCGTAGACATTGTCTTATCTTAAATTACTCACTGTATGAGAGCTGTTGGTATTCCCTATGGTGGTACAGTTGTGTTACTTAGGTCTCTCATGTTGTATATAGTATGTCTTTGTCTGTGATGCTTTTCTGTTAGTATTTGCTGTTTATTTAGACATTTCTGCTCCTGGAAGCAGGAATCTAGTTATAGCTGTTTGTCTATGACTAAGTGTAGTGTTTGCTCTTATCTGCTGAATATTTTATACTTAGGCAGCAAGTGGACAGTCAGTTCATGAAGCAGGAAAAATGGGCAAGTGTAAAGATCACTGGTGTTCATGGGGAGCAAAGTCTAGCCCGTCTGGTCTGATCCCACAGAAAAGCTACTGTAGCACACACTGCTGAAAAAGTTAATGCTGGCTATGATAGAGAGGTGTGAGAACACACAGTGCATCACAGTGTATGGGGCTGCGTAGCTGCAGACCAGTCAGAGTGCCCATGCTGACCCCTGTCCATCGCCAAAAGTGCCTACACTGGGCATCAGAACTGGACCATGGAGCAATGGAAGGAGGAGGCTTGGTCTGACACACACACACACACACACACACACACACACACACACACACACACACACACACACACACACACACACACACACACTCATTCAACGTAACTCACTAAGTTAATACAA
>CM040990.1:17336420-17366477 GCA_022985145.1 Pangasius djambal
CTCTGCTCGGTTCTTTTTGCACATCACTTGGCACTGCCACTTTAATACTTGTAAATTTGCACATTGCACTGTATATAGATATATATACAGTAGGTTACGGGTTGCTGCTATTTTGTGTTCTTGTCCTGTACAGTACTTGTCCTGCACTGTCTCGTGTTGTCTGTTCTGCACTGTTTTGTTTTGCACTGTTTGCACCAGGGTGGCCATCCTGACAGGGATTCAAAAGTGAACCCAAAATGTCTCTGAGGTCCTCTAGTGGCTGGCTGCAGGACAATTTCTAACCCCAGCCATTCCCATGTTAGTGAATGGAAAAAGACCCAAACTTGCATTTGAAGTTAGATCTTAACAAATTATTTTCAGGAATAGTGTTCTATCATTTTTACAAAATTTAGTTGTCCTCATAAGCACACTGTATTTTTCCTTATGATTAAAGCATTTTTAGGAGTTATTTGATAATTAAAAAGACATGGTTGATAAGGCAATGGCAGTTTTGGATATGAGAGTCAAGCTTTATGAACATACATGCACTTTCCAGCATGCATCTAAAGCTTTTGAAAGCTTTACAGCAAAGTTATGTCTTACTCTGCTATCAACTGTTATCTATCAGACCTATCAGACCGTCAGCAGAGTCTTTTGTAACTTTTCAAACATACAAGAGCACAAATACAATACTGCATGAACAAAAAAATGCAATCCAGAGCACCACCATTTAGGAAAAATACAATAGCAAAAACAGGAAAAGAGGTCCTGGCAGAGCTTCACCTTGAGAGAACCGCTTTCTTGATCATGGTAGTTATTGATTATTTTGCTTGTTTGCTTAGTTCCCCATCATTCATCACAGGATTTGCTTAGGGTTAGATATTGGCTGTAGTTAATATTTGAATTTGTATCTCCTCCTATCTCAATAAGCGGAGCACAAAGTTTACAATTAGCATCTGTTCTCCTTTAAATTAAAACTGTAATTTAGCTTACATTGTGCTGTTCTTTTGAAATATCTATGAAAGTTATCAAGGTGAAGTGGTCTGGCTCAAGCTACCTTACCCTGAGCTAGATTACTAGTTCTTTCATCCATAGACATTGTCTTATCTTACATTTCTCACTGTATGAGAGCTGTTGGTTTTCTCTCTAGTAGTATAGTTTTATTACTTGGGTCTCTCAGGTTGCATGTAGAACTTCTTTGCTTGTGATGCTTTTCTGTTAGAATCAGCCTTACCCTGAGCCAGACTACTAGTTCCCAATCATTTCTCATAGGTTTTACGGAGGCTTAGATATAGACGGTAGTAAGTGTTTGAACTTGTGTCCCCTCTTATCTCAATAAGCAGAGTGCAAAATTTACCATTTGCATCTGTTCTACTTCAAGTTTAAAACTGTAGTTTAACTTAAATTGTGCTGTTCTTTTGAAAAATCTTTGAAAGATAGGGTGTGCTCTGGCTCAAGTCACCTTACCATGAGCCAGATTACTAGTTCTTAACCATCCATAGACATTGTCTTATTTTTAAATCACTCACTGTATGAGAGCTGTTGGTTTTCCCTGTAGTGGTATAGTTTTATTATTTAGGTCTCTCATGTTGCATGTAATATGTCTTTATCTGTGATGCTTTTCTGTGAGAATTTACTGTTTGCAGGTTTTCTGCTACTGGAAGTAGTTACAGCTGTTTGTCTATGATTAAGTTTATTATCTGTTCTTTAGTTTTGTTGGAACCTGTTATGTCCCATCCTTTCTCACCAAGTAGAGCAGAAAATTCACATATGGTCCACCTTTCTTTCTGCCATTGTTCTTTATTCTTTTTGGGGTTTTTTAATTGTAATTTAACTCACATTGCGCTTTTCTTTTGCAGGACTTGGTGGTGGGGGCTCATTCAAGCATTACCATGAATTTCAGCTTGCATTTCCTGACATTTACATATAGACGTGTTAAACAACTTAGAACATGGCTCTTTTGGTTGCAGACCACCCAATCTTTAGGTGAGCAAATGTATTGGAACAGATAGTGTTAAAGGAAATAATACTTAATATTTGGTTGCACATCTCGTTTGCAGTAGCTGTATCAAGCTATTTTTTTTTTAATGACGTGTGGCATTCATTGACATTGACCCACTGACATCACCAAACTGTTGCATGCTTTTCCAGGTTTGTATTGCAGCTCCTTTCAGTTGGTGTTAGCTTTGGGAGGTTTCTCCCTTCAGTCTCCTCTTCAGGAGGTGAAATGCTGCTCAATTGGGGTAAGGTCTGTTGATTGAATTGGCCAGTCTAAAACCTTCCACTTTTCCCCCAAACAAAGAGCAGTTTGTTGAATGGCAGCAGAAAGAATGTCTATGTCTAATCACACTTATTATGACAGGACAAAGAGGGACGCAACATGGTAAGAAACAGGACGAGTTACAGCTTCCAGGTGTGTAGCTAGCTAAAGAGCTACAAGCCCGTGCTGCGTCACTGCGCACCCAGTATAGCAGGAGCTAGCATAGTAGCTATCTCTATCATTTAATCTGCCATGAAAAACACATGTTATTGCACAGTCTGTTACAGAATCCTTACTGGGATCATCTCAAACAGTGTAAAACCACCTTCTCTCTCTCTCTCTCTCTCTCTCTCTCTCTCTCACTCTCACTCACACACACACACACACACACACACACACACAGAGGAATGTTTATTCCTGTCTGGGTAGTACACACCTTTTATGAACATCATTACAGCACAATTAATCCGCAAAAATGCTGCGCAATGTCCCATGAATGTTTTGCACAATCATTGCGCTGAAATGATGTTCAAAAACTGTCTTCATTAATTAATTAATTCGCCCCTTTATTTGGTAACTCGTATTTGATTGGCTATTAGCTACTACGGTTGCAAACAGGATTAGCCAATCAGAATTCTTGCATTCTTTTTCACGTTTCTTAGCATCGCGATATGGAGATTACAGCCTGTGATTTATGAAAGGTTTTACTGCAGGAGGAGGAAAAGAAGTGAGAACACCAGGTTTTATGGGATCGAAAATAATTTCTTTCCTATTACTAATATCTTATTTTAATTCTCATTCTCAGCTGAGCTGTTATAAGGGTATTTTATGGCGACGCCATTATTAATATGGTGAGATTGCTTGACGGTAGACCGTACCTTAAATAATTAAAATAAATTCGCGCCGTCATTGCTCTTAATGCTATTTAGCATGCGTCAAAAATACATAAATATGTCAGGCTTATCAATTTAATTGTACAGATCACGCGGTGTTTTGATTTAGTATATTTCCTTCACCCCTCTGGAAATTTGTGGTATCGCCCATCCGCAGTCGTCACAGGCCTGTCTGTGTGCCGCTGAAAATAAAACTACTCGCATGCCATCTACTGGTCAAAGTATAAAAGCGTAGAGTAGGTGAAATACATTCCAGAAGATAATAATAGTGCCAAATAAATTAAGAATATGTGAACTAATTTTATTGGACGAGCAGTTACTGCATTCCTGTTAGTATAATTACATCACAGAAACATAGCTTCACTGGCTAAATAATGATGTTCTTGTGTATTTTTGTGATCTAAGCTAATGGTGAGTTCACTTCATTAAGCTATTTTTCTGTATACATTTCCTGCTTTGTTTATATTCTGTTCTTCTGGTGGAGAAGAGCTAGCAGTAGCAAAACCAGTAGAGAAAGATAAAGTAATCGGCATGCCTGAATCATTCAATTCAATATTTTATTAAAGAAATGATTCATAATAACATGTCACATTGCTAAGGAATACTTTACTACATTGCAGTAGTTAAAATGAATACAAAATGCTGTGTGTTATATGGACTTATCAAAAGTCTCACGTGATATCCATCCATCCATTTTTCTGTTCCTCTTATCCTATACAGGGTTGCTTGGAGCTTGTCTAACTTGGGGTGCAAGGCAGGGGACACCCTGGACAGGGTCCCAATCACACACAATGGACAATTTGGAAATGCCAATCAGCCTACAACCCATGGCTTTTGATTGAGGGAGGAAAGTCCTGAAATATGGGGAGAACATGCAAACCCTACGGAGGCAAGATCCGAACCCCCTAACCCTGGAGGTGTGAGGCAAACATGCTAACCACTAAGCCACCGTGCCTCCTCAAATGATATCTATCAACTTAAACAAGCAGCTATACACACGGTATCAGTGCGTCCCAAACTGGGGGCCAGAAGGCGTTAGGTGGGGCATGGAAATTGGAGAAAAAAATCTAAAAACAAAATAAAATTTACAAATGAACAATAATTAAAAATAGAAATATACAACGAATGAAAAAAATGGAAAAAAAATGTTTTCTGCAATTTTATTTTTAACGGTATCAAAGAATTCCAACGAGCGATGTGACAGCATCACATTTCAAACATTTTAAGTTACTGGGTTAATTAAATGTACAATCAAAAGTTTTGAAAGAAAGAAAATGTAACATGTTAAATAGATGGCAGTGATATTTTATAATAATAAAACAAGTTATTTGAAATGTAAATTATGATATATTTTCTGAATCATTTTATAATTATTTTAAAATAAGCAAATACATCAAAAAGGTATATGCTTGATATTTGCTGAAGTAATGTAAATGTTTCGCAACAGGCGCCCTGTTTAAAGGCCAGTGCCATCTGGGGGTTCTCAGCATGGCAAAGTTTGGGAACCCCTGCACTATATGGCCAAAAGTTGGTTGTGTCAAAATGCTTGTGACACCCGATCACAAGCACCAGTATGGGCTTGTCGAACACCCAATTCAAAACTATGGGCATTAACACAGATTCGTTCCCCTCTTTACTGTTATAATAACCGCCACTCTTCTGGGAAGGCTTTCCACTAGATCTTTGAGCATGGCTGTGGAGAGTTGTGCTCATTCAGCCACAAGACCATTAGTGAGGTTGGGCAGGGATGTTGAGTGAGGAGGCCTGATGTTGAGTGAGAAAGGTGTTCAGTGGGGTTGAGATCAGGGTTCTGTGCAGGACACTCGAGTTCTTCTACTCCAACCTTTTGAAACCATGTCATTATGGAGCTCGCTTTGTGCACAGGAGCATTATCATGCTGGAACAGGTTTGAGCTAGGACCATTATTATCAGTTAAGGGAAATCTTATGTTACAGCATACAAAGACATTTTGTGGCAACTGTTTGGGGAAGGTTCACATATAGGTGTGATGGTCAGGTGTCCACATAATTTTGGCATATAGTGTATTTCTTATTTATATGGCATTATTCTTTGGATCTAATGTAGCCCTATGCTGTAATATGAGTTTATTGACTTTCATTTATTCACTTATGCTTTATCCTGGTCAGGGCGAATCAGTGGAGGATTGTCACTGTATGGGAGCCTATAGCTTACTGGCATGTTTTTGGGAGGTGAGAGGAAACCTCCCCAGACAGTAAGCTGAGCTCAGGATCGAAGCAGGGACCCAGAAGCTGTGAGGAGACACCGCTACCTGCTGTGATGCGCTTTCTCTTTTTTTTTCGTTTCTTTTTTTGTTTGGTTGGTTTTTTTGGACAAATGAAGTAGTGCTGAGTTTTCTTCCCAGTCTGCCCCTGAGGATGGGTTCCTTTTTGAGTCTGGTTCCTGTCAGGTTTTCTTCCTCATAGTGTCTCGGGGAGTTTTTCTTTCTGGTTTGCTCAACAGAGATCTTACTGAACCCCTGAAAAGGTCACGATGAGATTTCCTTTTTTTTTTAATACTACTTTTGCATTCGTTCGCAATATTGTTGCGTCCTCTTGCAATAGTTATGGGTTCTTTCACAATAGTTTTGCGTTCCCTCAAAAATATTGTTTGCATCTTCTTACAATAGTTTTGAGTTACCTCACAGTAATTGTGTTCCCTTGCAATAATTTTGAGTTCCCCTGACAGGTTTGCGTTAATCCCTCCATGCATTACGTTGTCATGGTGTGCACCCTACAATGTCCTATACACGATGGATACACTTACTAAATTATTACTTTGAAGCTGGATTAAAATATTGAGCTCTACAATCATTCTTTAGTACACATGGATATGTAAAAAGTGCAGTCTGCAACGTAAGGGACTTTTTTAAACAAAAGAAAAAAATCTTGAGGATGCAGTCACTGAAGCTGAGTGCTGAAGTGTGTAGTGTGTGAAAATCAACTACTCTCCGTTGCATCACTCACTACAGAGTTCCAAACTGCCTCTGGAAGCAACATCAGCCAGCACAAAAACTGTGTGACAGGAGCTTCATGAAATGGGTTTCTGTGGTTGAGCAGCTGCACACAAGCCGAACATCACTATGCGCAATGCCAGGCGTAAGCTGGAGTGGTGTAAAGCACGCCACCACTGGACTCTGGAGCAGTCGAAACATGTTCTCTGGAGTGATGAATCATTCTTCTCTATCTGGCATTCTGAGGGACGAATCTGGGAATCTGATACCTACTGGAATGCACAGTGCCAACAGTTATGTCAAGCTGGTGGAGGAGGGATAATGGTCTGGGGCTGTTTTTCAAGGTTTGGGCTAGGCCCCTTAATTCCAGTGAAGGGAAATGTTAATGCTACAGCATACAAAGACATTTTAGGCAATTGTATGCTTCCAACTTTGTGGCAACAGTTTGGGGAAGGCCCTTTCCTGCTCCAGCATGACTGTTCACAAATCAGAATTCACAAAACTCTATAAAGACATGGTTTGACGAGTGTGGTGTGGAGGAACTCCAGGGGCCTGGACAGAGCCCTGACCTCAACCCCACTGAACACCTTTGGGATGAATTGGAGCATCATTTGCGAGCCAGGCTTCTCACCAATATCAGTGCCTGACCTCACAAATGCTTTTTTTGACTGAATTGGCACAAAGTCCCACAAACCAAAATCTTGTAGAAAGCCTTCCCAGAAGAGTGGAGGCTGTAATAGCCGCAAATGAGGGGCCAACTCCATATTAATGCCCATGGTTTTGGAATGGGCCATCCAACAAGCTCATATAGGTGTGTTGGTCAGGTGTGCACATACAGTACTTTTGGTTATATAGTGTATGTTTGATTATCAGTGAGTCAGATCCAAGAGGGGGTTTACAGAGGAAATGAAGACATCAAAGCTAATTTTTTAAGACCCTTGTCTTCTACACTCACCATCCAGTTTATTAGGAACACCTGTACAACTGCACATTCATGCAGTTATCTAAACAGCCAATCATGTGGCAACAGTGAAATGCAGATACAGGTGAAGAGCTTCAGTCAATTTTCACATCAAATTTCAACATGAAGGAAAAGGTGTGATCTCTGTAACACACAACAGTCTCTAGAGTTTATACAGAAAAATAAAATGGTGTGAAAAATAAAACCTGAGTGAGTGACAGTTCTGTGGATGGAGATGCCTTCTTTATAAGAGAGATCAAAGGAAAATGGCCAGAATCATTCGAGCTGCCAGGAAGGATATAGTAACTCAAATAATCACTCTTTACAACCGTGGTGAGCAGAAAAGCATCTTTGCATACACAAAACTTCAAACTCCTTGACACAGGTCAGGAGCTTCAGTTAATGTTCACATCAAACATCAGATTGAAGAAAAAGTGTGTTCTCTGTAACGACAACAGTCTCTAGAGTTTATACAGAATGGTGTGAAAGCCAAAAAACAGTGAGTGAGTGATGGTTCTATAGATGGAAACACCTTGTTGATGAGAGAGGTCAGAAGAAAATGGCCAGATTTGTTGGAGCTGCCAGGAAGGATATAGTAACTCAAATGATCACTCTTTACAACCATGGTGAAGAGAAAAGCCTCTCTGCATGCACAACACATCAAATCTTGAGATGGATGGGTTATGCTCGTCTCAGCCAAGAACAGGAATGATTTTTGCATTGCACTGCTGTTACATGATTGGCTCATTAGATAACTGCATGAATGTGCAGGTGTTCCTAATAAAGTGGACGGTGAGCGTAGCTCTACAACCACATATCCTTATAGCTGATTTGTGGCAAAGTCTATTATTAAAAACGCTGTAGAAATAAAATTGAATTGAACTTGACTTAGTGTACTAGCATGCACTTCAGCACAGTGAAAACCATCATATGCGTCTCGTCGGCTCACGCATGTCAAAATGGCTCCGCGACACGTGACCCAGTGGAGTGTTTGTAAACACGCGTCCAAAGCATGTGATTGCGATGACGCAAAAAGGCGGCGACGAATAGGAAGCTGGGGGTGTGTGAAAGCGGGGCGGGGTTCAAATGTGGCGCTGTGGAAATTCTGATGCGCTCTCACAAGGTGTTTCGGACATCTCGGAAACGCTGAACGGACACTGAACCAGCGGCGCGACGACGCTCTAGAAGTAAATAAACAAGTGAAATGACTCTGGAAGTGCATAGAATACGAATAACACGGTTATTCAGGTGAGTGAAATGTTGCTGTGAGAAACAAACACACGATATTACAATATTATGTCGCGTTCAAGAGGAAAGACCATCCGCCGTAGTGACACATGGGGGAAAGTTTGGCTTGTCCAGTAACCTGTTTGTAATTTTATGTTGTTATATATGGGTTTTTCTTAAAAAAAATAAATAAATAAAACAAAAAAAAAAAAACGTTTGATATATAAGTTATACGGCGTTTACTGTTAAATGTAGCCTGCTCTCATTATCCGCATCAGAGTCAGTGCAGAAATGCTGTATAGGTGTGGAAAGGAATGCACGTGCTTGTGCTAGTATTACTGAGCTAATGCTTTTAAGGAGGAAACTGAGTAAGGTTAAGTTCTTCATTTTTTTCTGGTTAGCGGGAAAAACAGGGCTATAGGTGGGGTTTGCCTCTGCGACATAGGTGTGCGTGTGTGTGTGTGTGTGTGTGTGCGTGCGCGCGCTTGTCGCGGCTTTGATGGCGTGTTACGCAGTTCATATTTCCCCTTCTCCTCTCCTCACTGGAGCATTTCCCGCATTTTCCTTCCTTCATCAATTCAACAATAAAGCAAATGCTGCTAAATCCTTAAAAAAAAAAAAAAAAAGGTGCTTGAAAAACCTCCACGGTGTTGATTTTCCTTGATAGATAATGCCGTTTTATTAGGTTCTATATAGGCTATGTGTGGTTTATGTAATCTGTTTGTATGTACTTTGAAACAAGCTTGCATTTATTTATTTTATTTATTTATTTATTTATTTTGCACCGTATGATATTTATTTCACCCTGCAGCGATGTCATGACGATACACCGTATTGTTTACTGCTCCTTTCCAGGCCACACTGTTAGCCCAAGTGCGCACCTTGTATTTCCGACGTAAACAAAGCTGGAGCTAAGAGACGGCGCGCCGCTAGGGGTCGCTGTAGCGCGTCACCTCTGACCCACATCGCGTGACGTCAGCATTCATGTGATGGACTGAAGCGTATAAAAACATCCCAGCTGTACGTTTTCTGTGAAAGATGTTATTTGCTCTTCCACACAGGGTGATGGAGTGTGTTGTGAGCTTGTGTATTCTGCATGGCAAGTAGTATATTCACAAACACAGATTTGCTAAATGTATTCCAAAATTGAACTTAATATTATTATTATTATTATTATTATTATTATTTACTAGATATGGAATTACTGAAGAAGTCCTTAATGCTTATTATTAAAAAAAAAAAAAAAGAGAGAATCACTATCAAATTTTATGGAGAAGTACGCTGCAAAGTAACGCCCTGACTCTACATGCCCAAATATATATGGATCTTGAATTTGCATTAATTAAATCAAGTCAAAGGAAGTCATCTGATTTCTAAAGTAATAATTGGACAAACAAACAAAAACAAAGTCTCCTGTCTCAACTTGTTTGCCTGCTTTTTTTAAATATGGAGAAAAAAATGAGAAGTCTTTCATATGCTATTTATTTTTCTCCCTACGTCCATTCATTCCACACATTCATTTTTAATGACATGCATATATTTTTAAACAGTATTAAGATTTCCTGTTAAAAAGGCTAAATAATTAAATATTTATTGCTTATGAGAGAATCGATTCTCAGAAGGGATTTTAGGCTCAGTCTGGGTTGAGACAATTGACTGAAAAAAAGTTTGCATCCTCCAGAAAGTATTACTCTGCTGTCTACCAAACCTGTATCAAGACCATTCGAAACATTAGGGCAACATCAGGCAAAAACAAAAAAGAGGTTAAGCATTTTTAAATGAGCAAAATAAAGAAAGAAAAATTGTCCTCTCAGTCTCCAGACCCGAGTTGAAGAAGGCAGTTTGTGACAGCCGGCAGAGATCTTACAGATGTGTCGGGAAGAAGGAGACAGTATCCCAGACAGTGTTACAGAAACGGCTGCAAAACCCCTGAACTCTCATTTGTTCAGTATTAAAATCTCAACAGTATTTTTATACAACAACTATTTTTGCATTCGCTCTGATAATGAGAGGAAATCTGTGAAACTAAATAAATGAAAAGTTTTGTTGGTATAAATGACATTTCTAAACGTCTTTGTCCTTTTATTTTTTGTATTTCAGGGGCATGGAAACGATTGCACTCATCAGTCCTTCTTCCAGGTCTGTCTATCTTCAGTTTCTGTGCTATTGTTGAAAAACAGGTGTACAGAAAGGATATGCATACTAATGTAATGACCGAATCAGAGTTGGAACAAATCCACAAGCCTGGAGTTTCATATTTCAAAGAGCCAGGACATCTATTAGTTGTGTTTCGGAGTGTATCCATAGAGTTGAACATTGTTGCCCTAGGTAATGTCAGTACATTACACTTCAGAAGCTACACTTCTGAGCTAAATATCGATGATACAAAATGTAGGGGAGGGGGGGCATGAAGAGGAAAGAAATGAAATGTGAATGCATAATCTGTTCAAAGAAGAAATAAATAAAAGAAAGCCGTTAATAGAGTATTGGAGTTAGTCTGTTGACATTTGTAACTTCACAACATTAGTAATGAATAGAACAGGAAAGAACAAAGCAGACCGTTCGGTCACGTCTTATGAAAGCTCGTTGCTTCCTCTGTTGTTTGACGCATTTCATGTTTTACAGTTAATCAAGAGTGGAGAGTGCTCCCAGGCACACGGGGTAAGTGTGCTTTTCTAACGCGCATACTTCAATTGCAGTAACTCATCGAGTAAACGTCTCTGCTTCGAAGCTCCGTTTTATACGATGCGTACGTGATTGATCTATACAACAGAGCGCACAGAATCTTATCACTGTTGTACAGAGAGCTGATGCTTTCTGTTTGACCGCGCATAAGTACAAAGATGATTGACGAAGAAACAACCGTGGAGGGAGGCGCTAAACTAGGACGAACGTTATCACTAATTTCGAATCATTTCAAAACTAAATTTAAAAAAAAATGTAGAGCGCGTATACTGCAAACTGGAGCTAGCGTACCGCAACGGCGCGATGTGTATGCAACGGCACGATGTGTATGCATCAGCACTTATGCATAGTGATTTAGATCACTAAAACAAGGCAGAGGCCTTGGTACGAAACAAGGTACAAAGTAGAACAGCCAGTCAACACTAAGACCATAAACCGAGTTATGACTAATTAGCAGGCTATTCAGTAAGCAGGATTGTCTCGTCGTCCTGGCTTGAGTCTAAATCTGTTACGCCGTCAGCCGCAGCCGGAAAGTTTGTCGCAGTCAATTTGTGAGAGCACAGTTGCTAACTTTGAGAGATACGCCGACGTGAGAGTTCCCATTCCGTAACGACGCCGTAATGATTTTGTTCTATATGTGGCGTGAGATGTAATCGAAATCCGTTCATCAATCTGACATTCTGTGGCTTGAAATGGAGCATGAACGCGCGAGTCTCATGGCGAAACCCTGGAGAGAACTCTTGAGCCCGATTCTTCTTAGTTATTATGACAACACAGAGGCACACTCACATTTATTCAAGAATGTGCACCCTCTCCCACACATGTGCACACACACACTCTAAAATATATACATTTACACACACACACACACACACACTCCAAAATACATACAGAAGCATAACGTAAGGTGGAGAAAGTAGCAGTTAGAGCGTAAAATGCACCAATCTAACCCTAAGGCATATTCATTATTGTTTGTATTATTTGTTTCAGCGTTTCTGGGGTAAAATAGTTTTGAAATGTGCTATGCATGAAATCGATTTGCTTACCATGTAACACGATTTTTAAAAATCAAATTACTCAATTATTTGAACACATAATACAGAATAGAATACAGATAAAACAGATCATTCATAGAGTACTGGATTACTGAAGTGATCGATAGTCGCAGCACTAGCACAGCTATTTTATCATGCCAAAGTGCACAGCGGTTACGTTTTGCAACATGAACTTGTTGAGTGTGCCATTTTTTTTTCTTTCCAGTTTCATCTTTTTTTTTTCTTTTTTTTTTTGAAGCCTAATAAGCCTGGATCTCACAATTTGGAATTATTTAAATTTGATCGTGTGATTTTAAATGTTGATTAAAAACCTGACGTTCCGTGGCTTTTGTGAATGGCCGAGGCAGAGACGGTTCGTGTGCGTCACTGGGGGCCTGGGCTTTTAGTGAGGCAGCAGAGAACTGCCTTTCTTTCACCAGGCCCCGAGGCTCCTCAACTGCTGACGAATTGAGCTGCAGGAAGTGGAACTCACAGGAGAGATGACACAGCTAAAATTAACTGGCCTGTCACCTCCTGCTGAATGACCGAGTATAGAAATAGCAGAAAGGAAGGACCTGGGTTAACACGCCTCATTAGCTACCATGAGCCGCACCAAAAAACCCAGCACAGAGTGGGAAATGACCCACTGGAAAGGGGAAATAACATGCGTGTAATGAGTGTTTTATTGACAAGGCACTCAATCGAGGAAATAATGGTCCATGTGTGACCTCATTATTATAGATATTGTTATTTCAGATGGAGGGTAAATTTCCTGTTCCTAAATAGCGTTTGTTGGATTAAAGCTCCGTGAAGGAAGCCTCCATTGTTTGAAATAAACAGTTTCATGTCTG
The DNA here is from genome assembly GCA_022985145.1 of Pangasius djambal. Taxonomy (NCBI): domain Eukaryota; kingdom Metazoa; phylum Chordata; class Actinopteri; order Siluriformes; family Pangasiidae; genus Pangasius; species Pangasius djambal. The sequence goes on from CM040990.1 coordinate 17,349,282, forward strand.
TATGGTCTGTGATGGAAGTAAATGAAACGGGCTTGGCTCGTTATTTGGATGTCTGTCATGTCAATGATTCCTCCGTGCGGAATAGGCTTACGAATGACGACATTGCCCAGTTGTTTATTAACTCTCATAAAGTAAGCCATAAACTTGTGTCAACGCCTCCTTCAATTCCAAGCTTTATTCCGATTCTCTGTAATTACACTGCTTCTCATGGACATATCACAAATGTCTCCTGATCATTGCATCTGTTGCAGGATGGCACGATCACTACGGCAGTTCACCTCCTATCCTGCTACTATGTTAAGCGTGTCTGAGCATGTTTTCACCATAATGCTTGTGATTGCTTCAGCCATACTTGAATTTATGCCATGTTACATGCCTTTTGAGATTCAGTATTATGAAGCGTCAGCTCATATAGTAAGGTGTTTTCCATTCTTGCATATTCCATATGTACCACCTTTTTTTTTTTTTTTCCTAAAAGAAAGACATTTTCTTAACCAGGCAGAGAAAGAATGCTCATGCAAACATGCAGCTAATATTCTTGCACCCATCAAGACCTTGGTTATTTTAACTTCGGAAAATATTACAAAACACTTCTATGAAAGAAGCTTCTGGATGAGAAATGGGCACAGTATTATTTATGGCCAGTATTGTGTTGGTTTCACACATTCACCAGTAAAAGGATACATTGGACAGCAGGCTGTACACAGTGGAAGACCTGTAGTTTGTAAAATCTTTAAACTGTTAAATCCGATCAAGATTGGTGTTCAGAGCTTTTTTTTGTACCAGTCCCTTAGTGTTATGGACATCAGTATGATAGTATTATAATAGTTTTGTGGAGACATCCTTGTTTTCTTTTCATTCATTCTTGTGATCTTCCAATAAATATATGTCCTGCCCCCAGGGATGAGTCTTGCTCTACAGTAGCAGCTTGTTAGCAGCAAACATGGTTCATCTGTATGTTTTTCTGCTGTCTTGGTGTCTTACCACAAACTCTTCCGGTTTCCGGCCACCCTCTCGCTGGAGAATAAATTATTAGAGTTTATGAGTTTTCAACGTTTCACCAACAGCCCGTTCACTGCCCGAATGCCTCGCTGCCCCAGGCCGATCGAGAGCACAGTTCTGTCAGGGCTTCTCCATCAGTAAGAGTAAGTAATATCATTTCATCAAGTGGCTTAATATTTAAAATGAATGAAAAGAGTTCGCCAGATGCCTCCTGACGATGATGCTGTGATCACCATCGGCGCTGCAGATGGTTGACCTCGGCTCAACACGTGTGGCGTAACTCCAAAACCACACGGCATGTCATCGTCTAGGATATCATCCTCATTAATGTCGACAAGCGTGAAGGCGGCAGTTTAAAAAAAAAAAAGCCTCTCGCTAAACTCTTTGCTGTTCCATATTTAGCTAGTTTAATTAAGCTGATATATACTTCTAGAAAAAATGTTTCACCATGAACCCTGAAAGCTTCTTCCATGTAAGAGATATTTTTGTAAAGCTAGACTCATTAACTTTCAAAAGAACTCTTCAGGAACGCTTTTTATTTTAACAGCATAGTGTAACTAGACAAGTTTAGTCTTGTTTAATCAGTCTCTTTTAAGCATCAAATAAATAAATAAATCACAACAAAGGTCAGTATTACAGCAGAGACACAGTTTTGGTGTTCCTGCTTCAACACACAGCAGACAGCACACTTCTGGCAATGCTTCCTGTAACACTGGCAGAAGTTATTTCTCAATTCACTGATGTGACATTGTGGTAATGAGCCCTCGGTGTGCTGCTTGCAGGGCCGTACTTAAATTGAGCACTAAGAGGCTTATTGGTGTGTGATCTGCCTGCTGCTTGCCATACTTGCCGACCTGCTCCTGCTAGCCCTGCCTCCTCCCTGAGCATAATGTCGCAGAGAGTAGCATGCTGGGAAATGTAGTCATGCCAAAAGTGTCGGCCTCAGTGTCGGGAGGGGTTTGTTTTCATTATGCTTTATACTATTGTATTATATTATATTGTATTATATTACGTATTTGAATTTCTTTCTTGATTTTAATTTCTAGGCTTACCAAGTCTTCAACGAAACAAATTATTTAGTTGTTTTTGCCTGTTTAACAAATTGGCATACTCATCACCTGTCAAACCAAAACCGTGAAATAACTCATGGTAGTTCTACCTAACTGGCAACGTACGCGACTAATATGTTGTGCTGTTGAGTCAACCATTAACTCAAGAAAACAATGCTAACAAAGCTATTCTGTAGAAAATTACTACAGGTAAATATGTTGATATCCTTATGCAGTCCTATGGCATGCAACAGTTAAGCCTTTTCATGGTCTGAGGAGAGGAAGAGGAAGTCTATGAAAAGTTCACGGGATGTCCCATGGTAGCAGAGCTTCCCTGGTATTGACTCTCAGTGGCCCTCTGTTTCACTGCCTGTGGCAGAATGTCAAAACTGATACCTCCCATGTCCCTTTCAGTATAATACCCGTCTATTTCCTGTTTTTAGGCACATTACATGACTGAAGACGTTTTGTTCAAGGACGGGAGTTACATTACTTTTCATTGTTATTATTAGCCTACAGAGCGTTGCTTGTTACTGACGTGCAGTTTTGCAATAGTTCATTTCCCTCTATTTGCAGTGACTAAAGTGAGCATTTGTTGATTTCCACCCTCCCTGTTTCCTCTTACGTTAGTTATTAATGACAAATGGCGGGTCCGATAATAACAGATTGTGTCTGTCCTTCAAGGATGTGGCCCAAGAGAGTGAAAAAATAAACAGAGCAGCCTAGCTGTTACGTAATGGATGCTCAGCTTAGCTATGTGCCTTTAAAAGCTGTGGGTTGTCAGGTGATCGGGCAAGCGCAGTCATCTCAACTCACCGAGACGTGAGTGTGTAATCACACAAAAAGATGAGACACTGGAGTACTGGAGGAAGAGAGGGAAGAAGAGAGAAAGAGGGAGATAGATGGGCAGAGACCCAAGTAAAGGAGGGCAGAGGGAAGAAGAGGACATGAAAGCGGAAGGAAGAGAGAGCAAGAGAGGAGAGAACGGAGATGGCCGTGTTAATTGTAAACAAGCGACTGCGCTCTCATTTTAACTTTCTGATTTCTGACACTGTAGCACGAGAGCCGTTGTGATGCTGGGTTGAGTTTCTCATGAAGACTGGCTTGTGTAGCCATAACAGAGAGGGGAGAAAAACCTGGAGAATTAAATGCTGCGTCACACTGTGTGCACAAGAGAGAAACAGTGAGAGAGAGAAAGAGACACAGAGCAGGGGAGAAAGGCATTGTGGGAGCATGAGTGTTTGCAGCAGATATTCAATTGTTTGCCTGCAAAGTCTTTGACATCTATTTGTATGGATGTGTATCAGTAAAAAAAAAAACAAAAAAAAAAACCCAGCAATTTATTCTGCTGTTACAAGCCAATGAAAATAGAGTGAGCGAGAGAGGGAGGAGTGATTGTGGAAGGAGGGAGGGTGACGGAGAGAGCAGGAGAGAGAGACAGGGAGGGCAAGATTTTTGGATTAGTTGCTACGTCACTTTTTCACATCGAGAGGAAAGCAGCAGCTAGGAGGACAGGAGTCCGAGTCGCATGCTTTTCTCCTGCCCAAGAGCGGCCGTGAGTGAGCCTCAGCCCTCTGTCTACTTGTTCGCCTCTCATCCTACTCTTTCTTCCTCTCCATCCTCATTCTCAACCACCCTTTTCTCTCTCTGCCTCTGACGCCCGAGTCCGTATTTCGGAATCGCAGCTTTGGGTTCCAACACCGATGCTGAGGAAGCTGACATACTTTTTGTTTTTTTTATATATATATATATATAAAATATATATGTGGGTGTGTGTGTGTACGTGATGGCGTCGAAGGCGTATTTAGCAAGCAACTGGGCAGGGGAAGGGTTAAAGACAGAGCTCTTGTTCTGGAAGGTTCCTATATTCGAGGAGAAAGGTGATGGACATCCTTCACAAAGACAGATAACAATGTACAAAATAGTATCGCAACACCCAATCTCTCACCATTATTTGGACCAATGAGGAAACAGGCGCTTACACCTTGAGCACTGTGTGTAAGTCTGTTGTAGGTGTGTAGGCTATTAGAGAAACGTATAAAAATAGGTATTCTTAGTAACAGCTGAGCTGTACTTCATCACAGCCCAGTGACAGTCCAAGCCTGTTGAGGAAGAAGCACTTCATACTGCATTTGGCCTTGCCATGCAGATCATACCCATGGGGGGCTGTGGCATTAATATCTTCGCTGGGGATCAGGTATAGGGTAGATGATGATGTTTGGTGGGGATGCAATGTAATGGGTTAAATGTGCGAGTGTCAGGATTGTGAACAAGAACCAAGCTTGTGAGGGATACATTTGTGATCTCCTGGCACGCTCAGGAGGGCAGAATGTGCTGGTAAATCGGGGCGGTTTCACCAGAATCGGACTGCGGCTCGTTCTGTTAGCATGGCTCTGTTAACTGCACCCGTTTCTGCATAGCTACTGAAAGCAGTGCGTGTGACTCAGCCATATCTGCTGCCTTCAGACTCCAGTGCATGGTGTGTATTTTCCTCTGTCAGTTTTCTTTCACTCTCTCTGTCTCTGTCTCTCTCTCTCTCTCTCTCTCTCTCTACCCTGAAATGCAAGGATGCCTTGAGAAAACAGGGCTGTGCTGAAAAGCCTCTAAATGTCACGCCAGAAGATCAGGAAGAGAGAAAGAAAGAGCGAGAGAGAAATTGTTTACCTTGCTCTCTTGGTGACTGTGTCCTGGCTGGTGGCCAGTTCACATGCGCTAGACCTCTGAAAGCAGCCACGTCAGGCAGCTGAGTGACAGCTCTCTCGTCCTATAAGGTTGCCTAAGCGCTTTTGCAGAAGGAACTCTATTGGACAAGCTCAAAGAGACAGGTGGAGGGATGCCTCTCATTGGCCAGAAGGTAATGTTATCCTTTAGTTTTTTTTGTTTACTGGTTAGATGGAGAATTAAACGGAATTTCATGCTGAATAAACTGTTCTGACATGTGTGTATGGTTTTTAAAATGCTTTTTGTTATAGGTTGGAGATTATGATTAGATTTGCATGATATTAAATGTAACGTGGTTGATATAATATGCCATTTGTGTGCGATGTTACTTGGAAGAAGTTTCTGACATTGTGTGGATATCTTATGGCTGGATTGATAAGAGCATAAGTACAACGCAGTACTGTTTTTTTGTGTTGCCAGTCACATGGCTGCGTGTGTGTGTGAGACAGTGAGAAGTGTGACGCAGTTGATCTGTGCCTGTTGCTCTGGTGTTTATCAGCTCCCCTCTTCCTCCGCTGGCTGACCACTGTGTTTCCTGTTTAGAGCGACTGAATGCTTGCACCTTGATTTTTGAGGATGGTGTCTCTTTATCACTTTGCCTGTTTGTTTCGCAGACTTTTAGAGCATCACTGTGTCGTCTGCATCTTTGATTTTGAAGGAAAGCAGAGAGATTCTCCCCTCCCTTCACCCTTGGCCACAGGAGTTTCTAGATGCTTCCTTGCAGTCTCAGTCTTCTGACCTGTTTATGCTTTCTTCCAACCAGTAAATAAAATACTAATATAAAAAAACGAGTGGTGATTGTAAAAAAAAAAAAAAAAAAAAAGCCCCCCAAGAAGCTGGGTGTTCCATTAGGAAAGCCGTAGTGCCACGCGCAGCTCTGTCTGCAGGTAGGACACAGGTCTGCGTGGACGCCAGTGGCCCGCAGTGCAGCTGTTGCTGCAGTCAACGCCACAGCCTGGCATGCTGGCTTGATGTGGTGGCACCATGGGCAATGGAAGTGAGTCATGCCTTATAGATGGGGCCAGCCGCAGAGGAGAATTAACCAGTGGGTGGTGTGCTAAGGACTTTGGCCTCTAATGTACATAGGAATGAAAGCTGGTAATTTTCATTAGTCTGCTAGGGTTGTTCATCCTGGCCATGATGTGTGTGTGTGTGCTTGTGTACTTTTGTCGGGATTTTATGTTTGCCTTCAATTGTTTGAAGATTAAAGGTGACATGGGAACTTGGTGAAGTAGGAAAGATAAACAGTATCAGTAAACTGCCAACTGATTCCAAAAAGTAATGTTTGCCAACATCTATTATTTTCTTGATCCCTGGTAAGAGCTGTTTGTTTACAGTAGTTTCAAGTAATATATGTTATCTCCTACCTAGAATGTTTAGATATATAGCATACTTAGTGTAGAATATATTTAAGTTTCAATTCAGCTCAATGTTTTAGCTTCTTAATGAGCTGTTATGTTTTCCACATCGTGGTCCCGCTTATTATTATTATTTTTTCTAATGCACAAAAAAATAGCACTGTTCCTTTAATTCCATTATAATATTTAAGATTTAATTTTCTTTCAGCTTTTTAGCTTCTTAATGACCTTTTAGGTTTTCTACATCCTGGTCCCATTAAAAAAAAAAAAAAAACAACAACAACAAAAAACACACTGTTCCTTTAAATCATTTATAAACATTACATAACACACTGAGGGCCAGGCTACAACAAACAAACCCAGCAGTGAGAAGGCAAGAGGGGGGCTAAGCTCCAGAAGCAACCAGATACCTCCAAACAGCAACTGTCACCAAGCTCCTCTATGCTCTGAGCCCGGGAAACTCCCTTGAACATTGGCCCATCCAGCAGATAAAGCCTTCAGTGTGCCTCTCTGTCCTTCCTCCTATTGTAGTGCCCAAAGCAAACACATAGTGTTTGAACAGATCAGAGAAGGGAGGGGAAATATTTTTTGGCAACTTATACCACTTCCTTCAATCTCCTTTAATCAGATAGAGCAGAAATTGTGTTCTAAGCAGGCACCGTACTGAGCGAGGGGGGTGGAAATGCTAGGAGGAAATCAATGGCTTGGGGAGTGGTGAGACAAGTGTTCATTTACCTGCCAGAATATTTGGCACTATGGACGTGCTGTATCGTGAGATTTGGCATTCCAAAGCATTCAGGTAAATCATTTTGGCTCCGGTGCACTAGGCAGTACCTGTCACCACGCCTCTACAGTGTGCTGGCATCTACCAGAATTCTCCATTTCCCTAGTTGACTCCATTTTAGGAAGAACACATCGGACGCTGAAGCAAATGCATAAGAGCCAGAATGAAATTGCACAACAGCTTTTAGTGCACGGTGCTTCAAGTGAGCCGCACTAATCTTTTCACCTGTTGGGGTTAGCAGTCTGATATGTAGGACATTTTCTATGTTGCATGCTGAGAAACACTTGCCTTCAGTGGTATGTTGTCAGCTAGGAGCCAAAGGTGCTGCCGTAATACAGCCTTGCATTTCAGGCCTTGCCACAATGCTGTCCCGCTTTGCTGCCAATGTGAAACAGATTATAACACAGCCGATGCTGCTATGTGTATGATTGCTTACAGGGGTTTGAAGATATGACACTTTAGGGCCTGGGAGGACCTGGCTTTCAACTGTATTGTAATTTATCTCTTCAGTGCTTTCTTTAGGACACTAATTGTATAATTCTGACCTATTAATAACAATCATGGTAAGAGCATGTCCTCAGAAGAAGTCTGTTGTTTGGGTTATTAACTCCATCATGATTTGTCAGTTGTAATTATTGTTATTGTTATTAATTATAGTGCCCATTCAGAAACTGCATTGTATGCCCTTTTTCTGTGCCACCTTGATCCAATTCTGTTTTCATATTCATTGAAAGCTCATTAGTGAAAGGAGCTGCTTTCGTTGCTTTGCTGGAAACTATTCCTATAGACTCTAGGGCCTAGTGTTGTTGAATACTCACAATACAGTAGTAGGTTTGGTATGTTTGATTAAAAAAAAACATTTTAGTTCAAGATTAGGTTTATCTTAAAGAAAGACAGATGCAGAAACTATGCCTTGAAATTAAATTTTTGGGGCTTCCATGTGGTGCAACTAGAAAAGCATTTGTCCTGTTGTCAGGAGGTTATGAGTTCGAATTCGTGGCTGGGAGTCCACCAGAGCAAAATTGGCCATATTTTGCAAAATTGTTCATACTCTCTGGGTGAGAGGGACTCTCTGTCCCTCCACTGTTAATCAGAGTGACACTAGCCAATCTGTGGGCATCATGTATGTAGAAGAGGATAGATAGGGTTGTGAGTGTGTGATCCAGCATGATAATGAAAAGTATCAGTGGTCAGCTTCACTTGACTCAAAGAAAGCACTTTTTGCCCTCAACCTCCCTGGTTGATAGCTGTCATGTGATAGGGTAGCTAGCTAGTGGGTGGGAATTGGTAAATGACCAAATTGGGGACAAAATATCCTAAATCCATCAGTTTGGGAATTTACACAGGAATGTTCCATTAGATGCTCATTGTACAGTGCTTCTTTATGTAACCCTGTCCATATTAAATTTGGAATTGAGCAGAGTATGATTTTGGCTAAACCAGTGCACCATGATTTGCATCACAGAGAATAATCATTTTTCAAAGTATTTCCTTTTATCCAATTAACATCATAAACCTGCCTCTCAGCTCTTGTGGGAGGCCATTATCGATGTCTGGTAGGGGAGATGAATAAGATTAAACTGCCCTGTCTGATAATTGTAGTAGTCCTCAGAGGGAGAACTGGTGTTGGGTTTCCTTATGAAAGGGGTGGTGTGTGTGTGTGGCTGTGTGTTTCTTTGTGTTGTCTAAATCACTTGGTTAGGATGTGGGTTTGGGGTTGACCTTCAGTTTAAAAGGAACAACTACGAATGAAAATTCACAAAATGGGGGCAGAGCAATCAGGATGGAAAGAAAATGTGTAGCAGCAATGGGCAGATTGGCAATTTAACTTTCTAAGGATATACCAGAGTTTCTTTGTTCATTAGCATTTCATTCCAGCACTCTTTGTCAGAATGAAAATCTGTGTTACAGTCTATGAATTGTTATTTAAAGTTATGTGACTGAGACTGCACAAACATAATCTTTTATGGCAATATTTTGTTTAAAAAAATTAAAGGCATTCTTTATATAATTTAATAAAATTGTAAAATGACAATTATTTTAAAGGAACACTTTTTAATCAGAGTATAGCATCAAGTCAGTTAAACTCCTGGGATATTGATCTGGTCAGTAAAGTAGCAGAGGAGGTTGTTAATCAGTTTCAGCTGCTTTGGTGTTAATGAAATTAACAACAGGTGCACTAGATGGGCAACAATGAGACGACCCCCTAAACAGGAATGGTTTTACAGGTGGAGGCCACTGACATTTTTTTCCTACTCATCTTTTCTGCCTGTTGTCACTAGTTTCGCATTTGGCTAGGGTCAGTGTAACTACTGGTAGCATGAGGCGATACCTGGACCCTACAGAGGTTGCACAGGCAGTCCAACTCTACATCAATACGTGCCATTGCCAGACAGTTAGCTGTGTCTCCCAGTTCAGTCTCAAGAGCATGGAGGAGATTCCAGGAGACAGGCAGTTACTCTAGGAGAGCTGGACAGGGCTGTAAAAGGTCCTTAACCCATCAGTAGGACCAGTATCTTCTCCTTTGTGCAAGGAGGAATAGGATGAGTACTGCCAGAGCCCTACAAAATGACCTCCAGCAGGCCACTGGTGTGAATGTCTCTGACCAAACAATCAGAAACCGACTTCATGAGGGTGGCCTGAGGGCCCGACGTCCTCTAGTGGACCGTGTGCTCACTGCCCGGCACTGTGGAGCTCGATTGGCATTTGCCATTGAACACCAGAATTGGCAGGTCCACTACTGGCACCCTGTGCTTTTCACAGATGAGAGCAGGTTCACCCTGAGCACATGTGACAGACGTGAAAGGGTCTGGAGAAGCCATGGAGAACGTTATGCTGCGTTATGGTGGTGGGTCAGTGATGGTCTGAGGAGGCATATCCGTGGAGGGATGCACAGACCTCTACAGGCTAGACAATGGCACCCTGACTGCCATTAGGTATCGGGATGAAATCCTTGGACCTACTGTCAGACCCTACGCTGGTGCAGTGGGTCCTGGGTTCCTCCTGGTGCACGACAATGCCCGGCCTCATGTGGCGAGAGTATGCAGGCAGTTCCAGGAGGATGAAGCAACTGATACCATTGAATGGCCCCACGCTCACCTGACCTAAATCCAGTAGAACACCTCTGGGACATTATGTTTCGGTCCATCCGACGCCGCCAGGTTGCACCTCAGACTGTCCAGGAGCTCGGTGATGCCCTGGTCCAGATCTGGGAGGAAATACCCCAGGTCACCTTCCATCGTCTCATTAGGAGCATGCCCCGACGTTGTCAGGCATGCATACAAGCACGTGGGGGCCATACAAACTACTCAGTACCATTTTGAGTTGCTGCAATGAAATTTCAGCAAAATGGACTAGCCTGCTGCATCATTTTTTCACTTTGATTTTCGGGATGTCTTTGAATTCAGCCCTCTGTAGGTTGATAATTTTCATTTCCATCAAACGATGTGGCATCCTTTCGTTCCGAACACATTACCCAGTCCATATCAGTATAGATATCCAGCATATTTTTCATGATATGTGTTTTCAAAGTGTTCCTTTAATTTTTTTGAGCAGTGTGTGTGTATGTATGTATGTATGTATGTATACATACATGCATATGTAATATATGTATATATACACACAAACGGTTTGTGGACACCTGACAATCACAACCATATGTGATTCTTCCCCAAACTGTTGCCAGAAATTTGGAGGCACACAAATGTATCAAATGTCTCTGTATGCTGTAGCTTTACAATTTCCCTCCACTAGGTCTAAGAGGCCCAAACGTGTTCAAGCATGACAATGCCCCTGTACACAAAGCGAGGTCGATGAAGACATGATTTGTCAAGGTTGCTGTAGAAGAACTGGAGTGGCCTGCACAGAGCCCTGACCTCAACCCCACTGAACACCTTTGGAATGCTGAACTGGAATGCTGACTGCACCCAAGGCCTTCTCACCTGACATCAGTGCATGACTTCACTGATGCTCTTGTGGCTGAATGAGCACAAATCCCCACAGCCACACTCCAAACTCAAGAAAGCCATCCCAGAGGAGTGAAGATTATTTTATCAGCAATGTGGGGACTAAATCTGGAAGGGGGTGTTCAAAAAGTACATATGGGTGTGATGGTCAGGTGTCAACAAACTTTTGCCCATATAGTGTGTGTGTGTGTGTGTGTGTGTGTGTGTATATATATATATATATATATATATATATATATATATATATATATATATATATATATATATATATATATATATATATATATATATATACATATACACATATACATATACATATATACATACACACACATAAAGTACATTGATCAGTCATAACATTAAAATCACCTGCCTAATATTGTGTAGGTCCCCATGTGCTACCAAACAGCTCTGACCCGTTGAGGCGTGGACTCCATAATAAGTGTGCTGAAGGTGTGCTGTCGTTTCTGGCACCAAGACAATAGCAGCAAATCCTGTCAAGTCCTGTAAGTTGCAAGGTGGGGCCTCCATGGTTCGGCCTTGTTTGTCCAGCTCATCCCACAGATGCTCGAATGGCTTGAGATCTGGGGAAATTGGAGGCCAAGTCAACAAATTGATCTCTTCGTTATGTTCCTCAAACCATTCCTGAACTATTTTTGCAGTGTGGCAGGGCGCATTATCCTGCTGAAAGAGGCCACTGCCTTTAGGGAATAGGGGTGTGTAGGAGCTGTCATTGGTGAAGGGGGTCAGCATGGGCACTCTGACCAGTCTGCAGCCATGCAGCCCCATACACTGAAAGCTGCGATGCACTGTGTGTTTTGATACCTTTCAATCATAGCCAGCATTAACCTTTTCAGCAGTATGTGCTACAGTAGCTCTTCTGTGGGATCGGACCAGACAGACTTGCCTTTGCTCCACCACGCACATTAATGAGCCTTGGGCGCCCATGACCCTGTCACCAGTTCACCGGTTTTCCTTCCTTGTACCAGTTTTGGTGGGTACTAACCAGTGCATGCTGGAAACACCCTACAAGATCTGGAGATTACAATTATTGAGTTGAATTGGATGAATTGAATTTCAATATTTAGTATTTCAGTTCATATTAATATAAATTATTCTATAATTTTATACTCAACATTAGCTGTAGTTCTACATAATTTATGCTTTTGTATTGCATAAAAATGTGAAAATTGTCACAATGTTGTCAGTAGTACTAGATTTCCAGCCACCATGTACCGTCTAAAAGTCCTAAAAACTCACGTTTATGATTATGGCCATCAGTAATTTTTAGAAATTGGCAAATGTAACACAGGTTTAATGACATCGGAAACATTAGTGCTTCTCAGTAGCATATGCCAGGGCACTGGCCCTAGGACCTCAGCGTCATGTGGTGTGAGCAGAAACAGAAGCATGGGAAGTGGGCTGGTATCCAGACTAGGCTACAGGCTAACCCAAGCACACTGGCCATCCCTACCATTCTACTTGCCAATGTCTATTCACCTGACAACAAAATGGATTATCTCCGACTAGGATAAACTACTGAGCACAGAATGAGGGGCTGTTGCTTTTTTATTTTCACAGAAATGTGGCTTTGTGACAACATACCTGTCTTGGCTATTCAGCTGGATGGACCAACCTGCTATTGCACCAACATAGATGCTGTAAGACTTTGCAGTGGTGGTTTATGTATCATTGCTCACCAGTGGTGGAGTTTTTAATGGTAAAATGTTGGCCATTCTGTCTGCCACGTGAGTGTGACTGTGTCACTGTTGATGTATACATTCAATTAAACTCAACTTTATTTATATAACGATTGCAACAATTGACATTGTCAGAAAGCAGCTTTACAGAAATCCAAATATAGACTTAGATCCCCATTGAGCAAACCTGAGGCAACAATGGCAAGGAAAAGCTCCCTGAGATGACATGAGGAAGAAACTTTTAGAGGAACCAGACTCAAAAGCGAGCCCATCCTCTTCTGGGTGACACCGGATAGTGCGATTATGAGCCATTACTCTCTCCCAGCTGTATGCTATAAAGTCAAACAGTACAATAACTCTAATACAAAGGAAGCACTTGGGGAAATCTATGAGTCTGTGAGCAAATTATAAACTGCACACCCAGATAGCTTCTTCTTCATTGCTGGGGATGTTAATCAGCAAACTTCAAATTGGTTCTGCCAAGTTTGCAACCAGAAGAAGAGCTACATCGGACCTACATACAGACATTGAAACTTGTGTATATGGCTAGACCCCACCCCCACCTTGGCCCACCTCAGTCCATATCTCCATTATACTAAATACCGCATGTCAGAATATGGCCAACCTCAGTACTGCACGACTGCTTTGATTATACAAAGTGTTCTGTCTTCAAAGAAGCAACTGCCTGTGTCAATACCTCCGACTTCGAGGAGTTCACATCATCTGTTACTGGATACTGTCACTGAGTACATTACTGTAAGAGCAAACCAAAATCCACGGTTAATGGCCTAGAAGTATTTTTTGCCTAGTGCTTGTGATGTTGCCTTCAGATTGGGTGACATGGCAGGACTCTGGAGGTCTAACCTGTCTCATGCAATCATTGTGGTAAAGTACACAAATGTTAAAGAACATCTATGGCCACTTTCAAAACACCAGGGATACACAGTGTATGTGACAGAGCATTCAAGCCGTCATGTACCACAAGGTCACACCATACACCTGCAGCAGTGAGGCATCCCTCCCGGACGTGTTCTTACTCTGTCTACAGCTGATCTAAAGAGAACTTTATCCAGGCTCAATCACACAAAGATGCTAGACCTAACATCATATCATCCTTCATCCTGTCCTGTGGCCTATTCATACATCATACCATATTCACATCATGATATTATCATACCATATTTATAGACTATATATGTGAGCCAGCCCAGAAAAATGTTGGGTAAGGAGCCAGTTTAGTAAATGCAGGGGTAAATGTAGTCGGTCTATCTAAAAATATCTTAGATCTTGCTAGATAGCTGTGCTTTTCTCATGATTTGATCAAGTTTTTGGACAGTTAAAGTCATAGCTAAATGGATATCGGCCTAAACAGTTCTGAGTCACTGTTTTCCAAAAATGTATCTTTAAATGCAGTATTTCTTCTTTTTCACTTTTGTCGATACATTTCAGTCCAGGACTGTACATTTTTTACCTGTCCTATGAAAACTGCACAGTAGCCACTTGACTCATAACAGACTGTGTTGCTGTCTACTGCATGTACTGTACGTTCTACATTGCCATGCCTCTAACTGTTGTGTTTACTGTACTGGGTCTACTTGAGCAGCGTGTATTTAATGTGTTGTAGTCTATTTGCACTGTAACTTTTCCTAATTTGCACTACATATTGTTCGGCCATTACCTTGTACTATATGGTTATCACTTTTCTATATTATAGACCTTGGAGAATGCTATTTTGGTCTACTGTACAGTGTGTGTGTGTGTGTGTGTGTGTGTGTGTATAATGGATATAAAAAGGCTACACACTCCTGTTAAAATGGTTTTTGTGATGTAAAAAAATTAAGCCAAGATAAACCAATGTCAGAACATTTTCCACCCTCAATGTAAAATTAAAACGTATAAAAATTAAGTGGAAAAAAAATCTGAAACATTTTAGGGATAAATAAAAAAAATTAGGGAAAAAAAAAACTTACAGTAACCTAGTTGCTTTTATTACACCATTCAGTCTTTTTTGGGACTTGGCAATATTGTCCCACTCTTTCTTGCAAAAACATTCTAGATCCATCAGATTCTGAGGGCATCTCCTGTGCACAGCCTGCTTCAGGTCTGCCCACAGATTCTTAGTTGGATTCAGGTCTGGGCTCTGGCTAGGCCATTCAGAAACATTGATCTTCTTGTGGTAAAGCCATTCCTTTGTTAATTTGGATGTATGCTTTGGGTCACTGTTGTGCCGAAAGAAGTTCTTCATCTTACTAGCAGATGCCTGAATGTTTTGCACTAAAATCAACTGGTATTTGTAGCTATAAAATTGACTGATTACTAAAATTTGATTACCTCCACCTTGATAAAAGCCCCAGTTCTGGCTGAAAATACAGCCCTAAAGTGTGATGCTGCCACCACCATGCTGCACAGTGGGTATGGTGTTTTGCTGAGGTGTTTTTGTGTTGTTGTTTATTTAGTTTTTTGCACCAAACATACATTTGAGAATTATGGAATTATTATACCTTTTGGAATTGGTCTCATCAGACCATAACACATGGTTTTGCCACATGGTTTAGTTGAGCTTGGATGTTTTTTGTGAGAAAGGGATTCCGTCTAGCCACCCTACCCCATAGCCCAGACATGTGAAGATAGAGTGATTGTTGTCACATGCAGAGAGTAATCAGCACTTGTCAGATATTCCTTCAGCTCCTTTAATGTTGCCGAGTGTAGGCAGCCTCCCTGGTAAGATTTTGTCTTAGCCTTTTATAAATTTTGGAGGGACATCCTGTTCATGGCGATGTCACTGTGGTGCTCCATTTTCTTTATTTGTTGAGCATGGCCTTTTATGGTTTGCCGATGATCCCCAATTATAAAAGGCTGTGCACACTTATGTAACCAGTTTATTGTACATTTTTTATTTTTAATATTTTTCCCTAAAATGTTTTTCAGTTATTTTTTATACGTTGTAATCTCACAATGAGGGTGGGAAAAGTTCTGATATCATTGTTCTTGGTTTAATTTTTTAACATCACAAAAACTTGCCATTTTAACAGGGGTGTGTAAGTTTTTTATATGCATTGTATAAAGCCATTCAGTGTTTTTACATATTTGGCAGGGACTGGTTAGGGGCCTCATGTATAAATCTTTCATACACATTAATATACTGTTTTCATACACATGTTGCGATATAGGCATATACAATAGACATTGCTGCAAATGTGTGCCTCTGCAAAAAATTTAGACCATGTATGCGTGTTTTGCTGGGTTTTTCAGTGATCACAAACAGCAATGTAGTGAAATGAGCTAAGTTCTTGTAAATTTGTTTTGAGTTTGGATCTGGTTTGGAAAGGTAAACCATGAGAAATTTACCTTTACTTACCCTTTTAACAGAGCTGACTGGTCAGGTGTCTCCCGCTTGTCCTTGTTTTGTGCCAAACCTGCCAAATGGGAGATTATAAACCTTAAGTCACATGCTGATTTCCTTACGCTATCAGTGAACAGGCTGACATGATTTGCAGAACAACTGGTTTTGCAAATGTAATCGGAGCAATGAACTGTACTCACATTTCAATAAAGAGGCTATTTGAAAATTAATGTGTTTACGTTAACACAGAAATAAAGGTACCAAACTGTACTTTTCCTTGTAACTGGGGTGGTACCATCAGGGGTACATAGTATGTACCTGTAGTATGTATATTTTACATGTATATACATAAATGGACCTTAAGGACCCCTTTAAAAGCTAATTAAAGGTACACCACATGTACTGTCCTAGGTAGAAATACATACTAAAGGTATAAAATATGCACTATTTATTGTATTTACTCTTTATTTACCACCACAGCAACAAGAAAAAGTAAACTTTGATACCTTTATTACTAGGGTCCAGAAAGCTTTTTCATTCCATTATCATGCAAATCATGTAATGCACAAATAATTTGTTGCAAAATGGCCTGGCTCACCTGATTTAATTTGTTTTTGAAAGCAGTGTTGGTTCAGGCTGGAGGTGTGCCTGATATCTGGCTTAGGCCTATACATATTATACACTCACCCGCCACTTCAACAAGAACAGCTATAGCCCTGCTCATTCATGCAGTCAACCAATCATGTGGCAGCAGCACACTGCATAAAATCCTGCAGATACAGTTCAAGAGATACAGTTCATGTTCACTTCAAACGTCAGAATGGGGAAAAATATGATCTCAGTGACTTCACACAGATTTTCACACAATGGTCTGTAGAATTTACATAGAATGTTGCACAAAACAAAAAAATATCCAGTGAGCAACAGATAATTGATGATAGTATTGTGAATCGCTGATAGTCACCGCGATAGTTGGAATCTCTCAAGTCGGATGATTTAACTGTCCCTATTTTGTGGTCCTGTTTGAATTTTAATAACCAGCTGTCTGACTTTGGAGCAAAGCAACAAAACATCATTTTTTGATGTATCTTAGCTTCCCTTGTCCTTGCCACGAATCTACCCACAGTATAATGGCATGATAATACGTCATGCCACAACGCACAAGTCATCTCAAACTGGTTCCATGGACATGACCTTGAGTTCAGTGTACTTCAGTGAGTGAGTAAAAGTATATTTAAATGTGTGTTAATATTAGAACTTGACAATATGCGTAC
>CM040990.1:17366577-17391350 GCA_022985145.1 Pangasius djambal
TTGGTGTTCATGGACAATAGTGGTAAGGGGATCTTTTTTTTTTTTTTTTTTTGGATTTGTGATCACTGTGGTTTAAAATGGGTATTTCTTTATATATTGGACTAAGTTCATAAAAAAATATCACAAGTGTGATTGGTAAATCTTTCTGCTTTAGCGAGTCAAGAGGATGCAGGAGTGAGCAGCATTAATATTTCTTTGGAAGTGGGTGGGAAGTTAAAAAAGACTTTGATGTCTTTGGCTCTCTTGCACTGCTTGTGAGGACACATCCAGTATACTGCCACTCATCCAATGAAGAATGGGACTCAAGTCTGATTTTTTACGTTACAAAATAATAACAAAGACAAACTGGACATTGAAATGATTGAAATAAATTAAAATGTCAGATCTTATGGGTTCCCTATTTTGAATTCCCCAGTAATTAAGGTGATTAACATGATTCTTCGTTTAACATCTATATTGATGGCAGTCAATTTGTTTGTAACTTCAGGTGTTATAAATACAGGTATTTGTAAATTACCTGGAGTGGCTTTTGCTGACACAACTACATTCTGCCACCCCATTAATTTGTGTTTATCACAAATGTCAGATGCCGAAACCACCAAATAACATATTTTGATAACACCTTATTTGAAAAGTACGTACATATTTATACACATTTATAACACATATAACCATTACTTCAATCGTTTCTAAAGCAATGTTGGATAATTTATGAAAAACTAGGTTATATACTAGTCAGCCAGTCAGCTTTAACATTAAAACCACTGACAGGTGAAGTGAATAACATTGATTATCTCATTATAGTGGCACCTGTCAAGGGGTGGGATATATTAGGCAGCAAGCAATCAGTCAGGTCTCAAAGTTGATGTGCTGGAAGCAGGAAAAATGGGCAAGCGTAAGGATCTGAGCAACTTTGAAAAGGGGCAAATTATGATAGCTAGATGGCTGGCATCTCCAAAATGGCAGATCTTGTGGGGTGTTCCCAGTATGCACTGGTTATTACCTAACAACAGTGGTCCAAGGAAGGACAACCAGTGAACTGGTGAAAGGGTCATGGGCACACAAGGATCATTGATGCATGTGGGGAGCGAAGGTTAGCCCATCTGGTCCAGTCCCACAGAAGAGCTACTGTAGCACAAATTGCTGAAGAAGTTAATGCTGGTTATGATAGAATGGGGTCAGAACACATAGTGCATTGCAGCTTGCTGCGTATGGGGCTGCGTAGCAGCAGACCAGACAGAGTGCCCATACTGACCCCTGTCCACCAAAGAAAGCAGCTACAATGGGCACATGAGCATCAGAACTGGACCATGGAGCAATGGAAGAAGGTGACCTGGTCTGATGAATCACATTTTCTTTTACTTCATGTGGATGGCCAGGTGCATGTGCGTTGCTTACCTGGGGAACAGATGGCACCAGGATGCACTATGGGAAGAAGGCAAGTCAGTGGAGGCAGTATGGTGCTCTGGGCAATGTTCTGATGGGAAACCTTGGATCCTGACATTCATGTGGATGTTACTTTGACACGTACCACCTACCTAAACATTGTTGCAGACCAAGTACACCCCTTCAGGCCATAGGTACTCCCTAAAGGCAGTGGCCTCTTTAGCAGGATAAAGCGCCCTGCCACACTGCAAAAATGGTTCAGGAATGGTTTGAGGAACATGACAAAGAGTTCAAGGTGTTGACTTGGCCTCCAAATTCCCCAGATCTCAATCCGATCGCGCATTTGTGGGATATGCTGGACAAAGAAGTTCGATCCATGGAGGCCCCACAGGACTAAAAGGATCTGCTGCTAACATTGATGGGTCAGAGCTGTTTTTGCGGCACAAGGGGGACCTACGCGATATCAGGCAGGTGGTTTTAATGTTATGGCTGATCGGTGCACATGACCTTCAGTTATGTTTATGGGTCAACTGATCAAAAAAATTTTTTATCCTGTCCTGTAGTTATTATAAACTATTACAATATGGTTTTAGTAATTACAAATGAAAGTTATCAGTTTATTTTAACTTCTAAAACTTTTACATTTTATTTTAACAGCACGTTGATGACACTTTGAGAACGTTTTGAAGGTATATTTAAATAATTCGTTTGCCTGGCATATGGGATTCATAAATATGAGAAGTTGTGTTGAATTGGTGCTTTATAATAGTTTTGAATGCAAATTGACCACCAGCACTTAAGTTGAAGATTAGCTGAATATTCAATTCCATGCTCCTGTATATGCATGACTGAAAAGCGTTCACCCTGGATATCATGAGTTCGAATGATGCCAAAGCCATCTGTGACCACTAGTCCAAGAGAGCAAAATTGGCCTTGCTCTCAGGGACACAGTGCCACTAGCCAATCATTGGCATCTGTGAGCTCATGCATGTGGAAGTGGAAGGATAGCACCTTCTTCCAAGTGTGTTGTGTTACCCCGTGACGTTGCGTGGGATGTGGTCGGCCTTCAGCCTCCTTGGTTGGCAGCTGTTGTATGATAGGGGAAAGCTGCCTGATGGGAGGGAATTGGCCATGACTATATTAGACAAGGTTATTGAGGGTTCTTCTTTACATTAGTCTTCTAGTGTTGCTTTAATAAATATTGATGAAGGCCCAGTATACAGTTAAAGTGTTGGCAATAGTTATCCTGGCCTCTACTTCATTAATCAGCACCTACATCTGATAGTAAATAATTAGGGGTCAAAGCACAAATTAGTTTTAAGCAGGCATTTGATGGGGTTAGCAATAGCCATTTGTTATGAAATTTGAACGGTTTGTCTGTCCACTCATCTAGCTAGTATTGGGCGCTACTTGCCAAGGAGTGCTTGGACCCCAATGATTGCCATTTATATACCTGATTGTATTTGATTCTCTTTATCACTATTTTTTGCAGAATGTTTTGCATATTCCAGAAGAATCATTTCTGGGTGGAGCCAAGAGAAATGTATAGGTTTGTACATGTCCACACAATGGAATGTATATAGGAAATGTGCGCAAGCTAGGTTGACAAAACAAGTATCCATTGTCTGGTCAAAAATGTAAGCTAAGGCTGTTGGAACTGTAGTCCTAAGTGTGAATTAATGTTTTATGCACTTGTTTGATATGTAAAAGTTACAATATGTTGCTGGTGGTATAGAAAGTTAATAAATGTGTCTTACATTCATTTTTCTGTTTTATGTTTGTTTCAGCAAACAGATGAGCAGGAGGATATAAAGAGGAAGTGGAGAAATGTGACTCCTCTTGGAAGCTGGTTTCAGATGGTGGCTTAGAGTGTTTCTGTCAGTGATCTAGCACCATTTGAAATCAGTGTTCTTGGGGTGGGAGAAACATCCTTCTGTTTGTAAAAACCTTCTGTATTGTTTCTGTGTTTTCTCTAAATTCTGATACATGAATTTGAAGAGTCAAGTATAATTTTACTGCCATGCTATGAATCCTGTGCCTAAACGTCAAGATCATGTCCTGTCACCAAGGCTGACCGATTTCTTCTGGTGTTCAGAGTCTTTTGGGGTTTCTAGCACCATTTGAAATCGGTTACAATGAAGGACAGAAACCAGCGTTTGAAGGAGCGACATGAATCTCATGAATTTCTGCTGCCTACTACCTTACTGAAGAGGTGTTTATGCAAAGTGGTAAGTTGTAAAACCATTAGTTGGATCAATAAATGCCACAGGTAGGAAGGAATTTTTAATTTAGCAAATCAGATTAGCATTCAGATATACATTAATTTACATGCTATTATATGAACATGTATCAAACATTTCTCAATCATATCTCTTCATGTCATCCCACGGGTTTAAAGTTGAATTAAGATTCTCACAGGGACTTTAACAAATATTCAATAAGTTCTATAATTGATCTGAAAGCTGCAAAATAATTATTGATTCTTATTATTTAAAACTCTACTATCGTAGACCTACCTCATTTCAAAACAGTATCGCGCCAGTTCCACACAGCACTCAAGTTTATATATTCCACTGTACCGAAGTAGCTACAGTATATGGACAAACGTAGATGGGCACCTGACCATCACACCTGTATGAGCTCGTTGGACATCCTACTCCCAAACCATGGGCATTAATAAAGAGTTAGGCCCCCATTTGTGGCGAGAGCAGCCTTAACTGTTCTGGGAAGGCTTTCTACAAGATTTCGAAGTGTGTCGATGGGACTTTGTGCTCATTCAGTCAAAAGAGCATTTGTGTTCTTAGGCACTGATGCTGGACGAGAAGGCCTGGCTTGCAATCGACATTCCAATTCATCCCTAAGGTGTTCGGTGGGGTTGAGGTCATGGCTCTGTGCAGGCCATCCGAGTTCCTCCACACCAGATTCATCGATCCCACAGTCCAGTCCCACAGTCCACTCTGCACAGTCCTGCTGGAACAAAGCCATGGATACCCAGTTCATGATGCTCCCAAAGCACAGTTCTTTTGCTGACGATGCTTCCAGAGGCAGTTTGAGTGATGCAACAGAGGATAGACGATTTTTTTTTACACACTACGTGCTTCAGCACTCGACAGCCCCTCTCTATGGAATTGCGTGGTCTCCTGCTTTGTGGCTGAGATGTTGTTGTTCTAAGGCGCTTCCACTTCACAGTTACAACTTACAGTTGACCGGGGAAGACAGGTGGCATCCTATGACAGTGCTAAGTTTAAAGTTACTGAGCTCTTCAATACAACCCATTCTACTGCCAGTGTCTGTCTATGGAAATTGCATGGCTATGTACTTGATTTTATGCACCTGATAGCAATGGGTGTGGCTGAAACCTAATAATTAGGTGGGCTGTCCACATACTTTTGCCCATATAGTGTACAGCCAGCTGAAAACCTTGAGCAAAATTCTGACAGTTGGCAAAACCGCATGAAAAACAGAGATGTTTTTCATGAAAAAAAAAGGAAAAAGAAAAGCCGCATCTGGTAGTATTTTGATGCAGAGAGCAGGATTGTTGTGGTGTCCGAGTTGGTGGCAAAAGGACTAAAAAAACATCTCAGGAGAGGTCTGTTTTTACTTTCATGCAGGACATAGCATCATGCAGTACAACTCCGTTTCACACCTCAAACTACACAAATGTGGTACTTCCAGTTTGCAGATAAACCCTATTTTATACCAGAAACAAGACTGCGAGATTGTATTGATAATATTTTCTCTTACAATTTAAACACTGTATTGCATATGCTAGGTTTACACTGTACCACTTGAACATCATATTAAGACATAATTCCCCAGAGCTTTGCCTCAGATTTTGACTCTAGGAACTAAGTATTGCATAAGACAATCAATGGAAAGTAAGTGGAGAGCAAGTAGCTTTATCCTAGATATTGTCTAAAGAGTTCAGGAGAAGATAGGTCTGGCATTTAAAATTGAATTTAATCTCATTTGTGTAGTGCTTTATACAAGATATTTTCAGAATGCAACTTAACAGAAATCTCAGTGTAGATCTAGCCCAAACCTTTACCAGGATGATACTGCCCCTGTGTACAAAGCAAGCTCCATAAAGTCCTGGTTTGCCAAGGTAGGTGTGCACGAACATGAGTCAACCAAACTGAATGGGATGAACTGGAACGCCGACTGCACACCATGCCTTCTGACTGACATCGGAGCCTTCCCTCAATTATGCTGTTGTGGCTGAATGGGCAATAGCCACATTTTAAATCTAATGGAAAGCCTTTCCAAAAGAGTGGAGGCTGTTATAGGAGCAACAGGGGGACCAAGTCCATATTAATGCCCAAGGTTTTGGAATGGGATGTTTAGAGACAGATTCAGGTGTCCACAAACTTTTGACCATGTAGAGTAAAGCCAAACATTACTGGGTGTTGAAAGAATGTTCAGTATGAGCATATTGCGAATACGAGTCCTGGAATGAACACAGGACAGTTTTAATTATTGCAAAATCACACCACGATTTCTAGCCATATGTGTCGTTAACAGATATCAACAGTGTCAATGGTGATTCATTCATCCAGTATCCAAGAGTTCTGTTTTGTAAAGATTATGTTTCTGATGATGATGAGTCTTCATCCAGGAAGGGATCTGAAAGAGAATCTTCTTCTGAAACACTTAGGAGATGGAAGAAGGAAAAGAAAAGAAAAGAAGCAAAGCATGACAGTGATGTGGATCACAGTCATGTGATCAGATCACTGACCCCAGACATGTAGTTTATAATGTGAAAAAGAAGATAGGCTTCACATCCGTAACCCTAACCAAGATAAAGCAGAAGACACATGGGGTAGCATTGATGCAAAGAAATGGTCTGAGATGTCAAGTGGTCAAGTGGAATAGTCTGTGAAAACAAGGGCGAGAATGGATTGGCCAGGACAGGATCTACAATGGTGGATTACAGTAGTTTCTCTACCTAATGATTTATGACAGTGGACCATTAGGGTGTGCCCCCTTCATTATTTGTGTCAAGTAACAAAAAGTGTGCATGCATAAAGCAAGAGGATCTTTTACAGTTGTCAGTCAACTCGAACCCTACCTATCAGTTGCCTCATCAGCCATGCTTGGAGGAAACCTATAAGGACACGGGAAGAGCAAGCAAAACTCTACATGCCGTTAATGGACTTTGAGATCAAACCCAGGACCCTAACGCGAGGTAAACCCTTAATGAGCAAGGTAAACAATTCCACATGAAATACTCTGTTTCTCAAAAAAACCCAAAGTTATCCGGATCCTGATGACATTTTATTGACACTAAGAGAACGGCTTCAGCAAGGGCATTTGTAAATTTTGAAAATATCTGGCTCTTAAGCCAAATTGCCATGGACCTTGTAGTCTCAATTTTCTTGCTTTTCAACTTATCATACATCTTAAAATAATAATAATAATAAACATCCTGCAGTTTGCATGGGGTCCGTGTCACAAGACATATATTATGTATTTTGCGACTACATAAGACTGCACTATGTGGATAATATCGAAATCTTAGACAGGAAAATGTTCTAGGGAAATAAATCCAACCAAAATGGAAAAAAACTCCAATGCTTTCTCTAGGGCTCTGCCATTATACTATTTCTTGACCTACCTTCTTATGTGTGTGTGTGTGTGTTAAGGGTTGCATGACTATTAATTTTTACTAGTTGACAAGTAATAAAAAAAAAAAAACAGCCATACACAGGCTACAAAAAATGTCTTATTTGCACAAATGGACTCTGGAGCAGTGGAAGCATGTTCTCTTGAGTGATGAATCACCCTTCACTATCTGGCAGTCTGATCTGGGTTTGGCATATGCGAGGAGAACGCTACATACCGGAGTGCATAGTACCACTTTATAGTTCCAATAAAGGATAATGTTAATACTATAGCATACAAAGACATTTTAGACAATTGTATGCTTCCAACTTTGTAGCAACAGTTTGGGGAAGGCGCTTTCCTGTTCCAGCATGACTGTGCCATGCTGCACCCAGCAAACGAGTCTGGTGTGGAGGAACTCCAGTGGCCTGCACAGAGCCCTGACCTCAGTCTAATTAATGAACACCTTTGGGATGAATTGGAGCATCGACTGCAAGCCAGGCCTTCCTGTCCAACAGCAGTACCTCAAAAAAGCTCATTTGACTGAATGGGCACAATTTCGCAAAGACACACTCCAAAATCTTGTAGAAAGCCTTCCCAGAAGAGTGGAGGCTGTCAGCCTGCTGCTGAGCAACCATGTTCAAGTCTAGCCTCAGTAGCATCTGAAAAGGAGTCTGGTTCAGCCTCTGTCAGTCAGCTGACTGTAGAATTGGCTTCTTCTATTCTAGAGTATTTGCATTTAGCCTGCTTTCTTTCCATATTCCTGCATTACTACTGTTTTTTTTTTTTTTCCCACCATCTCAACTAGTTGAGAGCTCCCCACAGTGGTAACTACTGAATTTTAGTCGACTAGGCTATGCTACACCGTGTGTGTGTGTGTGTGTGTGTGTGTGTGTGAGAGAGAGAGAGAGAGAGAGAGAGAGTGTGAATCAGCTCTGTTCTCTCTTCAAGACCTACAAGACAATGCATCATCCTGCACATTAAACCCACACATTAAACCAAACTTCTAGCAATAAATCTAATGAGTTTGACTTAAAACTAGCTAAATGATAAACTTTCAACTTTTTGTAATGCAATCTGTCTAGCAGACAGGAAGCACCTAAAAGCCCTCAGACGAGAGCTGTTTTGCAAGTAGTAAAAATTATTTCTCTAAAATGTGGAAACTTTAAAGCATATGAATTATTCATCACTTAATCAGTGCAGATAAATGTAGGACCAAATCACACACCAGACTGTAAGAAGGAACACAGGAACATTAAAAAAACAACAAACACACACACACACACACACACACACTCTTTGTCCCTTTGACCACCAGGTGTCAGCAATAGGCACCTTAAAGAAAAGCTTTGAGTAATACAAAAAGCCAATGAACTGACCTCTGCCGTCATACATACATACATACATACATAAAAGTGGCTTATGGGTCGCCCCAACACCCTATACATAAGGGACATAAACTAACATTTTTAAAATAATGCCTGCTTTGTGATATCTGGTTATCTGAATTGATAACATATCTCTTAGGTCCTGCTATGAGCTGTGATATGTACACTTATTGACATTAGTCACGTTAACACATTATTGTAATAATTCTAAAATGCCAGTTGATTAAGAGTTCAGTGCAGTAGAAATGAAGAAACAATGAGACTATAAAAATGACACTTTAATGTCCCTCTGCTCTTTTCCGATTACAGCCACTCCCCTGAGTACAGACTGCGATCGAACAGTGATTGCATTTCGGTGTGGCACAAATGCAACACGGAGGTGAAAGGGAAATGCAATGCAACGGGCAATTCCATTCGTTTCTGAGAGAAGAGAAATCTTTCGCTTTTCGGTGTGGAATGTTTTCCGTATGTCACTAATGAAAAGCAATATGTGTGTATTGTATTTCGCACAAACAGAATCGCACAGCGAAATGCAACGCAGCAGTGTGGATTGCTTTTACCGGTGGATAATATCACTTCTGACGCATTTAATTCTTCAAAAGCAGTCCCCTGCTGATTGTTTTTCATTGCCGTGCTAAAGCAAGAAAAGAAGAGTGCATTGAGGGTTTGCTTTTTGGTGTGGCATATTGTCCTTGCATCACAAATGAAAAGCAATACGGCCTGTGTATTGCATTTCACATTTCCCCTCAGTGTGGTCATGTGCCTGCTCTAGTGACTGATGGCACTAAGCCATTCTTTCATGTGCATTTCCTTTTTATCTTCCTAGTTTAGCCACTTTGCTGATCACCTGATTCTCTGCTTGTATACTGACTACAGTTATTGCCCTGCTCCCAGACTGTTAGCCATACCCAGAGACAACTGATGGTGAGAAAGTGATTAGAGGCTCTTTATAGACATGTGGACAACCTGATGCCAGATATGGCTCAGCTGAAATCATTGATCCTGGACCTGAAGCCTTCACCTTCCTCCTCATAGCCCGAGTGTCATTTCTCCTTCTCTACACTGTCATTAGCCACTTCTGGGAGACATTTTCATTACGACAGTGAACCATCAGCTTAACTGAAATGTTCAACTCCAGCTTCTTTTACTATATACTTTACCATATCAGATAATGTGCCGTTCTCTGAACTGCACCTCGTCTTTGCACATTAAGGTGAGAAGCTTGTGCATTTGCATTTTACATAATATAAAAGAAAGGTTCATAGAACCTTTCATACAAGCGGTTTTATAAATCTGATTTTTCTGTGCATCTGCAATGTCCAGGTTTTTGTCTTGGCTACATCTGTAAAAGCTACAAAAGCTTTTACGTATATAAGATGTTTGCAAACTAGCTTTAGAAATAAGTAGCTATCATCCAGTTTTTGTTAATGTCTTCATGTTTGATGGTCTCATTTTATGCCATTTTTTAACAAGAAACAATTGTTGCTGCTGCAACATTGTGTATGAAGTTGATCAAAGGTTCTGTGCTTATTTTCAGTGATGAACAGGAGGACAAAACGAGAATGTGGATAGTGGTGACTTCTCTTGGAATCTGATTGCAAATGGTGGCTTGGAGTGTTTCTGTAAATTATCTAGCACCATTTGAAATCAGTGTTCTCGGGGTTGGAGAAACATCCTCCTGCATTTCCCAGCTTTTATGTAAATTCACATGGAAATTCAGAAGTGCGCAAATCCAGACCTGACCTATTTTAGTGTCCTTTGGTTTGTATGGATTGTGTTACAGTGAAGGCCAGACATTAACAACTGAAGCTGGTACCTTTACGCTGCCTGCCACCTGTTTCAAGAGATGTTTATGTGAAATAAAGTGAAGTGATATTTAATAGAACCTTAAGTGAAGTGATAAGTCAATAAAGGATAAGAAAAAAGTACGTTGTTCTATTCATCAAATTCTGCTCCTCAGGAATTTATTTTTCTATTTGGTACTATCAACTATTTGGTACTAGTTATCACGTGTGTGTGTGTGTGTGTGTGTGTGTGTATGTATGTATGTATATGTAATGAGTGGCGTATGGTGATTTAAAATTTATAAAAAGAGGCAGTATATATATATATATTATATAGTGTATATATATATAAACATTATGTAAAAAGAGAGAACAAATATAATCCTATTTTGTATTTTATTATTATTTTTTTTATTTTATTTAACATTTTTAATACTAATTATACATTTCATAGTGTTTTTATGCATTTTTACATTTATTCCAAAATAATAACTAAAGTAACAATTATTGCAGTAACAATTTGAACAATATTTTGGAAACACTTTACAATAAGGTGTCATTAGTAACATTATTTAATATTATTTTCAACATTTACTAATGCATTATTAAAATCAAACGTGTTTGTTAACATTAGCTAATGCACTGTGAACTAACATGAACTAACAATGAACTATATTTTTATTCACTAACGTTAACAAAGATGAATAAATACTGTAATAAATGTTCGTTGTTTGTTCATGTTAGTTAACACATTACCTAATGTTCACAAATGACACCTTATTGTAAAGTGTTACTAATATTGTTTTATTTGTGAACTGATGTTCAGCTTTCTTTTTAATAGTCAACTTATTTTCGGGTCATCGTCATAAAAGCTCTGTAAACACAAACACAGACACGAAGATATAGCTTTCATTTCATCAAGCTGAATGCTCACTAAAAACTAACAGTCATCATGTTTTCAGGCCATTTCAAGTTTTCATTTTTGACGTGACACAAAGCAGTGATATCTAAGCGGGTGAGTTGTTTACTTACTTTAGAATTAGTCACGCCATCACGCTCGCACAAAAACAAGAGGCGGGATTTATCAAACGAACCTATCATATCCAATCATTAACCTATCACATCCAATCATAACCTATCACATCCAACCATAACCTATCACATCCAACCATAACCTATCACATCCAATCATAACCTATCACATCCAACCATAACCTATCACATCCAACCATAACCTATCATATCCAATCATAACCTATCACATCCAACCATAACCTATCACATCCAACCATAACCTATCACATCCAACCATAACCTATCATATCCAACCATAACCTATCATATCCAATCATAACTGATCATATCCAATCATAACCTATCACATCCAATCATAACCGAACATATCCAATCATAACCTATCACATCCAACCATAACCAGTCATATCCAACCATAACCGATTATGTCCAATTATAGCGCGATGGAGGCGTTGCCTCCTCTCACGTGACTTTCCCCATTTATTCTCAATGACCCCCCACTAAACCCACGGCACGTTATGGGGTCTCTGTTATAAGGCAATGGGCTGAGGGGAGGCAAACCTCCGCTGTAACTTTACCTGCGGGTGTCACTGCTGGACAGTGTTACTTTATAAAATCGAGTGACTTTTATACTTTTAATGTCATTTTTAGTAATATTTGCATCGTTTTATTTTTGCAATATCGATTATTTTCTCATCCAATTTTTTGAGGAGACACTGCCTCCCTTGCCTCCTCGGAGGAAACGCCCAATATATACATATATATATATGTGTGTGTGTGTGTGTGTGTGTGTGTGCGTGCATAAAACATAGATATCAGTCATGTCCTCTTAGGATTGCAGTTTTGATTGATTCACTCAAAATAGATCTTCATGATCATGGAAAAGCTGCTTTTATCCCTGCCAAATGCAGAAAAACTCATTATTTGCATGGCACTACATTTGCATTTAGAAAGCTATTAGCCAGACACATATGCAAGTATAAGCCATTATGCAAAATGGCTTCAAATGTGCTTCAAAACAAACACTAAAAGTAATTATTTAGTATTTATTTAGACAAGCAGAGCATCCAGTATGTTTTTATGCTCTGAACTGCATTAAATGTTAGTGTATTAGTTAGCGCAACGAGTCGCCTTCTCCCACCAAATCTTATATTAGGCACAGCTATAAGTCACCTCCAAGTATTTGGACCCAAGCAAAAAACATCAGCTGAAGCTCTTAGCTTGCAAGACTTCTTCCTGTTGCACCTGCATTCACTAAGCAGCAAAGACTTCATTCATTTTCTACAAATCTGATTGAATGTTCTATTTCCTGGTGTTTGAAGAAGCTTTGATTACCTGGAGCGTACGTTATAGGTCTGGGGCTAGAAACAGTCCGATGTATTTGCTAATATAGAAGCGCAGGTTAGGCGATCCCTCCGTCCATGATTGGCATGATGGATGAATATCAGTCCACTGTCTTTAGTACAAAACACATATATTACCATGTAGTAGTAGTAATATTAATGCTAATTGTAATAATGTATGATAACTAAATTCTCCTAACTTGCTAACAATGCTAGGTTGTAAGTTAGAACCAGATGTTTATTTGTGTACAGCTGTTTATCAGTGTGACATGTCAACTTGGCATTGTAAATGATCGCTGATTTGTTGATTAAGGTGAAGAAAGGAAGCATAAAATGACATATGCATACCACAGTTTATTTCACATCCCTGATTTTCGCAGACTACTGTGTTGTCTGAATGTATATGAGGAGAGAAAATCTTTTACAAAAAAGAAAAACAGCATTTGAGGAAACTTGAGACTAAAGTAGTGTTGTCTACAGATGTGCAATACATTCAAAAGTGATTTGTGTCTGGCTACTGACTTACTGTATGGGAGTCAGAGATAAGACACATCCAAGTATTTGAGTGTTCCAGCACAGGGATTAGCACAGGTTTAGCCAGAGACAGAGTTTAGCACAGGAACAGAACAGCCCTGTCATCCATCACATCTGATAGACAAACATAAAATATGACCCAGCATCTAAATATAAAACTGGGATAACATTGATTCCATTGACTTATTCTTTTATATCATCGTACACCATAGGGAGAGTATGGAATATTATTCACAAAGCATCTTAAGGCTGAAGTAGCTGCTAGTTATGATATCACTTGTGCATCAGCCAATATTCATTTATGAAACACTTTATCATCAGTAGCAGTGGGGTCAATCCTACCATTTCTCAGCTTAGGAATTCCTCTGAGATTTTTGTCATGGATAAGTCTTAAGCTCTTAGCTAGGATATTTTAGTGCCACCTAGGTAGAAACTCTGGCAATATCTCTAGCAATAATTCCTCACCAGGCCAACGTGATGCTGTGAGAGGTTTGCTGAAAGCAGAATACTTTTGAAATCAGATCAGAAGGTTTCCCTTTGGAGCAAGTTGTCTTGTTCGTGCGTCCATAATTATCACTGACAGCTGTCGTGTACCCATCTCTGTTGAAGAAGAACAGAGGGATTTTGCGTGTGGGTTTCATGCACATAAGTACCATCGAATAGTAGAAAGTTGAGGTGCTGAATTAAACATTACCACATACAAGAAGAGCAGTGTTTCCCTCACAAGTGATTTCTTTTTATTTTTAAATCTGGAGCTGCATGGCAACCTGCTCAAATGGAATTTTAGTTGTACAACATTTGTCATTTGTGCATGAAAGAACAATAAATATCCTTTTTCATAAAAGCAAAAATACTTTTGTTGTTGTAAAGTAGGCACTGCTCCTTACCAAGCACCAGCAACAACAGCACTACAAAACAAAAGACAGTTGCATGTGACTCTCATATTTTTGGTTTTTAATGTTACAGTAAGCACAGATTTCTTAATACTAAATGAAACTATACTTACAGGCCATTTGTGTCATCACTGAAAGCATCAGTGAATAGGAGACAGTAAAGTGTCTAATACAGCTGCTGTTAAAAATTAACCAAGACAAGGAAGATGCACTTAAATTGAAAATCTATTAAGGAAATAACACTACAGACTTTGGCCTCAGGTACCTCATGGATCTTTTATAAATGCATCCACTGATATGGCACAATTTTTCTTACATTGATGTAAAATTGTAAAATGTTATACTGTTCTGTACACATTCGTAATGCTAGTGCACAGTATTGTTGATTGTGTTGATTGTGTTGTGAGACTAAGTTGGTTCAGCATTATTTCTGGTGCAATACAAACATATTGTGTTTGTGTGTGTACTTAAAATGGACTCCCTTCCTCCCCATCACGAACACCTGCCAAGGAAGTGTTATGATCAAGGAAGTGTTCATAAGGCCAAGTCTGGCAAATCAAGTCAAGTCAGGTCAAATGAAAAACAGCATTTTGTTTAGCTGTGTCTTTATCTTTATCTATCTGCATACCTGTTCTACTTTCCTCTGATTGTGCTCTCATTGTCTTGATTTCATCCCTTATTACTTTAATCCCTTGTTGTTGTTTTGCACAGATTATTAGGGTGATCCAGTTTGATTTCAATTTCTTTGTTTATACTTTTAAGCAAGTAGTAATTATTTGAAATAAATGTTGTGATGTTACTTCCATCAAGCGGTGCATCAGTTTTTGGTCAAGATCTTGTACTGACAATGAAAGAGGTGAGCACTCTGTAAAGTCTCCTCCAGCACGTCCCAAACACTTTCACTGAGATTAAGGTCAGGCCTCAGAGGTGTGAATATGATTCTTTATGCTCTCTGAACCATTCTTTCACAATTTTAACCCTGATGAATCTTGGCAGTGTCGTCCTGGAATATGGCCATGAGACGTCTTTCTACATGGTTAATAAAGAACTAAAAAGCGACACACTTCATCTTTTAAGATTAAAAGAACTGTTGCCAAACATATAACATGCTAGAAACATTATAATCACTCTAATAATGATCCATTCATAGACTCTTATGTATTTGCCTATTAAAATCTAAACAGCGACTTTATTTTTGTCCGGGCAGAGTGTGTGTGTGTGTGTGTGTGTGTGTATGTGTATGTATGTATATGTGTATATATATATATATATATATATATATGTGTGTGTGTGTGTGTGTGTGTGTGTGTGTGTGTGAAATGTATGTATAGTAAATACTGATATGTGCCTGTAAACGCCTCAGTGATGCGATTTACATCGTCGCATCGAATAACAACGTCATACATTTAGTGCTGGCCAATTAAAAACCACTACAGCAGCGCATGCATCATTCTGATTGGTCGGAAGCTCATTGGCGTTAAATTGAAAGATAACAGGTAAGTATTTGGGAAATGAATCTAATAAGCAGCGTCTTTTTGTCGGACACGAATCTAATACACAGAGCTTTTTCTTCGCCGCTGCAGAAAGTTAATGGCTTGTTACCTGAGCCGTTGTAACATTGTTTCCACAGTCACTTGGTTACCATAGTTACTGCAAAACAGGAAGTCAATGGCGGCGCGCAGCAAAGGTAAAAATCGGATTAATCACTTTTTTAAACTTTTAATTCACTGGTGTGCAGTTTTATTCGTACAGGGCCAGCCAGTGTGTCTGCAGGTTTTCATCCAAAGCTGGAGCTACGCCGGATTTCACTTATTTAATCTCCGTCTCCACACACTGATGAACCGGATCAGTGTGAACCAGGGGCGGGTCTAGACCCATTTATGCAAACATAATATTATTTTCTAGATAGCAAGAGACAAAATGCAATGTGTAGGCTCTGTAGGCCCGTGAATGCCGTGAGTCCACAGTGTGTATGTACAGTATGTACACTCACCGACCACTTTATTAGGAACACCTGTAGACCCACTCATTTCCTGTATGCAATTATCCAATCAGCCAATCATGTGGCAGCAGCAATGCATAACGTCATGCAGATACAGGTCATGAGCTTCAGTTAATGTTCACCTCAAGCAAACAAACAAAAAATGATCTCAGTGACTTTGACTGTGGAATGTTCTTATTTATTTATTTATTTATGGTGCCAGATGGGCACGTTTGAATATTTCAGGAAATGCTGATGTCCTTGAGGTGGATGAGCTAGAACAGCACAGGACCTGTCAGCCAAGAACAGGAATCTGAGGTCAAAGTATTCACTGAGATCACATTTAACCCAAACATCTCATATGTAACGTCAACATTTACTGAAGCTCTTGATATGTATCTGCATTTTATGCATTGTGCTGCTGATTAGTTAATTGTACATGTGTTCCTAATAAAGTGACCAGTGAGTGTATATTATTTTCTTAATCAAAGGGTAACATTTATCTATTTAAAAAAAAAAAGTTAAGTATTCCTGCTCTGCAGTGCACTACCCGATTTGTTTTCGTTATCTCTAAGATGAAGAGGAGACTGTAATGTATTTGGTATTATCTTTTTAATAATTATATATATATATATATATATATATATATATATATATATATATATAGAAATGATTCAAACCTATTAAATAATTAACTGTTAACCAGAGCGTAGAACCTCCTGTGCTGTGCTCTTGCTTGGGTTTAATGGAAACCTGTAGCCATACTTTAATCCAATAAGCTTCATGTAAATTGATTTTTATGTCTCCAAATAATTTGCTAAAGCTACTGCGGTGGCCTTTGGGAGCTGCCAGGAGCGGAAGATGATTCCAACTCACGGTGCACCAAATCGCATGGGGAATGAGCTGCTCACATTGCAACGTTCACCGACGCCTGGCCCTGGCTGCTATGACAACCATGTCGTATGTATAAAATGCTTGTCCTCGCCTTGGTACCAAACTCAAGAATCCATGTCTAGTTAGCAACAAACGTCCTAAACACTAGAACACATAGGATACATTCTAATAAGTTTATTTAATATCCATAATTGTCCCTCCAATGTCATGTAGATGGCCAAGAGACTAAATATAAAATATATCTTTACTACCATGATCACCAATATTGGTTTATATAAAATTCAATTAAGTTACACTATCAGTGTCATACAGTGTCCCTGTGCCCACACTTTTATTAGCTGATTATTATATAAAATCTTGCAAGACAGATCTCTAGGAGACCTCTTATGCAAGGCACTGAAGGTCCCAACACATGATCTGAGATCTTGGTTGAGTACCAAGAACCATGGTGGGTACTACTGAGTCACACAATGTGGCCAAAAATATGTGGACACCTGACCATCACACCCATATGTTGGCCTTCTCCAAACTGTTGCCACAAAGTATGAAGCATACAATTGCCTAGAATGTCTCTGTATGCTGTAGCATTAAGAATTTCTCCTTTACTGGAACTAAGGGGCCCAAAAGTATGACAATGCCCCTGCCCACAAAGTAAGATCCATGAATTATGAATCCATGAAATAAGCTCCAAGACATGGTTTTCCAAGGCTGGAGTGAAAGAACTCGAGTGGCCTGCACAGAGCCCTGACCTCAACCCCTCTGAACACCTTTGGAATTCAATTCAATTCAATGCACATTGGATCGTCACAAAGCAGCTTTACAGAAATAAATACATTCAAATTAAATGGGATGAACTGGAACTCTGACCCCAGGCCTCCTCACTCAACATCAGTGCCTGACCTCAGTGGCGGAGCCAGGGATTTTTCATAGGGGTGGCCAGGCAGGGGCCAGCAGTTACTCTGGGGTGGCACAGAAAATATCATTATGCAAACAAACATGGCATTACCATGTTTAAAAAAATGCATTTAGGTTAAATGTTTCTATAATTTCTGTTATATATAAATCAATCTTGATCCTAGCATTTACACTGTAATGTTTGAATTGTATTAAACATTTTTTATGATAAAAACATAACTTAATCAATTTCCCAAAACTCATAGATAACGTGACAATTAGTTCTAAGCATCTAAGTCAGCTAATGTAAAGCTAACTGCTCCTTACTTCTGTTCACACAGGACATTGATAAAACTTCGCTGAATTGACCCTTTCACAATCTTTAAACGAATAAAATAATAATTTTTCTGATTTTATAACTCACCTGATAGGATGTGTTGTACTCAAACACTCGAAGTTGATCCAGGAACCGAGGCTGCTCTGTAACTCACTCCTCATCTCCTACTTTTTATGAAAGGTGGAAAACCGCGCTATTTTTGCAAACTCTCGCGATGCCTATCAGTGCCGGTGAGTGTCGCGAGAGTTTCGTGGTCCAAACATTATCGTAGACATGATAGAGGTTCTCCTAGATCAGCATTTGAGAAGTTATTTTCGTCTTTTAAAAATGCAATTACAAGCGGGGTGGCCAGTGGGGTGGCCGTGATTATGTCCATGGTTATGTCCCTGGCTCCGCCCCTGCCTGACCTCACTAATGCACAAATCCCCACAGCCACACTCCAAAATCTAGTGGAAGGCCTTCCCAGAAGAGTGGAGGTTATTATAACAGCAGAGGGGGACTCAATCTATAATGGGAAGTTTAACAAGAACATATGGATGTGATTGGTCAGATGTCTGCATACTTTTGGCCATATAATGTATGGCTTATTAATGCTAGCCCTAGCTATAGATCCTGCTAAATGAGTCGAGTATCTCTGAAATGAGGCTTATATATCCCAAACATTTTGATAGAAAAGTTCTTATTAGAATTTGTTCTAATACTAATGATTCAAACATCCTGCTCTTGCTTATATGAAATGTAATCCAGAAAGTTAGTGTCTGTAATTTCACACTGTAGTAATTGTTTTTCTGAATAGTTGTTTCCTTATTATGCACCATAAATAGGTAGATGGGTCAGTATAATCATAACCATAACCATTCAAAGCCAGTGTCTCTATCATGAGAAAGGTAGACAATTATTCCTAAACACAAATGATAGACTTACCTAAGCTGTCAAATAGAAAAACATAACTGTCTGTATGAATAGTAAATATTAAATTTTATCTTTACTGTCATCACATACAGAATTGATAAGAAATATTCTTATGAAACATGCTGTTTTTAATAAGCTTTGTGCACCTTAAATGTAATGTTTATTGGCATCCTTTTAAAGTTTGATTGAAAGTGATAGTTTTATGGGTTTTATTTTAGATATATGCCTGTTAAAGCACAATTTTACAATAGGAGATCAGGCTTTAACCTGAAAACAAAGGAAAACAAAAGGAAACAAATAATTGTCTCCTTACTATGAACAAGACTATGCTATCCTGATAATTTTAGCATTTCTTTGGCCTGGTTTAGCTTCAACAATAAAGTTTTTGTTCTCTCCAGACAGATAGTTTTTGTAACAAATACATCACCCTCAGTGTGTGATGGGCGTATTAATAATGCTCACTATAAGACTGTTCATTTCTGATATTTTTGCCTGTAAGCTGGTTTATTCCTCAAGATAATGAGCACCAATGATTACATAATGATAACTGAAGGCAAAGTACATTTTCTACATTTCTTCCATTAATTTCAACAGGTGGGTACAATTGTTTATAACCTGGAAACAAGACCAGAGAGTAAGAAAGGCTATGCTTTAGCAGCCCGCACTTCTCCTCGCTTCCTCCCCTCTTTCCAGGTACGAATGAATCCTAAAACATGGACCCAAAAACCCTTAGACTTATTTGAAAAATCATTGGCACGGTCAGATCAACAGTATTATCCTTTTTTTTTCTGGTTGTTTTTGGTTATTTATATGATACCTATTAAGACTTTTCAATAAGTTCTATTAACATTTATTTCCATACATCCTCAATTTAATAACTACGTCGAGTTGGAAGCTTTATTCTGTTGACAGAAACATCAGTGGAAGAAATCAGGCTATCATGAAACTATAGTATCAAAGGCTTTGCCCAAAACTTCATAGTCCTTGATTTTCTTTTTTAATCGTTATTGTTTGGGTGTCAGATAACCTTTAAATGCCCTTACTGTGTGCAACATATGTGTCCAATTGTGTATTCATAGACATAATTTTTTCTTGTGATCTAAGATGAACAGTTAGCCTATTAAGATGACAGAAAAAAAAACCTACATTGATCAGTATAAGCTTCAATATGGTCATTTGCTACAGGACATTGTTAAGTACTTTCTGGCTGCATGCTATGATTTACCAATAAATGGCCTATAAAATGACATGAGATGGGACAGTATAACAAAAACGGCCACATATGAACTGATTTGATTTCAGTCTGAAGGCCAAGCAAATTAATTAAATTCAGCTTTGTCAATATACATATACATGTGTGCAGTAAAATAAAATAAAATAAAATAAAGGAATTAGTACTAATAGCAGGTTAAAGATTCAAAGATAATAAAAAAGTCTCTACATAAAATAAATAAAAAATCATAAATTCAAACCATAACAGTCATTAATCGCATAATCAAGTAGACATTTGAATCAAAATAGAACCCACACTTAGGCAATCATGGGAGATGAAAACACTACTAGCCCCCAGAAAGATGCCATCCACTGTGCTGTGGTGCGCTGTGATAACTGCCGCATACTAGATGAAGATTTCCCATCTAGCAACCGTTGGACAAAGACATATTTATCTTTGGAACAGGGCAACGCACTGAGCCCGTTTGATAAGGTGTCTGTTTAAGGACAGAGAAGGCCCATGTACAAGGGGCTCGTGCATTTAGTAGTGTTAAACAGCTGGGTTTGCACTCCTCAGCTGAAGATTATGAGGAGCTAGACACATAGACACAGATGACCTGGCTGAGGGTGCCAGAGCTCTCCATACATTTGTAACGGTGGACGTGTTATTAGAGAGAGCCACCAAGGTGTTCTGACCAGAGTGAAAGCAGTAATGGAAACCATGGTCTTGTCAGCGATTTTGGGGGGCACAAGCAGGATTCCTGGGCTAGTTGCTCAATTTTGTACAACATGGAAAGAATCACTGGTAGAGAAGGCAAAGAGTATAATATACAGGGCTGCCAGTCATGAGTCAGCACATCTACTCCCAGTGGGCTATCCCTTGGTCCTTGATTTAGATTACCACTAATGGGTAAGACGTTACTCCCCCAGGCGAGTGTGCCATCTCTACAGTGTATCTGCTGCACCACTGTACAGGCTCTGCAGATTGATATCATTGGGGCTAACTGTGTATAAGCCCTCCTTTGGAGAGAGTGGAGAGAGCAGCTCGACTTCATACCGCTCTGATGGCTTATAGAGCTGACTGCCTGAGTGAACCAATATCTGCCAACATCTCAGAACCATTAAGAAGAACTTGAGGGCCAGATGGACCACCCTTATTTCTAGCTGTTTGATGTATTTTCACCCTACACCATGGGGCCACATGCTCCTGTTCTCCAGCCTGTCCATGGTGATTATTTCAGATAAGGCACTGCTCCCAAGTGGACTTTTTTCCCCCCAGGAAGTTAGTGCTTGAGCTTCTCTCGCTGAGTGAAGGACACATTTTATCTGTGGCGTTTGGGGTCCAGCCTGCTTCTATGTTAGGGAGCTGTTCACAGTGAAACAGAGCACTGAAATGTGTGTAAAGAGGGTGGACAACCAGATGAACTGTCCAGTTTTGGTGAATCTGTGCCCACTGTAGCCTCAGACACCTGTTCTTGGCTGACAGGAGTGGAACCCCATGTGATCTGCTGTTGTAGTCCATCTACCTCAAGGTTCAACATGTTGTGTGTTCTGAGATGCTTTTCTACTCACCATGGTCATACGGAGTGGTTATTTGAGATACTCGAGAGCATACAGGACATATGGTGAACTAATGTTCAAAAATGCCAGCATTTTTAGGGCATAAATGGGTGCTCTGAAGTCTGCACCGAACTGATCAATTTCTTTATGTAAAGCACAGCTTTGTTCAGTTGTCAGATTGAACCACTGTGTTAAGTTTTCCAGTGGACTAAAATAGTTTTCTTGGCGATATCTAGAGCTATTAAACAAGATTTTTTTTTTTATCTTGAGCTGTGAGGCTATATCTAATTGTCATGTCACCAAGAAAGCACATAATGAGGTATAATGGAATGCTACTATTCAAAAATTGTGTTAGTTCTTAAGTAAGGTCTTTCCAAAAGCCAAGAACTGGAGGTCACGACCACAGTTCATGAATATAGTTGTTAGTAGTGTTCAATTGTACAAACGTGTATAATTTATGCATTTCCCTATGTTTATAAAACCCATAATATGCTTTGTGTGTTATGTAATGTGTGTTCTGTGAATAACCTAATAATAATTTTAGTCATGGAAAAAACTGGATTTGCATATCTGGGCCCAAAGGTCAAAGTCAGTCTTCATGTTGAACAAGGAAGTAAGTTGAGTAGAGCCCCTTGGTTTGAACTGTGAAGTCTACCTTTTCATTCATGCCTCTGTCCAAGAGAGGTAGAAGCGTGAGTAATGAACTGAGCAAGAATGTCCAAAGCCTGCATGACACCAGTAAATAGCAAAAACAAGTCTGAGTAATATACATCTCACTGATATCTCAGAGGACCGCAGAGGGCAGAGCACATCATGTGCTGCTCAGATACAGTTCCAGTTTCTGCACTCTATTTACTGACACTTTAAATTGTAACTTACATTTTACTCCATTAAACCTTGTTTTTGAGCCCCGGTATTAAAGACAAGAAAGCTTCCATAATTGCAGACTCTGATGACTCCAGTCTGGCTTCTGAGCTCCTGTGTAGTTCTGTGATAATAAAAGTCTCATCTGAAGTTCATGAAACTTCACCAAAATGTATTATATAGTGACAGATTGGTTTCGGTTTTCTTATAAATCACTATACAAATAAGAGTTTGATCAGTTATTGGACTAATTGTTTGCAGATGTCCTGCACTCTTAATGTGGACTAATTTCTTCAAAATTAAATGGTAGAGGTTTTTCTCTCAGACAGCCACTCCATCACCCCAGAAATACCAACAGGACTGGAGTGTGTCACAAATGTGTTCTCCTGGAAAAACATCATTCAACTCCACCACACCGAGGTTTATGTCCAAGTCTGCTACGGTCAGCTCCAACCCTGGGTGAGCTTCTTTTAACAGTTATACTTAACACATTCAGTTGTTTAGATTGTGTGCACCCAAACTATTACTTTGGTCACTTTGGTCTGCTTAAAAGGCGGAAGAAAATGTTCATATTGGATTAACAACAGTACATCACACTGTTAAGCATTCTTGCAATTGTGCATCATCTGTAAAAGTTACTAAACATAGGGTTTGGAGTCTCGACAAATACATTTGTCAGGTAAGGTGCTTGTCACGTATATATTAGAATTATGAGCAAAGGTTTGAAATGAGCCTTTTTGTTTTCGCTGTATTGGTCAGCTAGGTGTATTGGTCTTCTACAGTGTAGCAATAGTGTAAAGACGCAGTCATACTATTGCAAATAGTTGCAATGGAGGTTGGACTATAGATTATAACACAGTTACATACATAAATCCAGCTGCCTTGACTTGCTACTACAAAGCAATGTTGTAAGTGAATTTCCTTCTTGTGATATATATTGATAATTAAGCCATTAATTCTATGCCTTTATACTGTTTGATAATGGGGGGGGAATGACAGACCTGGTGCATACGCGCTTGATGGCCCATGCAATCAGAGGGTATCATGGCCGATGAAGTTTGGCTCACCAGACTGGTCCCAAGTGCCCATGCTGGAGAGGAGGGCACTTCGCACAGAGGTAATAACCCAAATAAATGACTGACAACTGTGTTGTGCTTATGTTGTACTGGTATACCATTTCCAACTATACAGATATATAGATATAGATATATACAGGCATAGATGATTTAATTCTAGGTGACATAAGCTTTCAAGCATTTATGACAAACTGTATGTTTGTGTTTCATTGCACACAGCTCCCATGTGACAAGGAGTTCCAGAAACAGCGCAACAGAGTAGCATATCTACGCTTGCACTATTCTTGAGTTTGCAGGAACAGTGTATTATGCAAATCTGATTTAGGATCCGAGCACATCGTTAAATAACGATTAAATCAGATACTGGCATTTGTCATGTTGTATGCTGTTCTTGTGTATACACATGGCTATATGAATTCCTTTTATGCCCAAAGCAGGACAAATCATTTGAAGAGAATACCTGTAAAAAAAAAAAATATGCATTTTTTTTTTGTTGTTGCTTCTGGAAACTATTATATTAGCCACAGTTTGCCATCAAAATCTATGATGCAGAAAACTACTCTAGAAGCTATATTGCTGTAAATTTGTAATTTTTAGCTCTTTAAGCAAACAAATTAGACCTGAAGGTTTAAGATACAGTGACAAATTGCCAGCATACCGAATATAATTCATTAAACTCAGCTGTGAACTACAATGTCTTTGGCAGTATTCCTTTAACACAGCAGCCCTCTGTTGCCAGGAAAGTGAATTGCAGTGAAAATGCTGGCAAGCCTTTCCTTTCCTTCCTCCAGCCAGCCATTAAATTAAAGTTATCTCTGGAAAGTGATCATTGTAGGTCTGAGAAAGTTTCTTTTTTTTTTTTCTTTTCTAAAATCACAAATTGCACCTCTAAATAAGATGTGAAAATGGGAGGCAAAGCTTCTCATAATATTTTACAGATGTTTAAGAGGAATTTATTTTCTTCATTCATTCATTCAAAGATGACAAAAAAATATCACCATACAAATGTTTTTTTGTTAATTTTTTTATTTTAAGAACGTTGAAAATCCAAGCATTAACCAAACTTATATATATATATA
>CM040990.1:17391450-17416611 GCA_022985145.1 Pangasius djambal
TTGCACCTCTAAATAAGATGTGAAAATGGGAGGCAAAGCTTCTCATAATATTTTACAGATGTTTAAGAGGAATTTATTTTCTTCATTCATTCATTCAAAGATGACAAAAAAATATCACCATACAAATGTTTTTTTGTTAATTTTTTTATTTTAAGAACGTTGAAAATCCAAGCATTAACCAAACTTATATATATATATATATATATATATAAAACCTATGTGTGTATGTATGTATGTGTATATATATATATATATATATATATATATATATATATATATATATATATATATATATAGAGAGAGAGAGAGAGAGAGAGAGAGAGAGAGAGAGAGAGAGAGAGAGGTCTAACAGTCAAATGGTCTACAAATACCCACCTTTAAGAAACACACAGGAGTTGAGCCTGTCAGCCTCAGTATTATACAAAGCCAGCTGGTTGTGCATTAACGCCGTCTCCCAATTAAATCGGCAGACTGTTCCTAACTGCACCAGTGAATGCATTTCCCTCTATTCAGAGGCACACTGTGAGCCATAAGCACAACAGTCCCTTTATTCTAACACTATTCCTTTGCACACTCGAGTCCATGTATTTGCTGCTCATTTTTTCCGCCTCACTTTTGGTTTCTTGACTGGTCGAAGGTAGGGGTTATCGATCATGTTTTCCTCATTATTCTTCACAGTAGGCACACCACCACCAGGTGGCAAAACAGCATTCTCCTTATCTGCTCCTGTGTCCTCCTGGATTAAGGAAAACAGATGAGCACGTTGCAAGTCACAGCTGTACATTTCCTTACAAGATAGGGCCAACATTTCACTATAACCCACAATATACAAATAACTGACATCTAAACCATAATGCACAACACATACTGATGACTCATCAGTTCAGTGTCAGATGTACTAAACATTATTACATCATCTAAACACACACCGCAGTGCTTAATAATGACGGAGAAGAGAGATGTCGCAAGTAGTTCTCTTACGCTAATGATGTTGTTGGCATTGTTTTCGGTGTCTGTCTGGTCGTCCTGCTCGGACGAGTCCGTCTCCTCCAGGGACTGCAGCTCCAGCTCAGAGGGCAGTAGAGCACTCAGGTACGGGATATAGCTCGGCTTTGCTGCTATCACTGAGTATAAGCAAGCAGAGGCAATAACATTTTTCACACTTACTTGTTTTAGTGTCAACAAAGAACTCAAAAAGACACAAATGGATTTCATGAGAAATGAATGAAAGGTAAAAAGAGCTCATAAAAATGCAACACAGTGATAAAATGATCAATAATAGCCATTTGATTTGATGATTTATAGATTTGATTAAAACAGTGTGATTATTATTAATCGCCAAGGGATATTTTTCCAATCTTTGCCCAGTTTTAGTTATTATTGGTGTTCCTTAATAAAGTGGCCAGTAAGTGTACAATATCTATAATAAGAGTGTAAAAAAAAATATTACTACATTTGAGCCGGTTTCTCACAGCTGAGTTCATGTAGATCTTCATTTCAGACAGACACAAACCCACAGGGCCACCCAGGTTGCAGATCTTTATCCACACAATTCCTTTTAAACACTGTCCTTACATGGAAAAGCAGTGAGGTCATCTTTAAAGAGGCTTTGTGTCTCTCCAGTCTTTGCCATGAAACGTGTGAGCGCTCTCTCGACATCTCGTCTCTGGGAAGCTGCCTTCTCCCTTAGCACCTGGTAGTCTGATACAGGCTCACGAAATGTCTGCACACCAGAAAAGCATGCTTCCATCATGTTGCTGCTCTTAATGTCACCTACTAACTTTATTTTGATTAAAAAAAAAAAAAAAAAAGGCTTCTTATTCAATTTCACTCATGTCTTACCGGGGTTTTGATGTATGTATGAGGGTCTGGGAATTCTGGGAAATGGCTAGGGATGTAAGCAGGGTGAGTCCGCTTCTGTCCAGCAACAAGAGCCTTGGGAATCACTGGGGAATTCGTCACTGGAGCTGTCGCAAAGCAAAAACAATGACTAAACTAACAGCAGCACTAGAATTATAGGATAAAATCAATCACTCTGGGGCAGTAGTGGTCACGCAAAACAAAAAAATACCTCCTAGTTCGCCAATTTTAGAGAAAATTTAATGGGCGTTGGTCTTAATTTTAAGGCATTTCATTTTTCTCAGTCTGGAATTAATTCAAGAGTTTAGAGTAGCTCTTAAAACCTTTGACAACTTAATGGTAGTGCTAAGCCACTGAAACATAAACAACCCTTAATGTCTGATGCCTGCAATCTACAGCAGAGTTTCTGTGTTTGGAAGATTTAGTGACAATGGCCCTTATTTATCAAGATTAAGATTTGAGTAGGGTTGTTATGGTGTATGACTGGATGGTTACCTCACTGCTGACTTTTAAAAAATACTCATTAAAATGCATGTCTGGTCGCATTCAGGGCTTTTTTTTCTCCACTCTGTCATTTTAATTGCTTATTAAATGTCACTTTTCAAGGCGTGAAATGTTTTAATAGCAAACAAAACACTTTCAGCCACATGTAATTATTTAAGGCCAGATTTGTGTTTTGCATTATTTGTTTAGATTTCACATATAAACTATATATTTAATTATTGAATTCATTCATTGTATGTACAATTATTTAATTAATAAAGTCTGAAAAATATTCATTGTCCTCACAGCTGTGTTTTTCAGCTATATATATATATATATAAATAAAATAATGTAATTATTATCAAGAGTATGTATGGGAATTTAGTCCCTTCTGGATCTGTCATGTCTATCATTTTCTTTTATGGACTGTGTGTACATGACTGGAAAGATTCTGCTGTATTTTACCTTCTATAAAATTACCA
Source organism: Pangasius djambal (assembly GCA_022985145.1). Taxonomy (NCBI): domain Eukaryota; kingdom Metazoa; phylum Chordata; class Actinopteri; order Siluriformes; family Pangasiidae; genus Pangasius; species Pangasius djambal. Next base: position 17,394,276 of record CM040990.1, read on the forward strand.
GTAGAGAGGTTTTGCGCTTTTTAATTCAGCATCCGGCTAAAACCAAAACAAAACTAAATATGGGTCGAGTTTAAAACACAACACAATAAAATGTATAGACACCGTGGACATGTCAGAGAAGCAACTCTTTCGGAGGGTTTTAATGATGCAGTTCCTAGCACATGTTTAGGCTACAGACATGTTGTGGTTATGTGAACCACTAATGATCAAGCACCTTAAAACCTTAAAAAGCACTTGCAATAAAGATTAACCGAGTATCCCAGTCCTGCTGCAGAAAACGTCATTTATTTTTACACCCACTGTCCACTTTATTAGGAACAGTTATGTAATCAGCCAATCATGTGGCAGCAGCATAATACAAAAAGAATCATGCAGGTACAGGTCAAGAGCAACAAGGCATATCTATTCACAGAACTGTCGCTCACTCAATGTTTTTTTTTTTTTTGCACCATTCTGTGTAAACTCTAGAGACTGCTGTGTGCGAGATTCCCAGGAGATCAGCAGTTTCTGAAATACTCAAACCAGCCCATCTGGCACCAACGACCATGCCACGATCAAAGTCACAGAGATCACACTTTTTCTTCATTCTGATGTTTAATGTGAACCTTAACTGAAGCTCTTGACCTGATTCTGCATGATTTTTGCATTGTGTTGCTGCCACATGATTGGCTGATTAGATAACTGCATGAATGTGCAGGTGTTCCTAATAAAGTGGATGTGAGTGTATATCATTCTATTCAAATGTTCCTCAAATACAAAACCATGGATACTCTCTGGTACTCTGATAATTAAGACGGCTGTTTTAAACCGATACTTTTGTTTAAGCGTAAATTAAGTGAAATACTTTCCTTTAATTCATTTATAATGTGCCATGTAAAGAATGACAATTAGCCGTGCATATATTTGAGATGTAGTCTAGCAAGCATTTAGATGTTTTTTTTCTTTGAATGTATAGATTCCTCCGGTTTCTTAGTAAAAGATCCTCTGAGTAAGTTTGAACTATGATAGAATTTTTATGAATACGACCCCAGATATATCATGAAAATGTTGAAGGATGAATGTAGAATGATGAATGTTGATTCTTAACACTTACGTGCCGTTATGACCATCCTCTGAGATCTTTTGGCATACAAGGGGAGCGAGTCTACGTTAAAACCTGTGAATGTTATGCCAGAGAACAGTCATTTTTAAATGTCTAACATCAGGGGCCATCAATTAGATTTGACATGGAGCCAAATTCACACAACCCCACTTCCTTTCAAAATTCCCTTCCCATTTTCCCCGTGATTTTCAAATTCACTTCCCCGCTCCCAATGTTCTACCTCAGCAACATCATAATAGCCTTGTACACCCTACTTAGTGCACTACATGTAGTGCACAGCATTGGATGTAACCAGTCATGCTTACCTATTTCCACCAATGTAATAACCACGTCTGAGAGAGTAGGGCTGCTTCTGGCTGTATGTTCACAGCTTGCTTTTGCACAACGTCCAACCTCAGTTATATCTGCAAACCATATCAAAGCAGAACAGAACTTGTATAATTTGAGTGCAAACAAGCATCTTTCATCTGCATGCATGCACACAATCAGAAATGCACAAATTCTCATTGTAAATGATAACGGGTTATGGTTCTCTGTTCAACCTACAACTATCTTGCAGTTTTGCCAATGGTTTGAAGCTTAGTCTTGCAGCACTAGCATCACTATTGGCTATAGGCTTGGACAAGATTCCTACAGGATTCAGTTCTAGCCCTAATCCAGCAGGGACGATATGACTAATTAGGCAGTCAAGTGCTTGACTGTATCCTATCTGTTACATGCTCTGTATAATTCGTCAACCCCACCGAGGATTTAAGCACTGTATATTCTTATTCTTTATTATACATGTAAGTGCATCTTACAGGTGTACACCTGAAGCAATGATCTATAGTGGTCTGTTTTCATTGGTAGCTACAACAGACGGAGATTAACATATGGACTATAGTTAGTAATTGTATACCTACAAAATAGTTATGATACTATTATGACTCCATATCCATAATGACAAATACTGATTTGCCTTTTACAATTTTTAATATAATACCAACAACAATGCTCTGACGCCTGTTTTGCAAGTTTCTATTATGCAAAACAAACATGGGTGTGATGGTGGTATGCTCCCACGCAAAATGTGTGTTGTGTTATTCAACTTTTTTGGCATAAAATCCACAGATCGAAAAATCTGTCAAGTCCATTCCAAAGTACGGATTTGGCATACCCCTATTAAGATGTGCAACTATGTGGACAATGTAGCTGATAACAGGGCCACTGAATGTAGGTCGGTCATGGCTGTTCGTGATATTGAAAGGGCAGCGCTAAAAACATTCTACTACATACTAGTAAGACTCCACTATGAAACCACTAGGATCCTTACAGCAAAGGGGCTCATTGTAGGCATACAATTTGTACACACACACACACACACACACACACACACACACAGGTACAGGCTCAAGATCCAACACAACCCTGACCAGGTTGCCAACCTGCCAAGCCCAACAATAAATCTAGAGACTTTCTGAGCAGACATTAGCAACTATCATATACGTGATACAGCTCTCTAGCTCACACCACAGCTGCTGGTTATACAAGTTGAGAAAGGAGGTTTGGTCGACTCACTACCAGTGTGTATAGCCTGACTGAGTTGTTCTTGCATGAACCTGTGTTCACACTGACCAATCACTGATCATCGTCATTTGTCCCACCAGTGCATTTCCTTGTACTTTGGTATAAGCTCCCTACTTATTTATATTTACATGCAATAAAAGAGGGTTAGTCCTCCTTCACACCTGGAATTAACATGTATCCTGGGACGTATATGACTATACAACATTTGCAGTGTGAACGCAAAGGCATCCTGATGTGTCCCAGACAGCAACTAAGGACTGCCTAATCAATTGCGTCATTGCCCTAGCCAGAAAATACATCATTGCAATTGCTCTGAACAATAATTCTCAGCAGACAGGCTACTGGATGAAGGCGATACTATAACAGCAGAGACAAGCAGAGATTTATCCAGAGCAACATGCACTCATATTATTAATAAAACAGAGCAGATGAAGGGTTAAAGGCCATGCTCATGGGCCCTAAAGTAGCAGAGCTGGGATTCGAACTCATAACAGCCCATGCTAACGGGCCCCACTGAGCTACCACAGCCCATGCTAACGGGCCCCACTGAGCTACCACAGCCCATGCTAACGGGCCCCACTGAGCTACCACAGCCCATGCTAACGGGCCCAATGCTAATACATATGCTTATGGATATGGCTATGCGACTACCAAAGCTAACGCATTCTGAGGCAGTATTAGCTGCTTTCCCCTGAAAATAGTTGCCCACACTGTACTGTAGCTCTCATGGTTCCTCAAAAGTAAAAACAAATCCACTTAAAATTTGTTTGCAGCAAACACGAGGAGTGCTAAAAAACGAATCATTGTTTTATTTCCTTGAATAAAATGGAGGCTAGCCGCGACAGCCCAGTCCCACCAGGTTGGTATAGTTTGGTTAATAACCCAAGTGACCACTTTGACGCAGTTCCTCAATATACAGCAGCTGACAGCTCTCATGTCGGCGGGTTAGTGTTAGGCTGTCATGTGCTGAACTTACAACTCTGCATCATTTCTGTTAACGTTTCCACGGCTGCTTTCTCAGCGCTTTCGAAGCCACATTCCGTCAGCAGGGAGCTGACCACCACCTGCAGGGTGCGCCGCCGGGCCAGGTAATAATTCTCCGCGGGACTTGTAGTGGGCTTATTACCACCTGAGCGCTAAAAAAAAATAAACAAAGAAAAGTCACTGGAAATTAATTTGAGGAGGTGGCTTACTCCTTATGAGCTGAATATAGCCTGAAGTTATTTAGTTTGTTTGCGAGCAACCAGTCCTCAGCTCTCCACCACTTGCTGGTAGTAGTTAAGCTAACTAGCTAGCTGACTTAGCTTAAGTGGTGACGGATAAAACATGAAGAAAAGCTCACAATTTCCCCGGAGAGCATGTTAAAATTTGAAAATAATTCTTTAATGAAGCAGATAATTCTACAAAATCGTCCAAACATCCCATGTGCCACCACAGCATATCTATCTGCAGTTTGTCTAGCTAGCTAGCTAGCAAATACTAGCTAATCAGGAAGCTTGCTAACGCTAAGTTACCATTCCGGCGTTTAAAGATCCACCGCCCGTCACCGCAGGGTCTGCCATCTCTGTGATAATTTCCTCTCTACTGATCAAAACATAAAGAAATACCGAGCGAGTTTGTCAAACAGCTAAAGCATTCTGCCTCTGCACCGAGCTGTGCAGCGATAGCGACTTTCGTTATGTACCAGTGTGGCTTTGCATTAATAAGAGTCCTGTGCATAATAAAAGTCTTAAAAAGCTTCCGTCTCACTGTAGGACCTGAATAAGGAGGGTGCATGGTGGCTTAGTGGTTAGCACGCTTGCCCTACACCTCCAGGGTTGGGGGTTTGAATCCTACCTTCTGTCCTAAGTCTCCTGGGACAGGCTTCAGGCTCCCCATGACCCTGTGTAAGATAAGCAGTGCAGAAAATGGATGGATGGAACTGCTTTAAAGCTGTGGCTTTTGGGGTTAAAGCATGTGTATTTACAAATAACAAACAATTATAAAAACTACCTTAAAAATCTGTATGCATGCGACAAAGTTCAGAAAGTTGGTAGCTGTGTGGAGCTTTTACATATCGCATTGTCAATAATCAGTCTTCATACAAGCGAATAAAGTGTATATTCATTCATTCACTCATTCGTTTATCTTCAGTAACTGCTTTATTCTGGTCAGGGTCACAGTGGATTTGGAGCACTTTAGGATACAAAGTATGTGGACACCTGACCTTCACACCCATATGTGGTTCTTCCCGAAACCACAATGTTGGAAGCACACAATTAAGAATTCCTGCTTGACAATACCTCTGTGCACAAACAAGCTCCATGAAGGCATGGATTGCCAAGGTTGGAGTGAAAAAAACTGACCTTGAAGGGACATTTGGCCGGTCTCCATGAGCAAATCACAAAGTGCAGCTTTTATTAAAAATAAAAACACTAAAAGGTTGCAGTTTGGTCCTGACAAGGAGTGTGTGTGTGTGTGTGTGTGTGTGTGTGTGTGTGTGAGTGCGTGCGTGCGTGTGTTTAGGTATGTTTAAGTGTGTTTTTGGGTGCTCTCTTCATGCAGTGTGAATATTACATATGGATGCTTGAATTTTCAGCCTTGCAGTAATGAACTGTATTTAATATTAATAAAAGCACCACATCAAATACTGTTGTGGCAATAGTATGAATCTAGCAATTGGCTATGATAATTACAAAAAGTAAGCCACTCCAACTCTGTCTAGCCTATTTTACCTGATGGCCCTGTTTACCTGACTTCATTCCATTTTAGTTTTCATCTATGACTTGGAAAAAAAAAAGTCAAAATGTATCCTGGGATGGGTCCTGGGTGTCATTTAGGCTACAAATTCTATAAAACTCTACATTTAAGATACAGCAAGACACAGACACCTGGTTTTGCACAAACTAGAATTTATTCAGCTGCAATCAGAGAAAGCTCACTCAGTAAAGACTCGTTACATCCTTTATAAATAATGTTCAGCCAGTAGAAAATCATTACATCATCTTAACAAACTTACAAGTAACATTTGAGAAGAGGGCCCCCCCATAATTCCCAACATTAGCTGTTCAACAGCATTCAATCCCAACAGGCACTTTGCATTTCCTCTCTGTCAGACATACAAAAACCCCAGTACAAAGGCAGCACACGCAGTGTGTTAGTGAGTGTGTATTTTAAGAGGCATGGGCTCTGAAACTCATACGCCGCTGCCTGAGCATGGGCAGTTCCTTCGCCTTGGCTTCCATCTCAGCGTCCTGTTCATCATCTTCTGGGATGATCGTCTGTGGCTCTTGAGTCTGAGCTGTCACTGTTATGGTCTCCTCCATCAGTTTAGTTAGGGTGCTTTCTTCCTGCTCAGGGAAGAGTGAACAGGCAGCCTCCACCATTCCGCTCACGATGCCCAGGACTGCAAAGGTCCCTCCCACCAGATATACCTTCATGGCTCCCTTCGACGGTCGAGCACTTAGCATCTCCCTCGCAAAGGGAATGATCTCATGCATCATCTCCATTTTGTTCAAAATCAGTCAGGAGTTGTGTCTATGAGGAGAGAAAAGACTATTAGGGCTCACTACATATGAAAATATATTATTAACCATTCCATATATGTTTCTCATCAACATTAATGTTAGTACATGTCCTGCATTTAGTATGCATATTAATTAATAGTTATTAAACAATCTATTGCTTTAAAAGTACATAAATCAGAGAAGTTCAGAATGTTAGTTAGAATTGAAAAGATTCATGGCAAATAGTATTTGCAAATCAAGGTGTGCCAAAGTACTTACATGTGCAATATAAGTGGAATCCTCAGTTGATTTTTCTTCACTTGATTATGTCCAAGTATCAACAGACAACTCACTGCAGGCTTGTTCCATATTTAAGGTCAGTGCCATCTGTAGCCACACCCACTGCGCATGAATATTCATTATAAAAATAGAAGCACTGCCAATATGCTTGTGCAAGTTTTTCTGTGCTTCAAAGATTGCGAGGACGTGTCTAGTCAGCAGAGTGACCTCTGTGCAGGCAACTTCATCTCCTGGTCACATGACAAAAGAGTTGTTCTCCACCAGTGTACGTGAGTAATGTGGTGAATCTGATGTTCCCTTCATCAGAACTTGATTATGCCATATCCATAATGACTCAAAGTTCATTTTTATTGTATTTTTTTCCAGTGGGAAACACACACGCACACACACACACACACACACACACAAAAAAAAAAAAAAAAAAACTAATAGTCCTACAGTGCAATATAGGAGTCATGGAAGACCGTCTTTAGGCAACTGGATAGTGACACAACTTTGTATTTTTTTACTTTGTACTCTGTTAGAGGATAATGGCATCCTTAATTCAGTGCTATTTACTGTAAATCTATATGAAACTTCACAGTCTGTTTGATACATGGACCTCCCATTTGAGGAGACCACATACATATCTGAAAGAAAGTTGTCCTGGGAACTGTCTTAGTTAACTTTTTTAATGATGCAGGCAGTAGCAGGGTTAATTCTGGTGCGCAGATTTATCTAAATTGTTCGGATCCTCGCAAAGGTTGGCACTTCATTTTGCAGCAGAACAGTGAACAGAATATACACTGCTCAAAAAAATTAAAGGAACACTTTTTAATCAGAGTATAGCATCAAGTCAGTTAAACTCCTGGGATATTGATCTGGTCAGTTAAGTAGCAGAGGAGGTTGTTAATCAGTTTCAGCTGCTTTGGTGTTAATGAAATTAACAACAGGTGCACTAGATGGGCAACAATGAGACGACCCCCTAAACAGGAATGGTTTTACAGGTGGAGGCCACTGACATTTTTTCCCCACTCATCTTTTCTGACTGTTTTTCACTAGTTTTGCATTTGGCTAGGGTCAGTGTCACTACTGGTAGCATGAGGCGATACCTGGACCCTACAGAGGTTGCACAGGCAGTCCAACTCCTCCAGGATGGCACATCAATACGTGCCATTGCCAGACGGTTAGCTGTGTCTCCCAGTTCAGTCTCAAGAGCATGGAGGAGATTCCAGGAGACAGGCAGTTACTCTAGGAGAGCTGGACAGGGCCGTAGAAGGTCCTTAACCCATCAGCAGGACCGGTATCTGCTCCTTTGTGCAAAGAGGAACAGGATGAGCACTGCCAGAGCCCTACAAAATGACCTCCAGCAGGCCACTGGTGTGAATGTCTGTGACCAAACAACAGAGAAACAGACTTCATGAGGGTGGCCTGAGGGCCCGACGTCCTCTAGTGGACCGTGTGCTCACTGCCCTGCACCGTGGAGCTCGATTGGCCTTTGCCATTGAACACCAGAATTGGCAGGTCCACTACTGGCGCCCTGTGCTTTTCACAGATGAGAGCAGGTTCACCCTGAGCACATGACAGACGTGAAAGGGTCTGGAGAAGCCATGGAGAACGTTATGCTGCCTGTAACATCGTTCAGCATGACCGGTTTGGTGGTGGGTCAGTGATGGTCTGGGGAGGCATATCCATGGAGGGATGCACAGACCTCTACAGGCCAGACAATGGCACCCTGACTGCCATTAGGTATCGGGATGAAATCCTTGGACCTACTGTCAGACCCTACGCTGGTGCAGTGGGTCCTGGGTTCCTCCTGGTGCACGACAATGCCCAGCCTCATGTGGCGAGAGTATGCAGGCAGTTCCAGGAGGATGAAGGAACTGATACCATTGAATGGCCCCCATGCTCGCCTGACCTAAATCCAGTAGAACACCTCTGGGACATTATGTTTCGGTCCATCCGACGCCTTACAAGCACGTGGGGACCATACAAACTACTGAGTACCATTTTGAGTTGCTGCAATGAAATTTCAGCAAAATGGACTAGCCTGCTGCATCATTTTTTCACTTTGATTTTCGGGGTGTCTTTGAATTCAGCCCTCTGTAGGTTGATCATTTTCATTTCCATCAAACGATATGGCATCCTTTCGTTCCTAACACATTACCCAGTCCATATCAGTATAGATATCCAGCATGATATTTTGCCCCATTGAGATCTGATGTGTTTTCAAAGTGTTCCTTTAAGTTTTTTTGAGCAGTATATATATATAGTGAGCATGCACTATGGAGTTTTTGCCTGGGCCAAATGTATGCTTTTGTTCTGAAATAATCTGCAGTGAAAATAATCTCCCATCAATCCTCCAAACTAAAAACCCAAATGATTATGCCTGATTATTTACCTTACTGAAAAAAATGGCTGACTAAAGTTCACTGTTAAAAAAAAAAAAAAAAACTGTAAAAATGGGAAAAACAGTTTTCAGCAGGTTTCTGTCAAATTATGGTAAACTGCAGTACATGGTTTATAATTTTTTTAAATGGTAGATGTGATGTAAATATAACCATTGTAACATAATATTAACCAACATACAGGTTTAAAGTGTGGCTGCCATACATACCCATAATAAAAATTTACAAAGCCAAAATGTGACACTTTAACACAATGACTTGCAATATCTCAGTCTATTAAATCTTTAAACTGTGTGTTATAAACCATCTTAATGGCCTTTACCCATTAAACTTTGTACTATAACTAAGCCATAGTATTCTTTGTTAGATAAGGGATCTGTACAGTTTTATGTGTCCTGTGTAACATACATACGTAGACACATTAAGTATATGTATGTAAAAGGTGAGAGATCCAATACAAAGCCTTTCGATAGAAGAGCAGTACAATTTAGGACAAGATTATCAGTTAACTTTATCCTACTGGGTCCTCTGCCAGGAGCTGCAGTGTCAAAGCTGTTAAAATAAGAAACCAGTAAACTAATACAGTTTATACTGAGATCAATAACATTGCATCATTTTGAGTTAATGATCAGTGGCCTACTTGCCGCGTTGTGGTTGTTACCTTTAACTGGTGCCTGGCAATTCGTCAGTGTTTAGTGTAGTTCTAATACAAGTAATGTGCAATTCTTACACACTGGATATCAACTATTAAATCAGACTTTAACATAGATGTCAGAATTTCAGAACTGTACTTTAAGACAAGACACCATTTCCAATGTTCACCTACATCAGATGCAGAAAAAGAAGTGATTTTAACATATCATGTATGTGTATATATATATATATATATATATATATATAGCCATTTTATAGTTGCTTTATATATTATATGAATGTTGAGTTTGCTGTTGACCTTTTATAACTGTTTGGTAAAATCAAGTTTGCAAAAAACTTTACTCTTTACTCTGTGTGTGAGGTGAAAGAGAAGGGGGGCATTGAGCAACGTTATTTGTTTGACTCACTCTAGACATCGCTTCTGTTGCATGGACAGAAGCACATCAGAGACTTCTGACCCACAGCTCTGATCCGTGCCATGGCCTGTCCCCTAGATGCACAGACAGTGTTGAGAACCCGGGCCAAGCATGGCCACAGCATCACAGACTGCACGTAACAAAATGCAAAAGAGCAGCTTCAGCAAAAAAAAAACAAAAAAAAACAATAATATGGATGATGATGATGATGATGATGATGATGATAGTCTCTCCTTTAATCTGCTATATAAGCGTATACCCTGAAGAGATCCTTATCACTCATGGACTAGACCTAATACACTTACAGCTTGGGAAATGATCTTGAGGTCACAGACGTTCATGTGTCTGTGTTTTTATGCTTACCTAATTTCTCTGAAAAAGTATCACATCTTTGACTCGTGCTGCAGGAGCTGCTGTGAATTAGCCTTAAATGCGCTACACCATATAATAAAATGTCATTACTTTCAAAAAACATTCATTGCAGTGATTTATGTAGTAATGCTCCTCAGAAGTCATTCTCTTCACATGGTGCAAAGAAACTAATCCATGATTCTATAACCTGTAAGCTGGCCTATGTAATGCTTTGCTATCAGGCCGTCTAAACTTCCTCCATGTAGCCCAGAATGCACAGTTTTACTAAATCTATGAAGTTGCATTATATTAGCTATATTATATTATGGAAAGTATGTTGGTTACCAATTGGATTTGCTCTAAAATGCTTCTCAAGTCTCACCTTACAATATGGGAATGATTTTACTGTCATTCGTGCTTGCTTTATTCATAGCCTTCATATCAGTACCTAGAATTACAAAACTCAGCAGTTGTGGAATAGCCTTCTGATTTCCGTTTGAGACTCAGACACATCTTTCATTCCTCCTAATTATAATTGATGGACTGTTGTTATTCATGAACATAGAGAGATACTGTGATATTTGTGCTGTTATATATAGTTTTCTTATGGTTGTATAATATGAGCTTTATTTATAGTACTCTACTGAGCTTGTAGTACCCATTAGCCTTGAGCTGGTTTTCCCTCATGAGCATTAGTGCACTGCATTTAGCTAGTCACTTGCTGTTCTTGCATGCAAAATTTTCTTTCCTCTGCAGAATTGGGGGCTTCGTTGGTAGCTAGTTGTTTCTGTTCACCATACAGTGAATGGTACATGATGGTCTTTTTTTTTTTTTGCATCTGAGGGGGTTTTCTCCTTATATTCCATGTTATTGCCAACAAGCTGCTAGTGGAACTTGTTGCTAATGTGTTTCAGTGTTGTAATGTGGTACTCCCCCAGCAACATACAGTTCACTGTTTAATTCCTGAATCTGCTATCAAGGTTGGCTAAAGCGGATGCAAGGGCAGTTAAGCGTTTTATTATAAGAGCAGGCAAACAAATCCAGAACGTGAATCAAAATCATGAACAGTACACAGGAAGAGGTCAGGCGATCAGCAAACAACAATGCCAGGGATAATCCAAAATACACAAACAAGGCAGGTAGCAAACACTGAGCATTATTTCACCCCGAACAAAGAGACACAAGGGTTTAAATACACAAATTAATCAAGGAGCAAACTGAAAACAGGTGAGAGTAATCAAGATACCCAGGGTCCTGAAGCAGGCATTGTCCAGCATGCTCACTCTTCCCACAGGAGCTGGGGAGCAGACATAGAACATACTGGCAGAAGGCAGGTGGTGGGGCGACAATGTACTTGCTGTAGTCTGGTAGCGGAGCTGAGTCTTCCGCGAGGTCATGGGGGAGCGAGGTTCTCTGCAAAGCAAGCGGACGAGGCTAGTGAGGCCGCCTCTTTGGCCTCTAGAAGGAGCTCGGTTGGGAGGCCGCCTTGTCTGACTCTGAAGTGAGTTTGGCTGAAGATGCTACCTTGCCAGCCTCTTGGGTGAGCATGGTGGGAGCCTTTGTTTCCTCTTGGTCTCTAGCCCTCCTCTCAGTGTAACAGCCCGGTTACACTGGTTACAATGGTTGGCCAACTGGGTTCAGCCGACACGTAGGTTCCTTCCCACTCCCAAAAAAGTTCTCAGGGAGAACTCACACTCAGTCCACCAGAACACTCCTCTCAGGAGGCTCACAAACTTGGGTATGCTCTCCAGATGGGTGACCTTGGGCGATCAGGTTCTGATCAGGTTCTGTCAAAATGAACCTCAGCCATTTCCTCTCTGCGGGTTTGGGGTTCAGCAGGCTTTTGAAATACAGTTGGCACTGTAGTAGGAAACCTTCCGGAGGGAATTGAGCGCTCTCGGAAGGAAGCCGGGTTTCTTGGGGGGTCCACTGGGGGACTTGCACTGAGTTGAATGCCGGCATGGTAATCCTGGCATTACGCCCCTCTCGCTTTCTTGCTGTATCCAAAGGTAGGCTGAAGTAGATGCAAGGCATAATCAGCAAAAGGCAAAAGCATAATCAGCAAAAATACAGGCAATGATCATGTGTTAAGCAAACCGCACAGAAGGGCAAATCCAAAAACCAAATAGTAAGCAAGACCAGAAAACCAGAATAAAAGTACATTGAATGAAGGTCAAGTAAACACACAACTGAGCATTACTTCGCAATGTCCATAGTCTGTTTATAGGTGCAGGTGTGATTGGGAATGGGTGGGCATGGTTAAAAGTCCAGTGATTGTGAACGTGACAGACTTTGTGTGCTTTGGGAGGTGTAGTCTGGGGCCATCACATTTGTAGACCACGGTGTGTTCTGGGAAACAGAGTTCACGGCGGATACTGAGTTGACCTGACGTGTTAATTCAGCTGAATTCCTGCTAATTTACAGTTCTTTGGAGTGGGGATTCCCATCACGCCAAACATCCATTTTTCTCTACACAAGAAAAAAAAAACATGGTCAAGCAGAAGCTGAAGATGGACACTGTCTGTGTGCTCACTGCCTTGGAATTGACCATCTCAAGGATATCCCATGTCATGACTACTCAGCAATCAGCACTCTTGGTGTTAAAGATTTAACTTAGAATTAAATCTTGCCTAAGCCCCTTAGACTAAACAGCTAAACAGTCTGACTGCACTTAGCCGTAAACAAACGCCTCAGCTGATAATATTTTTATTATTTTTTTATTTTATTAAATATTAAATAATTTCCACTTCTGCTTTTCAGGCTTTACCCTGAGTGATCGTTTCATGCTCCCAGTTGTCTGTGCACTTGAACTTTTCTGGAGTTTTGTGGGAGTCACTACATGAAAATGAGCTGTGCCATGCATGCTCTTGGTAATTTACGGCTGATTGGCATTCATCACCATGCAAGAACGAAGAAAATCAGCTTTTCTGAAACTTTTGTAAATCCGGCAGAATTTTTTTTTTTTCAGTTGGGTTTACACAAACATTTACACACAACTTTATTAAAAGATTGATAAATGGGGCTCATTGTTGGTACGCTTTATCCAGGTCTTGCACACCAACACTGCCAATTTGAACGGTAGTTACATACAGTATGTAACCACTTGGGCTCCTTGTCATTTGGCAAGAAGGTTCTAGAAAATAATTGATGTACTGTATGTTAGTGTTATTTATAATAAATTTTCTGTCATAAATCACTATGTAACTAAAAGCACAAGGTGGTTTCCAGGGGTCTTTATCAGCCCTTTTCGGTACATAGGATGTGATTTTTCAAAAAGTGGGAAAAAAACATGGATGCCTCCATGTTCATCTTTTGTTAGCAACAAGCTAGCAAGCTAACTGTGATGAGTGGTATATATTTTCCTCCTCAAAACAGAAAACTGTATAGTCAGTGTTATAGATTTAACAAGCTAATATGTCTGCATGTTTATTGATCTTAAGGAAATACTCGTATATACAGCATTTATATACAGCATACACAACTCATTTAAATGGAAAAAGTGCTACTTTGTTTACTGTTGATGCTGTGAGCAGCCATGTTGATTTGACGTCACTTGCTGAGCTCGGGGTTGAGGAGACCGTCCAAGGTTTCTGAATAGGAAGTCAGAGTTTTCTTGGGTTTTTCGTAGTCGGAGGTCGTAAATTAAGGGTTACGAGTTTTAGTCAAATGCAGCATTAGCTAGTCCAGACTACTCCTGATCATGTGAATGTAATCGCAGAAAAACTGATTAATGAGCAGCTCTCATACCACTAGTGAGCAATGACTGTCAATCATGTCAGCATGATAGACAGACATTGCTGACTATGCTTAAACAAGGAGCAGACAGGTGACACGTAATGTAAAGTGGGATGATGCAGACAATGGCTGACTTTGCCTTGCTTGAAGGTTTGGCACACTCAGCTTTGTGCAGGGAACGTGATTAGAGGGACTGCAGGGAGAGTGATGAGTGGCTTATCAGTCGGTTTTGTTTGCCTAATGCAGATTTAGCTGATCTCTTCCAGCAGTTCGCCCCACTTTTGGGGAGGCCAACACAGCAATAACATCCCCATGCATGCTCAAATCCTTTCTACTCTAGGGTATTTATTCACAGGCACATTTCAACAAGAAATTGGAGACAACTCTGGCATTTCCCAACCAACTTTGGCTGAATAATCATGTCTTACAAGCATTCATATAGCACATTACACTTACCAAATACGGCAGCGGAAAAGACAACAATAATGAGGGATTTTCATGCCATCACAGGTTTTCCACTGTAATTGGGTCAATAGATGCATTCATAGCCAAAGAAAAATGTAACTAGCAAATACTTCTCACTTTGAGAGCCCACATTTGTGTGCTACTGTCTGGCACTCCATTTTTTTATGTGTTACATTGTGCCTGTAGGTGTCTCCTTGTGCTGCTTTGTCTCTTCATAGTAATCGGGTCATAAAAAATGGTTCAAATTTGCTGATTAAAGTTGAAAAATAACTAATTTCACTTGCCTTTTATTTTTCAATGCTTTTAAAAATACATTTGTGAGGACACATTATTACCTTTCATTATTGCCTACTTCCATTTTCTAGTTTGCACAATAAAAAACAACTTCTTTGAATAGTCAGGGCTTACTGTAATGGTTATGCTTGGAGCGTTTCTGATAAGGAGACACACGCAATCCATAAGGATTCCCCCCGAGGGACAACCGAAAACCCATAATGCTTCTAGCTTCAAGAGTTTTACTAGCTTCAAGAGTTTTACTAGCTTCAAGAGCCATTTGAATGTGATGCTCACGTGTGCTGTGCTATATCAGTGTCATTTAAAAAAGGACTGTACAAATAAATAATTCACAACATACAGTAGCTAAATGAAATGAACCTTTGCTATAGATCTATGTATTTCCTATCTACCAATGGGACACAGCTGAGGACTGACATTTTGTATTAAGCTCTAATTAAAGTAAAATTCTTTCATCTTTAATAATGGAAGAGGATAATCACATAATTATGACATAACATTGGGAAACTTGGATTTTTATTTAAGGGTTGTATTGAATATTGCACTATAATAGGAGAAGTCAACACAAACCTGAAATATTAGGACACTTATTCATTATTTATATCTCACATGATAACTGACTATTAACAACTATATTTACAAAAAGCCCACACTTTTTTCAGGAGTGTTAGGTACATTGGCAAATGGTTATATCAAAAAAAAAAAAAGGAAAGACATTCTTTTATGGTGGATATCGTGATAGACAGGTTATTATAAAACAAAATACATAATTCTGCTTGTACATAATATTCATATTTTTATTATAAAAATAAACTTTGGCTCTAAGGTATATTAAGCAAGAAAAAAAAAGAGCTAACTATTACTGTAATGGAATGGCAAGAGAGAATACCTGCCAACCACAATGTCCCCATCTGGGTTCAGCAATTAAACCTACTGGAATGAATTTAGCATAGTTAAATATCACAGCAAATCACAGACTATTAGGAAATAAATAGTAAAAAAAATATCACAACACCAATATTCAGTGTAATGTGAAGCACACAAGTTCTGGATAAAATGGAATGGTCTGTATAGAAATAATACACAGGGCTGGAGTGACATCAGTCCTGAGGAACAAGCTCTTTGTGCTATAATACAACCAGGTGCCTAAGCATGTTGTTCTGCTCTCAGAGGGTACTGCATGTTGTTTTCCATGTGATATATGTATAGTCATGTCTATGTATTTGTGGGTGATATGGAGGCACTCTTCTCAACTCCAATACATTGGTGAAGCCAACAAGCAACAGGTCAGCTCTCTTGTAATCACTCCATATCCCAAAGGATCCAAAGCCCAAAGCCCAAAGCAGCAAGACATGCCAACTTCTGTAGCCAGTGGCCAAGAGACAGGTCACAGATCTGCAAACACACACACACACACACACACACACACACACACACACACACACACACACACACGCATGTCACACTCAAGCTCACTATGTCCTTGAGAAAAGTAATATACCCAAGCGAAAAGTTAAATAATTACTTATAATTACTTAAAGAATTATAGTTCATTACTATATAATGATATACACTATATGGCCAAAAGTATGTGGACACCTGACCATCACACTCATATGTGGGTCTTCCCCAAACTTTATATATAGAGCAGCAGTTTATATATACCCAGTCTCACTCTTCAGTACTGTATATTTGTATCTAAGGACCCCTGCTGTTATCATAAAGACTATGATGCTCATACTGAACATCTTTTCAACACATTTAGTACTGTTGGACTGTATAGAATTATACAATTATAGAAGAGTAATGATTTATGATCCCACTATCCAATGTCATACAGAAGAGGAAGGGTTCACTTTTGGGCTTGGGTCCTGTCAAGGTTTCTTCCTTATGCCATCTCAGGGAGTTTTTCCCTTGCCACTGTTGCTGGCTTGCTCATTAGGAATCTATATCTACATCTGGATTTCTCTAAAGCTGCTTTCTGACAATTACTTTTATTAAAAGAGCTATACAAATAGAACAGACTATTCTTGACTTATTATTATTGACTTATTATTGACTTGATTTAACCCTGTCCCTAATATTAACATTTACCTTTAGAACTTCATAGTAATTGAATCAAAATATGTTATAAATTTGCTAGTGTGTAACCTTTTTTGAAAAAAAAAAAAGATGTATTGACTTCTAATTTCAGTTCAAATAAAAGTTATTAATAGATATGTGCCATCTAGGGTATATTCCCAACTCGCCCCAATGTTCCTGGGATTCTATCATAAAAAGTAAAAATATACCATCCTTCTACTATGTGGGAGTGGTAGTTCAGGAGTTAAGGCTCTGCTCTAGTGATTAGAAAGGTGTAAGTTCAAATCCCAGTACTGCTAAAGAGAAACAGACCTCCGAGAGACGCTATTAAAAATTAAATCTAGATGCTATCAAAGCATCTACTTGGAAATGGAAAAATATCACTTCAATCTATTTGCTTTACCTATTAAGGTTCACTCATAATGCTGCAATGGCCAATCACATGACACAGCAGACACCGGTCTGAAGTTTCTCCCCACTGCTATTGGTGCCTGTCTTCTCATACCTGTACAGACAGGAGGGGATGATTTCTTAATAACTGAACAATTCACAATTTGCTTCATGTTTAATAGCCATGAGCCAATGCTATTTTTAAATGTCATAATACTGTGTATAATGCTTACTGGTTTATAATCAATTTCCTTAATTTGCTTGAATATAAAGGAAATTCGGTACACATTGCATTCAGCTGTCCACATGCTGGGACAATCTTTATCTCAGGAGTCTACAAAGCTACATAAAAATGGTATATTCCTAGGCGGACACCCAAATGCAACACAGGAGTAGTGATCACACAAGAATACCATTGAATATAACAGTATAAAGAACAGTGGTTATTACTGGCTCACGGCTATTTTTTTCATCAGCTCGAACTAATGAAGCTCAATACCCATTTAGGTTTCCTGGTTCGGAGTGGAACACATGCTTGGTCTTCTCAGTGACTGTGAGCGTAACACTGTGGCTGACCTTCGGCAGTAGGTACTGAGTCTTTGTTTCCATGGGAACAGATGGCAATGTCATATAACTGCAAGGCAGGTTGCCATTGGGTTCCAGACTGTCATGGACCAGATTGTTGTCTGTTGCTTCAGGGTAAGATGTTGAAATGACTTTAATATCAGGCAGCTGAGTCTGTGTCTGGCTCTGTTTGACTGAGGCCTCACCATGAGCAAGCTGTCGTTTCTTCATGTGGTTGATGGCCACTGTAGCATTGAAAGCTTGCTGGAATACACAAAAAGATAACTTATCACATACTCGTCCTCATCCACAACTAAGAAAAAAACAGGTCCCGACTGGAAAAAAAATCACGCAGAGGGCACATTTACGAGTGTTTGAACATTTGCAACTGAAGCTGTGTTGTGTAATCGGGCCAGAGGTCAAATGATTTACCCCAGTGAAAATAGAGCAGAGAAGGCAAACTTTAAATAGTCAGAGGCTTAAGAGACTGGGTGCCTTTACCTTCCACTTGGACTTGGCAAAGTTCTTCTGGATCTGCACACTGACGGAATGGTAGATATCATTGCTTTGGGCAGTCTTTCCAATGATCCTGAAGACAAATCCAGAAACAAATCTCTCCAAATCTCTTGCTCTATCACAGGCAGTGGCCACAATGTTAAACAAAGCCTTTTAAATCTGGCAAACATATTCTGTGACCATTAGTTTATGTATTATCCTAATGCTGTTTAAGCAAACAAATATGCAAAGAAACTATTATTAGAATCCTAAACCAGGTGGACAAATCACAGATATGGCGGCTTAATTAGCATGCAGTGATGACAGATGATCTTTTAAGAACCAGGAACATGCAGATATGAAGAAACACTGATGAAATAGGAAAATAAAGTGTGATGTAAAGCTGTCATATCCTGCTCAGTATGCACAGTATGCACAATAAGAGGATTTAGGATAAGATAAACATTTAGGATAAGATAAACTTTTATTAATCCTAAATTACAGAAATGAAACATATCGAGAGAAAACACGGTAGCCAGACCAGAATATTTTTACTTGCGATGTGAGGAAAGAACACCACAAGCTCCTAGCCAAAGCATTCGCCAGTGACTTGCTTTAACTAGCTAACTAGCTGGTTACACGATATCACATTATCTTATAGCACCACTTTTTTAGTCTATTCAGTTTGGTTGCCAGGCAACAAAAACATGGGACTGGGCAGCACACCGGAGCTTCCACTTGCCTTGTGGGTCAGCTTATCATTTATCCACCCCTGCTAATATTTATCAACAGAGAACTAGGCATTAGCTATAAAAAATGTCGAGGACTCTTACTAGAACATTGCTCATTTTAAGAAAAAATTCCAAAGGCTAAAATGGAAAATGAACAGTTTGTGGGCAAGGTATTCATGCTACAGTTATGTTATGGCTAGTAAATGTTGTTCTCTTTTTTAGCAACTCTTTGGTAGAGTTACTAAAACAGATACTAAAAAGTATCTGCTTCCACTGTTCCAAATATTCTCATAACTTTTCTTGATTCTTCATTCTAATACATATTTAAGCAATATCACACAAACAAGTGTGCTATTGTACTGAATATCAGCACGGTTGTGATCACGTGGCAGAATCACAGCCGTGCTGATATTTAGTGCAACAGCATGACTGGGAGTGTAATACTGCTTTTATGCAACAGCTCTATAAACAAGAAATTACTATTGCATAAATAACATTTCAGCCACAATATGGCCAAATATTTCATTTATTTTTGCTCCATCAATGAAAATAGCTCCCAAAGAAGCTGGATAGATTGTTGTGTGTTGCCATGCAATGCACAGCCTGACTGACAGCCCGTAGTAAATGTAGTAACGGTTCCAGTGAAATGAACTATTGCTAGAATTGTAAGTCAAATTAGTGGACTGGAACTAACTGAACTAACATAATTTTCTATTAAACACTCATATCTTACCAGGGATGTCTAAGAGCTTGCTCTGTTGTGTAGCGCAAATTAGGATTCTTCTGCATCATGTTGCGGATGAAATCCTTTGCTGAAAATACAGTAAACACACAGAATGTTAAATATACCCATATATGTATAAATAAATATATGCAGTTTTGTTGTGATTAAAAAGGTATTCACCAGATTCTGAGATGTCATCCCAGAAGGGAGAGTCAAACTCATACTGGGCTTTCATGATCTTCGAGAAAAGACGAGTCTCAGATTCCTCGTAAAAGGGAGGATATCCACAGAGACTGCAGAGACACATCATTGAACAAGATCATTATCTATTTATTATTTAACATATATTAATATGAAACAGCTATTTTCCTGTAATACTCTCAGTTTATTTCATATGCTTCCTTTTTAGGACAAGTGTACAGTAGTGTATGTCTGTGTATTGTGTGTTGAACTGTTAGCAGTTCCTCCACTAGGGGGAATTCTTTCACATGCTACGTTATACAGCAACAACCTCACCGCAGTGGTAAGCAGAGCTTAACCTGGCTAGAGTTCAATGGCATGGAGAAAACAGCTTGTTACTCACACTGTATAACGGTCATGATCTAAACTCTTAACAAGTCAGGGATCTTCATTTCTATCGGACATTGTATCATCATCCTACTGTAATAGGTTTAGTTAAAGTCTTACATCCCATGTGTGATATATAAGCTATTGTGGTTTACATTGTAGATTTAACAGTAAAAAATAGTATCAATGAGAGTAACAGTAATAGCAAGAGTATAAGATAGACTTCTTACAGTATGTAGGTAATAACTCCAATAGACCAGCAGTCCACTGCTTTACTGTAGGGCTTCTGAGCTAATACCTCTGGAGCTAGAGGCAAGAAAAACAATTCATATTCAATACAATCTTTACACAGTACTTTCACTTTTGTCTTTTTTTTTTTTTTTTTTTTTAAACTTCATATGGCCTACTTACCCACATAGCCTGGGGTACCACAGGCTGTGGACATGATGCCCTTGTCCTCCATCTTTGAAAGTCCAAAATCGCTGATCATTATCTTGGACTTCTCATCTGGACTGTAGTACAACAAGTTCTCAGGCTTTGGAGGAAAAATAGATATTGTGCTTTACAGCAGGAAATTTGAATCAGACTTGATTCAAAGCTTAGATGAATTTATTAGTGACATTGTGTGTGTGCCTGTACACATACCTTGAGATCGCGATGTACTATGCCATTCTTATGCAGGTAGTTAACTCCCTCGAGTACCTGCCTTATCACTAAGCTGGCATCCTTCTCCGAGTACACTCCCCGGTCCAGGATCCGATCAAACAGTTCACCACCTGAAACACTGCCAAAATAAGAAGACAAAAAAAAAATCAGACGATAGCTGCTGCACGTATAAATACACAGCATATAGACGGAAGGTATGGGCTGGGATGGGCAGTACTTTTCATACATGCTATATTCTTATTTGTATTTGAGGATCATAGAAAAAAAAAACATATATACAGTATATATTTTATCTGTATTATCTATTTTTTTGTTGTTGTATTTTCTAAAATACAGAAAACGCTTTGTGTGGCGATTCGTAAAAACTGATTCTCATGCAGTTCTGGTGGATTTTTTTAGCAGATATTTTAGAAATTATTTGTAGTACAAAAACTTATAAAGCATTAGCACATTGTGTTTGTGAGCCGGTCATGAACAGTGCAATGGACAGTGCTCCCAAACCCTTGGACTCATCAGTCAGGAAAAAGACAACTGACTGGTTGTTTAGTAATTGTTTAAAATATTCCCTTTATTATTCATCAGTTGTTTTGCTAGCTAGTGATCTGGATACTAGCTATTAGGAAAACCTGCTGTTGTGTGGCCTGGTTGAGCTCTTAATAAAAAAGAGGAGAAAAATATAGCAGTAGGATAACCTTTGTGCTACAGAAATACTTTTGAAACCAAAAAGTCTTGATTGAATCTTTATGCTTTAGTGCAGACTGATGCGGTTTCTGAAGGATACCTTAGTGTTAGCGTTAGCTAGTTATCATCCACTGGAACAATAACATTACCGTTTTCAAGTGAGCTGGCAGTATCTCACATCAATACAAAATACAGCATTTTAATGTGATCTATTTTCCAGTTGCAATATTTTGTAGTTAATACATTTACATTTAGTTAATACATGATTATTTATACATCTGATGTATTTCTGCCCATTTTTGCCCTGAGTGTAGGCAAACAGATATTACTTACAGCTGCATGACAAGATAGTAATGAGTGCGACTTTCGTAGAGATCTTCCAGCCCCACAACATTCTCATGTTTAATCCTAAAAACAAATTGTCAAACAAATGGGTCATTTTGTGAATTACTGATTTTTTGTTTGTGTACATATATATATATATATATATACACTGCCCTCCAAAAGTTTGGAAACGCCTGAACAAAATAGGGTTTTTGGGCAATATCAGCATAAATCCTCTTTAGTTAGTGACCATTTTGAATTGATAATAAGGGACAACACAAACTATGAAAACATATTTTATTAAATAAAAAGTTTATGAACATAAACATGAACATAACATAGAAAAATACTCAAATT
>CM040990.1:17416711-17430638 GCA_022985145.1 Pangasius djambal
TCCAGGAGGCTTGGAGTAATATATCAAGTCAATGTTTGAATAAACTGACTGCTCGGATGCCTAGTGTTGTCCCTTATTATCAATGCAAAATGGTCACTAACTAAAGAGGATTTATGCTGATATTGCCCAAAAACCCTATTTTGTTCAGGCGTTTCCAAACTTTTGGAGGGCAGTGTATATATATATATATATATATAAAATATTAATTTTTTCATTGTACCTCCTTAACACAGCAATCTCATTCTCCAAGTTGATGTCCCTTTTGTTCTTTTTCTTCACACACTTAATGGCAAAGAGCTTTCCTGTTTTCCTCTCCTTCACCATGAACACCTCAGAGAATGCTCCCCTAAGAGACAGAGAGAGGTAGAGATACGCACAGGAAGAGGAAGTTGGGTGAGGCTGTTCACTTATTAAGATTTAACACTTAACTACTGCTGTGAGGAGGAGAAGCAGACTGATATACTTTTTTTCTTTTTCACAAAAAAGTGATACATTCTCTATTTTCGATGAGAATGTGCATATGACCTTTTAAAGCCCTTCATCTCTGGCACTTCAATCATCTATTTCATAATATCTAAAGCCGTTTGTGCCAGGATTTGGAGGAGGTAAAAAAAAATAGCCAAGTGATTATCTTCTGCCCCCGTCCTCACACTATTTCATCTGTGAAAAGATCTGCCTGTTATCAGTATCAAAAGTTGAATTTTATGAATGAATTTTGTGCTCCATTAATCAAAATCAGAACTCTGATGATTGAAGGAAATCAGGAGCCAACAGCTTATTTTGTTTCTTTTCAAAAACGTTCTTTTCTGGGATGATGACAGCATAAGAAGCCATAGCAATAGCTTAATTTATTGTGCTTTGTGCCTTCCACACTGTCTAAAGCTGTAACCTGGAATACATGTCCTGGCTGGGGATTAAGCCTCAAAATCCCCTATGCAGCGGAAATAGTAACAGCTCAGGTATCCAGGTGTGGTGCTTCAAACAGGTCACTGAGCTCTCCATGAAAGGATCAAACCCTTCTTGTTTAACTGTTTGAGAAATCCACACCTGATATTCAAACATTTCTGGTAGTGTTTTATACTTACACAAACAGATCGGATTCATTTCTTTCATTGTGGTTCAGTAATTCATTCATATACAGTATATATAAACCTGCTTTATCCGTATTCCCTTTCATGTAATATTCAGATAAAACACATTCTCAAGGGTAAAAACTATTTTACTCTGAGCTTTGTAGCAGGACACCCACGTGCAATGCCCTGTCTCACACTATCGCCCGCCCCCACAAACACAGATATTCATGAAGAACATGGAGTATCACAGAATTGCTTTTAATTGCCGCCTCCAAGCTTCTCTGAGGCCAGCACACTCCCTCTTCTGCCTCTGCAATTTTATCTCTGAATATAAATGCTATGAAACAGATTTTTGAGCCAGGCTTCGCTTTAGTCAGTAATTATAGTGGTATAATTATAAGTGTTCTTGGAATTTATACGATTGATTTAATGACTCTTTATAGGTAAAAGATTTCAGCACCAAGACAGATTAATACGTGCAAAGACTTGACCAGTAATTACGCACAATGCTCAGGTCTTATAAGGGAGAACCTATGATGACAGAACATCTCAGTCGCAACCATTAATTGGTTGCAATTTCATGCATGGCATTTTGCAGTGGCACATTCCCTCCCTTGTAAGTTCTGCTGAGGGATATTGGGATTTGGTTCAGGTTGTTTTTCTCACAGGAAACGAGTGGGTCATCTCCCCAAGGCAAAGCTTTTCTCACTGGTCCCACTGCCTTCATTTTTATAGCTCACAGCATGGACACCAGGGATGGCTGCAATGGACGCAAATGCTGCTAAGGAAAATGATGCTTTGAATTTCAGAACTTTTATTAAGCTTCCATTATCAAGACAGTAGTTCTGGGTCACATGTCCTATGAAAAAATACCAATTAAATGTTGCCCCCCCCCCCCCCCCCCCCATCCTGATTCCTGAGTGTTAAATAAGCACAGCTTATCACAGCCTTCCATATCTCACAGCTTGTCTCTGAGAATAGAGTGAAATGTAGAGGGTGTTAAAAACAACTGCTGTTTCTTTCCATGCCAAACATAGAGAAGGATAATTATTATTCTAAGGAGAAAGCTAGTGATTTATTACCTTTTTACAAAAAATTAAAAGAACATATACACAACCACTCATGGAGGGGCCCTGGAGGACTAGTGGTTAGGGCACGGCGCTCTCACCGCAGAGGCCCAGGTTCAGTTCCTGGCCAGGGAACCAACCCCAGCCACTGGAGATGCACAAGACAGCGTACTCCCAGTGCTGGTCTCAGGGCCAGATGAAAAATTATGGAGATTCCTTGTTGATATGAGCAAAATGGCCAGATTGGTTCAAGCTGCCAGGAAGGGTCTAATAACTCAAATAATCACTCTTTAAAACCGTGGTGAGCAGAAAAGCATCTCAGCATGCACAAAATATCAAACCTTGATGGGCTACAACAGCAGAAGACCACATTAGGTTCCACTCCTGTCAGCCAATAACTGGAATCTGAGGCTATCATGGGCACAGGTTCACCCATACTGAAGATTAGAGGAAAAAAATGGAAATGGAAAGTCTTCAACTGTCCAGTTCCAGAATCTGTGCCCCAATAGCCTCAGATGCTTTTTTTTCTGAATGAAAGACTAATCTTCAAATGCCTGTGCAAGCTGAAGATATAGACCTTCCTGCAACTTGCCTTGATTATATGTACAATATAATCACTAATCTACTGACATTAGTGAAGTGACATGTAGCCAACTACGGTGACCCATACTCGGGTCACAGGTCTCACCTCAGTCGTGGTATTGAGGGTGGAGGGGAGCGCTGGTCATTCACTCCCCCCACCTACAATCCCTGCCGGGCCTGAGATTCAAACCCATGACCTTCAGGTTCACCTTCAGGTTACAAGTCTGACTCCCTAACCAGTAGGCCACAACTGCCCCCATACTGATATTGTTTTCTAATACAGATGGAAAAAAGTAATAATACCACCTGTATTATTGTTCGGGTAATAATTATTAAAATACTTTACTCACGATCCGAGCACCTCTATGAAGTCGAACACTTCTTGAATGTTGTCCGTGCTCTTCTTCCAATCATAGTCGGCCTCTTTGCGACCCATTTCAGTGCAAGCGTCTCCAGGGATTTCTACAACACATGAAATAGGACTCAGAGATCAATGCTAACCTAGTTTTCTAAAGGCTAACTTATCCTGTTTGAGAAGATAAACACAAGTCACAGATTGAGAGCCCCAGAATTATGCATAGATAGATAGGATCGATAGGCTTTTATTGTCATTGTAACATGCCACATGTACAACGAAATTAAATTGTCATACATACATTCAACCTTCAACCATATAAAAGAAAATACAAGTAGCATAAAAAGATAAAAGAAATACTGTACTAAAATAAGTTAAAACAAGTTAAAAACAACCTAACCCACCCTCATACATACTTCCCACCTATTGCACATTCCCGTGTAAGCAGCGTTTTATTGAGTGTAGTTATGGTTGTAGGGTAAAAACTATTTTTCAGTCTGTTTGTCCTTGCTCTGATTGTTCTGTATCGCCGTCCTGATGGTAACAGTTCAAACAGAGAGTGCCCGGGGTGTGATGTGTCCTTGAGGATGTACTGGCCCTTCTTGAGACAGTGGGAACTGTGTAGTTCTTCCAGTGTTAAGAGAGGGCAGCCGACGATCTTCTGGGCCGAGTTTATGACCCTCTGGAGCGCTTTGTTGGGATGGGAAACAACTCCTAATATTCCACGAACTGTACATTTGCACTATGTACAGTATGTTTAATTTAAATGTTAAATACTTTAGTCTTAATCTTAAATAACGTTTTCCTCTGTAACCTCTCAAGGTACATTTATGCAGGAGTGAGGAAAATCCACAGTCAAAGGAAGCGATCAGTGTTGGAGGGCTGCTCATGCTGATCGGCCAGCTGTCATCTGTAAGACTCTGGCACTTATTCATCAAATAGAAATCCAGATGTACAGATTTGAGCCCACAGAATGAAGTATGAACAAATCTGAATCAGATTTATGAAAATGTTGTACAGCGTCGGAACAAGCCGTGATTTGCTTGCAATTATGAATAAGCTTTAGCTCTCTTCTAAGGTAGTCTCTTATTTACATGTCATATGAATATGCTACGCCCCGATTTACCCACATATATCTATTTTTTAACTGAAACACACCCTATAGAGTTAAATAATGGTTAAATCAGCTATATGAATGAGGTAGATAATGCAGGAACTTGTATTTTATTTAGCACACCTATTTCTTTGAGCTTGGCACAAAAGATGGAAGAGACAGTATAAAGTGCAGGGAAAATAAAATCCTCACGGATGGAAATGGGTTAGCCTATCAACACTTGAAAGCACTGGAAAGGATTAGAAGTCAATCAGCAAGCCTAGTCTGTCTTTAAGACTTGGCCTCTTTCCTCTTATATAACAGAGTAAAGAATCTTGATTCACTTAACCCCAAAGGAATTAACCCGCACAGTTCAAGAGGTCAAACCTAGGCCATCAAAGACAAATAGCTACTGCACCATAACAGTATACAGGACACTACAGGGACGGAATATTGTGCAAATATCATTCTATAACACCTCAGTTCATTTTTTCAGTCAGTAGATAAAAGAATAGACTAGAACTGGGTAACCTTAAGACAAGAAGAACATCCTATTAGGCATCACTATTTGGGCATTTCTACACACTGTGAGCTAAACAAAGTTAAGCCTAATCTAACACTGCATATTTTTTTTCTTTTAATCTTTTTATTTGCTTTAGGACGTGCTATGTAAATTAAAATGAAGGCACACAACCTACTTCAAAATCACAAATATACACTTTTACATGCCTTTGTTCTTAAGGGACAATATGACACTGCACAATATGACACCCATGTAGATATAACGTTTGACCTGCTCCTGAAATCGAATATGTATCCGTTATCTATTCTCTCTATATTCTCTCATCTTGGAAGGCACGACTGGTACATCACTGTAAAAGCAATCAGTTACTGTAGCCTCCAACATACCACTCACTGTATCACTTTACTCACAGATAAGCTCATTCTCTACAATGTACAGTTTACCCCCCCCCCCCCACACACACACACACACATTCTTTTCTAATTGAAAATCTTCATTTGAAAATGATATTATTGTCAACAACTTGAGTGAAAAGTAGAGTCTGAATGAAAATTAAATTAATTTCAGAGTTTCTTAGTATTTGGTTTGTCTCCTTTTTTTTTTTTTTTTTTGCTTTAATGACACTGTGTACTCGAGCTGGCGTGGACTCCCCAAGTTTGTGCAAAACCTTGATCTATTTTAGATCAAATCCTTCAGAGTGTCGTCTGAACACATGCTTTAATAGAGATTAGGCATGAGGAAAATCTGACCTTTTGTACAAAGCAGTTAATAAATTTGCTTATATTTATATATATTTATATAGAAACAGTGCAGGATGTTGAATATTAAATATTCAAGATATTGAACATTTACACATTTCAAAATTCTGAAACCTACTGTTTATTTCCTATTTAAAAAAAAGTCCCAGAATTTCAGTGTGTGTGTGTGTGTGTGTGTGTGTGTGTGTGTGTGTATATATATATATATATATATATATGTGTGTGTGTGTGTGTGTGTGTGTGTGTGTGTGTATGTATGTATGTATGTATATACACATACATACATACATACATACATACATACATACATACATACACACACACACAGTACATACATACACACACACACACAGTACATACATACATACATACACACAAATTAAACAATTTATTTGTAATTTAATTAGCTAGTATCTATCTCTCCCCCTTCATTACAGATTGAAGAGGACCACTATCCATGGCATTAAAATATAGTTAAGTGAATATAATAGTTTACACAGAGATGATTGCATGCTTAAATTACACTCACTGGAAGATTTTTTTATTTCGTCGACCTTACCTTCAGGTATGTGCGAGCTCCAGGTGTTAGCGCAGTTTAGTATGGGTGGACAGGGACAGCAGGGACAGCAGGGACGGAGGACAGCGCGAGAAACCCGGAGCAACTGATGCACTGGTCTCAGCGACACGAACATGAGACACGCAGCCGCGTGCACTCAGAGCGCATGACCGTGCATACAGCACAGCAGAGAGACGCGCGCGCGCTTCCCCACAGATTCCCCTGTTACGTGCCCGAGCGAAAACGCTATCACGGTAAAGCAGGGATCGTACACGCGCGCGTATTGTTAGCGTTAAAAAAAAAAGGGGGGACGCTTTTACTCTGGCATGCAGCAGCTCGCGCGAGTCCCACTGCTTTATGAATGAAGCAGAAAGAAGCTTATGCGCAGCTTTAACTTACCTAGAGCCGAGGAGGGGTATGAGATGCTCCGCTCTGACTCTCCTGTCAACAGCTTTGGACAGATTGTCTCGCTGGGAGGCAGGGACATAAGCGAGGATAGAGACTGACAGGGGAGGAGTGGTGGGGAAAAGTGCATCACTCTCTCAGGTGTGTGCTCACACCATCATAGACCTGTCAGTGTTAAGGGGCTGTAAGACTTAAGGGGCTGTATTTTGCATGACACTTTCATGCAATTCATGAGTGTGAACTTCAGAATTAATAACAGGCTTTGCTGTTCCTTGTGTCAATTCTTAATTTCATTCATTGTGAATTGATAACTTCATTATCCTGATCAGGTTATGGTGGATCCGGGACCTATCCCGGGAACCTTGGCTAGAGGCAGGAGTACACCCTGAATAGGATGCCAATCCGCTGCAGGGCACCATGCACACAAATTCATACTCATTAAAACCAATTTAGAGTAACCAATACACCTGCATGCATGTTTTTGGGGGTTAGAAACCGGAGAACTGGGAGGAAACCTAGATGGACAGGAGTAGAACATTTACTCCTCCAATGCTCAGTATAGATTCAGGGACCCTGGAGCTATGAGGTAACAGTGGTACTCACTGCACCACCCTGCTGCCCAGTGATGCCGAGTGTTCGTTGTGATGCTCAGTCTACCTTTTAACAGTGACCTTTGTGTTATAATATTCATTCATTCATTCGTTTTCATCAACTGATTTATCCTGGTCAGCATCGTAGTGGATCTGGAGCCTGTCCCCAGGAACACTGGACGTGAGGCAGAAATTCACCCAGCAAAGCAAAAAGCATCTCAGCAGGATCTCAGTGGGATTTCCCATGCAAACATCCACATCCTGGAGAAGCAGAGTCTCTAATGAGGTTATTGTAGGAGTAAATGCATAAACCCATGTGAACACGTTAATTACAAATGTGTATGTTTGATGTTGTCAAGGAAGGGAGATCGGAAACTAAATATGGAGTTCTCTAGATAGTTCTGTGTTAGCAATGTGAATAGAGATGGTTGTTGATGTTCCATGCGGGCTTGAAAATACACTCACCTCTTTAAATTTGCATGGATGAATGTGCAACTTTCTTCATTACACACTTGGAGAATCAGGAAGAAATGGTTGAAATGCGATAACTATTTTTGACGATTGAAATCGTAAAGCACATCGAAGCAAATTGAAATGAAGATCTTGTTCACATCACACAGCAGTGTAACAGAGCACTGTCTGCCCTCTTCTGCACAGAGGAGATCACAGACACCCATGATTGGCTAGTTTTGTTGAGATTGACAGAGGAGAAAGTATGCCATCCCACCCAGGAAGCATGGCTAGTTTTGCTTCCTTGGCTCCTGGCCACTCATGGTGAGGACATTGCCAGGATTTGATTTGATTTGATCTTGCAACCTACCTATGCAAGGGCAAACACTTTTCTGTTGCACCACTTGGGAGCTGATTGACATTTTATAATTATAGAATTCTGCTGTAATGGAACCACTTCCGTAACTTCCTGTAACTTTTGTTTTTACAAAGATCATAACTCCACTTTCTACTTGCTTTTCTTGCAGACCACTAGGGCAATTTTGGTTCTTGTAGATTTTTTCCCTTTGCCCATTTCCTTGCTCAGTACCAACAGGAAGGTTGTTACTCTGTGACCATGACTATGAATGTGTCCCCACATGGGTAACCCATAAAAGGTCCTCACTATATCATGCTTATTTTCTTGCCATTTGCCAACTTGTCAATCAGTTGCGGAAGTGCATTCAAGATGCAAGGTGCACTGACACACAACTTGGGTGATGGTAATTTTAGTGTTTTAACATGTTACTGTTGGTGTCAAGGATGAATAAGAACAGGCATGTGTCCCGTTGTTTGTGTCATAAATGAATTAGGAATTCATAACTAATTGTGAATTGTTGAAATTCACCGACCTTCTGCACAAAGCAGACAGGCAATTACAGTCTGCTGATTATTCATTAGCCTTCCGCTGCTGCTGTGTGGTCGCAGCAGGGAGTGAAGCGAACAGCAGACATGGCTGTAGAGCCCTCTAGAAAGAAAAAAGTAAGCAAGTCTTTGGTGTGTTGTCACAGCAGGAGCAAAAATAAGCAGAAGACTCAGCTGCTCAGCCCCCAAGAACAGGACGTGTGAGTGCCTTTACAATGTTGGAATGAAGAGAAGTTGGCAGCGGGCATGAGACACATGCAAAAGCTGTTAGCAATGCAACAGAGCAACGAAGTGTAGAATTCAGAGGTGGTTAGTACAGCTGCCTCGCATACAGATGGCCTCGGATGTATTCTCAGTAGCTGCTTCTCATTCTCTAAACACTTGAATAATGAGCCCGCACTGGCATAGAGTGCTGATAGCATGCCATCAGAGTGTAAAGCAGGAGTGAGGCTCACAAGCAGCGGCAAATGCAGGCTCATATTAAGTTTGCCCTAGTGAAACTGAAGCTGTATCTTCTGCGCAGCATAGCTGATCAATTGTTTAATCCTAGAGTGACAATAATGCTTCTGGTTCAGAGACCAGTGGTCTCATTAGTGGTCCAGGCCCTGTGATCAGCATGCAGCCAAACATAACCTGGCACGATGGCTTGAAAAATGTGTGGCACTATGGGGAATGTGGGTTGCACCTGTTATACCTGGGTTGCACACTTGCACCTGACCCTTAATGAAACAATGACCACAGCTGCAGATCCCACTCGCAGCACTACCCATGCAATGTGACACAGCAGTGAATTGGTGGAAGACTGCTAAAAAAACACATTGAACCTGAATGAGACTTCACTGTATTCGGAGACTTCACTGTAACTGAGTTTCACCTCACTGGCTTGCTCATAAAGGCTGAGTTGTGTGCAAACAAAACACATTTAGCCAACAAACAAAACACAAACACATGTAGCACTTACCATAACTCACCAACAAATCTGAAGCCAGGACTATCTGAGTCCATGTATCACTTTCCCATTATGTAACACTACCTATGAATGTAGGAAGAGATTCTCTGGAAGTTGTCTGGCGGTGATTTGATAGGCACGAGTAATGAAAGACTACTTGTAAAAAAAAAAAAAATGAAAAACCAGATGTCTTATTTGATGCTAATGCACTGTTTGTTTCTCTCTCAAGTGAACTCTTAAATATTTTTAATATAATGTAGACACAAAGACATTTTAGTGCAAACCTTACCAGATCACATTTAACAAAGCCAAAACCACAAGAAACCATAAATGCATCTGTGCCTGAATCTCGAATGTCTTTGAGATTCAGCCAAGATCCAGCTAAATAGCAATATGAAAATATTGCCTTTCAAACAGATACTATCCTTCTACTGAAGATTTTTGTGCTGCTGGAGACAGTAATCAGGATGTCTATTCAACTGCATTTGACCAATCATTGGTCTACACTAATTGTATCTCCACAATTGTATATCCTTCTCAGCTGGAATAGTACCTTGGCAAGAAGGGTGACCAAATTCAGCAGACATTACTTACTTAGGTATGCAGCCATGGAAATAGCAACCACATGGGGGATATGGGTAATTTGCCAAGCTGAGCCATGCCACACCACCCAGTGGAAAAGTGCTAAGTGTGTGCAAGTTGTCTTAGAGTGTCTGCAACACCAGGGTCTGTGCATGCTCCTTTATCTGGCTGGTTGGCTTCTGTGTTGAGCCAGAAAAATGAGCTGTTGTGTCAACACTAGTATTGAATTCAGTTATGAAAAGCACTCCTTTGCAGACTGTTCAATGGCATGAGGCTTGACTTGTGTGCCATGAGAGCCTTCTTGACAGAAGACAGAGCCATCTGCCTTTTATTTGTCTATTATGTGCAACTCCAGTAGTGAAGCTGGGTATGTTGCACTTAGTACCTATCAGCCATATCACAAAGTTGGTTTGTTTCCTCCCTACAAAGTGGGAAACTATAAAGACAAATACCTGCCACCAAGGCTGGAGGGGTGTGAGGGGAAGACCTGAACATAACAACATCACAATGAAATCTGGGAGGCTAATGCTGCAACATTTTCAGGAAACCTTACCAGATCACCTCACTAGATCACCAGATCATTCAGGAACTTCTAATGGGGTCACATATACAAGCATGGATGGACATCAAGCACCGAGGTGCTAAAAAATTGCATGCAATATTGAGGTCAGGCAAGCAAGATCTGTAACACCTGTCAGATGAACAACTGTCTTAAGCGCTGCTGACAGATATAATAAATATATATATATATATAAATAAATATTTTCATTTTAAATAAAGTATGGTATCAGCATTATTTATGAGTGCTGTCTGTAATTGTTTGCTGCATTCCTGTATCAGTACTTGTTATGAACCCTCATGACAACTTTGATATATGGCCTCCACATGTTCAAAAGGAAACTGTTCTGGTGGCCTGGAATGAAAAGAAGTAGAACGAAGGGTTATCATGTTTCTATGACAAAGCAGAGGACCTCCAGGTCGCCTGGGACACTCAGCGGGATAATATTGGCCAGAGAATGAGTGGGATGTAGCGGTCATGGTTACAAGGTGACGACTTTGGTATTGGTACTTGGCAAGGAAACAAGTTTGCAAGAATACAAGATCTTTTTTTTTTTTTTTTTTTTTAACCATGTAACAAAATATTTTCATGTGGGATATTAGAAGTTATGGGTCTCTCTGCTGATATAACTTAAAAAATCATTCAGGGGTGTAATTTCTTTTACTAATTGTTTACAAGAACATTCATTCATTCATTCATTCATTCATTTGGTTCCTTGAACTTCGGTTACTCTCAGAATCAAAAACAATGCATAGGAATGGAGCATATGCCACTGATCTAGAAGATTAATCAGTCTTGTACTACGTTAATAATGCCTTACATAACTGACACGTAAAGGGTGGGTGGAAGAGGCAGTGCTGCATAATCCTTTATTCAGAGCGACTTACAGAAGCGCTTTCTAGTCTCTATCAAAATACACATCCTCATGCTAACTCACTAAGTCAGGGGCTAAGAACACCATCAGTCTAAAAATCCTGTTGGGGAGGTTAGTACAGTATGAAAAGAAAACACGAGACACAGAACTTTTTTTTAATAGACAAGCACAATAAATAAACAAAAAGTAGTAGTAGAGTAGAGTAGAGTAGTGCCTGAGGCTCGGAGGAAGCACTGTGCAGAGAGTGCTGTGATAAGAGCTTTAAGGTAGGTGGGTGCTGGTCCATTTTTGGCATTGTAGGCATGCATCTGTGTTTTAAATCTGATGTGGGCAGCTACAGGAAGCCAGTGGTGGGAGCATAACAATGGGATGGTTTGGGAAGGTTGAAAACAAGTTGTGAAGCTGCATTCTGGATCAGTTGCAGGGGTCGGATGGCATACAGGGGCAACCTTCTGCTGTTTTAAAGGAGAACCCTGCATGACCGAGTCAGTTTAGCGATGCGAGGCGAGAAGAGTGGTTGGTTGTCCAGGACTACCCCAAGGTTCTAGGCAGTGTCAGATGGTGAGATTGTGAGTTGGCCAGGCAGATCACAAGACCTTGACATTGGGATGCCTTTCCAGAGATGTACAGCAGCTGAGTTTTGCTGGGATATAGTCTCAGTTAATGAGCTGCCATCTATGATGAGATGTCTGCTAGATATGCCGAGATTCATGCAGGACCAAGTCTGAGGGAAGAATAGAAAGGGTTGAGATCAAAGGAGAGTGGCCAGACTTGTTCAAGCTGACAGAAAGGCTATGGTAACTCCAACAGCCACTCTTCACAACCGTGGCGAGCAGAAAGGCATCTCAGAACACAATACGTCTGACCTTGAAGTGGCCGGGTTACAACAGCCGAAGACAGACCACACTGGGTTGCATTCTTGTCATCCAAGAACAGGAATCTGAGGCTACAGTGGGGACAGGGTCACAGAAACTGGGTAGTTGAAGATTGGGGGAAAAAATTGCCTTATTAGTACAAACGTATTAAGAAATATTAATGAATAATTACTAAGCATTTTCCCAAGATCTGCAAGAAACAGTTGCATTTCTCAAAGTGCACAGATAACGATTACATAAAATGAGAACTTCAAATACAGTTTCAGTGTATGAATGAATTCAAAATAGAGCGTGATTCAAAAAAACCTGTAAAACTGCAGAAAGCGTAGGAAGCAGGAAATAAAGGCCTGCTGAATCCTCACACCAACCTGCGTTCCAGTTTTTCCACCACATGCCAGTGTTACATTCTCTGATTACAATGCCCTATTTCATATTAATACAGACTCATCGCGATTTAGTCTTGGTGAGACATTAATTAGCAGAGCAATAAGACTGTGATCTACTGTGCTAATATTTCAGCATGGATTCTGTGATGCAAAATGCACCGCATCGATACAGATGATAAATATCATAGTTTTACATGCTGTGAAATGTGTCCCCCCCTACACTTCATTATAGCTGAGCATTATGGCTCTGCAGTTAAACAGAACATGCTACTAATAAGTCACCCATTGTGCAGGTTCACTGTGATTTGCAGAGCTCCCACATGGTCCTACTTTGTTTTGTTCAGTCTCAATTACAGTAGGTGATTAGTGATTTTTGGGGTCCCTCATACATGCAAAGACACACTGCTGCTCTTCTGTAACCATGTAATATTGCGAGAATGAAGTGCAGGGGGTGGAGGGGGGACTAATTCAAGTACTAGGAGTTAATGGATGGTGAATGGTGAAACTAAGGATATTAAAGAAAATAATAAATCAAAAATAGCAAGGAACTGATATCAATCATGTCAGTCAAACGTGCCATGTTTCATTAATACAAATCATAATGTTTACAGGAATTAATATTTTTTATATTTTATATAAAGGGACTCTTTAGATCCCATTTTTTAAAGGTGAATAATTAGCTCTGTATCTATTACCCATATATACCTGCTTCCTCTAAATCTAACCTGTACAGAGTGCACGCGCACACACACACACACACACACACACACACACACACACACATTTGCTTTCTATTGCTAATTTATGAGAACCAAACCATTTTAAAAGATAAATGTAGATGTCGAAGAAGCATCAGGATTATTATTCTTATGAATATGGTCCTGATTAATCATCTTTCATCTAGTAATCAGCTAAAGTGTTGGGTCATTTCTCTTACGTTTGACTTACATAAACACTGTAAGACTGATTTAAAGTAACAACATGCGGTTGGGAGATGAATCAGTTCCCTAAGACCTTACATAAACAGCACGCCAAATCTCTGACATTCCACCTAGTGGAGAATACAGAGGCTTAGAGTGATTAGTGATGTGTAGCTCACTAGCACATCGGCTCTTTTATGTGAACATTGAGATAGATATATGAGCTTTTATATATATATATATATATATATATATATATATATATATATATATATATATTCAATTCAATTCAATTCAGTTTATTTGTATAGCGCTTTTTACAATGTCATTGTCTCAAAGCAGCTTTACACAAACAAAAAAGTAAGATGAAGTGTGAGAGTGTGTCTGAAGAGCAAGCCGAGGCGACGGTGGCAAGGAAAAACTCCCT
>CM040990.1:17430738-17508870 GCA_022985145.1 Pangasius djambal
GGAGACTGGCTAAACATAGCGCACTCAGCGCACTGAATAAGCTGGCTAGACATACTCACGTACCGTATTAGTGGTGGAAAAAGGTTTGGCGTTCTGGGAATTGATGGTCCCGAAGGTGAAGACAAGATTTAGTCGGAGATTTGTTGATATTGTAGACGGTGTGGATGGCCTCCGCTCGGCAAGAAACTCCCGGCAAAACTCCCGGAGTATATATATATATGCAGACAATACCATCATGCTTACAGTGTAATTTAATCAAAATGCTTTGACGGAAACCTCTTTTGAACATCGGGGCTGTTTGTTGGCATGAATGGTGAGATGTGTATTTGACTCCAGTGTATTAGTGTATGAGGCAGCATGACAGGTAGGCGCATGCTTTTACATAAAACAAAAAGATCTTTTAAAATTCACTGCAAACTAATGTTATTTTATTTATATTTATTCACGTAGAGTACATTGCGTAAGTATTTTGAATTTTTCTATACTTTGTAGAGTTACATACTGGAATACACAAGATGCAAAATATTTTTTAATTGTGACACAGATTAATTCAGTAAAAATATTTGTTGGTTGCATAAGTTTTCAGTTATCTAGATACTGATATTTTTGCCCATTCTTCTTGGCAAAATTGCTCTGCTCTGTCAGATTGGATGGATTTTCAAGCCATAGATTCTCACCTGGAATGAGATCTGCCCTTGACTGGACCATTCTGGCGCATTCAGGTTCTTTGAACCACTCCCGTATAGCTTTGGCACTAAGCTTAGAGTCGTCGTCCTGTTGGAAGATGAACCTTCGCCACAGTCTCACGTCTCTTGCAGAAAAGAACAGGTTTTCCTCTTGTGCACCTCTTGAGCCAACTCTTGGGACAGTTGCATGTTTAAATTCTTTCCTAATACCTGGTTATGCCTCATCCTTGCCTTACCAACAGCACCAATCCTGTCAGGTAAAAACGCCAGCACTATCTTGAGTTCCTTCTGGTTTTTGTCCACTATTCCAGCGACTAAGTATACAATTCAGCTAGAGTTTGTGAGTGCCTTTGCTCCTTTCACTTGCTGTTCCGAATAATTTACAGGATTGAGGAAATTTTACTAAATCATGCTCATCGAGCAAGTTACAAACAGATCTGCTCCTACAGGAAGACAGTATGACAGTGTTGTGTTCTGCTTTGTCATGAAGAACAAAAAGCAATCTCAGAGTCTAACAATTTGTTTTTATGCTAAACTACATTCATCCACTGACAATGTACAACGGGTTGCTGTTATTAATGGATGCAGCTAATTGTATTATTGTTGAGCTTATAGAGAGCACATGTCAAGTATTGAACAGAAGTGCATTATGGGTATTGTGTACCCACTGGTGTAGATTTTTAAAACACTACATATTGTGGCCCATTTTGAGACTTTGCACTGCATATGTTACTACTATGATTTCATACACGACCATAAAATGGCCAACTACTATAACCTTGCACTTCACAGCGTACAGCATGATTTCAGAAACGTATACAGTGTTGATCTTCAGCTTTCCTTATAACACTGACGTGGTGTGTCCTCTAGTGGTGTTGTAAAACAATGCAGACATACAGCACATCAACTGTCCAGAGTCACAAACAGCAAGGTTTTCATTTCAAACATTTTAAGGGTACAGTACATATGCTGGTTAATCTTGGTTAACTAATGGTTAAATGTGTTATTGATTACAGTATGTGCTTACTCTTAAAACTGTTTTCAGATGGATGCATAATATACAGTACATATCATATATGTCAATTAATAAATTCTGGTACAACATTATACATTATACTATCTTTGCAAGGCCAACAAAAATGAAGTGAAATACAAAAGCCTAAACTGTGGAAATATCATGCCTATGAAATGTGGTGATAACTGCTTATTTAGTTTTTCTGAATCTTGAATTTTGAAAACATTACAAATTCCTTAAGACTGTACTCAAAACTTAAGACATCATGTGTAAATTATTTTTTTATTGAACGTATTTATTTCTATTATTATGTGTGTTAGAAAGTGGGACAGTCGTCATCACTTGGATGGGTCTTTGTTACTGTTGTTGCTTCTAACTGTCTGTTACAAGAGGAATTTCTTCACAATCTTCACATTCTGTTTTACAGGACATACAGTATGATCTGTTCAAGTTGGTCCTTTCCCCCTTGAAAATACAATATGCTCAGGTATTCATCTGGCATCAGTGGCCTTTGCTGGTGGCCAGCAGTTTATTGACATCTGGGACCACTGAGTAGTGATTGAAGAATAAATCTGACCATAAGAGGCCAGTGTAGGGCATAATAAGAGTTTACCAGGCATCGTGTCAGTTAATGGGAATGCACTCCTGCTGTCTGATATAATGCTGGTGCTAGATTTTGACACACTTTTGGCTCCTCTCACCCTGCCATCCTGCCTGATTCATCCTGATCCTCTAATTCTGCTTCGAGCTTCTGCACTTGTAACTCCGCTTCTGCTGCTGTGGACCATCCAGTATGGATACCTTAAAGATTTGCTATTCCAAAAAAAAAAAAAAAAAAAAAAAGTTTATACCCAAGACTCACTCTTGTTTCAGTGAATATACTCACTTGGATACTGTAGGTTTGCACCCAATAACTGCTGCTGAAATCATGAACAATGTCCTGTGCTCATCACAGGGGTGTGATAATAGAGGGAGCCATGATAATGCCACTATCCGGTGTTACCCAGAAGAGAACGGGTTCCTTTAAAGGTTTCCTCCTCATGTTGGCTCAGGTAGAAAAATCTAAAATCTACATCTGGATTTCTGTAAAGCTGTAACAATGTTGTTAAAAGCACTAAGAGAAAAAAAAGAGATGTGAATTGAATTTAAACAGAACCAGACATTTTCCTTTAAGAGCAGAGTGGACATTAATATAATATTTTTATATGACACCACAATAGTGGTGTTTTAAACCAGTGAGTGAGTTTAGCCAATATTTTGGTAATCATAGCAAATACATATACTATACACAATACGGCCAAATGTTTGTGGACACCTGACCATTATACTCAGATGTGTTTTTGAGCATCCTATTCCAGACTTGGTTCTTTTCTGGGAAGGCTTTCCACTAGATTTTGGAGTGTGGCTGTGGGGATTTGTGCTCATTCAGCCACAAGAGCATTAGTGAGGTCAGGCACTGATGGCAGACGAGGAGGCCCGGGGTGCAGTCAGTGTTCCAGTTCATACTGAAGGTGTTCAGTGGGCTGAAGTTCAGGGCTTTGTGCGGGCCACTTGAGTTTTTTCACCCCAACCTTGGCAAACGACGTTTTCATGGACCTCACTTTGTGCACAGGGGCGTTGTCATACTGGAACATGTTTGGGCCAGGCTTCTTAGTTCCAGTGAAGGGAAACTGTAATGCCAGACAACTGTGGGCTTCTAGCTTTGTGGCAAATTCGAGCAAGGGCCACATGTGGGTGTGATGGTCAAGTATCTGCCTACATTTGGCCATGTAGTGTATATTTAAATGGAATTGGTTGTGGAAGGGAAAAAAAAAAGATTTAAAAAAGGAGGCAAAAAAAAACACTCACCTGTAAGTGTGTCCTGCTTACCCTAGATTAATTACAGTACCAGCCAATTCCCAGCATACAACACTGCCACTGTGTTTAGTGTATATATTTCATGTAATAATTATGTAGTCCCTTTACAGGCTGAATGTGATTACACTTTGGTAGAAGATAAGTCACCTTGACAGTAACTGTGGGATAATTCAAGTTAAGGCAAGCCAGGTGTATATGAGCTTTTTTTTTTTTTTTTTTTAAAGCAAAACAGAACATAAAGCATACGTTGTAGAACCCAGTTCTCAGATAGTGCTGCATTGTTTTGATAGCACGCGATCAATGGTTTGCGGGTCTTTTAAAGACACACAGACACACTGCTGCTGTTCTGCAGCCATTACTATCGTGAGACTGAAGCGTGCAGGCTGAAAATGACTATTCTGACATACTATCGTATGTTTATATTCGCTATTCTTCAGCACAATTGAATATTTCAACCACTTTAACAAAATCAAAAATAGTGAATTATGGAATTTCATGTTATTCACTATGCTTTCTGTCAT
The DNA here is from genome assembly GCA_022985145.1 of Pangasius djambal. Classification (NCBI taxonomy): domain Eukaryota; kingdom Metazoa; phylum Chordata; class Actinopteri; order Siluriformes; family Pangasiidae; genus Pangasius; species Pangasius djambal. The sequence goes on from CM040990.1 coordinate 17,434,818, forward strand.
GGATACAGAATGGCAAACCAAAATAGTGCACTAAAAACCATAATGTCATTGCCTGCTTCATAACACCTTTGCTCCTCCAACCTTTAGCGTTATTTTTAGTAAGTTGCTCTGAAAGAACAGCAGCCTCTTTTCCTGCCTCCTGCCTAAATTCAACCAAAACTCCCTGAGCATTTTGTAGTTCTAGCTCAGGTCACACAGTATACACCACAATATGCATAATAACACCCCAGACATGCGGAGATGTTGTCATTTATAGACTGTATTTATTATCGCGTGAATTCCATGGGCGAGTGCCGTCATGGTTGAAGAAAAAAAAAAAGAAAAGAAAAGAAAATGATAAAAGAAAACCAAAATCAAAGCAACTCTAACAGTTCCACATTGGACCATTTTACAGCTGTATCGATTATGAGCTGTACATTACTGACCGCAATGTACAGAAGCAACATGATTACCGTTCCATTCAGACGAAAATACAGCTGTTATTTCATGGCATTTCATATCAGAACAGAAACCCTGAGTTTCAACGTCAACTCATTTAAAATGGGTTTCCATGGAAAAAAGAAATATAATAATAACAATAAGAAGAAGAAGATGTAGAAAATGTAAAGATGTACTGAATTTATCAAATGTATCAAATACATTCATAAATAATATATGGATAATGAATTTAAACCTTTTTTTTTAATATATATATATATAGCTTTTGCATTGACATTACAGATTATGGCATGTAGTCAATAAGCAGCAGCAAAAGGACTGAAATACCATTTCTAACAAACACCACATTGTAAATTAGTTTTATAATGACACTATGAACATTTAGCTTTCAGAATAGCTATGTGCTTGCCAGACAGCTGGATAAATATGAGAGATATAATAGATTAATACACATTCAAACCAATTTTGATACACCATAATGATGCAATCTTCCAATTTCACTGTTTGATACAGTGTGTGGTACCTACTGTGTATATGTGTATGTGTGTGTGTGTGTGTGTGTTGGGGGGGGTTGGTAGTCTAGCTACATGACGGGGGCTTCTACTGGTCTCTCTCTAGGCTGTGACTGGGCAGTGAAGGCTTGGGTGCTCATAATAAAAGTTCCAGAGTTCTCTGGAATAATCTCAGGTGTCTTTCATGGATAACCTTAGTATATGTTTTGATAGTTTAAACTCTAAACACTGAATCTCCAGCCATGGATCCTGAGTGTGTCCAAGTGCACACAGTAGCAAGTCATAGGCTCGTATGCTTTTAAGTCTTTGGTTTGAGATGTAAAAGCTGAAGGGCAGAACGTGGTGACAAGAGTCTCTATGTACGTGTGTGTGCTCTCTCATGCCCAGTGTACCTGAGCTCCTGCAGCAGACAGTCTCTTATTCTCCAGCAGTGAGGAGCCCAGCTGTTCCTCCTCCATCTCTTTAAGCCTCTTCTCCTCCAGGAAGGCCACAAGAGAATTCCTCATGTCCACCACCTCCAGCATCTGCTGTAGGATCTGGTCCTCCTCTGCCCGTTGCTCTGCAGTCTTCTCAGAATCTACACACACACACACACACACACACACACACAATTTTAAACAATATATTTTGACCTCTCCTGTATAAATGCACACATATGATTCACACGACATCTCTCACTATAGGCTAACTGGCACTAGCATGTGCAATCCTGGTTAAATATCCCGGACAAATTTTAAACCATTACATAAAATATATCTAATATTGTAATGTTCATTTTTAAATAGTCCATCCTTAATAAAATAGCTATGATTTATTAATATGTGTAACTACGCAACTATGCCACGATAGCTAGCTGGGTAGGTTACTGTTAGCAAACTTGCAATTACGGAGTTTGAATCAGTCCCCATATTCTGCTTAATAAGCGTTAAACACTGAAAATAACAGTTTCCAGGAGCAATAGGTGTCCTAAAAGGCAAAACTAGCTCAGTAAACAAGTTCCATGGCTTCCAGGTACTGACACATCCTCTTAACTTCACATGAGAATGTGACTGGGTCAAAGCTTAGAACATGACCTCACTAACTGAGCTACATAATGGTCTCTTTTATGGGTTCTTTTTCAAACCTACACAGAAAATCTGTTTTAAATGGAAAAAACGTGATTTAAAAAAAAAAAAAAAAAAACAATCTACAATGGGTGAATACAGCAAAAGTACAAAACCAAAATAATAATACCTTCTATCTCCATATAGCGACGTAGCTCCAGCTCCAGCATGCTCTGCTTGTCCTCCAGTTCCAGCTGTCGAGATCTGCATAGCGAAAATGAGACAGATATCACATTAGTACTACATGGTGGGAATCTGTATGGGGGCTGGGGTAGGGAAATGTTATGGTATGTAAATATATGCTAAATCTACAGCATGCTCAAGGCAGCTTAAATATACCCTATCAGCCCCTATATTCATCTTAATAAGAATCAGACATTTAGAATAAAGGTTGCCAAGAGCAACGACAGAGGGAAAACTGTGTCCTGAAAGACTTGTATTAATTAATGCAGAAATGACTGCGCTATATATAGAACAGAAAGGTTTAGAGCTGGTTTAAGCCTGGGCAGGCTTGACTTACGCCACCATGAGATCAGATTCCTCTGAAACCAGGGCATTCTTCTGCTGGACCAGGTCGATCCACTGGTCAATCATGATTGTTGAGTGATCAGAGCCTTAGGAAGAAGAACAGACATTAACTAGATTAGCTAAGATAGCATGGAGGCCAGTATGTAGCAATTTTTTATCCTTTAGTTTATCGATTGCTTCTTCAATTGCTGCAAATATATTTAGCACATCAGGAACCTGACGATCACTGACTGACCGACTCACCGAGCTCCTCTCTTTGCGCACACGAGGACAGTATAGTAGTATGGAGTAACAGAGGAACTGTCACCAAACATACAGACAAATTAAAAGGGGAAATAAAATATGCTGTGGAGGCATTTTCCTGGTATAGCTGGATCTATTTGTCCCCTTAGCGGGCAGTGTCACTACAAATCAATATAAAGTTATTCACACGGATCACCTTTATCATATGATGAAGCATTTCTAACTGACAGGAGCGTTATCTTCCAGCATGACAATGCCTCCGTTCCACAGCACAGGAAGACGGAATGGTTTAATGGGAATCATACAGTACTGTCATGTTATGGCTTTAACAGTCAACAGATCTCAACCCAACCTAGACAGCGCTCTCTACCACCATCATCAAAACACCATGTAAGGACCTACCTTCTGAAAGAATGGTGTTCAACTTTCCAGTACAGTTCCAGAGAACTGTAGAATCGATGCCAGCGCACACTGAAGCTGTTCTGAAGCTCTTGCTAGCCCAACAACTTACCAAGACATGTTTTTTTTCCCCCCCTTTAACTTGTCACCCATCTGTATTTGCCAAATAAACCATTGTTTCTCACTGAAGAGTCGCTTTGCTGGATTAAAATCAATCACAGTATTACATAAAGCACATGTGCTGTTTTAGCCTATACACGTTTCTATTGTATTATCAACTGATTTCTTTATAGAGGCATGTTTTTTTAATGGTACTAAATTGCAGTAGACACATTTTAATAAACCTTTAGCCAAGACTTCTTATTTACTTATTTCTATCAATTTTGCAATTGTCTGTTTTTATCAATTTATAATTTGTTTTTTATTAATTGGTTTTTGTGAACGTTATGTGAAAATGTATACTATAGGCTTACAGCACAATACAATAAATATGCATAATATGATTTAAAAAAAAAAAAAAAAAAAAAAGACAAGTTGTAAGTGGGCATGTTTCTTCATTCTAGAAGCATCCTTGCTCCTCAATTTCTCTGAGAAGATTTAAAGAATTGATACGTCCTTAAAGACAGAAGTTTCACTGTGCATAGTTCCCTCCATCGATCAGTAGCTGAACAGTGTGTAGGTGAAGAATGTATTAGAAGATGAAGAGACATACCAGCCTGTCCTCTGAGAGATCTCTCTAGCACCACTCCCTTCTCCTCCAGGTCTTTAAATGTCACCTCAATCTCCTCCAGTCTCCTCTGGATAGACTACAGATCACACACGACAGATACCAGGTGGTCATTACACAGCGTTACACAACAGTCCAATGTGAGATTGAATAGAAATAATTTTGCACTTTTTACGGGGTGTGTTTTTACATTTCAGTGTTATGGCATGGCGTAAATGAGCAGCAGTAAAAAAAAAAAAAAAAAAAAAGTCTGCTTGAATAGATTCTGGTTTTGCTGCATATGATGTGAGGACCATTGCAATGCAGGGGTGAGAAGGTGTAAGTAGGGCAACATTTTCACACATACAAGCCCAGATTTTTCACACTGGTGCAGCACAAATCTAATCTTAGTTTACAGAAAAAAATACTACATTATAATAACAGGAGTGTAAAAATACATTGAAAAAAAAAATTTATATGACAATATATTGAAAAAAACTCGAACTTTGGGTTAACTGCTAGGAGGGGGGAAAAATGTTACTGTGATGCTCTGTAATAAAGCACCATTTTCCACTGAATTGTGCAATATTGATTAATCCCTCGTGATTTTCCATTTAAAGAATGTAATAAACAATTGAATCATCCTAAAAACAAAAAAGCCAGGAAAACATGCATTTCCACTGTGTCAGGATATTGCTTACAGGATATCATGGCAGTGTAAGATCATGTAGAGATGATTCAATGGTTACTGTACAAGCCTAGTGGTGGAGCACGTGTGTGTGTTTGATAAGCATGATATCCAGAAATAATGACGGAGAGTAGTTTCTCCTGTTGTGAAAAATGTGAACGGTGTAATTTTTATTTCATAAAAGACATTTTACTTAATTTTTTTTCATCTTTTTTTTTTCATCTTTCTGGCCATGGTCCACTCACTGACTTGGATTTCCCAGCACTCATGGTGCATTGTTTCCATTAGTGGATGTTATGGAAAGCCATATTAAGCAGTTACAGAACAAGAGCTAAGTAGTGCAATATATAATGTCCACACTGTGATTTGTTGAAAACAAAATCGTTTTGTTATAGGCAAGGCCTAGATCTAAAATGCCTGGCCTGCCGCTGTGTCACACACTGTGTGTGTGCTATTTCTAACCTGAGCTTTACGCAAGCGCTGAAGTTCGCTCATCTTGGCCCTTCGCTCCAGAGTCCTCATCCTCATCAGCTCCTGTTTCTCTGTCTTAGACAGGTTCAATGGTACAGCCTGAACAAATAAATCATGTTAGCACATTCAGCCACGAAACAAAGCATAAGCAGTACAAATGTTTATATGTTGCATTCAGCTGATGTTTTAACAGGGCCAACATTCCACTTTGGGAGAAAACAAAAGCACGTCTCATGTAAAGAAGTATTCTTTCCTCAAGGGCAGATCTCTAGTCAGCACCTGCTGAGTGGGACAAGCATACGACTACTAATTATGTTCCAGCATCTGACCTGGCTGTCCATAAAATGCTCCAGAGTAAGATCCTCTTCGATCTCTTCATCATCCTCTTCATCATCATCTTCACCATCGACCTCATCGTCTGAATCTAGTGTTAGTAATGAAGTAAAAAAAAAAAAAAAATCAGCAAGAATTTAGGCCACAGAATTCAGTGCTGGAGAGGTAAAAGGCTTCTGATTTCACACAACATACAAACCATATAATCCTGTGCTTAAAAAGTAATAGTGCTGTCACAGAGTGGACTTTTCGTATTCAAGGTAAAATGATTTTTTTGGCTAGTCTTATAACCTAACACACTAGCCTTTACACATTAGACTACTGTCCTCGCAAACATCGTTTAGTTGATCATTGTTCATATTCATGCCTATAGTAGCAGAATCTACAGCCTGTTGCAAGGATTTTGCCCATAAGTGCAAACATTTATTATTTTGAGGAAAACATATTATATGCTATTTTACATCTAGCTTTGTAATACAATTTGGAAATTTACTTTCAGATACATTGTGCTCAATTTAGCCAACCCCTATATGTATTTCAGCTAGCTTTTGCTTGTTTACTGCTGTCCTTGGTAAACTGGTAATAAAATTAATATGTGCTAGCAATAAGAAATATGCATGCATGAGAAAAGGTAATGATGTCTGTCACTTAATAGATGCACTGACTCTACCTCTAGCAAATGTACCTACTTGTTTGCTAAGTGAGGGAAAAAGGTGCACCATGTGAGAGTGGCTCATGAGGTGATCATGAGGTGGTCTCCCAACCTTTGCAAAGCTTACAGCATGATGTTGGAACCATTTCATCACAGATATACACAAAAATCTAGCCAATAACATAATTGTATACACAGTTGCGTGAGAGCTCTTGGTCACCGTACTATCCTCCCCCTTGCACTGAAAAATAAATGGGTTTCTGTTTCTATACACATATAGCAAACATGCTGCGATCAGATTTTCCTGCAACAACACGAACAAGAATATACAACATGAACAGTGTTTGTGTTTAATCTGAGACTGTACAAACACTTTGTGCAGCTTGTAGCTGAAGTACAATCAAAACACAAATCTATATACTGTTTTCAATAAAGCATATAGAGTAGAGTTTTCTTTTGTGTTTGCAAATGGAAAAAAAAAAAATAACGGACACGATAAAATGGTGGAGTGAGCAAAATTGAAACTGCTCAAACGACAACAATTAGTTCAGCTTTGATTTAGCCCTTTTACTGCAGTTACTGCTGTGCTGTGTTAAACGTCGTATTTTGGTGGCTTTCACTGACTTATTTAACGTATTTCTCATTAATTAAACTTTACATATCTTTATGTTTATCTTTATCATTACATATCTTAAAGAAAAGGCCATGACAATAGTCTATGGGCGACAGTGTATCTAGGGTTGTAATACGTATATCTATTTTACAGCATGCGTGGTGGAAGTGAGAGCCTGGTGCAGCTACAATTACAGTTACTGCCATTCCAGCTATTTAGACTTTGGAGTCAGTATTGCGCTGCTGTGCAGTATTGTACATATTCTCTCTGCTGGCGCTAATCACATTTTAATGCATGCTACGTTTATTCGTGTTTATCCAATCAGGATGGTGATAACATGAAAAGAACCACACCAACAGTTGTGACAATATTACTGAATCACTTCTCATAACTGATGGTTTCATGTTATTACATTTATTGTTACAGCCCTTATACTGTATAATAGACCAAATGGTACACAGCTGGAGACTTCGACTGACAACATTTCACCTGATTTAACACAATCTATTCAACTTATCAATTAATTCCCAAGCTGAACTACTGCGAACTCAGCTATGTGAATTAGTTGCAATATGTGTGTGTGTGTACCTGCAGGTTGGATCCGTAGCACACTGAAGCGGTGCTGCAGCCGTGGTGAAGACAGGTTCCAGGGTGAGAACTTGGATCGGACTCTTCCCTGTTGAAGCTGACTTTCTCTCTGCACCTCCTCTTTCCTTCTCAAACCCCGGCGAAACCGTTTCTGTCGAATGTGGCCCCACGATGCTCCCCCGCTCGAGTAACCCTCCTCCTCTGCTCCTCCTCCGTCCTGTGGTCTGGACGATGAGGATGTGGATGACGAGGACGCCGGTGTCTCCGAGTCGGAGTCCTGGCTGCAGGTAAAGTCGATCAGCTGGGTTTTCTCCTCGGCTGTCAACTGGAGCTTCTTAAGTGATAGCTTGGGTTTGGATTCACTGGCCGTTTTCAGGCCATTTTCTGTCTGAGGGGAAGGAGTTTGAGAGTCCTCGTCATTTTCAGGAATGGTTACTGGCACTGATATGAAGCTAGTGAGGTCTGGTGTCGGATCTTGGTTCTCAGTTTCAGCGGGTGAGGACACTATGTTGTGGATGGTGCGGGGTTTAACGACGGGCACTCGGGAACCGCGTGGCGCTGGCACTGGGATGGCAACAGGAAGGGAAGACTCCTCACCTTTTTGGATATCATTGTCCTTTGACTGTGTCTGGCTTACTGGACCCAATTCTGTAGGTATGTCAGGATTACTGGCGTCTTTGGCACCACTCAATACCAGCTGGTCCGCATGCTCTGTGGACATGTTGGACTCTGCGGTTTCATCACAGTCCGGATCTATAGATATTTTATAGGAGCTTTTTCTCTTTACAGAGCGACACATCTGAGGAGTCACATTAAACACACTCTCTTCCTTGTGCTCATTTCTACTTGCTTCATTCTTCCCATTCTGTTCTTGACTCTGCTCATTGTGACTGCCCTGTGTCCTGTTAAGATCCTGTATGGATGGGGGAAAAAAATTACACTGACATGTAGCCATTTAGAATACACTCTTATCCAGCGCAACAATAAATGCAGACAGGTTTAAGTAGTACAGAGGACTAGTGGGCTGTTCAGACTGGAGAGCTCATTCCACTACTGAGAAGCATGGAGACTAAACCAGCCAGCAGCATCAGAGAAAATCCAAGTACAATTACGATTAGGCGTGGCACTGATCTGATATCCAGGATGGATACCAGATCAATATCGGCAGATAATGCAGGAAAAAATATGAATGGCTGAGTGTTTGAGCAGTTTGAGCATGGCAATTTGAGACCGCTTTGAGCGAACTGCATCAGTTACAAATCGCTCATGCTAAGGCTAAAGCTTAGTCGTTGAAATATACATTTGATTGGTACTGACTGATACTCAAGGTTTAAATAAGGGTTTCAGAAAGGAAAAACTGGTATTGTGCCGTTTCTATTTATGATTATAAGCTACATTTCAAAAACCATCCTGTGGGAAATAAAAGGGACGTTGCATTAATCTGATTCATCTGATAAACATGTTTTGTAAAGGAAGCATGCTTTAGTACTGAAAGGTCTTGTGATAAAACACCTTGAATATGATACCACAGGCAATAGGTCTACTTTACAGCACTCTTCACGCTGTTTCCTCTTTCTGCTGCCCCTATGTTACACGATCATCAACAAAAAAAAAACAAAAAGCCTGAAGAAACAGAACCCTGCACAATGCTTCCACCAGTCTCGCAATAACACACGCCTGCCTTCTGTTTATTTCTAGTGGCAGAGGAAGTAATGTTTCATAATGAGCCAGGGTAGAGCAAATCTCCCACAGAAATGCAGAAGACAGATTCGTATTATTAATCAACGTTGTGACGCTAATAGAGTAGATTGAAAGTGATGGGAGCACTAATACACAGTGTAATCAGCTGTGATATGTTCCATACCTCTGCACCTGCAGATTGATCTGATTGCTCCAAATCTCTCTTCTCCTCACTCTCCTCCTTCGGCTCGGAATGCTGCTCGCAGTAGAACCTCCCTGTGGACAGAGCAAAGAGGAAACAGCTGAAGCTGGCACAACGTGCTGGCATGCAATCATACTTCTCCACAGACGATAGAAGAGACAGAAGAGTGGGAAGTATGCATGCATTTTAAATTGTGTACGTGCACAAAACACTAAAATATTTTTGAACATGTTAAGTATGTCAATGACATCTAGAATTTACTGCAGAAAAAAAAATCATTAGGGGCATAAGAGCTGTTAATGCATTGTGGGTAAAACAGTTCAGCTCCAAACATAAAAATAACGACAAGATGTGTAATATTTGGCATTATACTAGTGACAAAGCTCGTAACGGTGAAATAGCTGACCCGTGTCGGCGTGGAAGGTGTATCCTCCCTGGCGCAGTGTGGTACCACATTGCTGGCATGTGAAACAACTGCGGTGGAAGAACTTGCCCTCAGCGCTGCCCCTCTCCAGCACATAGAGCTGCTGATTGCAGAAGTAACACAGCTCGCTGCTTCCTACGTCTGCCACTGGCACTGTGGGCACGAGCTATGGCATGAGACAGAACGAGTATGACGTTAACAGCGTTATCACCTACTGCGAGGCAAATCAACTGCATTCACTGACCAAAGAGCTTGACAAAATCAAAATGGAGGAAAAAAAAAAACAAAAAAAACAATGCAAAGATGAATTTACAATCTCACAATAAACAATTTGTCTGTGAAAGGTCATTAGTATAAACACATCGTCCATATTCATAAGCCTTATTTTTGTCTGTGCTGCTCAGGAAGTTAAAAAAAAAAAAAAAAAAAAAAAAAAAAAAAAAAAAAAAAAAAAAAAAAAAAGATGAAAATGTCCTTTGAAGATGCTGCACAGCTACATTGCGATAAAAGGGTTTGTCTCACACATGGGTAACAAATGTCTGACTACACACACACACACACACACACACACACACACACACACACACAAACACAAACACACGTGTTCCACATTAAAAAGGCAGTACTCACATCTTTCTTTTTCTCTTCCTCCCTCATATCTCGTTCCTTTTCTTTTCTCTCAGCAGCCAGACGCTCCTGAGGGATAAGTCACATGACCTCATTTGTGGCTCATGTTATGTAATTCAACCAGACATAAACAATGAATTTAGTGTCATTTGCAACTGCAGTTTAAAAAAAAAAAAAACAAGACAGCAGTGTACAACGTGAATACGGCCTGGTGTTTGACGCTCACCTTGCGTCTCTGGAGCGAGTTGTGCTTGAGCTTGTTCAGGAAAAAGACAGCAGAGCGGGTTTTAGCTAAGGAAACGAACTTCGAGCTGGCCTGCTCTGTGGAGCACAGGATGACAACAAAGTTAGCACACGTCCCTTGACTCATAAATAAGAAATAACTTAAAACTTTACAGAAACAAGTTGATGTGTCGAACAAAAAATATGATGAGAACGATACTGATTAGCAACTTGATGGTTTTCCGTTTCGTGGACAGAAAATTGCGTAGTAAAATAGCATATTTACTGTATATTAACGAAAGCTCTACTGTTCATCATTCTAATTTCTATCGCATCTGTAGTGCATTAGCATAGACGATAACTTTGACACCTTTCCTTGTAATGAAAAGAAAACCCTTTGAACATTAAAAAGAAAGAGATGAGCCAACAGCTTCTGCGCGAATCTGCTACGATGGGATGCGATTTAGCAGCCTGTAACCGACGTAAGCAACTTTGCTCAGAGTCTGGGGTTGGTTCTAACCTTAATTTGCAAATGATGATGTAGAGAAGGAGTTATGGGCAAATAACACTGCTAGCTATTAAATTATTTAGACGTCACACGTACACACCAGTTGTTTGTCCTTTTTTTTTTTTTTTGGATAATAATCAATCCATGATTGCTCCATCGATTCATTTCAATCGCTGCCTTTTAAATCAATGCATTGATCCAGATCATCGGATCGTTACACCCCTATGACCAAAGCTATTCTTTATCAACTTTCCCAAACTGGAGCAATTAAATAAAAATCTATGTGCCATCAGACCCATACAACTACTTCAGTAACGCAAAAAAACCCATAAATATTTCCTTCTGGATGCACAGTTCAGATAAATGTTTATTGCCTGCCCCAACAGCTGCCCTTAGACTTCCATTACAAGCGAGTTAGTCTCTTAGTGCACGGATATGTGATGAAAGTAACTGTAGTATGTGTGATATGTGACATGTGATGAAAGTAACTATTTTAAATACAAATTAGTCTCAACAAATCCTAGACTATATTTTTAACTACTCAGTAACTGAATAGTTAAAGAATCACTCGCATTAGGCAAAAAATTTGTGAGGAAAAAAAAAAAAAAAAAAGATTCTACATCACAACCATTCAACTGTAGGTGAAAGTACTGAATAGTGATAGGAGTATCTGAGTAATATAAAATATTAAACAACAAAAAGAGAACCGGCTAGGAAAAAAAGTACATCGTGCATTTTTGGATCAAATCACTCATGACTCATGTTTGTACCTTATATAATTTTAACATTTACATACGCAATTCTTGAGCTTAATTAATTTTTGCTAACGCTTGCATAATCAAATCATGAATCATCATTTTAGGTGAATACAGAAATACTCCTCCCTGACTCCACATCCCAACCCCAGCAGATGCTATTCTGTCCTCCTGAATGCATGCACACCTAAACACATCCATCATTCTGTTCGAGTGACAGCTCTACTTGCACATCTGGATGGGATTCCACACGAACACAGCACAAAAATCCTGAAGGCTGGTCCTAGCCCATTTCCCAGCAAGTGAAATCATTTCTTAATCCACTAATACCTTTTTCTCAGCTTAGACGACGCCAGCTTCCCCTCTTATAGAATGGACGAGAGTATGTGTGTGTGTGTGTGTGTGTGTGGCAGCTGTAGCAGGGTTGGGAAAATCCCACCCTAGCCCCGACGAGCCATTTCCCATTCGAGTTCTGCGTTTCCTAAGTGCTGCGTGCGCTGGTGCAGCAGCACTTGAGATACAGACAGCACAGAACAGCCCATTCACAGCAGAGCATGCTGGGAAAAGAGCTCTTAAAGAGACAGTGCCTCCATGACAGGACACTCTTGCTTGCACTCAGTTCATTTAGGCTGCATCTGCAAAGCCTCCAGCATTGGAAATGACCAACTGCCTCCACACACACACACACACACACACACACACACACACACACACACCCCAATACAACCTGCAACATAGCATTTTACCTCTCACTATGATCTTCCTGGACTGTTATTCTGGACTGCTATCTATATAAATTTTTATGCTGATAATTATGATGCTTTACAATGACATATCATTTGCACAGTCAGTCTGCTCACCTTCACATAATTATGGTGTCAAGCTTCTGCTGTTCTGTATAATTAGTGCATTTAGTTATGTCCTGTGTATTCATTACATTTTGCTTTGCTTGGCATCTAATGTACATGTTTTATACATTTCTTTTCTTTTGACACCATCGTAGTTTGTGTAGTCCTGTTAAAAGAGACCTTGTACTGAATGTGATATTATGTATACAGTATGTGCATATGGACCGGATGGGAGAACAATGACATGACTTGAACACACTAATGGTAGGCTGACCAGCTAGACATGGGACATGTTATATTTAAATTTACCACAAACTACTAAAGCGTAACGTTTATAATTCTGTGTTGCACAAAGCCATCGTTGAATATCTAACAGCGATCAGCGTCAGTGGAGCACTGCCCTCACTGTCTCGTGTCCTCTGTGAAGTTCAAACACATGGCAAAGCCAACAGCTGATGGGCAGCACACATGCACTTTCTATAAATGTGTGAAAGGAAACAGATCTCCATATAAGGATGTGGCAGTGGTGTGTAATTTGTAATTATAGAGATACAATCATACAGACTGTCCTGTGCCCATATCTGGATGCTTATTCACAATATGCTCATACTGAACATCCCTTCACACACGTTCAGTAATGATTTATAATCTGTGGCATCCGGAAGAGGATGAGTTCACTTCTGGTTGCTCTCAAGGTTTTTCCTTGCCTCTGGTTTGCTCATTAGGGATCTAAATCTAATCTGTATTTCTATGAAGCTACTGTTAAAAGTGCTAAAAAAATCTAAAAAAAAAAAATAATAATCATGTCCCAAATCACATACTACCGTATTAAGCATTCTGACATACAGTAATATGATTTGAGATTAGCCTTGCTGTCATTTGAATCTATTTAAATGGTCTGCTTGCAAACTACATGATACAGAGACATCTACAACTACGAGCTGAAGCTGTGAAATAGGTACTCTGAGTGTGAGTTTTCCCTGCTGCTGCACTGATTTGTTTTTCTGAATACCCTACAAGCAAACTCTCCCCTGCCAGCCTCAAACATAGATTGTTTACTTGATATTGATGAGTGCTAACTAGCACCAAAAATGCAGGGTACACTTTTCGATGTCATCTGTCCATAGACACTTAATGATGCATGATGGTTTACAGAGTCCTGGGACTGTGAGAAACACCACCGTATGTTTTGGTTAGTGAAGGATGAAGGAATAGGAGATTTTTTTTTTTAAGACTGTTCTCATAGATAAGTAGCAACAAATACACGTCAAATGTTGTGCTAGTGCTGATTACACATCTACCTGCTGGTTTGGGAGTCTCGTTGAAAGCGTTGTGGACCTGAGTTAGGTAGAGCACCACAGACAGTTGATCAATCTCCTTGCAAGAGGCAATATCACTGGCGGACATGATGGGTGTGATGCCAAACTCCTTCTGGAGAATGTCAAAGGCCATCTGGTTGTTGTATGCAGCATTATTTTCATCCAGAGTGGACACGTCTCTGCAAGAGAAGAAAAGCATCAGCTTGGAAAATAGTACACATATTGCAGGCTGTCAAATGCTTATGCTATATGTGGGAGAGTTTCAAATAAATCCCAGTGCTGCTGTTATATGGAAATAAACAACGATGGAGTGGTGTGATGCGAAGCGGAGTTAGTGTTACCACCTGAAAATGGATTATTTTCCTACAACGGCACATCTCGGCGTGTTTTATTCCTCTTATACCACACTAATTTTCTGATGCTTACAACTTTTATTTATAAAAAAAGCCTCCTTTTATTTTTATTTATGCCATCACTCTTTTTTAAATCATTTTATAGTTGCATATAAGGTTGAGCAACATCAGTGAAAAAGGCTCGTAGTACGGCAGCTATAAGCAGTCATTCCCTCGCGTCGTCTTTAAGTAAACATGGCAGAAATACGCAGACCGTTAGACACAGAAACTGCAAAAGTGCAATGTCCTCCATCCTTTCCTGTGGCAGAAAAATTAAAGGAGAACCATACCATTAAATAAACGTATTTTACCGAAAGCTTCATCACATCAACGAATAGCGTCTTTGTTAAATAATCGCACATTTTTTTAAATCCATTTTTTTATTTGGCCCCTGTGAATGAGTTGTTACTGTAGAAATGACAATGTTTTATAAAGAATGCATTAATATACACCTGTGTTTTGCCTGCACACCTGTCAGAGCCACTGTTATCGAAAATTACTCAACACCAGTCATATTCAAGACCAGTGCTGTGCTATAACCTACTATAATCACTACATATTCTGAGAATACTTATTCACTCCTTCCTGTTGTGTGTGACTGTATGCAGCTGTGTGTGTGTGTTCGCACGCATGTGTGTGTTTAAGAGTGTGGATGGAAAGGGTAAAAGGAAAAGTATTTCCATTACACATTTGCTAGAACAATCATTTGAGTAACAATACACTTTGGCTTTTAATACTGTAAATACTACTTAAGTGCTAGATATATATACACATGTGTGTGTATACATACACACACGTGTGTGTGTGAGAGAGAGAGAGAGAGAGAGAGAGAGAGTGTGTGTGTGTGTGTGTGTGTGACTCCTGTGGTGTCTTTTTAAAATTGATAGATATTTCAATATCAAACCACCTGCCCCAAGCAGCTGAATCTGTGTTCATAAGGCGATTTTTTCATAAAAAGCAGCCTTACATGAGTTTGGGTCTGAAGTGTTGGATCAGGGCGCAGAGAGCCAGGCCAGATCTCCATGACTGACTCAGGTCTTTCACCTTGACCCGATCGCACCAGGCCGTGTGTTTCTGACACCAGTTTAGCAGGTCCACCACGCGTCGCAGGGAGGCTGCACACAACACACAGATCTCACTATTCACCGAGTATATATATATATATATATATATTTTTTTTTTTTTTTTAAAAAGAAGGAAATATGGTTCTAACCAAAATGTAGCAATACTATCAATTACTGTAATGGAAATGCTATTATGGGAAGCTACTTATGGCAGCTTTCCATTAAACTGCTGGTATTAGTAATAGGAGTGAGCAAGTAGTTGACTTTCTTTACTGTGCTTCAGTGAATAAACATTGCTTCAATTAGCTTCCTGTGGTGTCATTTTGTTTGGTTCACAAAAAGTCCACACAAAACTCCATACCTTGTAGATACAGCATTACTGTTCAACACGGTCCAACACATAATCCAAAAAGCCTGTTTAACATCACGAAGCACTGTGCGCTTCCCTACCAATACACACCTGTTGTCTCATTATCCATTTGCCCTGATATACCATGGGTATTCTATACCAGAGTGCCACCCAATGGACAAATATATAACTACAACAAAAATGGCTTCAACACTACTTTTTCTGTGGGCTTGATTAGATCTAAATGTTTATCACGTCATGTAATTTTAGGACAAATTGCCTACTTTACTACCTTGTTATGTAGTGAGTGTATTGTTCGATATGCAGACGTACTGAATTCGAATGATACAATACTACACACCGTATCATTATACCCCTACTATTTATATAAACTGGGCGTGCAAAACATTCTTTAGATTTTAAACAGTCAGTAAATTCAGTGGAGGCACAGTGAAATTGTGGGCAAGTGACTGAGCCTTTAACGCACCTTGATATTTATTACATAATGGAACTTTTTTCTTTTGGCTGAATTTGCCGGTAACCGAGTGGTCGTCCACATTATAGAGATGCTGCACCTAAAGAACACACCACAAACATACACTGGGTACTGGTACACTGCTCAAATATGGAGTAAATCTGATGGGGCTCATAAATTCCACCCCTACAAGCTTAAGGCGTTTTTCAAATTTTGACTTTGACTTAATCAAAGGTTCAGTGAGCAAAGTAAATATTTAAAACTCTTACTTGTGTAGGTTTTATGGAGGACGCTTTCACATTGGGGTAACGGGTGCTCGGATCAATGCTGTAGGCAGAGTAGTTCTTGCTCGTGTTCTCAGGGGTGGTCTGTGATAGTAACTGATACACACTCTCCCTGTTTCAGTCGAATAATGGGGAGGAGATAAGATCAGTCTTTTTACTTGTGATAAAGCCTGCTTAAGCTGCTTAAGCTATATGTGGTCAGAGTGAGACTATGTGATGCTCCCAGGATACTGATGCATTTTAGCTAGCCGTTTTAAAATCTTGACATTATTTGATCCAGCTATAAACCAGCTACAGCTATACAGTGTACTACATTTCCTGTTGAAATGACTCACGTAGCACAAACACAACACACAGCAACAATATTTTGACAGAGGATGTATTAGAAATACACTATCAATATTCGCATTGCTCTATAGTACCTCTCTGCCAGAACCTGCATATGTGGCATTCCTTTTCCCCAGCTCCTCACCATCCACGCAGTGTCAAAAGCAGCCAGGAAACCTCGTGCAATTCCCGTCCCCAAGGGCCAAAAGGGCTAGACACATCAAAAGGTGCATTAATACAAGGGGGAAAATGTAGCCGTATCAACTATAACACTATAGTTAAATCTACTCATACTGCCACCAGTCACTGTAGTTGTAATTTACTTGGATTTTTTTTTTTAAAGATATCGCTGATAGTAAAAATGAAATGGAAAAAGTTATAAATAAAAAAATTATGAATTATGATAAATTTGCAATTTATCCAAAATGACAAATGTCATAACGATTCTCGAACAGATTTCTCTGACACACAGTATGTATCAGAATATATAGGTTTGCTAACAATTTCCCAGCAATACCTAAAAAAATAAATCAAACACTTTATTTAATGTCTACAAAAACATATTTAGTCTTATTTTTATATTTAAAAATTACATTATTAACTGAAATTAAATTATAAATTAAAATCTTGACATGTAGAAGTTAACATTTAACAGATCAGCTGCTTCCAGTCCGTTTGTAATTATTTAAAAAAAAAATTATGAAACTTTTTAAATAATAATTTTTAAAAAAAATCACAGCATCCATGATATCCCCGAAAAATGTGTTGTGACATAATATATCACAATACTGATCCTATATCATCATATCACACAACATTAATTGTTTCAGCACAAAAACTGCAAGGTGAAAATGATCAAAATAAGGAATATATATATCCTTTTTAAAAAAGTATAGGATACAACACAGCTACTTGAGTGCTCATCCTACACATCGTTTTTTAAACAAATACGCAGCGCTTGCTACAGTTATTCAAATTTCACTTAAATGTACGGTAAAGCTTTCCATCTCCCTGCGTCTCACCTACATCAAAAAACAGCACTGACACAATGTCAGCACATACCTACAATCAAGTCAGACTACACTGTGAGGCAAGTGTGTGCGCGTGTGTGTGTATATTTGGCTCACACACCTCCACCAGGCAGTCTCCCACCAGGCCAATGAGCAGCTTCTTGCCTCTGCGCTCCATCACCATCGAGGAGTTCTCGGCACGGTGCATGCAGGTGAAATCAAACATGGCTACGTCCGCCTCTCCCTTGTGATTCTTTGCGAATTCTAGGTTAGGAAGTTTGTGGCCCGTGGAAAATTCAGCAGCGTCATATGCGTAGCTCAGTAAAGCCTCCTCGTTAACGTTAGAAAGTGCTAGTAGCTGCTCTGCATTGGCAAAGTCCTGAGAGAATGAAATAAAACTGTAAAATACACTCGGCTTGACTTGCTGTTAATAAAATTCATTAAAATCGCTGTGCATTTATCAAATTTGAGATAGTGTATGTGCACAGATGGGTGTCTTCTGAATTTAGGTCATTATTAATATTGTGACAGGATTTACTGACTTAATGAAAGGGTACGACATCAACTATAACCAAACCTTACACAGGTTTCCAGCTACAGCAAATAAAAAAAAATAAATAAATAAATAAAGAAAAATAAAGAAACCTTAGACAGCTGTGCTACTGAGGGTCTTTCAGTATGTTTTTAATGATATTCCAATGACATACCTGTTTCTTCATATTGAGTTATACTGCTGTGCTTGCTGTTTATTTAAGTTTAACAAATTTTGTTATAATTATTATCAGAATTGATCCGTAATACAGTGATGCGTCATAGCACTGGAGCTTAAGGAAAACAGGCATACTAAATCTAATCATATCAGAAGCTAATACTGGAACATAAAGTCAAATCTGATGATGAGAACATACTGAGGATCAATAAAGCGCTGTCTCTGTGCATGTGTGTTTCCTTCTGCGGGTGTCTGCGTGTTACAAAGCGCTACTGAAATGTAACTATACATGCTAATAATAAACGCGCTCAATTTTGATCAATGTTACGCTACAAACGTTCAGCGAGTGTCTTGGCCTTACTTGCTTGATGACTCCTCTCTTCAGCAGACTGTTTTTCTTGGCAGTCATGACAAAGTAGTGAGTGTCATCTTTGTAGTAGACTATGTTCTCCAGATCAATGCCTGGTCAGTCCAGAAGAGAGAGAGAAATGAGAGAAAGGAAGAATTCCAAAAATTAAAAGACAGTCACTGAACAGAAAAGATGAGAGTCATGTATGGGTGTATACGCTACCAGTCAAAAAAAATTTGGACACCCCTGCTCATAGAAGGGCTTAATTACTTTTTTTTTTTTTTTCCCTAAACGTTTTCTATCAAATATATCAAAATTTTCCATGACAAAAAAAATGTTAAACAATATAAATCTACTATATTGAAACTATAAACCATCACATTTAAACTATAAACTAGAGTTCTTAACATTATTCCTGATGACATTTTGAACACTCCTGGCATCTTCCTAATCACATTCGTAAAGGAGCTTTCCAATTCCCGATTCGAGCTCCTCGCTACTTCTCCTGAGCTGTAATTAAAAACTACTTGCTTAAGGGAACAACTAAATTTTAAATAATATTTGCTTGACTATTTAAAAACATATTTAAGAAAAAAAAGATTTTTTCTGCAAAATTCTATTCAAACTTTCTTTATATTTGATGAATATAAAAAATAATAAAACATAACATTAATTATGGCATGTGCAAAAGTGTGCATTAACATTTGTAGAAAAATTAAATTAATTAATTACATAAATTAATAAATTAATTTATTAAATTAATAATTTAAAAAAAGAAATAGCTTGCTGCAGAGGCTGTGTTCATTTCTTTTCACTTTCAAAAAATCAACTAAATATCTGAATAGGCCAGGAGTCAGGCTTATAAAAGCCATAAGGCTTTATATAAATGTCTTTATGATAATGAAAAATATATACAATTTACTGAGTTCTAACATTTGACTGGCAGTATATCTGTCTGCGTACATTACCATTAGCACGTATGTGAAGGAGTGTATGCGTCAACTATGTGAGCATGTATTATACATGACTATATGTAAGTTTGAGTGCACATCTATTCATAAGCGCACACTTCCACACTGTCCTGCTTCCATACCCATCTCTGTCTGAAGCTCCTGAAAGAATTTCTGGTTGTAAATGCGTGCCACGCCGCTGATCTCTGGCACCTGAGCCTCTGCTGCCGTGTGGTGGTTAATGAAGTTAGCCGTGATGCCGATGGCCAGCTTCCCTCTCAGCTCCTTTCTCTTAAACCCTGATGCAGACACACACACACACACACACACACACACACACACACGGCATGCATGACTAATTATCAGAATACTAATGATTAATCTAAGAAGACACGCTTCATTTTTTTTACGATTAGAGATGTGACTGTATGTCAGTGGGATGGAATATTGTGGTAATAAAAAATTTTAATAGTTAATTATAATTATAATTACATCAGACCTAACAATTACATTTTTTGACACACTATGAAAACTGTTATAGTGAGCATATGGCTATCACATACAAACCTTTCATATCTTTGTATGTGTGTTTTTTCAATGCCCGTCACATGTCTTAAAATGTATAAAAAATGTAATAATTTAAAAAAAAAAAAAAAAATGGATTTCATTTATTCATCTTCAGTAAGCTCGGATCAGGGTTGCTATGGTTTCTGAGCTGAAACAATCCAAATCCCAAAACATATTCGCACGACATACCACAGTACTTAATTATTGTACAGCATGCATAATAGAAGGCTATTTAATATTTAAATGCCAAAAACGAGTCCAGACAGTGCCTACATACAAATAATACACTTCCAGAACATATGCTTTTATATTTAATTAGACTGATACGTAATTAAAAATGACTTGCACTTATTCAGAACCCGTCTCTTACTTGGCAAACAAGAGGCAGGTATTACATCACTTACACTCGGAGACTAAAAGTAGACCATTTGAATGCGCCTTTGAATATGGAAATATTATGAAAGTTCAAGCATTCAAGCATTACACACACTGACAAATCTTACCATCAGGTACAAATCGTCCTCCTCCAGCTGAAATGAAAACATCAAACTGATAGGAAGAAGCTGGGTGAGACTCAGGATGCAACAAAGCCCTCCAGCCTGAAGGAGAACCACAGTTAGTGTGTTTTCTAGCTTCGCTTCAGGTCACACTTTACCACAAAACATGCAGCACAAGTGAAGTAAGGCTTTGTATAGAAACTAATCACATACCTGTTCCTGGTGCCTGGGGTTCAGCCAAACCATTATAGGTCACTCCGGTGTGAACTTCGACCCCCAAGAGCAGTGCCAGCTTCAGCAAAATTAACTGCAGCTGGCGGATACCTGCATGTACAAAATAACCACGGATACAGACAGACGAGGATTTTTTTTTTATTTCAGTCAGAAAACACATATTGATGTATGTTGCTGAATTGTGCCTTGTACTGCTTTCATCCAGTAACACTACAATGGTGGACAAGTCATAAATTCATGAGCTAGTCCACTGGGCAAACGGACGCTCCAGTGTACTCTCCGGTCCCATGGTTTGGGTAATATAATGTAATAATTAGCTAGGTAGTTAGCTAGGTAAGTGCATTAATACAACACCAAATAAGTATATGATCATGATCCTCTTCGAACAAAGTTGCTATCGTTTCTAAGCACATGATTTTTCAGGTGTGAGATTTGATTTTATCCTTAAATCGCGTGTAAAAAAATAGTATTCTAATCTGGCTCGCTTCTTTATTTTTCTGACTGCATGTTGTGCTAGCAGGAGAGTGATGGCTTTGTGCTTAAGTCTATTCTGCTGGGTTTTGTTACTTCCTGCATGTTTCTGTTTCTGAAAAGTTCACCTGTCATCCGTGCGTGCTAATTACTTCGGCAAGAAATAGTTAATACCATCAGTCAGACCGTGTCTCGGCCGATGTGTGAAGTACAGCAGGTGGTGGGATTCGAAATCACGTGAAACTCACTGAGGAGTACGTTTTTTTTTTTTCTATCTCTTTTTCTAGTGGAACTACTGTTATATAACAGTTCCGGTCCACTAATCTGATTGGACGAGCAGCATTCCAAGCGTGCTGATATTTAGTATAACCGCACTGGGACGTCTCACTGTTTGTACCACTCTGCTTTGTCTGTGTTCGCTATGTAAAATCTCAATTCTAGAGAAAGTGTTACTACAGTAGAGTTATCGACATCATCAGCAGACACAGCAAATGATACATTTTTCATGAATGTACCTTCCAACTTAAAATATAAAAGCGCATCTGATGAAGATGAAAAGGAAGAAGGGAAGCTAATTTCATGCACCTTCAACAGGAATGTACAAATCATTGTCATGGACTATCAGTGAATGGGGCTTCTTCGGGATCTATTCTCATTCGCAGAGCAGAAATAAACTAATTATTTGGCTATATTGTGTCCAAAATGTCAGTTACTCGATATTAATTTCTATAAAAATGTTGCAATATCGCAATCATGCTGTTATACTGAATATCGGCAAGGCTGTGATTTGGCTGTAGACATTCATAATAACCGCACTATTGCATGCGCGAGATTGCTTAATTCTCCCCTGGGCAACTATGGAGAAAAAAAAAAAAAAAAAAAACACAATAGCCAAGATATGAAATCCCCTTGTTCCAGTCAACCTGGGCTACATGTGATTTATGAACATATGGGTCGTATTTTCTTACGCCGATCTGTCGAACTTCGATGTACTCTGTACTGTGGATAAAGTTTGTCATTTATATTGTACACATCAATGAATATACTATGGAGATGGTATATTCTACATAATATGGAGATGTCTGTGGTACAAAGCTACTATTTGAATATTAGTTTGAATGACAAATAAGGTATTTGCTATTTAATTGACTTCCAAGAGATACGTTTAAAATAACGACACTCACTAATGTGGTCGAGAGAACCAGAGCAGAATTTGCCGTAGAAATTCTTTGCACCAAGATTCCGTAAATCCCGGATGGTGTATGGCCACAGATGCAGGACATTGTTCCTGGAGAATGATGTTCTCTTTTCCAACAAGACCACCTGTGCACCTAGAAGAGCCAACTCTATGGCCGTCCTCAAGCCACATGGGCCTGCTCCCAGGACTAAACACTGTAACAGACGAACCAGAGAAGAAAAAAAAAAAGAAAAAAAAAAAAAGAAAATCATAGAAAAAAAAATAAAAATCTGGATTACTCAATATTCAGTGTTATTTTTTGAGCAATTGTAGACATGTTCATACCTTAGTCTTGGCACAGGGTTTGCCCTGCTCATAGTCTGGGTGTGCTGCCCTCTTGTCAATCTTCTGCCAGAGTTCTTTTGCTTTCCAGTAGTTCAGCCTCTCTTTCAGCTTGCTGTAAAAGTGGCGGTAATCCTTAACATCTAACTCTAGATGGCGACAGAGCTCAATGAAATTCTTCTGAACCTCTTTGCACGTCTGAGCGACCACAAAGCGGTCAAACAAGGCTTGACCTGAATTAACAGGGTCCTGCTGATCAGTCATGCTGCTGGATGGCCTAGAAGACAAGACCATATAACCAGAGTTTCCATTAGTAGGTGGTTACCCACTTAGACTAGCTTCTGAATTGTGGAACATTAGAGCAGACAAAGGTCATTATCATCCACAGAACAGCACTAGATAACACATTGAATGACCCAGTTAACTCTTCTGAACAGGTGCACAAAAGTAGCAAACACAATAGGAGTTCCACAATGTTCAGAATAAATCTAGCACACTGACATTGACCTTTGAACTTGCAAAACAGACTGGGTCATAGCTGTTTATCTAAACTGCCCTAATAGGGCAGGTGGCAGTAACCGCTCGTAGAGTTAGACAGAGAAAAACTGCTTCATGCTTGTCCGGATGTCCAGGCGAACAGATAGTAAATAGGTACAGTGCCTCCAGTAAATATTCACCCCCTAGTAATTATTTCTCTTTTTGCTTTATTGCAACATCAAATTTAAGTATATTAGAATGGGATTTTTCTGCTCCTTGTTAAGTGACTCTCTGCAGAAATAAGATTAAATACGTTACTACATGTCCTCAGAACTATTTAAAAAAAAAAAAAAAAAACTACAAATTGCTCAACTGAGAAGTATTCACCCTCCACCCTCCAGAGTCAATGCTTAGTGCATTGTCATTCTTAAGTAATTACAGCTTTGAATTGTCTCATATGTCTATATGGGTTTGCACATTTTGATCTTGATTTCTCCATGGTGCAAGAAACAACATGAGGGGTTGTACTGCAGGCACCTTGTTTATTAGAGAAGTCAGTGGCTTTGAGTGTGTGTATATGACTTCTATATTATAGAGTCAGCACAAAAACATTTTAGATTTCCAAACATCAGTTTTCCAGCACGATATTAAATGTTACAGAAAAACGTTTGTGTGTCAGTAAAGAAAGCAGCATATTACGTAAGAGACCACTTTTCAGGCAAAAAACATGATGAAGGCTGCTGGGTTTTGCTACAAAACTAAGAAGCGAGTGCGCCAGTCAGAGTCTCCAGAAGAACTGTGGCTGCTTCTCAGTAACACTTACAGCTCATTTCCTTATAAAACTGACTCGGTTTCATTTATTACTGCTCTTTATAGTATTTTCTATATTATATGACATGGCAGCCCTGACTTTTCTATACCCTGCCACAAATTCCCTAGATGTTCCCAAGCCAACTGTGCCAACTGTGAGATAGAATAATCACTCCAGTTGCTTCTGACTCTGCCTTCAGGGTCTCTGTCCAGTGGGACCTACCTGATACAGCTCTAGTGGGAGCCAACCAGGGGAAATCTTTGTAAAGTGCCTGAACCACCTCACCTAAACTGGCAGCAGCTCCACTTCATGCCTGTCCTGGATTGCCAAGCTTCTGGTCCTATAAAAAGGGCTATTCCCAGGGCTATTGTGCTTGCTGTCTTATTCTTTTGGTCATTATCTGTTACAGCTTGTGACCATAGGTGAGGCAGGTCACATGGATTGACAAATAAACAGAGGGCGTCATCCAAAAAACTGAGCTCCTGCCTTGTTACCACAGATCAGTACAGTGACTGCTATACTGCTACTGCTGATCCAGTTTGTTTGTTAATCTCACACTTTTTCCATTACTTGTGAATAAGAGCTCAAGGTAATTAACCTCCTCCAACAGAGGAGCATCTCACTCTTTCTGAGAGAGAGAGAGAGAACCATGACCTTGGACTAGGAGGTATGGATTTTGATCCCCTTTATGGATCCAGACATTGTCATGGTGAAGGTTTGTACCTCAGAGCTTCATCGCTGGGACCTTAATGCTCCCAGTAGAGCCACCCTTGGTGAACAGGTCTGAGGGGAGAGGTCAGACAAAAAGTGATCCTAAAGACCTTCCTGAAAGGTACAAAAAAAAA
Organism: Pangasius djambal; assembly: GCA_022985145.1. NCBI lineage: Eukaryota > Metazoa > Chordata > Actinopteri > Siluriformes > Pangasiidae > Pangasius > Pangasius djambal. The sequence continues at coordinate 17,460,007 of CM040990.1, forward strand.
AAAAAAAGACAAAGTCAGATCTGTAGGTGGTGTTCACATGTGAGTGCCGGGTGACTGGGCCACCCACGTAGCCCGGTCATGTGGACATGACCATCAAACTGGGTGTATGACAGAGTTAGCTACACTTGATATACTGTTAGGGAACATACATAACGTTGTTATAACTTAGCAAGCAATGAACAACCCGAGCTGGGTTTTCCTGTGTGAAGTGCTGTACATTATTATATTTTTATATCATTATAGAATCTCAAGGGTTTTTGTTTTTGGGCAGGAAAGAGTCATACACAGTAACTCAGGTGTTCATTGACACAAGGTGGTAGACAAATAGCGGAGCTCAGGAACTGAATTAAACACGTAGTAACTTAAGCAGAACACAGTACCGAACAGAAATGTCTTTTAACTTAGATTTTCAGCTGTTATTCAATTACTGCTAAAATCTAAAAGTCCCAATCTATCAAAAAAGGTACAGTTGTTCATGACGGAACATGACCCTAACATGGCAAAAACAAACAAATACATAGTTAGCAGATTCTGGACTTTGCCTTAGTAGGGCAGCACTTACCGTGTGAAACACACACACACACACACACACACACACACACACACACACACACACAGTAAGTAAATAAAGCTTGTAACCATCTTTAGAGTAGAACAACCAAGAGTATGTTGTTGTAGAAACGTTACTATTTTAAACTGTCTGATTCACCACTGTAAACCTTGTTAGTAATGATGGGAGCCATAAACACACCCACCGTCATACGCATCTCAACAAACATTTTGAAACATTTCTTCCTATCTGAAACAAGTCACCCAGTGAGTGTGCAAAACTTCACCCCTTGCAGCAAGGCAAGTTATGACACAAACACTGAAGCCACTACTACTTTCTGTATTCGCTTGCACAGACCTAGAACTGAAGAGATTTACAACGGAGAAAGGCATGATGAATCCACACGTGATGTTAAGGGCGCTACTTGACACCAATACTGTGCAACGAAGACAAGCCTCCGGATTCAAGACGTTTTCCGTTTCTGCTGACTCCCTTCCCATGGTTATTCAGGAAACAGTTTACTATAAATCAGCTTGGTCTCTCAGGGCTCGCCTCTGTTCTGTGTTGATTATTTCCACAAAATGAGTGTAATTAAACAGTAAGGGGTCACAAGATAAAAGAGTGTAGGGTTTTTTTTTTAAGAGTACCGAGTCAGACGGGGGGCAACCTGTTTTCCTAAGCAACACCACTTCCTATCCATTTACTGCTGTTAATGGGAACAGCGAAGAACGGCGTAGACAAGCTGAATGACATCAATGCCATAGGAATCAAGTAAAACCATATTCCAGGGACCAGGGATAATCAACTAAAAAATTTTAAGGTCCAGTTAATGATTTCTTGCTCACGTAAGTCTGGATAAGCAACAAAGATGACTTAATAGGGAATTAATAGTGACCAACTGATTAGTTCATGGCTATAAATAAGACACATCAATTCAAAGTGGATGTTTTCTTTCACACTAGCGCCTCACGTTACCACTTTTGACTAGCTCTACAAAATCTCAATAGATGAAACATCTGCTCTGAAACTGACGCAGGGAGAATAAGCACCTACACTATATGGTCAAAGGTACAGTATGTGGACCTGACCATGACCTATGTGCTTGTTGAACAACCTACTCTAAAGACGCATGACATTAATATGGAGCTGCATACGTTTTCACTGAGGTTAAGGTCAGGGCTCTGTGCAGGCCACTGCTTCCAAACCAACCTCGAGGGTAAAAAAAAAAAAAAAAAAAAAAAAAAAACATATCTTCACGGACGTCACTTTGTGCTCAGGGGCATTGTCATGGTGGAAAAAGACAGTCAAAGACAAAGAGAGTCTAGACAATCATATGTTTCAGATGATTTGTTTGTGGCAAAGGTTTAGGAAAGTCTGTGAAAACTCTTCCCGTTCTGAGTGAATACTTTTAAGGTAAAACATTTATATAAATGCATGTGATTGGCAACAGCAAGCCACAGCACAGGATCTACAGCAGGTTCATGTTTAAGACACTACATTAGCTGAACTATGGGCATTTTTTTTTTCATATGTTTATCAGTTCTACTAATTTTGGGCATATTTTCTATCCTTAACCTGCTAAATCTGACATTTCTGTTGGATGTCCTGACACATCTCTAATAAACAAATCACGATCATAAAATTGTACTACACAAATGCAAACAGCGATCCAATTTGTATCCTGCAGATACCAAAAGCAAGTAAATAAATTCTGGAAACTTGCCGTACGTATGCGTATTGCGTGTTTTACAGATGTTGCAGAGGATGTTGCAAAATAGTATTAAAAAAAACCACAAGGTTTTAAAGTGGTGTGGTAATTAAGAGTTTCTGTTATCTAGAGATATGGTACATGTTCACTGCATGCTATCTATAACAAAGAACGACTACTTCCTGGAACTGTGATGATCACATAGTCTCTAAGAACATGTTTAGAGACAGCTTTGTGCATATACTGAACATGCTCAAGGGCCTCAGGTTAGACGCACATCTGTCCCGGCTGTTCAGTGTAAATCTTTTAACAACGGCACTCATGTTTTGTTTTTTTTTTTGATCAGATAATGGATTGTAGTGAAACGGAGAAGGAAGTAAGGAAGCATAAATACAAGCAAGGAAACCATGACACAGAGATAAGCAACCTTAAACCATGATGATACATTGCCACCTGCTTCTGCTACGCGTTCATTTTTAGCACGCAGAAGTTATGACTAATTATTGCAATCCAATTTTGATGTAGGGGGAAAAAAAAACCACATGGTTTGGAGACGGAAAAGGGCTAAGTGGAGTTTATTTAAAGGAGAGTCCAGATCAACGCCAAGATCACGCAAGCACCATTCAAAGCTGTAACAGGACATTGTGGTGACCTGGGAAAACCTTTCACATGGAAAATGTTGACATTTTCCGTTATATAAAGTTCCGAAAACTGCAGGCTTTTCCTGAACTGAAAGATGTTTCTCTTTTGTACGTACCTCAATCACTTGTAAACTTATGGCATTTTAAAATTCGTTACACCCAGAAGTGAAAGGGAAGAAAACTGCATTCAGAGATTCCATTCTGACTGCATCACAAGAGCATCATGGATATTTTGATAGCCAGTATGTGAGAACAAGCTGACGTCTGGCTTACGTCCATTTCACCAAGGCATGTAGCTATCCAAAAAATCTGATCAAACATTCACGTGCCGTTCAGTGTGTGAGGAAATCATAGTTACCTAGCATGCTTGTAGACATTTTTCAGTAGACTGACTATTTTTAACGGTTAGTGAAGTGTGGCCAAGTATGGTAACCCATACTTGGAATTTGTGCTCTGCATTTAACCCATCCAAGTGCATGCACACACACACACACCCGGAGCAGTGGGCAGCTTTTTTGCTGCGGCGCCCGGGGAGCAGTTGGGGGATCGGGGCCTTGCTCAAGTGTCTCACCTCAGTCGCGGTACTGAGGGTGGAGGAGAGCGCTGGTCATTCACTCCTACAATCCCTGCCAGACCTGAGACTCGAACCCACGACCTTCAGGTTCACCTTCGGGTTCTCTCCGACTCCATTAGGCCAATCTTGCCTAATCTTGCCTAGGCAAAAACATTTCCACATCATTTAGTGAAATGTATGTATGGCTTCTTAAAGTATAGGTGTCAAAAACAATGTTTCTGATGTTTTTTTTTTTGGTGTTTAATTAAGGGATTTCTTTTAATCTTCAACCTTATTTGGACTTCCGTTGTTGTAGCCCGGGGTGTCGAAAGTCAGGACAGAAAAACAAGTTCTTGGACAAGTTCTGGCAAAACTACAATTTAACTACAGTACAATGTTATGCAAAGTATAACCAGGTGCTTTAGTACCAGAGTGTATACTGAATTAAGATTGGTCAGTGGTATATCCTTCGTGAGGGGCGTGATGATATACATGTATAAAGATACCTGAAACAGTTATTAATGAAGCACTGATCTGATTTTACCATTGTAAATAAAACACCAATACTGATCCAATGCTGACTTCCTCTTAATAACCAAGCTGACTCTCGGCAAGCTTGCAGAGTTATGTGAATGATCAGGAGAATTCTTCTGTGGTCAGTGAAAGATCTGTGGCAGTCAACATCACACACACATTCACCTTATAAAATACATTTACATTTATGACATTTGGCAGACGTCCCTTATCCAGAGTGACTAAAGAAAGTCACAAACTAGGAATACAATCAGCCCAAAACTCTGCTGGGAGGGTTGTGTGTGTGCGTGCGTGTGTGTGTGTAAGTGCTAACTTAAGTACTTTATGAAGAGGTAAGTCTTTAGACGTCGTTTGAAGACTGCCAGTGACTCAGCTGTTCGGACATCTAGGGGAAGTTCATTCCACCACCCAGGTGCCAGAACAGAGAAGAGTCTCGATGCATGTCTTCCTTGTACCCTGACAGTGTGGTTATTTGAGGAGTTGCTGCTGCTTTCCTGTCAGCTTGAACCAGTCTGGACATTCTTCTCTGACCTCAATCATCAACAAGCCTGATCACTGGATGGTTTTGTTCCTGCTTTTCGCACCATTCTTTTAAACTCTAGAGTCTATTGTGTGTGAAAATCCCAGGAGATCAGCAGTTTTTAAAATACTTGAAATACCAGCCCATCTGGTATCAACAACCATGCCATGGTCAGTGTCCCAGAGGTCAAATTTTCCCCCCTTTCTGATATTTGATGTGCACGTTAACTAATAATCTTGACTTGATTTTATGTATATGTATATGCACGTGAATGGCTAATGGGATACAGGTACAGGTGTTCCTGTTAAAATGGCCAGTGAGTGTATTTTGCTTTAATAAACTAGGTAAGAGTGTCGTCCTAACAACACTTAAAGAAAATTCTACCCGTTTCCTTCACCAAATCATTTAAAATTCACGTTGTTACTGTAGCGTTATGACGTTTAATGTTATCCTGTTCAAAACCGTTAAATAGTAGCAGTTATACCTAAATATACCCAGTCGCTATTCCGACTCTTAACGTCTCATATGGGCATCCATTTCATAACCACCTCTTGCTGCTCTGCTTCTCTATTGTGTGCCACGGTGTACCCTGGGGCATCATTTGCAGCTCAGTACAGGCCAATGATTCAACAAGGCAGGGAGTGTGTTGTTTGCTGATTGCATTCCCTTCAAATTAGTTACACGGCATACTGTTTACCTAGGGTTTTACAAACAATACCTTAGCCACCCTGGTCAGCGTATCTGTACCACAACTCTTGGTTAAACATCTGAGTACATGCAATAAAAACAGCTGTTTAGCATATGAATGGTCACAATACTGTGAATTATTCCTAATATTGAAACACAGCAAGACTCTGAAACAAATGCTTGAACAACAGCCAGTATTCCATACACGCACAGACACACACTGACTGAAATCTATACCCTCCTACTAAATTCACTTTGAATTGAATGTTAGAAATATCACCTTCTCTGAGAATCTACTAATAAACCAAGCCCCACTTGCCTCAACTGCTTTGATTATGAATTTTTTTGACACGTGCGGCAGCGACACGCAGAAGCTCCGTCATTATCAGTCATGAATTATGCCTCATTTCCAGTGCTCAACAAGCATGCAACTCATGCAAAGGTGTTCTCTCGCCTCCATCATGAACTTGTGGTCAAATAAACAAATTAAACTTTCTCCCTCTAATGCTTAAAACAGCTGTTACACAGCAGCAACTTCAGGAGTCAGCAGGAAGCACCTTATTTCTGTATTCAAATTTTATTCTTTTCATTCCAGGTTTCACTACACACATACTACGTGAATATATTTTAAATTACAGACTATCCATGGATTCTATCCATAGGCCTTCTCACAGTCCAAACATACACCATGAGGACAAAAGTATGTGGACACCTTGCCGTGACGCACATATGTGCCCGTCGAACATCCCATTCTAATGGAGTTGCCCCACTCTTTGCTGTTATAACAGTCTCCACTCTTCTGGGAAGGCTTTCCACTAGATTTTGGAGCGTGGTTGTGTGGATTTTGCCATTCAACCACAAGAGCATTAGTGAGGTTGGGCACTGATGTCGGGCGAGGAGGCCTGGAGTGCGGTCTGCGTTCCAGTTTATCCCAAATGTGTTCATTTGTTTAAGGTCAAGGCTCAGTGCAGGCCACCTTAGTTCTTCCACTCCAACCTTGGCAAACCATGCCTTCATGGACTTCACTTTGAGCACAGAGGTATGGTAGAACAGGTTTGGGCCTGTGAAGAGAAATCGTAACACTACAGCATACAAAGACATTCTAGACAATCAAGTGCCTCCAACATTGTGGCGAAGGTTTGGGGAAGGACAACTTACGGGGGGTCATGGTCAAGTGTCCGCATACTTTTGGCCATATAGTGTATGAGTAATATAAACGCTCACATCAAAACTTTGAGTGCCATCACTAATGCAAATGCACCTTGGTGAAACCAGCATGCACCAATGGCTGTGATTTGCATTTGGCTCACACGTATAATAGCTACCAGTCACTGAAACCTGTGCAAACTAAATAACGACCACATCTAATGTTATTTATTAGATGCATAGTCTGAACGAATTCCTCTCAGTTCCTCTCCATTCCACTCAATTCCTCTTCCAGAATTGAACGAATGCTCAGCTCTCTCCAAACAACCAAATTCCTGAAAGGCACTGGATATTGAAACTGACATTTCGAGAGGAATCAGGATGCTCTTGATAGCATTCCCATGGAAAACTGGAGCGAGCAGTCTGGAATGCTTCAGTTCTCTTTCTATATCTATATTCTAGGCTAGGAAACATAATCGAATGCACAAATCTCATTTCTTCCATCTCCTTCAATCGGAATATTTCCTCTTGCGGATAATTATGTAGCAGGTCTTCGGCATCCTGCTACAGGTCTCGCGGGAAACAGTTATTGCTTAAAAGACCTGAGGGTGGTTCCGAAGTGTTAGCCGACTCCGGTTATGGGAGCGGTCATGCCCTCCACCATGGCAAAAACCTGGTAAAGAACATTTACTCATTCATTCCAGTGCACCAGTAGGTTCTGTTTGGAGATAAAGGCTGGGTGTTGTGACGATAACCTGTGAACAAGTTGATACAGTCAATACAATACAGCATTGACTAACTTAAAAGGTCTTTCCATTTTTTCCCTTTATGTATAGCCTATATTGTCCTTTTCCATCTGTATAGTAATTTACGGAGTCTGTTATAGTGTTCAGTTGCCAGTGTGGCCATGCAGACTACATAAAAAGATTTTTTTTTTTTTTCCCTTTCATTGCAGGAAACATGAATTAGCAAGTTCAGTATGGACTATGCAGAAGACATGCACTTATCAACTGGCAGTTCTGTTCAGCACCAAGCTGCTTAGCAACTGTCTTTGTTACGTGGTTTCCTACAGACGTGCACACTCAAGAACGTGTCAGATTCATGTTTAGTTGGTCACACCAAATACGGCAAAACCGTTAGGAAAAACTATGAAAACCTCAACAAAAAGCTTGCTGCAACACCTTACAAGCTGATACGCAGAAGCTCTGTAAGCCGTTCTGTCACAAGTTCCTCACTTTTTGCAGAGTGTAGCAGCAAGGAAACTGTGAATTTAACTGCATCATGCTTGCTGCTGCCTCTGCAGGCAAGATGTTCACAGTTTATTGGGCAACGTGCGACCTGTAAGACACTGTGTGACTGTAACAACCCACAAAACAACACTTTAGAAGCTGAAGTGTTGTAGGTTAAAAAGAAAAGTAAAACTATGTTATATAACTTGTTGTGTACAGTGTGTGTGTGTGTGTGTGTGTGTGTGTGCGTGCGTGTGCGTGCGTGTGTCTCCACAAGTATCTGACAGTTAACCTTGCAGGGACAGGTTAGGCTTCTCCTGACAAGGAAAACTACCTTTTTTTTTAATACAAAAACTACAGCTTTTATTTAAAAACTAACTATTTCCTTGTTGCATCTGGTATGTAGGTGTGTGTGTGTGTGTATCTCCACAAATATCTGTATCTATCTGACAGTTTTGACATTACAGGGACAGGTTAGGCTTCTCCTAACAAGGAAAACTAACTTTTTATACAAAAACTACAGCTTTTATTTCAAAACTAAGGTTTCCTTTTGGTTACTGAGGTTAAGGTTAGGGTTATATTTAGTAGCTGCATTATATATATGTATGTATGTAATTAAAAAGAAAAGTAAAACTAACTATTTCCTTGTTGCATCTGGTGTGTGTGTGTGTGTGTGTGTGTGTGTCTGGAATAAAAAGCACTAAGAGGAAAAAGAAGGAAAAAACTAAACTCAGCTCCACCTAAACCCCTCAACACAACTGCACTACTTCGTGTGGAGCTTTTTGAAAAGCATGTAGTCTACTGGGAAACATTTATAAAAACAAATAAGAACGAACACTTGACATATTTATTTACCAAACTAATACATTACACGCTGCAAGCTCATGATATACATTTCAGAGGAGGTAAATTTGGGTTTCTTCGCGAAAATGTACCTCAGAACAACCGATAATATTAAAAAGAAAATGCCTTGAAGCGCTGCTCAGGTCCACAGCATCGCTGCCTGAAAGAGCTGAGGAAGTTCAAGCTAGTACTCTTACCTCAGTTCAGCAGTGACCTCTTTAGACCCTCTTTTAGACACTCAAAAACTGCCAGAACAGTTGACGCTTTCTCTCAATGGCTTAACAACACTCTGCTCTCCAGTTCTACCTGCACTTCTGACAGACTCGGTGAAAATAGCCAAACTCTTCCGGCTTCAGAGTTTAAAGGCGGCACCTTGCTCGCCCTCACGTAGCTGCAGGCTAGAGTTCATTTACAATACACACTCTGAGGGAAGAGCCAGTAAGTCATGCACAAATTACTCCTAACAACCTTTAATCCAGTTTCTAATTGCTGGAAATAATCTAGACAGAATTAGTTGACTCAAATTTATGTATGAGATAATGTCACAAGTTTATCTATGAGATAATTCACTTCTTTGAACTCTTTCAGCAGTCTGTCTGGATCAGGGGGAAAGGACAGTATATAAGGCTAATGAGGGCACATTTGCATCATGGGAAATGCATTTATTATGGGATTTTTATTGAATAATTGTAATTCAGTGAACGTGTGTGAGCCTGGGGTCATTTTTTTTTAAATAACTTGATTAAATAATTGACTAATTAATGAAATAGGATTTATGAGGAATCATATGATGAACTCCAAAGTTTGTGCTTTTGGAAGATTTTCGGCTAGTGTCCGTCTCCCCCCAGTAAATAAATAAAGAAATACAATCTATTTTTAACGGTCTGGCGGCCTCTAGTGGCCAACATACGTATATGCACAATACGTTATCTATCTATCTATCTATCTATCTATCTATCTATTTGCCTGTCTATCTATCTATCTATCTATCTATCTATCTATCTATCTATCTATCTATCTATCTATCTACATTGGATATAAAACCATCTACACACCCCTGTTAAAATGAAAGTTTGTGTGATGTAAAAAACTGAAATCAGGATTAATATTATAAGATCTTTTTCCACTTTTAATGTGATATAACAAGCAAAATTCAAATAGAAATGTTTTAGAGACAAAAAAATTAAATAAAACATTCAATAACCTGGATGCATAAGTGTGCGCACCCTTTTATAACAGGGCATGTGACTGTGCTCAGAATGGACCAATCACATTCCAGTCCATGTTTAAAGGTAATTATCATACGCCTATCGAAAATGAAGTGTTTCTGATTAACCCTAAATCAAGACCAGCTGCTTCTGTAGGATTTCTTGACATCTTCTTGGTTTCATTCGATTGCTGAAGCCATGATATGTAAAGCGCTTATAAAACATTTTTATTTCTCATGATGGAAAGGTATCGATTAAGGAAGGGGTGCAAAAGAATTTCCAAAATATTAGATGTACCATGGAATACTGTGAAGACTATCATCAACAAGTGAAGCACCACAGTGACATTAAGGACAGGACGTCCCTCCAAAATTGACAAAAGGTCAAGACAAAAGTTTATCAGGGAGGCTGCCAAGAGACCTACGGCAGCAATATAGGAGCTGCAGAAATAGCTGGCAAGTACTGATCACTCCCTGCATGTGACAACAATCTCTTCTTCACATGTCTGGGTCAGTGGTAGGGTGGCTAGACTGAAATCCTTTGTCACGGATTTTGCCAAAACATACATACAGTACAATCATTCCAATCCATGGAGCAAAAGGTGTTATGGCCTGGTAAATCCAAGGTAGTAGCTTTTGATAATAATTCTAAGAGATACTATATGTTTAGCACAAAAAGAAGACAGTTTATCAACCAAAAGAACACCAGATCAGCATTTTGGAATGGTGCAGTCAGAGCTCAGATCTAAATCCTGTCAAAAACCTGTGGAATGACCTGAAGAGGGCTGCGCACAGGAAATCCACTGATAGATCGGGAGTATTTTTTGCAAGGAATTGTGGAATAAAATTTCCAAATCAAGACGTTCTATGTTAGTAGACTCTTACCCAGAAAGACAGACTGCTGTATTACAAGGAAAAGGTGTTTTAACAACATATTATTGAAAGATTATTGAAAGACTATTTGAAAGATTTCTCTTTTTCTTTTTTCCCTAAAATGTTTCTGTTTGTTTTTAACTTGAATTTTGCTGGTTGCTATATCACATTAAAGGTGGAAAACGATCTGACACGATTTATCTTGGTTTCATTTTTTACATCACAAAAACTTTTGAATATTTTATATTCACTCTGTCAATCTATCTGTTTTGTCTATTTATGTATTTATTTAGTTAATTGACACATTCATTCATACATTCTCCAGTAACCACTTTTATCCCTGTCAGAGTCACAGTGGATCCAGAGCCAATCCTGGGAACACTGGACATGAACTGGGAATTCATCATGGATGGAATGCCAGTTCAATCACAGGGCATCCCACACACATAGATTTACTCATTCAATTGCCTAGGGGCAATTTAGAGTATTTGGACACTAGGTGGAAACCAGAAAACCCAGAGGAAACCCACATGGACATGGGGAGAACACATGAAACTCACAGACAATAACCCAAGCTCAGGATCAAACCAGGGACCCTGGAGCAGTGAGGTGGCAATGCTATCCACTGCACCACAGTCCTGCCAGCCAGCCGTTCGTTCGTTGGTTCATTCATTCATTCATTTGTTCGTTCATTCATTCATTCATTCATTCACTTGCAAGTAGGATGGTTACAGTGAATTGCCCATAGGCGTGAATGCTTTTGTGTGTGTGTGTGCTGCCCTGCAATGGTTTGGCATCCCATCTAAGGTGAATTCCCCTGCCTTGCACCCAGTGTTCCTGGGATAGGCCCTGTTTCCACAGTGACCATGGTCAGAATAAACCAGTTATGAATGAATTGACATGAGCACTTTTAATTCGAGTTCCTAGTTATATTGTTATTGCTTTCTTTGTGACAGCTGAATGCACCAAAAAACAAATTACTAAAGGGGTTTATTTTGCACATTGTGCTTTTTTACATACAAGGTATGCAATCACACCGAAAATCAAAGTAAATAATCCAACTTGCATTAATTTCATCATGGCAACTCATAATGTAAGTCAGTAGTGTGTATGACCCCCACGTGCCTGTATGCACTCCCGACAATGTCTGGGCATGCTCCTGATGAGATGACGGATGGTCTCTCCTCGCAGACCTGGATCAGGGCATCGGTGAGCTCCTGGACAGTTTGTGGTGCTACTTGGAGGCTTCGGATGCTCCAATACTAACGTCCCAGAGGTTCTCAATTGGATTCAGGTCTGGGGAACGTGAGGGCCAGTCAATGGCATCAATGCCTATGTCATCCAGAAACTGCCTACACACTCTGGCCACATGAGGCCGGGCATTGTCAATGGCTCTGAGGATTTCATCACGGAACCTAACAGCAGTAAGGGTACCGTTGGCTAGCACGTGGAGGTCTGTGTGACCCTCCAAGGATATTCCTCCCCAGACCATCACTGACCTACCGCCAAACCAGTCATGCTGGATGATGTTGTAGGCAGCATAACGTTCTCCACGGCTTCTCCAGACTCTTTCATATCTGTCACATATGCTCAGTGTGAACCTGCTCTCATCCGTGAAGAGAACGGGGCGCCAATGGCGGACCTGCCAATTCTGGTGTTCTCTGGCAAATGCCAATCAAGCTGCATGGTGTTGGGCTGTGAGCACATCAGGCCCTCATGCTACCCTCATGGAGGGTTTGGTCAGAAACATGCACACCAGTAGCGTGCTGGAGGCCATTTTGTAGGGCTCTGGCAGTGCTCCTCCTGTTCCTCCTCGCACAAAGGAGTCCTGCTGCTGGGTTGTTGTCTTTCTACGGCCCTGTCCAGATATCTCTTCCATGCTCTTGAAACTGTGCTGGGAGACACACCAAACCTCCTTGCCCCCCCTTGCCCTGGGGAGACCCCACCAAACCTGGAGGAGCTGGATTACCTGTGCAACCAGTTGGGTTGCAGGTACTGCCTTATGCTACAAGTATTGACAAGGACCATAACAAAACACAAAACTAGAGACAAATCAGTCAGGAAGGATAAGGAGAGAGCAATTATCTATGGCCACCACCTGCAAAACCATTCCCTTTTTTGGGGTTGTCTTGCTGTTGCCTCTCCAGTGCACCTGTTGTCACTTTCATTTGCACCAAAGCAGGAGAAACTGATTCACAATCACTTATGCTTCCTAACTGGACAGATTGATATCCCTGAAGTTTAATTGACTTGGTGTTATACTGTAATGATTAAGTGTTCCTTTGTTTTTTTTTAGCAGTATTAAAAGTACAAATATGCTTCGAAAGTACAAAAGTACAAATATGCTTCAAAATCCAAACTTTAGAAATGTAGTTTATTGCACTTAGAAAAGATATCAATGTGTCAACAGTTGAAGTATACATCTCTCACTGCAAAGTCTTTATAAGGAACAGGTCATGGCATAACAGAACTGCACAATATGCTGTAAGCAAGAGAAAATGCTGTGTAAAAAAAAAAAAAAGAGGTGAAAAAGACAGGAGCCAAAACTGCATAGGCTGATTACATCATTGCCGTATGAGAAGACAACAGCATCTTGAAAAAAAAAAACCTCTTTGCTAGCTTTGCTCTTCTTTGCTATAAATGTAGGAATAGTGGGTTAAAAAGAACAAATTTGAAAAGGCTGTGATGAATATCAACTAGTCAATTAACTAACCATCACCCAACTGTATATATTACGACATTAACCCAGATCAAAACTCGGTGTCAGATCTGTTCCCAAAAAATTAACCGAATCACAGTTGGTGAAGAAGAAATTATAGGTGGAAATACGCAATGGTTTTACAGATTTTTACAAACAGTTTCTACAAAACCATTCCTTAGTGTGGGATTTGAGAGTAGTCGAGACATAAGAGACGATTAATAACAATAATCTGAACAATATGAATATTTACACTAAGCATGACCAGAAAGTATTTACAAACTATCCAGTGTCATGAGAGCACTCAAAAGTGAGAAAAGCAACCAAACACAGATGATAGGAAACAGTGCACTAGTGACTACCTACTCTCCTACTATTACTATTCACAGTTCCAATCACCATCCCTATGCATAAATATGCCCTACAATTCCTACAAACCTTCTTACCTCACCACAAAACAGAACCGATCAGAGACAAATTAAGGAAGAAGGCTAGATACAACACTCTGTCTTATGTCTGCATATAATCAGAAATCCAGTGATGTGTAGAGTGACGTGTGTCAACTATCCATACATTTCAAGTCGAATTTTATCCTACTGTTGGCCTTTGAAAAGCATATGTAAGCGTTAATCTTGTTGCCCTTTGTAAAGCATATGCAGCATTAATAATTAGCAAAACATTGTGGCCTCAGCATAAAAGATAAGATTAATGTCATTCCTGCTTTTTTAAGACATATAAGCAAAAGCACATATAAGGGCCTTTCAAAACACTAAACACTTCACATGTGCCCAAAGTCACATCATTTGGTGATTCGAGGAGATTGATATTCCTAACTTACAACTCAGACTAAACTACAAATTACAATCTGATAACAAATGATGATATTAATAAAAATACCATTTTTGTATATAATAGAATTGTACAAAAATGTCTCTGATAAGCAGAAAACTACACAGTTGTAAAAGACTTTGTCAGTAGATTTGAGTCTTATCAGAAAACATCGGATAATATCAGAAGAGTAAAACATACTATTAAAAGAAAGAAATCAAATAGTTAAAAAAAAAAATTATTTATAAGCCTGTACTAAAGGCAGCTGCTTTATTTCGGAGTTTGGTCTCTAACACTTCATTTGCTCGGTTCATTGAATACGACTGTAGTCCGTCTGCCATATGATCTTGTCCGTGTGATTCAAAAATGATCGCTGTTTGACAGTCTGTCCTTTTCCAGTTGATCCCAGTTTAGGAAATAGGGAACAGGAGATAGGATGTCATCTTCTAGGCAACGTTAAAGGAGTTCAGTCAGATGTGTATTGGAAGACAGTGACAGTTTAAGACATCTCCTCATCTAAAAGAGAACTATAAAATAAAATTCAACCAAGTGTCTTAAAGGGTCTTCTCCGGTTGCCTGATGGTTTTATATCTCGTGAGAAATAAAAGGATGGGGTGATAGGGTATCCTAAATGGAGTGAACAGGATGGAGGACTCAGCGGAGTTGTTGGAGTGTGAGATAGGGGTCATCAAGAGGAAGAGTGACAGATCTGGAGTATACTCTACAAGAGTTTAACAAAGGCATGGTTAAAATATGAGTTGAAAAAAAAAAAAAAGAAGCTAATGATCGATCTTCACTGATCTACAAAACCAGCTAGGGCAGATGAGAAGTAACAGCAACTTCTCTATTAGTTGCATTTGTTTTACCGTCTTTTACAGGAGACAAGGACATGTTTTGTGGTAACCGTTCTGAGGCAAAAAAGTGTATGAGCTGTGCAGGGAACTGTAACACTGCGTTTGTTCTCTTAATGGACAATGGTAAAGCACAGCCTCGCATTCTTCTCAAGCCACCTTCCGCCTCAGAGCTTTTCAGAGTCAGTTACCACAACTCTGAAATATAACAAATATATGCTTGTTAGGAATAAATCAATAAGTGACATTTTCTGGAAATCACTGTCAACTATTTAAAACTGCAAACACATAATATATAATAATGAAAATGTGTCAAACATATTGGAGTTAAAATAAAGAAATGGTTGCCTCTTCCTTTAATTACACAAGTGAACTGTAACCTAACACTTACGCTATCTTTATCAGTATATCTTCAAAGCTGATTGGCCCAGCCTCCAGAATCCTTCTGCTTCTGCGACATTTAAAAATGCTATTTTGTTTACATAATGAAAGACTTGATTTTAAATATTCAGCACTTATGTACAGTCAGTTTTCTTTAATTATGTAAACTGGTGAAAGCAGCTGTTCTCTCATTTCACTGCGCATGTGAATGGTCACATAGCACCTGTCATTTTTTTTTAATTAGAGCAGTTTAACACAGTCCCTGATTCTCTCTGGCTTCATCCGTTGTCCAGCCTGCTGCAGTCCCCAAAATGATCTACGACTTTAAAATTAAAGTATTGAGTACCTAGCCTTGGCATGTGATTGAAAATCAATGTGTGTGTAAACAGTCACTTTAACACTCATGCTCTGTTTAAGGAGCACAGTAAAGAAAGTCTCCATGCTCTCCCCTGCTCCCAGATGAACCTGCTATACTGGATTTTCTTTACAGGTTTTCTCCTGGCTGGTACTGTGGCTCCGTGGAGGTAAAATAGTCCTCCAAGAAGCCTTGCAGGTATTCAAAAGTGGGCCGTTCCTCTGGTTCTTTCCTCCAACATGTAAGCATGAGCTCATGCAGGGATTCGGGGCACTCTGCAGGGCACGGCATCCTGTAGCCACGCTCCACCTGGTCCAGCACCTCGCGGTTCACCATGCCTATGCAGAACACAGAGGAAACACAACAGCAAAAACAAAATATTGATGACTTAAAATTATTAAAATCATTATTTGGTAAAAAAATAAAATCGTGTTTTGTGTTCATTTTCTTCTTGATTATTCGATCATATATACATAGGAAGGCCTGGAAAAGCATCTCCAGGGAGGAAACTCAGAATTTGAGTTTTGAGAACATGGGCTCCAGACTTCAGGCAGTCATTGACTGCAAAGGATTTTCATCCACGTATTAAAATTCTGGTTATATTTACGATTATGTCACTTTGTCCAAATACCTTTGAGCCCCTGAAAATGGAGGTACTTTGCTGAAAATGGCTGTAATTCCTAAATGGTAAATGCCATATTTTTGTGGAACCTCTTATAATAAAGCTGAAAGTCTACACTTCGATCACATCTTGATTGTTTTATTTCAAATCCATTGTGGTGGTGTATAAAGGCAAAATATCAAAAAAATGGACCTGACTGTATATGCACATTATATTTTAGCACATATATGTGATGCTTTCTTGAACTAAAATATGTTTCTCTTTTGCATGCATCTCAGCCACAAGTAAAGGTATAGCATATAAAGTCTGGTTACCCCCAAATCTGAAAAGGGAGAAATGTTCATTTAAAGATTCTGTTGTGACTGTGGTGCAGGAGTATCACAGACATTCTGACAGCCGGCATCTTATTACAAACAGAATTGATTAGGCCTATGTCCATTTCATTGTGGCACATAGCTATCCAACAACTGTGTGAGATATCTGGTGAAAATAAAGAACAGTGATTTTAACCACTGTTAAATGCTCTTTCTAATTTTGTACTCACACCTATGCTCACACATCAGGAACATTCACGGATATGTAGTTTCGTGTGTCTGTTTCCATGAACTGTTTTACTGCCGATAATTCAGAAGGACAACTGATAAATTAGGTATTATAAAAATAACCTATAGAACTATATTTCTAAGAAATCAAAAAGAGGTGATCTTATTCAGTCAAAAACCTCCAAGCAATAACATCCTGAAGCAGTAATTTATGGATTTAATGTGAGAAATATCTACCACATCTAAACACTGTACTCACTAATCATATAAAATTATAGAATTCACTCAAACGTGTACCTGGATATGGCACCCGGCCTTTAGTGGCCAGCTCAGTGAGTAAAACCCCAAATGACCAGACATCAGATTTGATGGTGAAGCGACCGTACAGAGCGGCTTCTGGTGCGGTCCACTTTATAGGAAACTTGGCACCTGTGTATACAGATGAGAGAGTGTATTAATGATATAAAGTGAGCTGGGGAAAGAAAGGGAGAGAAATGAGAAAGCAAGTAAACATGTGCACGAGAGAGAGAGAGAGAGAGAGACAGAGAGAGAGAGAGTGCTCTTGCTGTCTCACTCACCCTGCCTCGCAGTGTATTCGTTGTCCTCTATGAGGCGAGCGAGGCCAAAATCAGCCACCTTACACACCAGGTTCTCTCCCACCAGGATGTTGGCGGCCCTGAGGTCCCGGTGGACATAGTTCATTCTCTCCACATACGCCATGCCAGAGGCGATCTGAGGACAGCACAACAAGCAGCACACTGAAAACACTGCATAGTGTAGTGTCCTCAGTCTGTAGTGCATACTGAAGAAGTGATCATGGCAGAAATGTAACTTTTTTACACTCTAAAAAAAAAAAATTGCCTGGTTATTTACATAACCCAGTTGCTGGCTTGAGGAGGGTGGGTCATTTTGCTGGGTAATTTCAGATGTTAACACAGTAAATAAAAAAAATAAAAAATCACATTGTGCCTGTTTTCCCATAACAGCATGCCCCTTCATATTTTATTCCTTACATAATGGCTAGACTGCCATCAGAACCCAGCGTTTTGTTTATTTCTTCCACTGGAACGCATTTGGGTCAGTTTTGCTGAAACGTCGCTGGATGAAGCACAAAGCCGATGACAATTCTCAACTGACAAACCAGGAGAAAGCACAAGACTGAAAGAAAAATCCATAAGTACCTTATGACTATGTTTATCCTATGTATTTTGGATTTAACATGTGGCATATATGGATAGGTAAGAATAAGTGAAAGGAAAGTAAGGAGATGGATGGGCACCATCAGGTAGTTACCACTCAGTGCCAGAATGGCTAATTGGGAGAACAGGGAGAATTCCCGGTGGGCCATGGGTTGGTGACGCAATAAATGTAATGTTAGTATTATAACTTGAACTACTTGTTGCAGCGTAGGCTGTAGGCAGCTGTGCTCTGAGCCACATACACAAACACACAAACATACACACTCAAGTAGCCTATCAATGATGCCCCTGCCTCTCCATACAGGATGCAATAAGACAATGAGAGTGGCCCTCCAAGATCCCTAATTTATCATCTGATTCCAGACTGGTCACATGACAAATGTACAGTTTTACATTTAGACCAGAGAGCCCTCTTAGTCTTTAATCAATATAGACAGCAGAGAAAGAAAAGGGGGAGCGGAAAAGGCATTGGAGGAAGATGCAAGTAAATGCGCCAGACTAAGCCCAAAGATATTAAAAGGTTCAGAAATCCTGCACTTTACTTTTGTACAGTACGTTTTCCATTTTATCTGCATGCATCGGCCTAGTTCATTCATCATTCACTATTTAAACTACTTTTTTTAGTTTATTTATTATTTCATTTTTTTTTATTGTTTTATATTATTTTTATATTTCATATACTTTTTATATTTATTTTTAAGTTTATTTATATGTATTTATTTATTATGTTTATTTTGTTTGCATATATTTGTGTAATTTGTGGTGTAGTTGGTGCTTATTGTGCAATATCTCTGAAAATCAATAGTCAAAAGAATTTAAAGTGAGTGTGTGAGCTGCATGTACGGGCCACATGCACAGGCCGCTCAGATGACATTCCCGGGCTGAAGATCAGTCCCACTCCGGCCCTGTTAACATTAGTCCGTTTTTTTTCTCCTCATAGGACTGGTTAGTTAGTCAGATTACCTGTTTTCTGACCAAATATTGCAATTTAGCTATTAAGTGGTAGGTAGTGCCGTTACTTGAATTTACTCGAGTTTGGTACTAAATGTTAGCTAGTGATTAGTGGTGTATTTGAGATTGCGTCACCTGTGAGGCCATGTCTACAAGCTGAGGTAACCGCAACATCTTCCCCATGTCGCCTTTCAAGAAGTCAAGCAGACTACCTGTGTGCAGGAAAATCAGGAAATGGCAGGTTTTATACACCATATATGCACATTTTAAGATGTTAGACTGCTACACTGCCTGTCTATTCAGTGTAACATGTCGTAGTTTTGGTGGGTGTGGTTCATCTGGGTGCGTGCTTATATTACAAACTATCTTTATGTATTATCTATAGATTAATAGGAAACAAAAGAAAAAGAAAAAGAATGTGTGTGCAAAGATTACAGTTATTTCGGCTATATGCATTGTTGTTAATAATAATAACAATAATAATAATAATATCATCATCGACACCACTGTCATCAACATAATCATCCTAATCATCATCACAGTATCATTGCCAAGATGGAAAGCTGAGAAAGACCCTCACCTTGGCTCATATACTCAGTGACAATGTAAATGGGCTCTTCAGATACCACAGCATAGAGCTGCACCAGCTTCTCATGTCGTAGTTTCTTCATGACCTGAGCCTCCTGCAAGAAGGCTTCTGGAGACATGGTGCCCGGCTTCAATGTCTTAATGGCCACTCGTGTTGTCCCGTTCCACGTGCCTAACACGTGCCAGACATGTGGTCAGTATTTACTCAGACTACCACCAGACAAGCTGAATAATGAGCTATTCTATAATACACCGGACATACAAGACTCTCAGTTAAACATGTGTGGATATGTGGATAAATAGCTCATAACTATGATAAACAAAATCACATCAAATTTCACACTTGCTCACACATAAATATTTGCAATATTGATCATATTGGTTTAATATACCTGTGATCTCAAAAAACCTGATTTATAAATGGTTAAATCAACTTGGAAGGCTAATTGCAATCACATACAATGGTGTTTGGGTTAGCAATCATTCGTGTTTGTAGGTCCTGGTGTCTGTAATTAGGGTAAAGATGTAGAGGTGTTCCTAAGCCACTGTTAGTTATTTCCTGTGTAGTAAAATTTCAAGGGAACACTAATATCTAATTTAAGTGAGTTAATTTAACAAGAAGCCATTTACCATAATTGGGAAAGTGGTAAGATTTTGTGTAATTCCAATAAATATAAACCTGTGCTCTTAAACTTGCGATTATAAGCTACATGGAATTCATCACAGTTGGCTATTGGCTGTTCTTACCCATCCAGACCTCTCCAAAACAGCCCTGTCCCAGTTTCACGTCTAGACGCAAAGAGTCACGGGGGATTTCCCAGGCGTCCCGAGCCAAACCCTGAGTCTGTGGTGGCTTCAGCACTGGACACACATCGGTCAGGCAGTGGCACAAACCATCAGCATGCTCTGAGATGGAGGGAAGGATAGAAAGAGAGGATGACTGGAAGAAATAGGCTAACTGCCACTGTTGTTAATGCTTACTCAAATAATTATTTATATATTTTGAATTGAATTTGAGAAAGAAGAAAAAAACTTGTTTTTTTTTTTTTTGAAGTTAACAACCTCACCACAGCTAGAGCAATGCATTTGCTTATAGAGAATTGACTGGAGTGTTTTATATATTGTTTTTTAATTTTTCATGTCTGAAACTAGCATTTTTATGAAAGTGAAGCATGGGAAGTATTACTGTTATTCATAAATATACAGAAATATATGGAAAATATATGACAGAAATATATGGAAAAGATTCCCTACTAGAGCAAAATGTAATCACACCAGAGAAAAAAAAGATGAAATACAAATATGCAAATGGTATTGATTTTCATCAGGGGCGTCTAGAAAACACTGCACACTGAAAAGCGAAACCTTCATTGCATTGCTCTTATGTTGCCTGATCACGGCATTGAAAAATAATCAGTATGTGGAAGTCGTGCTGCACTGAAAATGCAATCACTGCCCAATCACAGCCTTAAGCCATTCTCTAGAAGGCGTTGCTGTCCATATTAAGGAACGCCTTATTGGCTCGTTGGTTTTTCATTCCAGCTGAACTCGCTGTTGATCAAGATTATCAGAATTACTACTAAAACATGCAAAAATATTATTATGACTTACAGAACAGTCACAACAGGATCTAGGCATTATGTCATCACATTTCTCAGAGTTTTGTGTATACCATCTGTGTATTTAGTGCATTTTTGCTCTGGCATGGGATCTTCTTCATAGAAATTGCCATTGCTATGCTTTAAACACAAACACGGTCAGGTTTTGAGGGCTAATAGAGCCAGTGACTCACTGCGGTAGTGGCTGACCAGATGCTGAAGGTTATTAAATTGCGTGCGAGAGGTAATGTAAAAGCCGCCGCTGTCCAGCTTCCGGATTTTATAATGCTTCACGTTCAGCCCTTTAACGTTGTCGTAGTCCAGGACAGACAGACAGTAGGCACCTGGAGGATTGGTTTGTTAAAAGCAGAATGGTGGGTTAAAGAGCACTAAATGAAACAAACTACAAAACAGACAATACAACAAAATGCATCTCTGCAAGAAAGTCACTAGGGGGCAGTGCTCCAACAACATTGACACTGACGTGTCACCACAGCATGTGCTCTTTCCTGTCTTCTCTGGTTTTAATCTTTTAATTTTCTGTCTCCCTCTCTTATTTTCTCTGCCATTGTCTGTTTAATGGCTTTTTTACCCCCAATTCCAGGTAAATTTAGTCACATGACCATACAAAACAAAACATACAAATCAGTCCATTGCAAATCAACCAAATAAAATTATTCAGGACAGAATATACTACAGGCATTCAAATATATGCCTGCTACCTTCTGGCTCTCTCTTTTAGTGACACTGTCATAGCTAGTCCTGCTGGAGTCCACGCTTGCACTCTGCAGCTTCTTAAACCATTACAGGACAAGCTAACATACCTAACAATTTGTATTCCCCCCTTCTCTCTCTCTCTCTATGTCGAGCTACACATTACTCCTGCTGCCAGATGCCTGCCCTCTGGACCTGTCTGACCCAACCTGATGCTCTACTTCTGTTTGGCGCCTCCTTCACCAGAGCATCAGTTGCTGCAGCTGAGAATGGCCCCGCTTGGCTAGCCTAAAGTTTGCTGTGAGATTGCTGTGGATGGTATCATACGGATACCCTAAAGATGGCTGTGGATGTTCTTGCTAGGATACTTTAAACACTGCGAGTGTTAAAAACAGTTTATTCTCAGGGCGCAATCGCTGAACAGTGGATAGCTTCACTTTGATATTATGGAAAACTCTAATGAAATCAAAAATGACCCTGATCCTCGTGACTCTACAGTTTGCAGCAGCGGATGGTTAATGACTCATAATAATAATATCCGGCGTCATCCGGAAGAAGATGGGTTTCCTTTTGAGTCTTGTTCCTCTTCCATGAGGAAGTTTCTTCTTAGGGAGTTTTTCCTTACCACCGAAGTCCCCAATGGCTTACTCATTAGGAACAAATTTAAGTATACTGTATATCCAGATTTCTGTGAAGCTGCTTTGTGACAATGGCCGTTGTTAAAAGCGCTTTGTAAATAAATGAAATGAAATTGAATTGAATACTTACGTACCATACACTCGCTTTAATGATATTAATTATGATATGATGATACACTATATGGCCAATAGTATGTGGACACCTGACCTTCCCTCCCATATCTGGGCCTTCCCACATAGTTGGAAGCACACAATCGTATAGAATGTCTTTGTATGCTGTAGCATTTATATTTCCCTTCACTGGAACTAAGCATGTTCCAGCATGACATTGTACCTGTGCACAAAGCAAGGTTAATGAAGACATCGTTTGCCAAGGTTGGTGTGGAAGAACTCGAATGGCCTGTACAGAGCCCTGACCTCAATCCTACTAAACTCCTTTGGGATGAACAGGAATCTTCCTTGCCCAGCATCACTGCCTGACCTCACTAATTCCTTTGTGGTGGAATGAGCACAAATCCCCACAGCCACCTTCCAAAATCTAGTGGAAAGCCTTCCCAGAAGAGTGGAGATGTTCGACAAATACATATTGGGTAAGATTGGTCAGGTGTCCAGATATTTTTGGCCATATGGTGTATATCTGCTGCTTAATGCTGAGAGCAGGATGATAACCTTCTTTGTGCCAGCTCCTGTAAACACCCCCTCCTTTCTTCACCCTGGACATCCCCCATCTACCTCCCACCTCTTCAAACTCCATCATTCAGAAAGCTAAACTATGTACACCCACATACACTGATAGACTGACTGATCTTTAATGAGGCAAGTAGCTGTACAGATTACAGGAAGTAACAGGAATGTGGTACTTCCACGCAAAAAGCATTGTTTAAAATCTGTGCTCTGTGTGGTGTGAAGCTTTCCTAATCTCTCTACATAAAGCCTTTCCAAGCAGTACTAGTCCTTGGTTCTGGTGTTACATGCTATAAATATAAGTAAGTGGCATTAACTTGTTGACTGAATGTGAGGCAGTCCAGTAAATGAAATAAATCCATAAAGTGGAGTAAAACTACCATGACTGTTCAACAGAATGTGAAGCACTTGTGTGGGACACTATGCATATTTTCTTCTAATTATATTGTATTTTTCATGAAAAAACATCTACACTCACCTTTGGTGGTCTCACTCTCTCGGACCAGGAAAGTTCCCCTTCTGTTCTCAGGACTCAACAGCAACCGTTCAGAATCTCTACGGGTAATTTTACCAAAAAACCATCTGCAAACATGGAGAGAAAGACAGTGACAGTTCATACCACAGTGCTACTGAATTCTCAAATCTCATTGGTCAGAAGCTGTTGATTAATTTTCTACAACAGCATCGCTCTGATAAGAGTTCTTGCTGGACATAAATGTCAGTGCTTTCTAACACTCAGAGTTAAGGACGTTCTGGGTTTTTCTTCACAGAAAAGTCTTCAGGATGGAGGGCTTTGTGCTTTCCAGTTTCTTGTTAACAAACAAGCTACTTTTTTTTTTGTCGTATTAACTTGAAGAGAAAGAAAAAAGAGAGGCTGGTGAGAGAATGATTGTTTATAGCTGTTATAAGGCATAATGTAGAAGATAAGGTAAGATGTTCTCTCCTGTCGGTCTCACCCTAAGAAATTGAACTGTAAAAGTATTATAGCTAGAGTGGAAAATCTGCGATTGTACTGTATTGATTTAACTTCCCTTTGGCTTCCACTGAAAGACACTACTTGATTGTCAAGTAGACAGGATTCCTGTTCTTTTCTCAGTACAATACATGAAATTCTTGTCCATGGTAATCACACATATGCTACAGATAAATAGCTAGAATTTAGGATAACCGATTTGATTTAAACAATGTGCTATGGGTTGTGGATCAAACTTCCTCCATATTTGTGCGAGGCATATCTGGAAAAAGCATGAGGAAGGGGAATTACAGGTTGCTGTGAAAGGGAAGTAGTTACCATCTCAGAAGTTTGTGTGTTTGTGTGTGTGTGTGTGTGTGTGTGTGTGTGTGTGTGTGTGTGTGTGCATCTGTATGTAAAGACACAATCAGTGTACTTCAGAAATGCTGTGATGGTGTCAGAAAAAAAAAAAGGTGCAAGAAAATCTATTTTTCATGAAAAATAAGGAGTGCATGACAGATGATGATGATGAATACACTGCTGTTACTGAAAATAAACAAGTAAAGTCTAGATTTAGAGTAAAGTCTAAAAACAGAAATTGCAATGAATAAAACTAGAAAATACACAGAAATAAATAAAAAGGTAGAAAATGACTAACTATCAAAACAAAGGTAAGGGAGCACTACTTGGGGGAGAAGAGAAGGAAAGAAGCAGAGAAAGAAAAAAAAAAGTTACTCTTCAGCCTGGATGGAGTCGGAAGGAGCGACGTAGTTGCTGGGGATGTAGCCGCGTAGTCCTGTGGTCAGTGAGCAGGCTAGCCACCAGTCTCCTTCCCTGAAAGACACATGCACAGGGTGTGTAACTTCTCAGAAGCGTTTGTTTGTGGAAGCTCTTATGAATCTAAAATCATGAGACCACATTCATCATAAAATTTATTCAAAAGAGGCTTTGAAATTTCAAAGTCAAATTGCAGTGGAGCCTAGAAACTATTTAAATGCAATAATTAGTAATTATCTAAAATATAAATTATACATTCTCAGTGCTAATTGGTCAGAAGGTGTTGATGGATTTTCTATAACCGAAGCTCTGACAATAATGCTGACTGCAAGGCAAATCATATTAATGCACTCATTCTAATACATTATTAACAGTTAATTCACGGGGCTACGTATGGCGGATGATCCACATAAACTGACGAAAAAGCATGTAAATGTTGATATGGTGAGGTTTTCTATGAGGAGGTGTTTATTTAGTGTTTTTGGAAGGACTCTCCAGTGCCAGCACTTTGTAACTGTCAGGGATTGAGGGCTTTGTGGCTTCTAGGTAACATGACAAGCTGCTTTTTTTTCCTTCAATAGAGAAAAAGCCTGGTGAGTTAATTGACTGTTTATGTCTGTTATAAAGTAAAAGTGATAACAGGAACTAACTTGTTTCACGGATGTCCCATGACATAACTACCAAAAAAAAAAAAAAAAAATTCCTGGGCAAATTGTTATGTTATATGCCTTTAAGTTTTATTTAGGTTTTAATGAAATACTGTGAAACAGAACAGACTACAATGAGTTTAATAGATTATTATTACTCAAATATTGACTTGATGTATCAGATTAATGCTCACTGTTCTTAACACCAGTGACTGATCTTAACAAGGTGTGAAGTGACCTATGAAATTGTGTATGTGTCGCACTTATATGTTTGTTGCCATCACCTTCATTTTAGTCCATGCTGTCTTTTAAGCTGTGAATTATTAACATTCTCACGGACTCAAAAAACCCCCCAAAAAAACAGGGAAGTTCATGATTTAGTCTCTGCCTCCCCTGGCTGAAGCAATAACACTGGCATTTTCTCATCGCAGAGAGCTGCTGACAAAACACACACCCTCCCAAAGTCTATGAGCAATCTCCCACATTCTTAAAACTCATTATAATACATGTTGCCGCACGATCGATAACAGGCAACACATCCATTTTGTTATGTAACGTGTAACTATCCAACAACTTGATCAAAGCGTGACATTCACTGTCTTAGCAAGTGTATAGCAAGGGTTTGTGCAGATTTAGATAGACTGACCGTTTTTACCACCATAGATATAGATTAATATAGATCCTTATGAACGTGATCTTTGGAGGAAAAAAATGATTTGCCTAGGCAAGATGATAAAGTAAGCATAACATTTTGAGACTGTGGTGAAATATATTTATGGCTTCTTAATGATGAGGTGTCAAAATATGCTTTAGGAAGGAAAAAAAAACAATTTTGGTCAAAACCATCTTTTTTTGGCTGTTTTCCAGAATTCAGCCACAGCGATGGGTTTTTCCAGAATGCCACGCACTCTATTTCTCTGGAAGCGTAACACTATCTTTGATAAACAGGTGAGCATGACAAAATGATGTCGAAGACACACACATGAATCAAGCAAGAGGTAAAAGCGAGCAGTGTTTACCTACCTGCAGTTCAGCTTTCTCCTGTTTTAAACAGTGGCCGCACATGAGAGGAGATATGGGGGAAGGAGGTGTGAAATAGGTTTGTGATAAAAAAAAATAAAAAAAACAGACATAGGAGGAATTAGAGCAAAGCCATAGAGCCAAAGACTAAAGAGACTCCAGGAACTCACAGTGTTCAACTGACCAGGTCAATAAAAAAACACAACCTATTTGACGGATGTATTCATCTCATCAGAGCTTGTTCATATGTAATAAAGAGATAAAAAGGAATCAGTGTAAAAAGTAAGATCAGTATATTGGTATGTACACAAAAGATAACAGTAACAGTACAATAGTTCTGCTGTTGAAATGTCTGGGCCATTGTGTGTGTATGTGTGTGTGTGTGTGTGTGTGGTGAGGGACACCATTATGTGCTGCTGCTCTTCTATTGATTCCACAGTAACAGTCCTCACATTTTTGGCCTCACCCTTATGTTGAAACGGCCATTTTAAATATTTACACCTAACTGTAACACCACCACAAATAACTTTCTCCAATGTAAGCATTCATGTCCTTGGATCAATTTATGGAATGAACATTCATTCTGTAAATCCTATTTATATGAGAGATTATGTCCATGGTGATTTTGGACTCTGTCCCATTCCCTTGCTTTTTCATTATAATGAAATATAAGAGGATTATAGTACCATCTCTGATAACCGTTTTCCATTACATGTGTAACAAGGGGTTTTGAAGTGATTGCCTTGTTTCTAATTAAGGCAGATTTGCTGCTCTCTCTGGAAGTGATCGCTGGAATAGCACAGAGCGAGCAAATGCCCTTTCACTCCTAGAGGGTAAGCAGAGGAAAAAATGTGCAGCTGTGAGCAGAAAACCCCAAAAAAGGAGTGCAGTGAAAAAAAAAAAGTAGGGAAAAAGTAAACAAAACCAAAAACACCATCTCCAGCACATCTCCAGCCTTTAAAGGGGGAGCTTGTTCCTATGGTTACCAGAGAGTGTTGAAGGGGGAGGTTATACACTCCTTGGTGGCACAGACAGAGCATAGACGTGTGTGTCTGTATGCGCACTTGACTGAGGGAGTATGATGTGTTGAGCTATGATGATCATATACAGCATGTTTCTTTCTAGAAAAAAATGTGGTGTCTATGAAATGATTGCAACAGCGCTTGTGCAAGACGGTGTGTGTGTGTGTGTGTGTGCTTTCTTACGTGTTGTTGACTATCTGAAGCCGTTCTCCTTTCCTGAATGACAGATCGGAGGCAGTGCGTGATTCATAGTCATACAGTGCCACAAATGTAGTCACGCCTCCTATAGAAAGATAAAAAAGCAACAATTTACAATCAGTGCATTATATGAACACGAGGTGGACATATAAACTCAGTAGCTAGGCCAGTGTACAAGTGAAAGCCCCAATGTGCTAGCCCAGCCCTATGTGGTGCTTGCCTGGAAGCCCAATTAACTAGGCTAAAAAGCAGTATCTAACATAACTCACAAGTATGAGGAGTTAATCATGTGCATTAATACAAACAGAAAAGTTAGCAAGGATCTGAATACAACTTTATGTAGCTATAGTCCTTATCCTCCTCGTAATAGTGTCATGTTTGCACACTGGACAAATAGGTAGAAATTGTCTGGCTGAATGTTCAGCTATGAGCTGTTTTGTTCTCTCATCATACGTAAAGGCGTTATGTGCTGTGATCTTTGAGCTGTGCTGTTCCGTCAGTCATATGTCTGGCTAGCGTCTTCGTTTTAGCTCGATGAAGTCTTTAAATGCAAGGTGACTGTGTTTGCTAGCATTAGAATTAGCTTTTGTTTTGCACTGTGCTGTATTTTACTAAGTTTCACTGTATTTTCTCTTCATATTCATGATTTTGGAATGATCGTCTAGTATCCACTCAAGCTAATTTACATGCCCAGTAAAAACAGTTTCTACCATCAGCCAGTCCAGGTCCCTGGTTTTGCGTGGGTAATGCAGCAGGTGGCGGGATTTGGAAAAGAGTAGCGTAATTAGCTTTTGCCGGGTTCCTGGCCTAGCAATTTTCCAAGCCTGCTGAAGGTAGATTTAGCTCCCCATCATAAATACATTGAGTGTTAAATAGTAGTATCCTGCTTGTCTTTCTACAATACAATTTTATGCTGGAAATGTACATGCAGGCATTCTCAACAGGCCATCTGAAATTCTAGTAATACGGAATCATATCAAAAAGGGACTTGTGTTATAAATTTGACATTTTAATCACTAATGATGCCCCTACTTCAGTGATGAAATGTCTTCAAGAATTTCTATTTAGGTCTATTCACCTTGGCTGACAACTTACTACTACTTACTATTACTATTACTACCTCACTACTCCCACTGAAATTCATCTTTTTTTTTTTTTTTTACATTTATTTTATTCTCAGAAAGTATATTAAGGGCAGCTCTCATTTATAATGCAGTTTAAAAAGGACAATTACAAAATCGCACACCATTAGATCGATGATTAAATATTTAAAATGACTTGGTGAATCAGAGAATCCAATTTCACTCTTCTCTGAGGAACTGCATCTAAAGGCCACCTTTCCTAGAACGCACTTGGATCTACACTGACTAAGCATTTTATTGCCATTCCCATAAACAAGAGACAGTGTTCTCAGTATGTGTAAAGCAGGCATTACTATTATTGTTATTTCTGTACCTGCTGTTAATGTACTACGAAGAGGTGATGTGAGGCTGTTCATGGACTCCACTCCTCCAAACAAGGGCAGCTCGGCATTGTTGGCGATGTTCTGGACACCATGCCGTGAGCCATCCACCACAGGGGTCCGGTTGGGTGTGAAGTTCTGCTGGCACAAGTTGAGGTGATGCCCACCAGTGCTGCCACCCCCACTGTTCATGTTAACAGTACTATCCAAACTCCGGGAGCGCTGGCTCAGCTCTCCGGGTTTGCTCTTGTTTCCCCCCATGTCCTAAGCCTACAGAAAAAAAAAAAACAGTTAGGAAATAACACAAATAGGTATTAATAAAAACATATACATACTTGGGCACACAATAGAGTATTTCTAAAATTATTGGTTAATAGCACCTTTGCAGACAAATCAATTAATTCAGCATAAACATTAAGCATAAACAATATAATCCTTTCCCTTTTAAATTCAGTAAAAGGGAAAGTGCTGAGGAAGCCATGGGACATGGTGTGTGTGCCCTCTACTAATTCTGGGTCATGCACAATGAACTCTAGTGTAAGCTTTGCCATACTGTATGAGGGAACAGCTGCTTCACTTCACACACCACTGCCAGCTGCTGCAATCAGATCTTCATGCTGTGACATTTCTTCAGAACCATTTTACACACACCACACCACATATTCACATTATAAATACCTGTTATACAACCTACAACCACACACACATTCTTTGCACCCACAAACACCCATATCCTCCCACACACACACACACACACACACACACACTATTTTCTCTTGTCTCTTTACTCTGGCAGTCTGATCAAGTCTCTGCTTGCTAGTGCTACTTCTAAATTCTCAGAGGTGGGAGTTTGCACTTTTCATCAGAAACACAAGTAGCCCTATTATTTTCTACAGTAGACAGTGCTCCTTTTTACTTAGTGTTTTTCAGTGGCCTTTAGATATTCAGGAAATTCACTATATGGCCAAAAGTATGTGAACACCTGAACCATCACACCCATATCTAGGCCTTCCCCAAACTGTTGCCACAAAGTCAAAATCACACAATTGTCTAGAATGTGTTTGTATGCTGTAGCTTTAAGATTTCCCTTGACTTGACGCTAAGGGACCCAAACATGTTCCAAAATGACAATGCAGCTGTGCACAAAACGAGCTCCATATGGTTTGCCAAGGCTGGTGTGGAAAAAATCGATTGGTCTGCACTGAGCCCTGACCTCAACCCCACACCTTCAGGATTAAATGGAAGGCCTTCTCACTCCCAAATCAGTGGCCAACCTCACTAATGCTTTTGTGGTTAAATGGGAAATTCCCACAGTTATGTTCAAAAATCTATTGGAAACACTTCCCAAAGGAATGCAGGCTGTTATAGCAGCAAAGGGGGAGCAGCTTTGGAATGGGATCTTTAACAAGCACATATGGGTATGACGGTCAGACATTTACACACTTTTGGCCATACAGTCTAACTTCGGAGATCTTGTAGCTAGTAAGGCCTGTGTTCCTAGATTGTGAACTGCTCAGAACAGTCTATAAGAAAAATTGTTGCATGTGTGTCTTTTGCCATTTAATGGGTTACAAAATTTCATCTCACCGACCTTATTTATAAAATGCAATTCACCTTCTCACTGACCACAGCTGATCGATGCACAATGCACAATCATTACTGGCTGTCCTAGCTAGCAGAGTGGATGACACGGTCATAACAAACAAGGCATGTACAAGTTTTAGATACTGAAATATGTTCTGAGAGCAGAAAGTGACTGGTCACCTAAACACCTTGTGATATTTTCCACTCTGAAAACAACACTCATTATTTTTTAAGTCTGGAAAGGAACAAGAATATGCAGAGTTGCTGGAAAATGACAATACAATAGCAGCCTTCAACAGTCACCTAACTATCATCTACTCCTAGTGACATAAAAGGCAGGTCTTTGTATTTGCATTTACAGCATTTGGCAGATGCCCTTATCTAGAAAGACTTAAAAACACCATCGAAATTGTAATCACCATCAAAAAACATATCCTCACATGAATAGAAATAGGTCTTGAATCGTTTTTTTATTGCTTAGTGAAGATGTGGGTCTTCATTGTTCATTTGGAGACAGCCAGTGACTCAGCTAATCGGACACCCATCAGTCCAAAAAAGCCTTGATGCATGTCTTCCTTGTGTCTTGAGGAATGGTGGGTTCAGTTGAGCCGTGCTAGTAGCTTGGAAAGAACGGGGTGCTGAGCAGAGTTTGATAAGCACCTTCAGGTAGATGGGGGCTGATGTTTGTTGGACTTTACAGGCAAGTGTTTTAATGGGGTAATGTGGGAGATTGATAAGTAATGCAGCTGCATTCTGGATCAGTTACAAGGGTTGGGCGGTATGCAGGGGAATCGCAGCCAGGGTTGAGTTGCATTAGTCTAATCTTTAGATGGGAAGAGACTGAACAAGTATCTAGTCCAGATCCTCTTGATGTTATAAATGAGAAACCTACAAGACCGAAGCAATATGAGAAGAAAATGATGGGTAGCTATATGCATTGTTAAATGGCTTTAATCAAGATTTCTCCAAGGAGATCACAAGATGTTGATGTGGGGAGGTATCTCCAGGGATATACAGCAGATCAGTTTTTCTGGGATTTAGTTTCAGTTGATGAGCTGCCCTCCATGACGACATGTCTGCCAGACAAGCTGAGATCTGTGCAGAAACATGAGTGTCTAAGGGAGGAGAGGAGAGCAGGATTTGTGTGTCATCAGCATAGCAGTGGCATGAAAAACCATGTGAGAAAGCACGCATAGAAGGAAAAGAAGAAGCCAGTTTTGAAAGAAGCCAGTGACCAGATGTTACGGAGTCATCTCCAATGGAAGTCATCGAAGGGAGAAGGTCTTAAAAGATATTCTGGAATATTATGAAAGGGATGGGATTGCTGGAGGAGATAAGTTGCAGCAACTCTTCAGTAGCAAGAGGAGATAATAGAGGTGTAGGAATGGCAGTAGAAGTGAAATATTGGCAGAATATGTTAATATTCTCAGGAATTAGGGGGGAAGGTGGTGGAAGATTTCAAATTACTCATGGGTGGGGGTAATAAGGAAAAAACTTCAGTATATAGTGATGTTTCTGAGACCTACAGCACCTGTCCCCTCCAACTTATATCCAGTACCTGGGTACTGCATTGGTTGTAATGTATTTAAATACTAACCCAACTGTAGTTTTCCAGCTTCACTGGAAATTCAGTTGACAATAAATGATGGGTTAGTACGTGCATAGAGCACCGACCTCTACAAATTATGTGAACACCTCTATTCATAATCATTTTGAAGACCTTGTTTTATTACCTTTTATTGCCAGGGTAGTAAAACAAATCCACTGGGGGGGAAAAAAGACTCCTTTGCTAATTAGTATTCCTTAGTGCCATATGCTCAAAATGAACATAATTCATAGGCTATATATTGCCACTAGAACATTTGCATTTGTGCTTTAAAAGACGGTACAGCAGCTACAATAAATCCAGTGATGCTGCTGTCCTTAGCTGACTCTGCTGGAGCTGGTCCATATAAACCAGGGCTAGCACTGACTAATCGAACATTATCTCATGCAGGAAGAACTTCCATCCTCAACTACAGCCATCCATTTAGTGCAGTTGTTCTCTATAATCAGTATATTTGACTCTGTTTTTCATGTTCTGTAATGTAACATAGTGGCAGTGGTAGAAAGAGCACAGCGACACGCTGCCACATGGGTATGATTTTCACAAACACTGTCCACATGATGCATGAATCATTGGTTTATTCCAGACACAATTGGAAGCCTGATCAATCTCTCACTGTGCACAAATAGATTTGGATGTCAGCAATTTGGGGACAAGATACACCATGACCTCCACATTCAGGTTTTCAGCCTTGGGCTATGAAAGTGCCAGCCTCCATTAAGATGGTTAGTGGCAGCAGCAGTCATGGTTCATTGAGAACCTTTGCCTAAATGGCTCATTATGACGAGGTCTAATACTGCACAAAATGTGCTTTTTTAATCCAGTGCTTTTAGGGAACATTAAGAAACAATAGATTTCATTCCTAGGTACTCGTCTGATGCATTGTCACAAAATGGCACCCCATCAAAGAACGATTTGAGAGTACAGGGGGGGAGGGTGGGACTAGCACCATTTTTCATTTGTCAGATGGTAGAGCCCTCCGTCACATGAAATGCCTTCCAGGAGACTTTCTCTCTTATCTGTCAGGTGAAGAGATTCCATTCGATCAGACATGCTGAGCTTCATGGCTCCAAGCAGCTGTTTCGGGAGGGAATAATTTGGGGGTTGGTGCATGTTTCCAGTGGGAGGAATTCGGAAATGGGGCATGTTTCTGGAGGGAGGAATTCTGGAGCCAGTGCATGTTTCAAGCTGTATGATTACATCATCTTCTGTGATCCATGCTTGAGAGTTAGTGTGGGGGAGAGACAGCAGAGCAGCTAAAGAAGACTCCCTCAGATTTAGATAATGTTATGTGTTTACTGGCTAGCCTCATAGGAGTAAGTCCTGGTGACTGTTTTTATGTATTAAACAAGAAGTATCTCCTTTCATCCGAGGGGCTTCATCGGTTGGAGCAATGTCTTCATGACTGAAGTCCACTTGCCAAGACTTGCCAGTATTATGAGACATTTTAACTTGACCTGGATGACTGAAAACCTTCACAGACAAATCTTTAGACAATATGTCTCTGTATATAACTATGGAGTGGCACATGCATGAATAAAAAAGCCCTTGAAATATTTGCTTATATCTACACATACATAGAAATACACAAACCCACACAATCTGCAGCTTTTTGTATTTAACCTATTCACTATTATATACAAATTTATGTAACAGCTTCTTCTACCATGTCATTATAAGTATTATATTGTCTAGCAAACTGTGCAAAGCTTTGGGAGAAAGTTAGAGATATCCAATACATTTCCGAGCCTTTTTTTTTTTTTTTTTTAAAGTAAACCTTCAGTTACTTGAGCGGAGGTGGAAAAGGTAACAAAAGACTTAAGCATTGTTTCCCTCAACTGTAGACAAAACAACAATGACGTCAAACTGTTCTGAAACATGAACTCTCTTTAAGGCAGAATAGTGTTTTTATATCCCTCTGAAGGCCAAGCAATTTCCAAAAGAGCTTTTCAAAGCGCTGTTTGTTGTAGCCTGATCTAGCTGGAATTGAACAAACCCAAACTAGAAATGCCAATGCTCTAGCCCTTACAGAACAGAAATATATTGAGATCTTTTAGGAGAATACTATGCAATACATTTACCAATATATGACAATATACACTCAATGGCCACTTTAATAGGAACAGCTGTACACCTGCTCGATCATGCAATTATCCAGTCAACTAACCATGTGGCAGAACGTGGGAAAAATCCCAATAGGGAAAAATGTGATCTCAGTGACCTTAAACATGGCATGGTTGGAAAAAGACCAGGTGATGTTTTTGCGCCCTTGAGTGAACCTGTGCCCATTGTATCCACAGATTCCTGTTCTTGGCTGACAGGAGTGGAACCTGATGTTGTCTTCTGCAGTTGTAGCCCATAGACATCAACATGTGAACTGCTGTGCATTCTGAGATGCTTTTCTGCTCACCAAGGTTGTACAGAGTGGTTATTGACATTATCGTAACCTTCCTGTTGCTCAAAACAGTCTGACTATTCTACTCTCCCCACTCTCATCAACAAGTTGTTTCTGCTTGCAAAACTAACACTCACTGGATGTTTTTTTTTTTTCACTATTCTGTGTAAACTCCAGAGACTGATGTGCACGAAAATCCCAGGAGATCATCAGTTTCTGAAATACTCAAACCAGCCCATCTGGCACCAATAACCATGGCATGGTCAAAGTAACAGAGATCACTTTTTTTCTTCCCCTTTTCCAACACTTTATGTGAACATTAACTGAAGGTGGCCTGTATCTGCATGACTTTATGCATTGCACTGCTTCCAAATGATTGGTTGTAAACTGTGAGTAAAAATGTACTACTGGTCCATTGTTCTCAACAGCCCCTTCTACTGCTCCTTTAAACCAGATACATTTTTGTGATACCTATTTGCAATTTAAAAAAAAAAAAAAAAGCAAAACAAATAAGGTTTTCATTTGCTTCACATTTTCTTCTTTTTACTTCTGAATGTCTCTCTCCATATATGCACATTTTATAAACAAAGTTCAGGATTTTTGTTCTCCATTCAGTTGTCAAGTCATGTAGCTTTTATGCTGTGTGCGCATGAAGAGATGAAAATGGTAGCCCTGAGAGAAGTCAAATCATCAATGCTTTTTTTTTTCCCTAAATATACAAGTATTAGAACTGTTAAAGCTACAGTAAAAGCTAAATTAAAAGTCGACAATGTTATAGGTAAATAAATTTTCTTTGTTTCCTCTGGATTAGTAATTATAGAACTAAGAAAAAAATGCAGGTGTGTTTAGAGAGCGAGACGGGAATTCACTCTGGATGAGATGCCAAGACAGGTTACTTAAAATACACGTATTACATTATATTGTCACACGTTGTTATGATGTTTGACGCCGTTAAATGACGTAAGGCGAGCTGTTTGGCAGGCCAGTAACTGAAATATGCACACGTTACCAGACTGAAAAGAACTCAAACTTTAAAAGGCGTACAAGTTTTTCAAGGTCTTTGCCTTGATACATGTGGTAAATGTGGTTCTAGTGTTACTGCTGGTCTGGGGCCTTCTTTAATTACATCCTACTCACTCAAGCTGTTGATCACTCAGACACACAAAGAAAAGCTCTCAAAGCAGGTACAAAACCTGCAGCCTTCAGTAAGTGAAAAACAAAACCACCATTTTGACTCCATTAGTCCGACTGCCACTGTGTGCTTGTGACATTTAGAGAAGAGCACAACACTATCACACAAGGTACAAGGCTGCTGGAGATAGCCATCTTGCTTTTCTTGCATTTGCATTGATTCCACATCGAGTCTGTCACTAGTCCAGGATAAGTTGCTGTAGAACAATTTGTTCGGCTGACATTGAGTCAAAAAAAAAACAAAACAAAACAAAACAAAAAAAAACGTGCAGGAACATGTTTGAATCACACATGTGGTCAGAATCTAACTTCAGCATATGACAAGGGCCACTGTAATGAGCCTTGTGTCATCTTATACAGTTTAGCCCACATGCTTAGCCGTCAGCTTGACACATATTAGGGTCAAGCTAGTAAGGCTGACAAATAAGGTCAACTTATATGATACTGATTTGATATGAGAAAACCAAATTTTTGAGGCATCAGATCTGGGCTTCCTTGAACAATCTAAAGGGTTTTAGCAGTTAAAAGCAATCCCGAAAGCCTTTACCATGAGTTTCAAACCAAGTACTATTCAGACAGGATAAGATTTCCAGACATGTCTGTTAAGTAATGTTGCCAGATAATGTCTATAATTATTATGTCTGATTTGCACGGAATTTCCAAACTATAGAGATGGAAGCGTCTTCACAATGTATGTATTGTCATCACACCAAAAAAAAAAAAGACAGGAAATACAGTATAAGACATTCTCACTCGATTATGAACTGCCATGAACTACTAAGTACCACATTTAGAAAGTCATACTGTAATCCTAAACAAATACATCTTTAATGCCAGTTAATAGCCCTCATGAGTGGTTGTCACTGGGAGTATGTCAGCGCCAGCTGAGCTTGATCAATATTGATCAAATAACAATCACATATCTAAAGCCACTAGAAGTGTCCGTCCTCCAAGTCCTTTTGAACTGTGTCTATTTTTTGTTGTTCAGAATTTCAAACTTGGCCAATACTTGGTTTCTGTTTGGTTTCGGCAAAGGACAACAGAAAAGAGAGATGATTGGAATGTCCTCATACTTAAGATAAAGTGTTAAAATACTTTTCCCCACAGGATATGATGGAATCTTTCAGACAGGACATATATTGTTGCTGTTGTTTGTTCTTCTTCTTTTTGGCTGCTCCCGTTAGGGGCTGCCACAGCAGATCATTGGTCCACATATTTGATTTGGCACAGTTTTTACGCCGGATGCCCTTCCTGACGCAACCCTCCCCAATTTTATCCGGGATTGGGACCGGCACTGGGAGTGCTCTATCGTGTGGCGCCAAGACCTAACCACTAGACCTCCAGGGACCCACACAGGATATATATTACTTAGGGTTATTTCTATTGGTAATGTTATAGAAGGTAACATACAGCAGAATCTTTCCAGACATGTTTGTAAAATTTATGGTACGGATTCAGACTGGAGAAAAATCCCGAGGATACTCCGTTAATAATCACCCCACCTCCTCATGTAAAATGAATCCATCCCGAATAGGTTTACTTTCCTGCATTAGTTTTTATCTTGGTATGCTAGCTGTAATTTATTAAAATTAAATTTAAATGGGTGGCATGGTAGTGCCATGGTTAACATTTCTGCCTTACGGCTCCAGGGAACCCGCGTTACCCTCTGTAGCATTTCACATGTTCTTCCCACGTTCGCATAGTTTTCCTCCAGGTTCTCCGGTTTCTTCCCCCTGTCCAAAAACATGCAGGGAGGCAGATTGGCTATGATAAATTGCCCCTAGGTTTGAATGAATGTGTGAATGTGTGTGTGCATTCAATTCCGGGGTGAATTTTCCCAGTGTTGCCGTGATAAACTCTGGATTCATTGGGGCATTGTCCAGCATAAAGAGCTTACTGAAGATGAATGAATGAATAAATGAATGAATGAATGAACGAACATAGGTGGCTTTCATCCCATGCCACAACAGTCGCAATCTAAGTCTATAATAATCTAAATTAATCTCATAATCTAAGATTATCCGGCATTTAATTCTCTAATCGCATTCAACTGTCATGGTCATGTTCCATCTGTGGTCCGCCAAATAACACCATTTTTGATACAAGCTGTTGAGTTATAACAATATGCCAATCACTGCATATATTACATATTGACAGCCAAAGACATTATGACATAAGTGATATAAACATTTATACATGAAAAGGAAATTGTGTAAATACTAATAAGTGTTTAAGTTATTGAATTCATCAGAATTGCATGTTTAGAGAGAATTGCATTGGCATGGACGTTTATAAAAGC
Organism: Pangasius djambal; assembly: GCA_022985145.1. NCBI lineage: Eukaryota > Metazoa > Chordata > Actinopteri > Siluriformes > Pangasiidae > Pangasius > Pangasius djambal. The sequence continues at coordinate 17,498,300 of CM040990.1, forward strand.
AGAACAAACAGTAATATGCAACACAAACAGTAATCCTGCTTCATCTACACTCTTTCCAACAGCACCTATACACAAAGCACTGTAAACAGAAGACTCCACTGTTGACAAAGTTAGCTTGCTCAACTCCCACACACTGTGAGCACTTTTGCAATTTGAATGTGAGGCACTGTTTAGTCAATTATTAAACCAAGGCTGAGTGAGGAAAGGCATAATACCAAAACCAAATCTTCCAAATAAAGTTGGCTTGTCTTCCTTTCTGAACAGTCTATTCTATAGTATCAGAAGGAATAGAAAATCCATTGATTTGCACAGCAATTCTGACACATCATGCAGTTCCATCATCCATCTTAGAAAAAGAATATCACTCCGCTTTTGGTGTACCAAAGGTAAACAGCTCTACACAGTGCTGACTACAATCCTATCCGTATTCACGGCCCAAAGCTTGGCCTTTTGATCAACAAGGATCACTGCGACAGGAGGTGCAGGAGTCAATATTTACTCCAACAGAAGCAGGTCAGGGTGTTGCCATGGACGAGTCACTGCATTCCTGAAACCAAGCACTTTCTGTTCTTTACGAGAACGAGGTAGAATAACAGTAAAACACTCTGTGATGAGGACTCAGAGAGATATGGGTCAGCACCCTACATTCGTGGTTCATTGCATTAGTAGGATTATGAAGACTGATAGTCTGTCTCCTTCTCTATTACATGTGTTTTCTTTTTCCAAAGGGTGTTTAAAACATCCCCATGCAGTCTTAAGTTGAATGGTCAACAGCTGTAAGCTCTCGAACCTACAAGCCAGCATTCCATAATGCAATTTACAGCATACTAAAATTCTCAAACAAACAACAAAAGAGAATGCAACATGTTCTGACTCCTCATATTTGGTTTCTATGACTTCTGACAGAAATAATCAGGGAAAAAAAAAAAAAAAAACACGGTATGGGTCATGGTTAACGGCTGTTCATCAGGGACATTATTCCGCATACTTGCGTCAGTGAGACATGAAATAATTAGGGTTTATTAAAATCACCTGGGCCACTTGCTATAGCGATCCCATGAGGAGATACTTTTCTGTTCTTCCCTACATGTTTCATCTAGCAGTCCCGGACCCTCCAAGAACACATCTGCATGCAAATGGATGTAAATTTCAATCACTCATTAGACACAAGCTTATTTCTTACTCTTAGAGCGGAAATCTCTTCAGAGCTCAAGAACAGCCTTGCACTGCTGTCAGCAGCATAATTGCGAGACTGTATGGTTCCTTTTCCGTCAGTCATCTTTTTTTCCAGCAATAATCAAAATTCCAGTTTGACCAGAATGTCTGAGTAAAGTTAAGATGCAGGATGTGCAACAAATACAAATATGACGCAGTTTGATTATAGGCAATGGATTAATAAAATACTACAGAACTTCCTAATCAGGAATTAACCTTGATCTATTTCGAAGTTCTGAAATCCTGGTAAATGTACTGGAATAAATGATGGAATGGACTTCATGCCTAGAGAGGAAAATGTCTGGGTAATACACATCACAGCGCGACAGGACATCTGTTTTATAGCAGCCAGCTAGTGACAGCGCTGACACCATCACAAGAATGAAATGAATGGATGCAGACTATTGGGACAATGTCAAATAGAAAGGAGGTTTGGTTGTATCTGTGGAGTATTATATGCTTTGGATGAATTCAAGCATCATCATTTTCTTGATTATTACACAAATCGAGGAGGAAATTCTGGAAGGCTGGTGTTGCGGTTTGCATTTCAGGTTTGCGATTTGAAATCAGCATGGTGCAAAGTAAATACAGTGCTAATAATTTCAGTGCAACCTTTAAAGGACCTTGGAACCCAGCATGATTTTGGTGCTTTGTTTGGCGAGCATCCTGCTGTCACCGTGGGGGAAAAAAAAGGGATGTGGAATTATGATTCATGTCTACCAAAAGTGTCACTCACCACCACAGCTGGCTGACAGTCTATTATACTGAGAAACTGCAAGGCTTCCAAAAAAAAAAAAAAAGAAAGAAAAACTCAAAACAAACTTTACAAAGACATAGAACAAACAGGTGTCATTAAGCATTTACATGTATGGTCAGTTTTTCCTATTCTCAAGAGTATTTTTCTTCCAATCAATGGCTTTATCTTAAAAAACAAGTGCAGTATGTAAATAATAAAGATGTGGAAAGAAATCATTTTTAGCATCTTGATTCTCTCTTTCAATAATTGTTCACTGACACACATATCTACCTAATTTTTGATGATTTATAGAAAAAAACAAAAAAAAACAAAATTAAAATCTATATTTGGCCAAAATATATATTTTTGGTCACTAGTTTAAACCATGGATGGTGCAAGGAAAAGGTGTAGGCTTTGTTTGCACTACGTGTACACTAGAGGTTAGCCAAGATAGCCAGGAGATTTGAAGATGAGCAAAATGAGACCCAAACCCTCCACTTTGAAAGCGACTGCATGGGCACAACGTGGATTGTATGAATTACAAAAGACAAAAATAATTGGACAAAAGGCATGCTGTGTGCATGCTCTGTCATGCCAAGGTAAATTATTTCGAGAATGCAATTAACACGTGAAATCACTTTGCACGTTTCGGTCTGAAGTTGGAGGAAAAATGGTCTTGTGCTGTTTAGGCTCAACAGAGAATCCTCGTGTATGCGGCAAAACTTTTACATACTTCAGAAATGAATATGAAAGTCAATCATAAAATTATTATTATTATTATTATTATTATTATTATTATTATTATTATCATCATCATCATCATCATCATCATCATCATCATAGGAGAACTGGTATACTGCAGTTGGTTCCTTTTTAACTGGAAGGTACTGCTACTTTGCAATGCACTTAAATCCCTACCACCACCATCATCTGTAAACAATCACACTACCACTCTAAATATGGTAATGGTGTATTCAAAGAGCAATGATCTGTGGTCATGCGTGTTGGGGGATGAGTCGAGAAACGACAGAACAGAAGGGGGAGGGGGTGTGTGTGTGGGTGTTAGATAAACCCTAAGGTTGTCCTCTTTTCTATTTTCAAGTTTACTCATTACTGAATGGCCTTAAAGATTTCCCAGGGGTAAGAAGGGGGGAACGTTTTAACTTTGTGGGATACAAATGCTGTAACTAAGACAGCTGACAACAATTAATGATGAAATAAAATAGCCTCTTAGATACACAAGTATTACAGTGTTACAGCTTCATTAGTCTTAACTATTCTAAACCTGCAGCAGGCCTCAAAATTACAGCCTAGCTCTGCATATGTGTGTGCCAGGTGGACTGAGATGGTGAGTGACTCATCCCTGTCCCATCTTAGGAATGCATAGCTCACTGAAAGGACGAGTCTGGACATCTCACTCACTCACACACACACACACACACCCAGAGCAGCTGATATGCTAGTGTGCTAAGTCACACACAGCAACTACACATATATTAGCCCAGAGGGGGAACATTCTTCTCTTCATCAGTCTTCTCAACGCATCTAGTGAACTCTTCAGTGTCTATCAACAAACACTGAAACACAAGCCCTACAATTTGATTAAGAACCTATTCAGCTGAGTGTTCACACACACGAACAGGTTACAATCTAATGCATTCTCACACATCATCATTCCAATTCCTGAACTGAGCCAACGCGCATGAGTGTTCACACACAGGGTGAGAATCAGCCGGCTAGGGATCAGTCTCAAGGCAACATTGGAATTAAATCTGAACACGAGCAGTTCATTGTGCAAAAATGTATAGAATGTATTGAGTTTTGTTTTTAACCTGCTAAGACATGACACATCTCCTTGCCTAATAACATACAAAGTATTTCAGGCTTTTAGGGCCATATTCGAGTTGGTGACTTAAGTTCAAAAGTTATGTCAGTATTTATGCAGGGAAAACTCTCCATATTCAGAGTCGGGTTATGCATATTTTTCTGGGCTGATTTGATCTGAGTAGCCATTCAGATTACTGGTTCATTTTAACGAATGGTTTCCACCTGCAATAATCAGCAGCTTATAAAATAGCACGTGATCTAGCACATTCTATTATTTGCTTTTCATTCTTATATTGTGCGAGGACTGTTATATGTACGTACCACTTAATAAAACCACGAGATGTATGTGTGGATTGTAGGCTATTTTATTGCTCTTAAAACTAACTATTTTGAGTTGCCGAATTAATGAAATAATGCCAATGTTTTGGTTAATGTGATGCGCTTTCCTATAAAGAAAATGCTCATGGTTTGACGGATAAGCTGACCGAGCAGTCCTCTGCCATGTTTTTCAGCAAACTGCACCTCGTGCGAATGTAGTGCTTAAGTCCATAGTTGCCTGAATACCAGTGTGTGCAATTTCCGTATTAAGTCCCGACTATGTGTGTAACTCATCTCTGAATACAGGCCAAAGTGCTTATGGTATCAGTGTTCAAGACAGTTACAGATGTGTGCAAACCAGAACAGTATGATGGGGATGCAAAATACTAAAATTAACTTATACTAAATAATACGGTAGTGTTCAGTACTTAGTAAATTAGGTCTAGAAAACTTATCATGTCTTTAATTACCAGAGGACATCTGTAATAATTATGATTATGACTGACTGGCAGAGGAAAAGAGAATTTGGTACAATTACAGCGGAGTATATACATGTTGTATGCATTGTATTCACTCTAAGAAAGAAAAAAAAGGTCCCATGAGTAATCGGTTCCTTCCTTATCAATCAAATGGCCTGATTCATAAGGAATATGTATGTTGCTGTATTTGTTACATGTGCTGCAGGGAATATGATACATGCTCCATCTAAAGTCCTATCAGGATTGGACTAGTGTTACATGGGGAGGTGGGGTAATGTAATTATTACCTGTGTGCCTCTAGAATTTTAGTCCTGTCTGGATCTCTCAAGTCAGTAATATTTTACTGACTGTGAGTGCGTGCATCTGGAAAGATTACGCCATATTTTACCTTCTATAAATGACCCCCGGCAGTATACGTCCCATCTGAATTGTTTCGATTTCTTTCCTTCAGTCCAAGAAGATTCTATTATATCCTCTAGGAAAAGAGGTTTTGCACTTCTTCATGCCTCCGCCACTAGGCGTACGAGCCTTTATCCATCAGATAAGCGTCCGTGAGCATGCTATCTCAAGAACGAGTGCTTGAATGTTTGTAGGATTTACACTGAATTGTCACTGTAACCAGCAGATGAAATGATTAGATTTTGTAATTGAGCCAAACAGGATCAAGTTCACTGCAAGGTCAAATTTCTGAAATAGTTCTCCTTCCTTCCTGTTTGAAGTGTATTTTAAGGTATTTCAGCTAAAAAAATTAGTAACAAGAAAGCAGGTTTTTTTTTTGGCCAAAACCAAAACAAAACCAGAGTTCAAAATGCAAGACAATAAAATATATTTAAAAGGATTTCTAAGACAAGTGACATTTCCAGAGGGCTTTAGGTGATGTGACCTACTACAGATCAAGAACAACTTGCATGGCCACAAGCCCTAAAACAACTTCATATAATGAAGGTCAAAACAATCGGTTTGTATTAAATTGCAGTGTATGTAAATCTTAATGTAATATAAAGTGGATAATATTTTTTTAGCATGACAAGTACGAGCACATCATGAAGACAGTTCCATCTCTGTGATTTATACAGAGATCACTTATCCTTTGCGAATCAATCAATTACTACGCATGTCCTCCGGCAACATTACTTAATAGAGATTTACGGAAATCTTATCCCGTCTGAATAGTACGTAAGATTATTATGAACTAGGCGAAAGTGCCTTGAAATACTCAATTTAATCAGTGCAAACTGACCACTCTGACCTTTACTATAAACGCTAGCTGGAAGTTTCTTGTCCATGCAAGTTAAGGCAGAATAATTAGGTTCCATGCACATAACATCTATGTAGGCTACCCCTGTGCTAGGAACATTTATTTGATCAGTCTCACATTTGTAAACCTGTACAAAGGCAAGTCTGGGTAAAGAGGACAGCCAGAACTACTGATCGTAACTTTACTTATGACTTTGTAGCTTGTGTCAACATGCAAGAAACGTGTTGAGTCAAAATCAACAGCAAAATGATGAGCACATACAGTGACACAAGTCTTCCTCCTGACATTGGAATAATCAGTCATGGCATTCAAACTGAAATACGATTTATGTATCAGCATAAAGGTCAGCCATCAAGAAGGAGCCAGCAGCCAAATACCCAAATCACAAGGTTCTCCCTTGTAATGTACGGTGTCACGCATAGTCATCAAACTGACTCACACCCTCTAGATTTCCATACCAGTGTGTAGGCTGGAGACGAAAGCAGAGTTCTGATCTCCATCATTGTTCTGGCTGATATTTCAATATACAAATGACTTCCTCCAAATTCATGGTTCTGCTAGCACATTCTTTCTCACACAGTAAATCTAATGGTTCCATGGACAATACGCATTTGTTTATACTGCTTGAAGCTTTGAAGCAAAAAAAAAAAAAAAAAAAAAAAAAAAAAAAAAAAAAAAAAAAAAAGGGGTTTTATGCCATTTTGTGACGTCATTCACTGGAATACTTGGTTCAGGTTGACATACTAAAGACAGCCTTCATTGTCACAAATATTAATGTTCAGTACTGTGAAAACCTCCAGCTAGATGAGTTGGGGTCAGAGCAGAGAGTCAGCCATGTTACGGTGCCCTTGGAGCAGGAAAGTTAAGGGCCTTGCTCAAGTACCCAACAGTAGCAGCTCGGCCATGCCTGGACTCACAACGCTCTGCTCAGTAAACAAGATCCGTAACCAATGAGCCACCACAGCCACATAGATATTTTTAAAGTAATGTGATTCTAATATCAGATACCTGTCATTTGTATTGGTGCTGTTTTAATTATACATTAATATTCATATAACGCTATTTACACTAAGACACAGAGATATGCATTTTGGTTTACAGACTTTTCACTTACAACTGGACACATGCCTTGTCGAACTATTTCACTATATACTTTTAAATACTGTTGAAATGCTATTATGAATATTTTTAGCACTAGTTCTGTTGAATGAACATTCTGTTTCACTCTTCATTTACATAGACAAACAAAATATTAGGGTACTTTGCCCTATTTTATTATTTTCAATAACATTATATATTATACAAGTAAGGAATAAATCATTATGGGACATGCTGTCATAGGTGTCAATGACATGGTGGTGTGTTTCCAATAACAGCATACCCTGAAGTGTTTTATTCCGTTTATACCACAGCAATTTGCCAATGATTAAAATCTTTCATTGTAATTTTTATCCATTTATAGTGGCATGAGATTAGACTTCATGTTATCACTTACATTATAGCAGCTAGAAACTGACAAGCCTCTCTTTTTCTGAAAATGATGTGACTAGTGCATGAATAAAAACTTATGATAAACATATGATTACAGCCACACTACTGTCAAAGCTGCAGTTATAGAAAATTAATCAACACGTTCTGACCAATCTAAATCAAGTCAAATCTAATCAAGTCAATGTGAATCTAATTCAGCAGTGCTGTAGTGCTTTGGTATATTATTTTTACAGGAGACAAATTAACTAGTACATGGGCACAATTTTATGAATTAGAGAACCCTAGATAAAAATTTATAGCATGAATAAACTAATTTGTGTGTGTTATGATTCTGTGACCTTGATTTAGTATTTCATGGCCACGTTTATGTAAATCATGTGCACAATTTAGTACAATACACAATTATTTAATACAAAAAAAAGGCGCCTCCAGTGCTACATGATCATTTTCTGAATTCCTGTTTATACCGAAAAGCTGGAAATCCATGGAGAGAGTAAAAAACATGACAAATGCACTGGTTTATATTAATAATACAATTAATATTAATAGGACTATGAAATGAGAAGGACCTAACAGTAGTGTATGAGGCATTAAAGCTTGAAGCTCTGAGAGGACAAATAGACTGAAAGTGGTCTCACAACAAGTGACTTTAGAAACTAGTTCTGACGGATATGAAATTATACATAAATAATCACTCAAACCTCTACTCTGTAGCCACAACAATGAATGTGGCTGAATGATTGCAGCTGAATGCAGAATTATATCCCCAATGCAAATCAAGTAAAGACTGTCGCTTCCTCCGGAGCTAAGCTTACAACTATAACAGTATGACATCACTGTTTTTGATGACGTTCGATAAAAAAATGGAGAAGGTGAATTTTGAGAAATGATGCATGTTTAACAGTGGACAAAAATCAGAAACTGAATTATGGAGAATGATAGTGTTATATTCAGCTTCTGTTCAATTAACAACTTGCTCCAGAATCATCAGCATCTCTTGGGTTTTTGGCAGATGATCTCCAAAAACATGCAAAACAAACAAGATATGACATATTTCTAAAATAGAAGTCATAGAGTAGTACTCTAGTTTTTATCCACCAAAACCCAAGCCTAAACAGCTACAAATGTAAATGAGATTTACTAGTTTGGAGCATCAAGTGTCTGGTCTAGAATTTCAGCCCCTACATATTCTACATTGAAAAATAAGACTATAAATTGTCCCCCAGTTACACACACACACACACACACACACACACACACACTGTCATCATCAATCATGCATTCCAAAGAAGTGAATACACTAACTAGCTCTTCATAACAATATGGCCTTGACATTGAGCTATAGCCATAATCTAACACCAAAGCCCTTTTAAACAAAACAAGATATGAAAACATGAGTTAAGCCGTTTAACTGTGAATAATATTACAGATTATTTGTGATATCACTTGAGGAAGAAGTCACAAGTCCACATAAGGACCTCTTAGTGCACAAGGACCTCTTCAGGGAGCTAGATATCTATATTTATACAACAAGAAAAAAAAATAAGGTTTCTGTCACACTAAATCTCAGCTTGCTCCTTTTTTTATGTCACCCAAGTGCAGGAGAAGTGGGGAAAAAATCTGAGGAGAAAGAAAGGAGAGAACAGAGGAGGAATTGAGAAGAGATGTACAGCTTCTGTGGCTTCTCTCTTCTCCCGAGCTGACAGGAAGTGAACCTAACTCTGTGAGGACAGAGTCACTCTGTGTTCCTCGCCATGAACTCTCACATCACATCTTCCATTCTAATGGCCCGAACATGTGTATGCAGGGTATGCATGATAGGGTATCAGATCTCTGGGTGGTTAGCCACACCGTCCTTCTCACGTCCTTCTCACGTCTTTCTCACCTCTTAAAACTTCCCACAAGTTTTTTTTTAGTTTATTTTAATTCATTAAAACAATTTCTTATCCTGAAAAGACAAAGACGTTCATGCTGACTTCTTACCCTACCAACCGACAAGTCGATCGCGTCGCTTGGAGTTTGTCTCTTGTGGGCATGTCTGATTAGTTCTAATGAGAAATGGTAGTACTCAAAATATAAATGTTTCCGAAGCTAACTAGTTTAACACAAATTAAATAATGCACTTCGGCGGGAAAATTGGCTGCTTCGCTCTCAGGTTAATCTAACTGAATACACTTGCTCAAGGGCCCAGCAGTCAAAATCCCTCCAGTCACTGGTACTGAGCTAGCACTGCCCTCCTTCCCAAGCTCTAAAAGCTAGCTCTGCCACAAAAACTGGTGGCATTTTCCCAGTTAGCTATGTGTCCTTGAAAATCTCACTGAGCTAATTAGGACCATAAGTGGGCCAGTGTGACAGAAAATGATGAGGCAGTTACATATACTGCCAGGAGTGAACTGTGTGCACCACAAAATACACAAGCTCTTTGGAACAGAGGACTGATTTGGACTGAAGAATCTCTCTCCTAGTGTTTAATGCTTTTGAAATGCATGGTTCATGGATTAGAGCACTACATGCCTCTCGTGGTAGTTAGAGGCTCTGTTTGGGCATTTCAGGGACTCATGTACAAGGTGTTCATTTTGTAGTCAGTGAAAATGTCATTCAAAGACAACTGACAAAACCAGAGCTGTAACGATACAAAATGTGGGTGTCATTATTAAATATATACACACACGTATACTGAAGACATCTGGGGTTTGAGATCAAAAGATGAATATGAGACTATAGATCAGAATTTCAGCTTTCATTTCCTGATATTTACATCTAGATGTGTTAAACAACTTACAACATGGCATCTTTGATGGCAGACCACCCAATTTTTAGGTGATCAAAAGTATTGGAACAGATAGTCTTAAAGTAAATAACACTTAATATTTGGTTGCATATCCCTTGCTTGCAACAGCTGCATCAAGCCATTGACAGCGACCCGCTGACATCACCAAACTGTTGCATTCTTCTTTTGTGATGCTTTTCCAGGCTTGTACCGCAGTTTCTTTTAGTTGTTGTTTGTTTTGCAGGATTTCTCCCTTCGGTCTCCTCTTCATGAGGTGAAACGCATGCCCCAGTGGGTTAATGGTGATTGACTGGCCAGTCTAAAACCTTCCACTTTTTTCCCCTTGATGTTTCCCTTTTGTTGTGTTGATTGGATGCATTTCTCTGTAAATTGGCAGACAGAATGTTTCTGTAGACTTCTGAATTCATTCTGCTGCTACCATCATGAGTTACATCATCAATAAAGATTAGTGAGCCC